>CM016617.1:100970200-101570200 GCA_005393395.2 Gossypium australe
TCATTTTCACATGCCTTTAGCTATTACGAACTTTCCCATTTGAAGATCTTATTGCTTAATATCCTAAGAAGCTTTAATCTTTAAATTACCGGGTTTAACAATTTCTGGGTCTTTGAATTTTTAATATAAATTTCTAGGTTCTAAACAAGGACTCCATTGGTTTTGAAATTTTAGAAAATAATATTTTAAATTTATGGGAAGAAATAAAAGATAAAAAGTGTAATTTTAATTTAAAATAAAACCCAAAGCCATCAACGTCTCTCTAAAGGTAAAGAAGTAGCAAAAGGAGCTCATTGTCTTCATCATCTTCTTTGTCGCCAAAGAGAGATGCAAAATCCACAGATTTTGTGTACTATAAATGCGTTGTTTCTTTGGTTTGATTTTATTTCAATAATAAAATCATGAATTTAATGAAATGGATGCTTTTAGAATTGAACTAGAGATCGTCTTCAACAGGTAAGATTAATGTCTCATTGCATTAGGTAGTTCACATCAAATCATGATTTTTTACTAAAAATGGAAATGTATTGTACTAGCCCGTTTTTCAATTTTCAAGTCCATAAGTATTATTATTTAATATTTACGAGTTTAGTATGAAGTTTAATTAGAGTTTGGATCTTTAATTTGGTCAATTGGATAGTTAACTAAGGTACAAATGTAACGATCTTAAAGTTAGTGGTGTTGGAGAATGAGGTATTCGGGACCTCATTTCCGTAAAACAAGTCCGTAAGTATTTTTATTAAATAATTACCGAGTTATTGTATAGGTGAATTGAAATTTTGAATAGGAAATTTTATCGAAATAGTGACAAATTAATGTATATGGGCGAAATTGTAAAAGTGATAAAAGTTAATAGCTATGGATTTTTAATTAAGTGGAGGACTAATTATGTAATTGGACCTTTTTAATTTTGAAAAATGGTGGATACATCTAGCACCCACAAACCATGTTAATTTAGATTAGAAAATAATTAATTAAGTTTAAGTTAAATAATTAGGATTAAGTAGTTTAATTATAAATATATAAGTAAAATTTATCATCCATTATTTTTCTTTTCTTCTTTCATGGAAACAACAAGAGGAACCTAACATCCATTCAGCTTTTGGTTCTTGGTAAGTTATTGTAATTGTCTTTTTCTTGCAGTTTTTATGTTTTTGAGATCATAGGAGCTTGATTTAGCTAACCCATGTACCAATTTGAAAAAATGTTAAAAATTTTGAAAGTTATCATTTATGATTGCTTGATGAAATTTTGTGTTAATTTGTTGGATTTTAGGCTTAGATATGAAAAAGGACTAACTTGTAAAGTTTAATTGCTAATATTTGAGCATAGGGACTAAATCGCATACAATTTAAAATTGGTGTAATATTTCTATAATTATTTAAAATATAAGGCTTTAGAAGATTGAAATTGATGTCGGTTTCGAAATCAAAACTCAAAATTTAAAGATATTGCAATTTTAGTTTTAGGGACTAAATTGAATAAAATGAAAAACTTGAGGGACATTCGAATTGTGAAACTAAAATGGAATATGCTTATAATAGGATGATATAAGATGTTTAGAATTGATAAATTGAATTGAATAATTGTATAGATTAGAAATTGGACCAAATGAAATAACCGGAGAAAAGACAAAATTTGCTAATTAGTCCTTAAAGAGGCGTTGGTTGTTGTTTTGACCAAATAAGTTCAAATGATATAATTGTATTTAATTTATTAAATATTTGAATTATGAATGTACGTGTGTCTGATAGTAATTTGTATTATTTGCAATTTAGTACAAAAGGTGAGTTATGAACTAAATCATAAAGAAAATGATAAATTAATTGATAAATTGAATATGATGAATTGCAATGTGAAATATTAATGAGTTAATAGTTGGTGATAAGTGATCAAATTATAATGGTATGAATTTGACTGATTATCAAGATAGATGATTAAATTGAATAGGATTAAAAATAGTGTAATTCGATGAAATTATGGAATTGACCTTGAATTGGTTTGAAATAGGACATGCTATGAGATAAACTGACGATATGATACATGAATTGAATTGTTTAAATGCGAATTGAACATTATGAAAATTGAATAAAAGGTTACCCTATTAATTGTTTAGGCAAAGTTGGATATAGTTGGCATGCCATAGGATAGGTCGAGTACGGGTTACTTCGACTATGAGTCGATATCCCCTTGGGTATCGCGGCATCCATGTAACACCCCAAAATTTTAAATCTTTTGTTTTTGCGTTTGTGTGGCACAATGTCTATATGCTTCAGTGGTTATGTGTTCTGGGTGTGTGTGAGAGGTCCCAAGTTCAAGCCTGACTTGGGCGAATTTTGTTATTCCTATAAATTAAGCCCTATCTTTGGTCAGTAGGCTTTTAGTTGAAAGTTTGCAAGTAATTAACAGAATGGGCTTGCCAGTCTGGTGGTTAAGTGGAGTGTAAATTTGTTAAAGGTCCTGTGTTTGAATCCCCGCCTGAGCGAGGGAGTAATTCTTTTTGCATGGGGCGTGTTGAGTGGATGAGTTTGATTGGGATTGAAAGTCTGTGAAGTTGTGTGATAGTGGGGAGTTGGGGAAAATCTGATTGGATTTGATTTTTGTTTTTTTCCAAAACTACTTCCCATTTCAAATTTCCTTCTCTTTCTGCCGTTTCCCTCCTTCATCCCCCACCATTGCTGCCGAAATCCTTTCCCCCTCAACTATTCTCTTTTCATTTGCTTTTTCCATCCGTTCCCGTTGTTTAAGCGTGTGAGTTCGTTGTTCGGCAAGGGCAATAATTGATTGGTGCTGCTGCAGAGAATTAAGAATTGCAATTTCAGTTGTTGACGGTTCTGGAGGCTTAGAAGATCTTTCGCATCGAAAATAATACAGGTGTGTACTCAAAAACACAAAAAATGAGAATCGGCGAAAGGCGAAAAATGTTCATGTCGATGCCACATGGGCAAGTGGTAGGCCGTGTGCAAGGCTGTGAGCCACAACACAGCCGTGTGATCGACGAGCTAGGTTGTGCGCAAGTGACATGGCCATGTAATGGCAGGGCAAGGCCGTGTGCAAAACACAGGCTCGACCTATTAGGCCGTGTGGGCCCCACAGGCTTGTGGGCCCACACGAGCGTGTGGAATTCTGGGCCAGGCCTTTTGATCCACACGGCCAAGGCCAATTTGGGTCGAGTGGGCCACACGGGCATGTACGAGCCCATTTTTCTGAACTGATCTGTAAGGTTGCACGGGTCTCCCAAGTCGACTGTGGACCTACTGTAGGGTCGGTAAGCATTACTTAGACCCCTAATTACGTGATCCGATTATGTGATATATGTATTAAGCATGTTGCATTTAGCATACTTATTTGAATGTGTGATCTGTTAATTGCATTATAGCATGTCATTGATTGTATGCTGCATTACATTGGGGTGGGTTGATGATATTGGAGGAAGTATCTGAAAGGCTATTAAGCCTGTTATCTGGTAGCTCAGCTGCAATTATCTGATTATGTGCCACATTTCGGTACAGGATGGTGTGTAGGGATAGTTGGGTTGATTTTATCCCCACATGGTGTGTAGGGTTGGTCGGAGATGGTGTGTAGAGGCTGGTGGGTAGGATTTTGATGTTCTATTTTGTTCTGCATATTCTGTATCTGAGTGGGATAAGGTTCACAACGATTCTGTAGTGGGCTCAAACTCGAACTGTAAATAATAACTGTTTTCTGATATTAAGCTGTGTGCATGTTTTTTGTCGGGATTACACACTGAGTTTGCGAAAATTCATCTTTTTTCTGTTTAATCTGTTCAAGTAATCCCCAGCATTAGATGGACCGGTGCGATGGAGGACTCGACGATAACCACGGTTCTGGACTTTTATGGTTTTTATTTTGTTTTACGATTATTGGTTTATTTTGATGTAACTTGCGGACTTTTTTGGACTTTTGCTTAAATGTGGTTTTTATTTATTATTTTTATGGATTCATAATTGCTAGACGTAGGAAGACTCAGTTTTCTAAAGCTAAAGTATTTTCTAAACCCTCGATCCCTTAGACGGTTTTCTCGAAAACAAAGGGGTTTCTCTATGGAAGGATTTACTTAATTAAATTAGTTTTTCATAAAATAAATGATTTCTAAGGCTTCCACAAAGAATTACGTTTTAAGCAATCAACTAGAAGAGTAAGCGGTTTTTGGAATCAATAAGAGTAATAAAATGAACACGATTTTATCATAATAAATTGGTTTTCAAAATTCCATTTCATGTGACATCGCCAGATTCGGCCATAACGTCTAGGCTGGGTTTGGGGTGTTACATTTAGTGGTATCAGAGCTAGGTTGCAAAACTCGACTGTGGATTGGGTTTTAAAGTTTCGTTTTAAAGAAAAGGACTTTTAAGTGATTTGAAATATTTTGGACTGGGTATGTGGTACACCGAGTCTCCGACGCCAATCTTGTAAGTATTCTGAAACTCTGTTTAGAATTGTCTGAAGATTCTATTAGCATGTTTGGAACAGCCATAGGTAGTATACTGTACTGAAAACACTCTAGGTAGTGTAAACTGAAAACTATAGTGAGACTGAGACTCGCGATAACGAACTCTGAACTTCAGATACTGTTCTACATAAATTATCTGTTAATGAATATTGGAACTGTAACTAATGCATAAAACTATTAATATAGATAAACTCTAAATTTATAATGAGCGCACGAGGTATCCACGGACGGGGTACTAGAGGCCGTGGTAGAGGCCGTAGAGGGGCTCGAGCTGGGTTCTCATCATTTAGAAATCTACCTAATCTGGATACGAGCGAGACGCTGGTCTCATTTGCTGCAAAGACTGGGTCTCATGATCGTGCGGCTGGGGATGACGCACTGTCCCAAGCCATGTTACAAATTCTAGAGAGGGCCGTTGGGCCTAACATCAGATCGGGGGGACGAGGGTCGGTTACGGAATGACTCCGGTCCAATGGGGCTGAATTATTCAGGGGTGTTGTAACATCCCAAAATTGGGCCTAGTAGGATTGGGCCCAATGGGCCTTGGGCGTAGGAGTGTTTAAAATTTTGAGAACAAGAGAATGGCATTATTGTAAATTGGACTTATTAGTTAAGTGAATTTGGAAGGTTATGAGGTTTCTATGAAGTCTCGGGTTTAATTGGGCCTTAGGAAAAAATTGGTATTTTAGCACTTTAAGGAGAGATGGTAAGTAGCTTCAAGACTTATAGAAATAAATAAGTAATGTGTTTGCATAAATGAGCTATTGGCAAAGAGGTTATGGCATCAAGTGAAGTACCTTGAGGGAAGAGGTTCAAATCCCATTGTGTGCAAATTTTTTACTAATATTTTTGCACTCTATCCTAATGCATCGGCCAAGCTTGTAAATGAGGCAAGTTGGACTTTTTAATTTTGGCAAGGTGGCTAAGGAAATATGGAAAGGGTGATGGTAAGGTAAGGAATCAAAAGAAAAGGGTAAGTAAGGGGAAAATGTGGCTTATTTCATGGAGATTGTTTTGGAAAGTTTGGGTGGCCAAACTTTTGACTATAGGGGCATGAATGTGGACGGTTTTGGGGCTAAAGAGAGATAGCCGAATTTTGCCTGGTGCTTAGGTGAGACTAAAGTGTTGTTTTGGTCAAAAAAAATACCTTTTGCATCAATTGTGTCTTTTTCTCAAAAATTGTTAGTCTTTGTGAGTTTTGGTTTTTCTTCTATTCTCTCCTCTTTGCCGAATCCTCCTAGCACAATTGTGCATTTCTCTTCTCTTTTGTTTGGTCAAGACAGTCACCTCTTGTTCATCTTCTTCTCAAATCCATTCCTCCATAGCCGAACCTTTCTATCCAAAATCTCTCCTTTGCAATTTCTTTCTCATTCGGGTTGACACTCTTTCCTTTGATCAATCGAATTATAGTGGAAGACCGAATCTTTGACTCATCCGTAGCATTGTACAATCGTTGGGAATCAGTTTTATAATCATTAAGGTAAGGGATTCATCATGGTTCTTTTGGATTTTTTTTTCGTTGATCGGTGATTTTGCTGAGCGGGATAGTGGTTGTGACTAATTGAGTTTATTTTTAGGGACCAAATCGCTCGATCACCTATCCCTCGTAATAAGAGACTCGGATTGTGGTAAGAGATTCAAGTGTAAGTAATACGTTGGGTATGAAATCTTTTGGAAATTCGAGGCTAACTTTTGGTTGGTATTGTTCTAGGGTCAACGAAGAGTGGTTCTTTAGGGAAAACTAATCAAGGTGTGTAATCCCGTTCCTTCTGTATACATATCTGAAATGGTGTGTAATCTCACACTTCTCTGAAAGTTTGTATGAAATATTCTGTGAATCGGTCGAAATACCGAAGAAAACCAAAAACTGGCATCCGTGACCACTCGGGCGTACGTGTGATCGTAGTGGTAATCGTATTTTGTAATAAAACAGTTTCGGTTAGAAGCAGTGATGTGTTTTTGAAAAATCACGAAAAATAGAGAAAGGGAATTAGAAAGTGAATAAGATGTCAAATTAAATCTTACTGTGTCTACTTTAATATGGAAGAAACGGAGGAGGAAAAGAATTTTTATATTCTGAGATATCTTAATTTTAGTGAGACTGGTTCTGACTGACTTTGTTTTTCCCTGATCTGTCTTGGAAAAATCGTATAGAATGGTAAAAAGTGAATTATGAGTTATAATTTATATGTATGGATTCCTTAGTGAGCCTATTTTCATTAGAAATAAGTGGGAGCAATATATGAAAACCGTACAGTGAGATACTTAAAATTTAGGTAAGAGAGGTCAGAATCATTGGACAGTGAAACAAGGGAAACTTTAAGGAATAAACTGTACTAATTGGTTAAGCCAAAAATTCTGGAAAAATTTTAGTAAGAAGATATATGAGTCTAGTTTCAAGGAAAATTTACGGATTTAGATTTCGAGATCCCTAACTCAAGTTATAGTCAATTTAGTCAGTACGAAGTAGATGGACAGTTTCGATTTTTGTGCCCTAAATTAGTAGTTAAGTCCGGGGTTGCGAAAATACCAAAACACCCTTGGTGGGTAAATTACCGAAATACCCCTGGGTTGCGAGGTTATCGAATTTCCATTAGTGGGTAAGATTACTAAATTACGAAAATGCCCCTAATGGGCCAAATTACGAAAATGCCCCTAAATGGACCGATTTGATATATTACTAATGGGCCGATTTGATATATTTCTTAATAGGACAAATTGATATTTTGCTAAATGGGCCAATCTGATATTTTGCTAAGTGGGCCAATATGATATTTTGCTGAATGGGCCAAATCTGATATTTTGCTTAATGGACCTTTTTGATTAATTGAGATAATGTGCCATAATTTTGTAATAAATATCCGAATAAATTACTGTTGTTATATTGTGATTTGTTATGCATTATTTACATGATTTTGCATGGGATGAGATAATATTGAAGAGAAGTTCTGGTGGCTCTGCCACATATTTTGGTGGCTTTGCCACAAATTTGTATAGTGGCAATACCACGTAAATTCTGTTACTCTGGTGGCTTGTCCACAACTAAATTTGCTATAAATGGCTTAATGCTTGCGTTTGGTGTGTTGGCGGGGTGGGTTGACTGATGATCACCCACAGGTGTGTTGGTTGGTACGGGTGGTGTGTAGCGGATGGATTATTAGGATTGGTTTGGGAATTGCATTTCACACACATGTTACATTTGATACATTATTGTTATTGTAAATGGGTTTAGGCCCAAAATATTACTAAATGGGTTCCGGCCCAATGGATATCGGTAAGGGGATTTCACACTGAGTTCTTGTAACTCACCCCCTTTCTCTTAACCCTTGTAGGTAATGCTTGATGATATGGGCTTGGGCTATGGATGACTTGAGGGAGGCCATACTTCAGAAATGGTTTATTTGGACTTTAGACTTCTTTCTCGTTTATTTTATTTCTTTACTATTTTGGGTTAAATGTTGTAATAAGGCCTCTGGACTATTTTTTATTTTGCTTTATGGTTGGGATTTTTTATTATTTTTCTTAAATGGTTTAAAAAGGGAATTTTATGAAAACTTAAATAATGGTTTCCAAAATTGAATAACAAATGAAATTTCAAAATAAACTTTTACAAATATTTTTAACATGGATATTTTCTCTCGAACAATTAACGCTATTTTCAAAAGACTCGGATTCTCTTTTGAATTTTCAACGTCGTTTTCAAAAGTCACGGTTTTAAAGTTTACTACCTCGATTTTCGACTCATCAATCAACCTCTCAAAAATACTTGTATTTTATCTACGTTTCCGCAATGTTTTCAAAATGCTTCTGCAACTCTATTTCCAAACGTCATATTTTCGTAAATTTTTTATTCCAAATATGTTTTCGCAACCAAAAAGGTTTTTTTTAAAGATAATTATGTTTTCAAGTAGATAACAATTGCTTAAGTGTTTTGGGTTTTAACAAAGAGGCTGTAATTCTCAAACAAGTTTTTAACAATCGCAAAGATGGTTTTGAAAAAAAATACTTCCATGTGACACGCCAGATGCGAGCCTAACTTCTAGGCCGGGTTTGGGGTGTTACAGGTGTCACTGGAGTCGCCCCTAGCGTGGTCGAATATTGGATAAAGGCCACAGAAAAAATTATGGATGACCTGGATTTTGCCACAGAGTAAAAGCTTAAGGGGGCTATTTCTCTGCTTGGCGATGAAGCTTACCAGTGGTGGCTGACGGTTAAGGAGGGCACTCAGCCCGATCGATTGACTTGGGACTATTTTAAGATTACGTTCCAGAGTAAGTATGTGGGAGCCAGCTACATTGATGCTAGGAGACGTGAGTTCCTTAATCTTACCCAGGGGGACCGTTTAGTGGCCGAGTATGAGGCCGAGTTCCTGAGATTGAGCCGTTATGCGAAGGGCATGGTGGCGACCAAGTATGAGCGATGCGTCCGTTTTGAGGATGGACTCAGGGATAGTTTGTGAGTTTTGATAGCTCAGTGAGGGAGCGTGATTTTTCTGTTTTGGTTGAGAAGGTGAAGATCGCCGATGAGGTTAAGAGTGCTGCGCGCCAAAACCGAGAGAGAAGAAAGAATAAGAGGGAATCGGAGCCCTCGAGTTCTGTGATGAGGCCTAAGAAAAAGGCCAGATCTGATGGGCCAGTGAGATTTGGGCCTTCTGTTGCACCTACTGGGGTGGTGCTTTGTGGACACTGTGCTAGACGCCATCCGGGCGAGTGTTGGAGGACAACTGTGGTAGACACTCTTACGTAGCCAGTACTGTGTCTTAAACCTTGCAGATTTCGGTTGAGAGTACTTTTAATGAAGCAACTATGGTGAGCCTGTTGGGGCAGTCTATCCGAGTGATCAAATTGTTTAGTGAAGTCCCGTTAGAGATTCAAGGGACAGTATTTCTTGCTGATCTGATGGAGCTTCCATTTGAGGAGTTTGATTTCATTTTGGAACTGGCTACTGTAGTCTTTGCTTTAAAGGTTTGGAGGCACTACCTGTACGGTGAGAAGTGCACTATCTACACCGATCATAAAAGCCTCAAATATCTCCTCACTTAGAAGGAGTTAAACCTTATGCAGCGTAGATGGGTTGAAATACTTAAGGATTATGACTGTACCATCGAGTACCATCCTGGTAAGGCCAATGTGGTGGCGGATGCTTTGAGCTGTAGGGCTATGACCGATCTGAGAGCGATGTTCGCTCGACTCAGTTTATTCGACGATGAGAGTCTGTTAGCAGGACTTCAGATTAAGCCTACATGGATTGATCATATTAGAGGTAAACAGACGGAGGATAAGTCTCTTGAGTTGCGGTTCTTTCAGGTCGAGACTGGAGATGCTGCTGATGTTGGGATCAACAGTGATGGGGTACTTTATTTTTGCGGTCGGATTTGTGTACCGAGTGATGGGGAGTTGCGACAGTCGATTCTGAGGGAGGCGTATAGTAGTCCCTATGCTATGCATCCCGGTAGGAACAAGATTTACCGAGATCTCCGAGAGTTGTACTAGTGGCCAGGGTTGAAGCATGAAGTTACTGACTTTGTTGCTCGTTGCCTGACTTGTCAGCAGGTTAAGGCTGAGCATCAGTTGCCTTCGGGGGTGCTGTAGCCGGTAAAGATACCGATGTGAAATGGGAGCGAGTAACGATGGACTTCGTTAGTGGGTTACCTTTAACACCCACTAAGAAGGATTCTGTCTGGGTCATCATAGACCGATTGACCAAGTCAAGTCACTTCATTCCGGTCAGGACAGACTTTTCTTTCCAAAAATTGGCTAAACTATATATATATCTGAAATAGTGAGACTGCATGAGGTTCCTATCTTGATCATCTCCGATAGGGATCCTCGCTTCACGTCTCGGTTCTGGAAGAAATTACATGAGGCTCTGGGTTCAAGGTTGGACTTCAGTATTGCTTTCCATCCTTAGACAGATGGTCAGTCGGAGAGGGTGATTCAAGTACTGGAGGATATGTTGAGGAGCTGTGTTATAGATTTCCGAGGTAGTTGGGAGGAGTATTTACTGTTGGCAGAGTTTGCCTACAATAATAGCTATCAGTCTAGCATTCAGATGGCACCTTACGAGGCCCTATATAGTCGTAAGTGTTGCACTACCTTATGTTGGACTAAGTTGGGTGGGTAACGTGTTCTGGGTCTAGAATTGGTTTCTGAAATTGAAGATAAGATCCGATTGATTCGAGATCGAATGAAAGCGGTATCTGATAGGCAGAAGTCCTATGCTGATTTGAAGAGGAAGGATATTGAGTATTCTGTGGGGGACCTAGTCTTTCTCAAGGTCTCGCCATGGAAGAAGATTTTGAGGTTCGATCGCAAGGGTATACTGAGCCCTCAGTTTATTGGGCCGTACCATATTCTGAAACGAGTGGGGCTAGTCGCAAATCAGTTAGAGCTACCTTCGGAGTTGGATCACATTCATGATGTTTTTCACGTTTCGATGTTGAGGCATTACCGCTCTGATCCCACGCATATTGTTCTGGTGGAGGACATTGAGGTTAGACCAGACCTGACATTTGAGGAGGAGCCGGTCCAGATTCTGGATCGCGACATTAAATTTCTACGAAGGAAGTCTATCTCCTTAGTAAAAGTGCTGTGGTGGAATCATAGCACTGAAAAGGCCACTTGGGAGCCGGAGGAATCGATGCGTCAGCAGTATCCTCACCTTTTCCGATCAGGTAAAATTTCGAGGATGAAATTTTCTTTTAGGGGGGTAGAGTTGTAACGCCCCAAAATTTTAATGATTTGTTTTTGCGTTTGTGTGGCACAATGTCTATCTGCTTTAGTGGTTATGTGTTCTGGGTGTGTATGAGAGGTCCTAAGTTCAAGCCTGAATTGGGCGAATTTTGTTATTCCTATGTATTAAGCTCTATCTCTAGTCAGTAGGCTTTTAGTTAAAAGTTTGCAAATAATTAATAGAATGGGCCAACTGGTTTGGTGGTTAAGTGGAGTGTTAATTTGTTAAAGGTCCTGTATTCGAATCCCTGCGTGAGCGAGGGAGTAATTCTTTTTGTATGGGGCGTGTGGAATGGATGAGTTTGATTGGGATTGAAAGTCTGTGAATTTGTGTGATAGTGGGGAGTCCGGGAAAATCTGATAGGATTCGATTTTTTTTCCAAAGCTACTTCCCATATCAAATTTCCTTCTCTCTCTTCCGTTTCCCTCCTTCATCCCCCACCATTGCTGCCGAAATCCTTTCCCCCCTCAACTATTCTCTTTTCATTTGCTTTTTCCATCCGTTCCCGTTGTTTAAGCGTGTGAGTTCGTTGTTCGGCAATGGCAATAATTGATCGGTGCTGCTGCAGAGAATTAAGAATTGCAATTTCAGTTGTTGACGGTTCTGGAGGCTTAGAAGAGCTTACGCGTCGAAAATAATACAGGTATGTACCCGGAAACACAGAAAACAAGAATAGGCAAAAGTTAAAAACGTTCTTGTCGACAGCACACGAGTGTGTGGAGGCCGTGTGGTAGGCTGTGTGCAAGGCTGTGAGCCACAACACGGCTGTGTGATCAACGAGCTAGGCCGTGCACAAGTGACATGGTCGTGTGGAATTCTGGGCCAGGCTGTGTGATCACACGGCCAAGGCTAATTTGGGCCGAGTGGGCCACACGGGCTTGTGAGCTCACACGGGCAGGCCACATAGGCGTGCGAGCCCATTTTTCTGAAGTGATCTATAAGGTTGCATGGGTCACCCAAGTCGACTGTGGACCTACTGTTAGGTCAGTAAGCATTACTTAGACCTCTAATTGCGTGCTCCATTTATGTGATATATGTATTAAGCATGTTGCACTTAACATGTATACCGATTTGAATGTGTGATCTGTTAATTGCATTATAGAATGTCATCGATTGTATGTTGCATTACATTGGGGTGGGTTGATGATATTCGACAAAGTATCTGAAAGGCTATTAAGCTTGTTATCTGGCAGCTTAGCTGTAATTATCTGATTATGTGCTGCATTTCAGTACAGCATGGTGTGTAGGGATGGGTGAGTTGATTTTTATAACACCCCAAATCCGGTCAAACGCTACGACCGAATCTGGTATGTTACCGGAAAGAAATTTTGAAAAAAAAACTAACTAATACTACAGTTTGAAGAAATCTTTGTGTATCGTAGAAAATTTGAAGTAGTTGTTTAATTTGAACTGAATTACGAAGTCAGGTTTATTTGTCGAAAGTCGAATTTAAGGAATTTCATAAAGCTTGTCAATTGAAAATGAAGTTGCGGTTATAAGAAAAATCTCTAAATCAATTTGTTGCTTGTTACCCATCTTTTGTTAACAATTTAAATAAAACAATTTGCTCAAGGTTTTAATCTTAGAAAACTTCCACTTTGATAATTATTAGGCATGCTATAACAGATTCATAATAAAAACCCAAATTAACGTTTAAGTGGCCTTATTACAACATCAAAATCTAAAATTTACTAGTGAGATTTAAAAATATTGAAGACAAAATACTTAGAGCATTATGCATGGCCACCTCGAGTCCACCCCGGCTCCAAATCCGTGATCTAATGATTACTTGCAAAATTTAGCAGAGGGGTGAGTCGCCGAGGCTCAGTGTGTAAATCCCCATTAAACGAGCTCTAGGCTTTTCACCCATCGAGGCCCATTGGGCCTCAGCTCACACAATCAATATATTAAGTATGTATGTAATGCAGCCCAGACCCACCTACTTTCCATCCTCTACAACACCTGAATCTACCAATCGCCCGTGGCACCAAGCCACTGTGGTTCAAGACCACCGTGATACCAGATCACTGTGACAGAGTCACTAATTGTATGCGTGGGGCCAACCCACCATGGTACCAAATCACTGTGACAATCTTGTATAGATATATGTGGGGCCAACCCACTGTGGTACCAAACCACTGAGACGAGTCACCGAATTATATATATACGTGGTTTTAAACCACCGTGGCACCAAGCCACTGAGACATAGTCACTAAATCAAATGTGTGGGGCCAACCCACTGTGGTACCAAACCACTGTGACAGTCCCTAAATAGCACTTCCCCTTTCGCATCATATCCCCAGTTCATACACATGTTAACATACTAAAATGAATGGTCATACCTTGAATGCATACAGTAAGATAATTCATACAAACACATATTTCGAACATGAAATCGTAGCGGAACTTACCCGGTGTCTCCAACCTTACCCCCAAGGGTATCTCGACTGCCAATTCAGTCGTTTCGGCTTTCAGCCAACACAGTTAATAACATAATTTAATATACAGAGTGTGCGAGAATTACACACCTGATAACGCGTAAGACTATACTCTCTACGTCGACGCTTTCACTAGCAGGAACGACTGCTATCTGCCTATTCTGCTCTGAAGCCGGTCCACAACCCGCTGGCAGTCCCGTGCTACCGATACGGCACGTCGCTTAAACTTAGGGGCTGGGACTACGGGTCCAACCCCTTCCTTTGCTTGGCTGGAACTTGAATCCATGACAAAGTCTTGATCAGAAAGCAGGGTTAAGGCTTTGGAAGATAATCGAAAGAATGAGGATTCAACTGGATGGAATTCCTTACCTTACACAACCGAAGCTGAAAGCTAACAGATCTGATTTAAGGAGCCAATTGAGTCCCTACATAGACCAAATCAGAATCGGTTCTCACAAATAACCCAAAAGAAGTGACCTTTCGGCCAACACCACTTACCAAAGATCTTCTAACCGATAACCAGATGCAACAAAGACTACAAAAGCGAAGCCCCTCCTACATTCGGCCAAAGCACCCAACACACCCAATCAACACCTTTGATTAAAATCAAGCAAATAAAACAAAGAAAGAGTTAAAAGAGATGAAAACGCTTACCACTAAACAAGAAGAAACCGACTTGAGAGAGATAGGAGGATGAGTGGCGGCAATCCACAAAGTGTGGGATGAGGATGGTAGAAGAATCTCAAAGATTTGAGAGATAGGTTTCGGTTATGAAGAACAATTATAGAAAATATGGGGTAAGAAAAAGAGAGAAGTGAAGCTAATGGATGATTCGACCCTTATTGGAAAAAGAATGGATGAGTGAATGAGTGATTGCCAAAAAGGTAAGAGTCCCAAAGGTGATTTCGGTCAAGAGAGGGGAAATGGAAGAAACCTTGATTGGCAAAAAGAAAACAATATGGAGAGAGAAGAGTTGGCTAAGTGATTCGGCAATGATCCAAAAAGAAAAAGAAATGAAAGAGTCGACACTTCCTCTAGTTGATCGAAAAACAAAACCTATCAACCAACAAAAAGAAGGTTCGACCGCCTAGCTCCAAGCTTAAACCGCACATGCCTACCCCACCTTTCCTCAATTCAGCCACCACCTCCAAATCCCACCATTTTCTCTACCCTTTTCTCTCCATCCCACATTTGAAGTCAGTTTGAATGATTTCAAATTCCCCCTTTCTCTCATAGCCTCATATTCAAATAATTTGACTTGTTCAACACCCACTCCTCAGAGTCCAAACTGAACCCACCTCCTCCTCATTCCAACGCATAAAAAAAACTCCAACAAAGCAATCCATGCGACTCGACC
Organism: Gossypium australe; assembly: GCA_005393395.2. Taxonomy (NCBI): domain Eukaryota; kingdom Viridiplantae; phylum Streptophyta; class Magnoliopsida; order Malvales; family Malvaceae; genus Gossypium; species Gossypium australe. The sequence continues at coordinate 100,985,202 of CM016617.1, forward strand.
CTGCTCCCTCACTGCTTTTCTTGTGACGCCACTTCCCTGCATGCTAAGTGGTGTCTCCTTTCCACTTTACCACTGCATTTCTTGTGTCATCACACACAAGCAATAATACTTAACACCTACCTCAGCTAGCTTTCCCCTAAAGTGCCTAAATTTGAAATTTTCACCACGGCTTCAACGTAACCCTGAGCCTTCCCGGGGACCCCAAAGATACTCAAACAACAGACAAAACATACCAAGCACATAGAAGTGTAATAAACACAAACCCCCAAATTCCCAGATGTTACAGTTCTACCCCCTTAAAGAAATTTCGACCTCGAAATTTACCTTGTCAGAAGAGGTGAGGGTATTGCTGTCGCATCACATCCTCTGGCTCCCACGTGGTTTCCTCTAAACCGTGATTCTGCCACAATAATTTAGCCAACGAAACTGTTTTTCTCTGTAATATTTTAACATCTCGGTCTAAGATCTGAACTGGTTCCTCCTCAAAAGATAAATCTGGTCTCACTTCGATTTCCTCCACTGGCACAATGTGAGATGGATCCAAACGGTAGCGCCTTAGCATCGAGACATGAAATACATTGTGTATCTGTCTCAATTCCGGAGGTAACTTGAGCTGATAAGCCACTGGTCCCACACGCTTCAGCACACGATAAGGCCCGATGAACCTGGGGCTCAACTTGCCCTTCCGTCCAAACCTCAAAACTTTCTTCCAAGGCAAAACTTTCAGGAACACCTGATCACCCACTACAAATTCTATATCCTTACGCTTTAGATCAGCATAGGATTTCTGCCTGTCGGAAGCTTCCTTCAACCGAACTCGAATTAACTTAACCTTTTCCCCTGTCTCCAAAACCAATTCCAGACCCAATATCTGACGCTCACCCAACTTTGTCCAACAAGTAGGAGTACGACATTTCCGACCATACAACGCTTCGTAGGGTGCCATCTGAATACTAGATTGGTAGCTATTATTGTATGCGAATTCTGCCAATGGTAAGAACTCCTCCCAACTACCCCTGAAGTCAATGACGCAGCCTCTCAACATATCTTCCAAGATTTGAATTACCCTCTCAGACTGACCATCAGTCTGTGGATGAAATGCTGTGTTGAAGTCTAGTCTTGTACCCAACGCCTGATGCAACACTTCCCAAAACCGTGATGTAAACCTAGGGTCTCTGCCTGATATAATTGACATTGGAACCCCATGCAACCTCAAAATCTCCACTACATACAGATTGGCTAACTTCTGTAGGGAATAATCAACCCGAACCGGTATGAAATGAGCGGACTTCGTTAACCAATCCACAATAACCCATACCGAATCTTTCTTAGTAGGCGTAAGAGGTAGCCCACTAACAAAGTCCATCGTGATTCTTTCCCATTTCCACTGCAGAATCTTTACCGATTGCAACAACCTCGAAGGCAACTAATGCTCTGCCTTCACCTGCTGACACATCAAACACCTACCCACAAACTCGGTAACCTCTTGCTTCAGACCCGGCCACCAAAACTATTCACGCAGATCCCGATACATCTTAGTCCTGCCTGGATGCATAGCATATGGGCTACTATGCGCTTCCTGAAGAATCTTCTGTCTCAACTCGGAATCCTTCGGCATACAAGCCTTTCCCCAAAAGCACAAAACCCCATCACTGTTCATACTAAAATCTGCTACCTCACCACCTGCCACTAGCTGAAACTTAGCGCTTAGCGATTCATTAGACAACTGCTTCTCTTTTATCTGACTGACCCAAGAAGGCTTCACTTGCAGTTCAGCTAACAAGCTTCCATCATCATACAGGCTGAGATGAGCAAACATTGCCTTCAAGTCTGATATTACTTTACGACTCAACGCATCTGCCACTACGTTAGCTTTACCCGGGTGGTACTCAATCGAGCAGTCATAATCCTTTAACAACTCAATCCACCTCCGCTGCCTCAAGTTCAACTCATTCTGGGTAAGGAGATATTTCAAGCTCTTGTGATCCGTGTAGATGATGGACTTCTCCCCATACAGGTAGTGCCTCCAAATCTTCAGAGCAAAAACCACCGCAGCTAACTCAAGATCATGCGTGGGATAGTTCACCTCGTGAGGTCTCAATTGCCAAGACGCATATGCTACCACCTTCCCCTCTTGCACCAACACACATCCGAATCCTGTGTGCGACGTATCACAGTAGACGACAAACTCTTTCCCTGCCTCCAGCTGAATTAACACTGGTGCCTCCGTCAAGATCTTCTTTAACTTCTCAAAACTTTCCTGTTGCCTAGCTGACCAGACGAACGGTACTCCTTTCCGTAATAACTTGGTTAACAGAGCAGCTATCAATGAGAACCATTCAACAAATCTTCTATAATACCCAGCTAAACCAAGAAAACTCCGAATCTCCGCCACAGACTTAGGCGGTTTCCAGTCCAACACGGCTTCAATTTTCTGGGGATCAACCTTAATCCCCTCAACAGACACAACATGACCCAAAAAGGTAACTTCTTTTAACCAAAATTCACACTTACTGAATTTGGCGTACAGCTGCTTCTCCCTCAGAATCTGCAGAACCACCCGAAGATGTGAATCATGTTCCTCCCCCGTACTTGAATAAACCAGGATATCGTCTATAAACACCACTAAAAATCGGTCCAGATAGGGTTGGAATACCCAGTTCATCATGTCCATAAACGCCGCCGGTGCATTTGTCAACCCAAATGGCATCACCAAGAACTCGTAATGACCATAACGAGTTCGAAAAGCTGTCTTATGGATATCCACCTCCTTAACCTTAAGCTGATGATACCTAGACCTCAAGTCTATTTTTGAGAAGACCGAAGCGCCTCGCAACTGATCGAACAAATCGTCTATCCTAGGCAACGGGTACTTGTTCTTAATCATTAACTTGTTCAGTTGCCTGTAGTCCATGCACATCCGCATCGACCTATCCTTCTTCTTAACAAACAACACTGACGCTTCCTACGGCAACACACTTGGTCGGATAAAACCCCGGTCCAACAGTTCCTGAATCTGCGCTTTAAGTTCCATTAACTCCTTCGGCGCCATTCTATATGGGGAATAGACACTGGCCCTGCTCCCGGAAGAAGATCAATACCGAACTCCACTTCGCGGTCCGGAGGTAACCCTGGAAGCTCCTCTAGAAAAACATCGAAGAATTCCTTCACTGTTCTGACATCCTTTATTGTCAACTCATTGGCCTTCAAAGTACTGACAAAAGCTAAGAAAGCCTCCATCCTTTCCTCACCATTCTTTCCGCCTTTAAAGCAGACACTACATTGGACAAGTAGTTCCTCCTTTCGCCTATCACTAAGACCTCGTTATCCTCTAGAGTCCTTAACACCATGCGCTTAGCAGCGCAATCCAAATTTGCTCGATACTTCACTAACCCGTCCATTCCTAAGATCAAATTGAACTCGCCGAACGGCAGTTCCATCAAGTCAGCCGGGAAAACCATCCCTTGCACTTCCAAAGGCACATTCCTAAAGAGTTTATTCACCACTACAGATTGTCCTAAAGGGCTAAGTACAGTCATCTTCCTAGAAGCAATCTCAGAGTCTATGTTCAGAGTTCCAGACACCGTACTAGCAACATAGGAATGTGTTGACCTAATATCAATTAGTGTAGAAAAAGGCAAACCAAAAGTAAGGAACATACCAGTTATGACGTCCGGTGCATCACCCTCCTCTCGATGTCTAGCTGCATAGACCAACCCAGGCTGTATTGCATCTGCATTCCCGACACCTCTGCCCGTTGCTCCACGCCCCCGACCGAAGCCATTTCCTCCTCTGACCGGACCACGACCTCTCTGTGGTTGCTGACCACCCCTACCCGGCTGAGCATAATTCTGACCTACTGGCCCTGCTCTGCTGGGTTCCTGCGGACAATCCCTTACCTGATGATCCATAGATCCACATCTGAAGCATCCTCTACCACCCAACCAACAATCTCCTGAATGATATTTCCCACATCGAGTACATAGTTGAGATCGACCCACAGCAGCAGGCCTCGCAGCTCGACCAGGTTCATCCAATCTAGGCCTTTTCTAGAAATTCCATGTAGATCCTGACGGACCAAAATTCCTTTTATTCCTTCCCTTGTTCCTATCCTGATTTTGCTTTTCAGACCTCTTTACCTCTTCGGCTATCTTAGCCTTCTCAACCAGAACAGCAAACTCCCTTTCCCGTTGCGGAGCTATCAGTACCCGCAACTCATCTCTGAGTCCGTCCTCAAATTGAACACAGTGCTCATGGTCCGTGGCAATAATACCCCGAATATAACGACTAAGACGTAAGAATTCCGCCTCATACTCAGCCACTGACTTACTTCCCTAAACCAAATTAAGGAATTCCTTCCGCTGAGCGTCCACATAGCTTGACCCAATGTATTTCCCCTGGAACGCTGATTTAAAGAACTCCCAGGTGATGCGGTCAGCCGATGTACCATATCTGACCGTGAGCCACCGTTGATATGCCTCATCCCGGAGGAGAGACACTACCCTCTTCAATTTCTCTTTCGCGGTACAGTCCAGGTCATCTATGATGCGCTCAACCGCTTCTAACCAATACTCAGCTACGTTAGGAGCCACACCAGAAACGCCCTTAAACATCTCCTGAGACACAGCATCGTCTCCCTTAGTTTGATCCTGAAATTTTGCTTCCGCAACTGGCGGTGCTGGCACTTCACTTTCCGGCCCATGTCCTGATTCCGAAGGTTCAGACCCAACACCCCGGCCTCTACCACGGCCTCGCACACCACGACCACGTCCTCGAGTACTCATGACTATTGTTTCGACTTAATCTGATTAAAAGTTTTATGAGTTAGTATTTTCTTCCACTGTTTATCACCGAGCAGTCTTATGAAAATAGCATTAAGAGTAATTCTTCACGAACACGTGTATAGCTACGGGTTTCAATCTCTAAGGTTGGATTTCCTAGCACTAGCAATCATGTCATAACACAATCACGTCATATAAAGCAACCAATAATTAGAGGACTTACCGTGCAGATTTGGTGCCGGAGACTTAGGTGCCATGCTACCAGAAAACAGGTGTTTCATCTGAATCATTTTTTTTTGAAAATATTTTGAACCTTATACCCACAGCCGAGCTTTTGAAACTGGCTCTGATACCACAATTGTAACACCCCAAATTCGGTCAAATGCTACGACCGAATCTGGTATGTTACTGGAAAGAAATTTTGAAAAAAAACTAACTAATACTACAGTTTAAAGAAAACTTTGTGTATCGTAGAAAATTTGAAGTAGTTGTTTAATTTGAACTGAATTACGAAGTCAGGTTTATTTGTCGAAAGTCGAATTTAAGGAATTTCATAAAGCTTGTCAATTGAAAATGAAGTTGCGGTTATAAGAAAAATCTCTAAATCAATTTGTTGCTTGTTACCTATCTTTTGTTAACCATTTAAATAAAACAATTTTCTCAAGGTTTTAATCTTACAAAACTTCCACTTTGATAATTATTAGGCATGCTATAACAAATTCATAATAAAAACCCAAATTAACGTTTAAGTGGCCTTATTACAACACCAAAATCCAAAATTTACTAGTGAGATTTAAAAATATTGAAGACGAAATACTTAGAGCATTATGCATGGCCACCTCGAGTCCACCCCGGCTCCAAATCCACGATCTAATGATTACTTGCAAAATTTAGCAGAGGGGTGAGTCGCCGAGACTCAGTGTAGAAATCCCCATTAAACGAGCTCTGGGCTTTTCACCCACCGAGGCCCATTGGGCCTCAGCTCACACAATCAATATATTAAGTATGTATGTAATGCAGCCCAGACCCACCTACTTTCCATCCTCTACAACACCTGAATCCACCAATAGCCCGTGGCACCAAGCCACTGTAGTTCAAGACCACCGTGATACCAGATCACTATGACAGAGTCACTAATTGTATGCGTGGGGCCAACCCACCATGGTACCAAACCACTGTGACAATCCCATACAGATATATGTCGGGCCAACCCACTGTGGTACCAAACCACTAAGACGAGTCACTGAATTATATATATATACGTGGTGTTAAACCACCGTGGCACCAAGCCACTGAGACATAGTCACTAAATCAAATGTGTGGGGCCAACCCACTATGGTACCAAACCACTATGACAGTCCCTAAATAGCACTTCCCCTTTCGCATCATATCCCCAGTTTATACACATGTTAACATACTAAAATGAATGGTTACCTTGAATGCATACAGTAAGATAATTCATACAAACACATATTTCGAACATGAAATCGTAGCGGAACTTACCCGGTGTCTCCAACCTTACCCCCAAGGGTATCTCGACTGCCAATTCAGTCGTTTCGGCTTTCAGCCAACACAGTTAATAAGATAATTTAATATACAGAGTGTGCGAGAATTACACACCTGATAACGCGTAAGACTATACTCTCTACGTTGACGCTTTCACTAGCAGGAACGACTGCTATCTGCCTATTCTGCTCTGAAGTCGGTCCACAACCCGCTGGCCAGTCCCGTGCTGCCGATACGGCACGTCACTTAAACTTAGGGGCTGGGACTACGGGTCCAACCCCTTCCTTTGCTTGGCTAGAACTTGAATCCATGAGAAAGTCTTGATCAGAAAGCAGGGTTAAGGCTTTGGAAGATAAACGAAAGAATAAGGATTCAACTGGATGGAATTCCTTACCTTATACAACCGAAGCTGAAAGCTAACAGATCTGACTTAAGGAGCCGATTGAGTCCCTATATAGACCCAAATCAGAATCGGTTCTCACAAATAACCCAAAAGAAGTGACCTTTCGGCCAACACCACTTACCAAAGATCTTCTAACCGATAACCAGATGCAACAAAGAGTACAAAAGCGAAGCCCCTCCTACATTCGGCCAAAGCACCCAACACACCCAATCAACACCTTTTATTAAAATCAACCAAATAAAACAAAGAAAGAGTCAAAAGAGATCAAAACGCTTACCACTAAACAAGAAGAAACCGACTTGAGAGAGATAGGAGGATGAGTGGCGGCAATCCACAAAGTGTGGATGAGGATGGTAGAAGAAATCTCAAAGATTTGAGAGATAGGTTTCATTTATGAAGAAAAATTAGAGAAAATATGGGGTAAGAAAAAGAGAAAAGTGAAGCTAATGGATGATTCGACCCTTAGTGGAAAAAGAATGGATGAGTGAATGAGTGATTGCCGAAAAGGTGAGAGTCCCAAAGGTGATTTCGGTCAAGAGAGGGGAAATGGAAGAAACCTTGATTGGCAAAAAGAAAACAATATGGAGGGAGAAGAGTTGGCTAGGTGATTCGGCAATGACCCAAAAAGAAAAAGAAATGAAAGAGAACAATCTAAAGATACCAACTTAAGAGAAGAAACCTTAGGCACCTAGTTGGGAAACAAAGATTCGACACTTCCTCTAGTTGACCGAAAAATAAAACCTATCAACCAACAAAAAGAAGGTTTGGCCCCCTAGCTCCAAGCTTAAACCGCACATGCCTATCCCACCTTTCCTCAATTCGACCACCACCTCCAAATCCCCACCATTTTCTCCACCCTTTTCTCTCCATCCCACATTTGAAGTCAGTTTGAATGATTTCAAATTCCCCCTTTCTCTATTAGCCTCATATTCAAATAATTTGACTTGTTCAACACCCACTCCTCAGAGTCCAAATCGAACCCACCTCCTCCTCATTCCAACGCATAAAGAAAACTCCAACAAAGCAATCCATGCGACTCGAACCTGCTCCCTCACTGCTTTTCTTGTGATGCCACTTCCCTGTATGCTAAGTGGTATCTCCTTGCCACTTTACCACTACATTTCTTGTGTCATCACACACAAGCAATAATACTTAACACCTGCCTCAGCTAGCTTTCCCCTAAAGTGCCTAAATTTGAAATTTTCACTACGGCTTCGACCTAACCCCGAGCCTTCCCGGGGACCCCAAACACACTCAAACAACAGAAAAAACATACCAAGCACATAGAAGTATAATAAACGCAAAGCCCCAAATTCCCGGATGTTACAATTTTATCCCCACATGGTGTGTAGGGTTGGTTGGAGATGGTGTGTAGAGGCTGGTGGGTAGGATTCTGATGTTTTGTTCTGTCCTGTTCTATTCTATTCTGCATATTCTGTATCTGAGTGGGCTAAGGTTCACATCGATTCTGTAGTGGGCTCAGACCTAAACTGTAAATATATGTTTGTTTTCTGATATTATGTTGTGTGCATGTTTTCTGTGGGGATTACACACTGATTTTGCGAAAACTCATCCTATTTCTATTTAGTCTGATCAGGTAATCACCAGTATTAGACGGATTGGTGCGGCAGACGACTCAGCGGTAACTATGATTCTGGGCTTTCATGGTTTTTATTCTGTTTTACGATTATTGGTTTATTTTAATGTAACTCGCGGTGTAACATCCAGAAATTGGGCCTAGTAGGATTGAGCCCAATGGGCCTTAGGCATAGTAGCGTTTAAAATTTTTGAGAATGGTATTAATGCAAGTTAGACTTATTAGGTAAGTGATTTTGGAAGGTTAGAGGGCTTCTATGAAGTCCTGGGATCGAACTTTGGCTTTGGGGAAATTTTGGTTTTAGGTGAAAAAAACCTTGGAAGTTGGCAGGTAGGCCTTAAGAATAAAATGTGGAGGAAAATGACACAAGTGGAGTGTGTGGTGTAGTGGCAAAGTGACGCCACATAAGAGACATGGGGGTGACGCCACAAGGAAGGAAGGAGGTCCAAGGTTCAAGTCTTGGCTCTTGCATTTTGGGTTTCCTTTTACTTGGACCTTAGAATTGGGCTATAGATTCAAATTTAGTTGCGCATGGTTTAAGACACAAGAGGAGCTTGTGGCCAAGTGGTTAGTGACGTGGATTATGCTACAAGGGAGCCTGGGTTCAAATCCCATGAGAAGCAAGGGAGTATTTATTTTGCGGATTGGACGGCAAGAGTTTCAGTTGAATTTAAACTCTACTGACGAAGGGATCCCACATCAGAAAGATACAAAGAAGGAAGGTGAAAAGCTAGCTATATAAAGAGCATCCTAGGAGGAGAGTTAACATACCTTGGTGGGCGTTTGGGCACAGGAGTGGTCGCAGCGCGGTTTAACACCAGATTCCTATCAGGTGTGTACTTCTCTACTCTAGTTGTAGAGCGGCAAATTACAGAAGTGCTGGTCACGACAATAGTAGCCACACGAGCGTGCGAGCGCACGTGTGGGGCTTCGACGCGATAGTTGAGGCCATTAGTAGTATTCTTGTGGGTTGAGGCTGCTTAGGGCCGCGATGGGCCGAAGTGGGCCCAATGGGCCCATGGGTCCAATTGAATAAAATGTTAGTATATAGTGAACTAGACTAGGTGAATCTCATATACGTGGCTAGATTTGTGTTAGGTGGGCCACATGAGCGTGTGGGCCCAAATGGGCCAAAATTGGGTTTTAGGCCCAATAGTTCGGTACGACTGGGAATGGTAGTTGAGTCGCTCATGGCGACATTGGGCCTATGGAAAGGCCATTGCAGGTGCGAGATTACCGAAATACCCTTGGTGGGTAAATTACGAAAATACCCCTGGTAGGTAAAATTACTGTTATACCCTTAGAGGTTGATTAGCTTGATTATATTGTATATTATTATTCTGATTATGATGGTAATTCATTTCATACGTTATCTGATATATGATTTGCATACATGTCATACTGCATACACGAATTATTATGTCATGACATGTTGCATGGGCTTGGGATATGATATTGAAAGGGGAAGTGCAAATAGGATTGCATGGTCGCTTGACGACTGTGGATCCACCAAAGGCTTTTTAGCCACCGAGCAGCTATGCTGCACCGTTAAGGTAATGCCACAACCGGTGTTACATAAGGAGTGTTCGGATGGGTGGGCTGATTAAATCCCCACAGAAGTGCACGGTTGGACAGGAGACGGAGTGTTCGGCTGGTATGGGCATTAATGCATTGCATATAAGGATTATATTACTGAGATGGGCCTAGGCCCAGATTTATATATGATATGTGACATATGATATGGGTTAAGGCCCAACCGAGGCTATTTTGGGCTAAGGCCAATTGCCACCGTTATTGTAATGGGCTTCGGCCCGGACTGTTTTGATGCATGTTCTTACTGATGAGGGTGTACACACAGAGTTTTCGTAAACTCACCCCCCTCTTTTTAAATGTTTCAGGTAATCCCTAGGGTGAGGACTTGGAGCCGAGGCGGACTCGAGGTGGCCATGCGTTACTATTTCTTTTGTAAACTACATAACCTTATTTTGAACTTATTATATTGGGATTCTGTTATTTTATTTGATTTTAGCTTTTAATTTGGTTACTGCTTATTATTTTAAATGTTTAATTCTGGATTTTCCTAAAATGTTAATAAACCGTTTTTTATTCAAAATTACTTAAACTCGATTTTTCACAACAAATATAAAGAATACAAACATTTTAACGAACGCACAGTTTTTATACATTCCTTTCATGTGACATGCCAGATCCGGTCGTAATGTCTAGGCCGGGTTTGGAGTGTTACACTCGGACTTTTTTGGACTTTTTCTTATGGTTTTTATTTATTATTTTTATGGATTCATAACTGCTAGACGTAGGAAGACTTGATTTTCTAAAGCTAAAGTATTTTCTAAACCCTCAATCCCTTTAACGGCTTTCTCGAAAATAAAAGGGTTTCTCTAAAATGGACAAATTTACTTAATTAACTCAGTTTTTCATAAAATAAATGATTTCTAAAGCTTTCGCAATGAATTACATTTTAAGCAATTGACTAGATGAGTAAGCGATTTTTAGAATCAATAAGGGTAATAAAATGAACACGATTTTATCATAATAAATTGGTTTTCAAAATTCGATTCCATGTGACATCGCCAGATTCGGCCATAACATCTAGGCCGGGTTTGGGGTGTTACAATCCACCTCCCAAGGAAGACCCCCAAGTTTCAACACTGCTTGAGATATTGCGATATCCTCTTTTCGATATCGTGATATCACATTCGTCAAGGGGGAAAACTTGGACAAAATAGACAACCTTTGTCTACTTGACCCACCAATCATACAAGGCCTATGTAGGGGCATTTTTGGCATCGAAAACTCATTATAAATCACTTCAAAACAACCAAAAAACTCTGAGGAGGAGAGACTGTAACAACCCGATTTTGGGGCTAGTCGGAACAGTGGTTCCGAGACCACTAAACCAAGGATAGGGAAAATTATTTCGATGTTATTTAATGTGTTATGGTATTAATATATGGCTATGTGGAGATTTTGGTGCTTTAATTTTAGCAATAGCATGCTTAATTGTGAAAAAGGACTAAATTGCATAAGGTGCGAAAGTTCTATCTTATAAGGTAGGGATACCTTGTAACATCCTGAATTTTTGGGCCTATGCGTTTAATAGGTAGGATATATTTAATGTGTTAATTTAAGTGTTAGGGGTCCAAATTGGGCTCAGGCTTAGGTAGAGGCCTTGATTAAAATTTTTTATTTGGGCATTATAGGGGTTTAAAAGGTAGTATCTATGTTTAAAATACTAAAGTGGGCTTGTGGCCCAATCTTAGGAGGTGATGCCACACAAGGGAGTAAGGGGCCCAAATTTAAGTTTCATGGAGCCCAATTCTTTTAATTTAAGTTAGCTAAATTTTGGGCATTAGGATTAGGTGGGGTGGATGGCAACAAGGCTAAAATCTAGGAGTTTTAATGTTTAAAATATGTGGATAATAAGCAGATAAAGGCTATTATTTAGGAATTTATTTTATGAGGATAATAAGCAGATAAAGGCTAAAATTTAGGGATTTTAATGTTTAAAATATGTGGATAATATGCTGATAAAGGAGGGAGGAGTTAGAGATAATTAAGTCTCTTTTAGATGAGCTAGTAGATTAAGATAAAGGAGAAAAGATAAGATTTATCTGCAAGGTTAGATAAGTGCCGAAATTTCTATAAATAGGGGGAATATCTCTTCAATTTCGGCATTTGGGGTTTTTCTCTCATTCTTTTCTCTTCTTCTCTGAGTAAAAGCCGAAAACTCCTAAAGTTCCATCTTCTTCTTCATTCTCTGCAAAAGCCGAAATCTCTAAGCCTAATCCCTCATCTTCACTTTGATTCAAAAGCCGAAACTACACCTATTCTTCTCCTTAATATTCATTGGCCGAATCTCCCTTAGCCATCTTTTCAATTTTTAGTTCTTTCAAAAGCCGAAAGCGCGATAGATCATCTTTCCGGGATTTTTCCTAGAAGCCGAAACTCATAGATCTCTAAGTTATAGAATCGTGTTACATTCAGGATTTCAAGGTAAGAGGATTTGTTTATTCATATATATAAAATCGGGTAGAATACTAACTATGGCCGAATATAGGAGAGGCCTATTTTCACATCTTTTCGGCTTTTTGAAGCAAAGCGTAGATCGGTTTAGCAAGGGTATCTACATTAATCAGGTGTGTAATACTTTCCCACCATATAGAACTGATTATTAATATATGTTCATAAGTTTATATGTTATGATAAAAGTCGAAATCTCGACTTAATGAGGGAAGCCCAAAAAGGGTAACGCAAATCGCCAGGTCAGTGAATAATCTGATTAAATGTTATAAGTAATTTGCTTGTATATGATTGCATGGGTTGGGTTGATGAAAGGAGGAAGTTATAGGTTATATGTGTAGCGGTTTATACCGTGATCTGTTACATGTTGTAGCGGCTAATGCCGTGATCTGTTATAAGGGCTTCGGCCATAATATGTTGATGAGCAGCATGACTGCCATCTTGGCGTGTAGCGGTGTGGGTCGATTGTAGAAATCCCCAATGGTGTGAACGGTTGGTACGGGGGCGTGTAGCGGATGGAAACCTAGGCAAACGGGTTGGGCCTTGCATATTATTTGTTATTAATTTTTATCATGGGTAATAAACTGTTTATTTGTTTAATGGGCATAAGGCCCAAAATCTAGTGGTGCATGAGGGTTGCACACTGAGTCTCGCGACTCACCCTTTTAATTAATATTTCAGGTGATACCTAGTGCTTCAGACCGGGCTGGAGAGGAACGCAAGGTGGCCATGCAGAAGAATATGTAGATTTGGCAAAAAGACTCAAGTTATTACTTTATGTTTTTAATTAATGGATTTTAAACTCCGATGTAATAAGGCCATGGGCCACTAGTTTATATTTTGTTTTATTATGGGCTTTTATTACTTTTAGTTATTTATATATATTTTTTATTTTAATTGAACTAAGGCATGTAATTAAGTTCGGTTTTATTTTACAAAGGCATATTCTATATAAAATATATTTGGGCTTTTTCTGAAAAAAAAATACGACATGTTTGACAAAAATTTTCTTAGTGACATACCAGATCCGGTCGTAGCGATTGGGCCGGGTTTGAGGGTTACAAATTGGTATCAGAGCCCGGTTCAAAACTCGACTTTGGGGTTTTTGGGCTCAAAACGTTTTCTAAAAATGGGTTTCTGAAACATGTATATTTATAAGTGATACAGGATGGTTTTCTCGGCATGGCACCTGCGTCTCCGGCCCAAGTCCGCCAGGTAAGTATTCTAAACCATTGTGTGATATAAATATGTGGGCTTGATGGGCTTTATGGGACGCAGATTAGTTATATTAGAACTTGGTGGACTCTAGGCTTAGCTGAAACAACTCCTTAAATCTCATAAGACTTAATTTCACTAAACAAACCCATAAACGAGTCGCAAGACGGCATGCGCATGTCTAGGATTGGATCCGGAGGAGCCTGGTACTTAAGCAGTCCTAGTGACTCACCTCCTCTTCGCTGGAATCCTACCTAGTGCATAGTGACTGTTCACCCTAGCCACGAGGATTTGTTGACGGGCCAAAATCTATAATTAAAACCCGAAAGGGACCAGCCACATTATTTTTACAAAATGACCAAAATGCCCCTGATTTGTAAAATTACAAAATTACCCTTGATTTGCAAAATGACCAAATTATCCCTGATTTGTAAAATTACCAAATTTCCCCTGATTTGTGAAATGACCAAAATACCCTTAATTTGTAAAACTACTGAAATACCCCCGAATTTCAAAATTACTGAAATAGCCCCACTGAAATACCCCCAGATTTCAAAATTACCGGAATACCCCCGGACTTCAAAATTACCGAAATACCCCCAGATTGCAAAATTACCAAAACACCCTTATTTCACAAAATCATCAATAAACCGAGATGTTGGCAATTATCAAAACATATATAAATCTTTTGATCATGCATTTTATGATTAGAGCTAGATGGTGGGGAAGTATTACACACCTGATTAATGTAGATACCCTTGCTAAACCGATCTACGCTTTGCTTCAAAAAGCCGGAAAGATGTGAAAATAGGCCTCTCCTATATTCGGCCATAGTTAGTATTCTACCCTATTATATATATATGAATAAACAAATCCTCTTACCTTGAAATCCCGAATGTAACACAATTCTATAACTTAGAGATCTATGAGTTTCGGCTTCTAGGAAAAATCCCAGAAAGATGATCTATCGCTCTTTCGGCTTTTGAAAGAACTAAAAATTGAAAAGATGGCTAAGGGAGATTCGGCCAATGAATATTAAGGAGAAGAATAGGTGTAGTTTCGGCTTTTGAATCAAAGTGAAGATGAGGGAATAGGCTTAGAGATTTCAGCTTTTGCAGAGAATGAAGAAGAAGATGGAACTTTAGGAGTTTTCGGCTTTTACTCAGAGAAGAAGAGAAAAAAATGAGAGAAAAATCCCAAATGCCGAAATTGAAGAGATATTCCCCCTATTTATAGAAATTTCGGCACTTACCTAACCTTGCAGATAAATCCTATCTTTTCTCCTTTATCTTAATCTACTAGCTCATCTAAAAGAGACTTAATTATCTCTAACTCCTCCCTCCTTTGTCAGCATATTATCCACATATTTTAAACATTAAAATCCCTAAATTTTAGCCTTTATCTGCTTATTATTCTCATAAAATAAATTCCTAAATAATAGCCTTTATCTGCTTATTATCCACATATTTTAAACATTAAAACCCCTAAATTTTAGCCTTGTTGCCATCCACTCCACCTAATCCTAATGCCCAAAATTTAGCTAACTTAAATTAAAAGAATTGGGCTCCATGAAACTTAAATTTGGGCCCCTTACTCCCTTGTGTGGCGTCACCTCCTAAGATTGGGCCACAAGCCCACTTTGGTATTTTAAACATAGATACTACCTTTTAAACCCCTATAATGCCCAAACAGAAAATTTTAATCAAGGCCTCTACCTAAGCCTGAGCCCAATTTGGACCCCTAACACTTAAATTAACACATTAAACATATCCTACCTATTAAACGCATAGGCCCAAAAATTCAGGATGTTACAGTTCTACCCCCTTAAAGAAATTTCGTCCTCAAAATTTCCAACTAACTATTAATCGTACTACCTATGTCTCACTACCATGCTTTCGCTGCGCACTCCAATTCTAAACCCAAAATAAACACTTACTATTCTATGGTAGAGTATGCACCGGTATTCACATCTAGAGCGTCCTCGTCCCCTTGTACTCATGCTATCGGTTCGCGTATCTGATTAAAAATTTTATGAATTATTGGTTTTCCTCCACTGATTATCCATGAACAGTCTTATGATTAGTATTTTAAGAGTAGTTCTTTCGAATTCGCAATTCAGTCTCAAGTTCACCTTTCTTAGTTCTAAGAACTACATACATTCAACTGACAGCATCCATACACCCACATTCAATACATAGGGGTATTTTCGTTATTCCACTACCTAGGGGTATTTTCGTATTTTTATCCTATAGGGGTATTTTCGTAATTTTCAAAATAGGGTTCCTTGGTGATTTTGTGAAATAAGGGTGTTTTGGTAATTTTGCAATTCGGGGGTATTTCGGTAATTTTGAAGTCCGGGGGTATTCCGGTAATTTTTAAATCTGGGGGTATTTCGGTAATTTTGAAATCTAGGGGTATTTCGGTAATTTTGAAATCTGGGGGTATTTCGATAATTTTACAAATTATAGATTTTGGCCCGTCAACAAATCCTCGTGGCTAGGGTGAATAGTCACTACGCACCAGGTAGGATTCCAGCGAAGAGGAGGTGAGTCACTAGGACTGCTTAAGTACCAGGCTATTCCAGATCCAATCCTAGACATGCGCATGCCTGTTGCCACACCCTAGTCTTGCGACTCGTTTATGGGTTTGTTTAGTGAAATTAAGTCTTATGAGATTTAAGGAGTTGTTTCAGCTAAGCCTAGAGTCCATCAAGTTCTAATCTAACTAATCTACGTCCCATAAAGCCCATCAAGCCCACATATTTATATCACACAATGGTTCAGAATACTTACCTGGCGGACTTGGGCCAGAGACGCAGGTGCCATGCCGAGAAAACCATCCTGTATCACTTATAAATATACATGTTTCAGAAACCCAATTGTAGAAAATGTTTTGAGCCCAAAAACCCCAAAGCCGAGTTTTGAACCGGGCTCTGATACCAATTTGTAACACCCCAAACCCGGCCCAAACACCACGACCGGATCTGGTATGTCACTAAGAAAAATTTTGTCAAACATGTCGTATTTTCAGAAAAGCCCAAATATATTTTATAAAGAATATGCCTTTGTAAAATAAAACCCATACTTAATTACATGCCTTAGTTTAATTAAAATAAAAATTTAAATAACTAAAAGTAATAAAAGCCCATAATAAAAAAAAATATAAACTAGTGGCCCATGGCCTTATTACATCGAAGTTTAAAATCCATTAATTAAAAAAAATATAAAATAATAACTTGAGTCTTTTTGCTAAATCCACATATTCTGCTGCATGGCCACCTTGCGTTCCTCTCCAGCCCGGTCCGAAGCACTAGGTATCACCTGAAATGTTAATTAAAAGGGTGAGTCGCGAGACTCAGTGTGCAACCCTCATGCACCACTAGATTTTTGGGCCATAAGCCCATTAAGCAAAATAAACAGTTTAATACTCATAACAAACATTAATAACAAATAATATGCAAGGCCCAACCCATTTCCCTAGGTTTCCATCCGCTACACGCCCCCGTACCAACCGTTCACACCATTGGGAATTTCTACAATCGCCCCACACCGCTACACACCATGATGGCAGTCTTGCTGCTCATCCACGTATGATGGACGAAGCCCTTATAACATATAATGGCCGAAGCCCGTATAATATTTAATGGCCGAAGCCCGTATAACAGTTCACGGCATTAGCCGCTACATCAGATCACGGTAAAAACCACTACACATATAACGTATAACTTCCTCCTTTCATCAACCCAACCCATGCAATCACATACAAGCATTTTACTTATAACATTTAAACAGATTATTTACTAACCTGGGATCCGCTTTTACCCTCCTTGGGCTTTCATCAATAAACCGAGATGTTGGCAATTATCAAAACATATATAAATCTTATGATCATGCATTTTATGATTAGATCTAGATGGTGGGGAAGTATTACACACCTGTTATCGCGAAAATCTATTATTCTTAACGTAGAGCCTTATTTGTCGAATCCCGAAAATCCCTAAGAAACGTCACCTCCCTACCTTCGGCTTTTCCACCAAATCGGCTTTAATGGAACAGATTCAGCTTCTAGGGATAAAGAGTATAATCGACAGGGCCGGATTAAAGAGGAGTGTACGGCTTACGGTGTACCTTCGGGAAACAGAGATCTCACTTGTAGATTCGACTTTGAGAAGAGAAGAGGGGAAAGTAAACTGTGTTTGGAGAGTTGCGGCAAAGAAAAGGTTTTGAGAGAAAAGAAGAAGAGAAATTCAACTAGGTGAGAAAGAAGAGAGAAAAATTGAAAGAAAGGATGATCACTTTGCTTATATAGATTTCGACAATACACTCCCCCTCCCAGAGTTGGATTTTCGGCCAAATCTGCTGTCATCTGATAGCTTTTATCTTTCTTGTTATCATAATCCCTTATCTCCTCAAAAATAGCCCTTATCTTTCTCTTCCTTTATCTTCCTATTTATCAAGAAAATAAAAGAATTAAAATCACTATTTTGTAGCTAGTGTGCCGTCCACTCCTAGGGCTCCTAAGTGCCAAATTTTTGACCCAAAACTTAGGCTCTCAGTAGCCCTTACTTGGCCCAAACTCCTCCCCCCTTATGACGCCACCTTATGCCCACTTAAAGCTCCTCAAATCTTTGGGCCACAAGCCCAGCTTGTCACTTAATTAACTGTCTACTTGAATTATGAGCTAACACCATTTATTAGCCACCTAACCCAAATTTTTAAAGCCTAAAATATCACTTTAATTACCCAGAACATTAATTTAAAGCCTAATCCAAATATTTAATCAGGGCCTCAATTCAACCTCAAATTCTTAAATTACAAATTAATCAAGTACCACATATAAATGCACAGGCCTATATTTAGGATATTACAGTTCTACCCCCCTTAAAATAAATTTCGTCCTCGAAATTTACCTGATCAAAAGAGATGGGGATACTGCTGTCGTATAACATCCTCTGGCTCCCACGTCGCCACTTCAGCGCCGTGATTTCACCATAAAACTTTAACCAATGGAACGGACTTCCTTCTTAACACTTTCACGTCTCGATCCAAGATTTGCACTGGTTCTTCCTCAAAAGACAAATCCGGCCTTACTTCAATTTCTTCCACTGGCACTATGTGCGATGGATCAGATTGATAACGTCTCAGCATCGAAACATGGAACACGTCATGTATCTGCTCCAACTCTGAAGGCAACTGCAAACGATAAGCCACTAGCCCCACACGTTCTAACACCCTATAAGGCCCAATAAACCGAGGACTTCGCTTACCCTTTCGTCCAAACCTCATTACTTTCTTCCACGGCGATACCTTCAAGAAGACTTGGTCTCCTTCTGCGAATTCCACCTCCTTCCGCTGCGTTTAATGGGTTGAAAATTATGCACCAACCACCCTATTTTGAAAATACCGTGATCTGTTACATCTCAAACCCGGTTCAAAACTCGGCTTATACCGTGATCTGTTACATGTTGTAGCGGCTAATGCCGTGATCTGTTATAAGGGCTTCGGCCATAATATGTTGATGAGCAGCATGACTGCCATTTTGGTATGTAGCGGTGTGGGTCGATTGTAGAAATCCTTAATGGTGTGAACGGTTGGTACGGGGGCGTGTAGCGGATGGAAACCTAGGCAAACGGGTTGGGCCTTGCATATTATTTGTTATTAATTTTTATCATGGGTATTAAACTGTTTATTTGTTTAATGGGCTTAAGGCCCAAAATCTAGTGGTGCATGAGGGTTGCACACTGAGTCTCGCGACTCACCCTTTTAATTAACATTTCAGGTGATACCTAGTGCTTCGGACCGGGCTGGAGAGGAACGCAAGGTGGCCATGCAGAAGAATATGTAGATTTGGCAAAAAGACTCAAGTTATTATTTTATATTTTTAATTAATGGATTTTAAACTCCGATGTAATAAGGCCATGGGCCACTAGTTTATATTTTGTTTTATTATGGGCTTTTATTACTTTTAGTTATTTATATTTTTTTTATTTTAATTGAACTAAGGCATGTAATTAAGTTCGGTTTTATTTTACAAAGGCATATTCTATATAAAATATATTTGGGCTTTTTCTGAAAAAAAAATACGACATGTTTGACAAAAATTTTCTTAGTGACATACCAGATCCGGTCGTAGCGATTGGGCCAGGTTTGGGGTGTTACAAATTGGTATCAGAGCCCGGTTCAAAACTCGGCTTTGGGGTTTTTGGGCTCAAAATGTTTTCTAAAAATGGGTTTCTGAAACATGTATATTTATAAGTGATACAGGATGGTTTTCTCGGCATGGCACCTGCGTCTCCGGCCCAAGTCCGCCAGGTAAGTATTCTGAACCATTGTGTGATATAAATATGTGGGCTTGATGGGCTTTGTGGGACGTAGATTAGTTAGATTGGAACTTGATGGACTCTAGGCTTAGTTGAAACAACTCCTTAAATCTCATAAGACTTAATTTCACTAAACAAACCCATAAACGAGTCGCAAGACTAGGGTGTGGCAACAGGCATGCGCATGTCTAGGATTGGATCCGGAAGAGCCTGGTACTTAAGCAGTCCTAGTGACTCACCTCCTCTTCGCTGGAATCCTACCTGGTGCGTAGTGACTGTTCACCCTAGCCACGAGGATTTGTTGACGGGCCAAAATCTATAATTAAAACCCGAAAGGGACAAGCCACATTATTTTTACAAAATGACCAAAATACCCCTGATTTGTAAAATTAACAAATTACCCTTGATTTGCAAAATGATCAAATTATCCCTGATTTGTAAAATTACCAAATTTCCCCTGATTTGTGAAATGACCAAATACCCTTAATTTGTAAAATTATCGAAATACCCCCGGATTTCAAAATTACCAAAATACCCCTAGATTTCAAAATTACCGAAATACCCCCAGATTTCAAAATTACCGGAATACCCCCGGACTTCAAAATTACCGAAGTACCCCCAGATTGTAAAATTACTAAAACACCCTTATTTCACAAAATCACCAAGGAACCCTATTTTGAAAATTACGAAAATACCCCAGTAGGATAAAATTACGAAAATACCCCTGGGTAGTGGAATAACGAAAATACCCCTATGTATTGAATGTGGGTGTATGGATGTTGTCAGTTGAATGTATGTAGTTCTTAGAACTAAGAAAGGTGAACTTGAGACTGAATTGCGAATTCAAAAGAACTACTCTTAAAACTACTAATCATAAGACTGTTCGTGGATAATCAGTGGAAGAAAACCAATAATTCATAAAAATTTTAATCAGATAAACGCGAACCGATAGCATGAGTACAAGGGGATGAGGACGCTCTAGATGTGAATACCGGTGCGTACTCTACCATAGAATACTAAGTGTTTATTTTGGGTTTAGAATTGGAGTGCACAGCGAAAGCATGGTAGTGGGACTTAGGTAGTACGATTAATAGTTAGTTGGAAATTTCGAGGACGAAATTTCTTTAAGGGGTAGAACTGTAACATCCTGAATTTTTGGGCCTATGCGTTTAATGGGTAGGATATGTTTAATGTGTTAATATAAGTGTTAGGGGTCCAAATTGGGCTCAGGCATAGGCAGAGGCCTTGATTAAAATTATCTGTTTGGGCATTATAGGGTTTAAAAGGTAGTATCTATGTTTAAAATACCAAAGTGGGCTTGTGGCCCAATCTTATGAGGTGACGCCACACAAGGGAGTAAGGGGCCCAAATTTAAGTTTCATGAAGCCCAATTCTTTTAATTTAAGTTAGCTAAATTTTGGGCATTAGGATTAGGTGGAGTGGATGGCAACAAGGCTAAAATTTAGGGGTTTTAATGTTTAAAATATGTGGATAATAAGCAGATAAAGGCTATTATTTAGGAATTTATTTTATGAGGATAATAAGCAGATAAAGGCTAAAATTTAGGGATTTTAATGTTTAAAATATGTGGATAATATGCTGATAGAGGAGGGAGGAGTTAGAGATAATTAAGTCTCTTTTAGATGAGCCAGTAGATTAAGATAAAGGAGAAAAGATAGGATTTATCTGCAAGGTTAGGTAAGTGTCGAAATTTCCATAAATAGGGGGAATATCTCTTCAATTTAGGCATTTGGGGTTTTTCTCTCATTCTTTTCTCTTCTTCTCTGAGTAAATGCTGAAAACTCCTAAAGTTCCATCTTCTTCTTCATTCTCTGCAAAAGCTGAAATCTCTAAGCCTATTCCCTCATCTTCACTTTGATTCAAAAGCCGAAACTACACCTATTCTTCTCCTTAATATTCATTGGCTGAATCTCCCTTAGCCATCTTTTCAATTTTTAGTTCTTTCAAAAGCCGAAAGCGCGATAGATCATCTTTCCGGGATTTTTCCTAGAAGCCGAAACTCATAGATCTCTAAGTTATAGAATCGTGTTACATTCGGGATTTCAAGGTAAGAGGATTTGTTTATTCATATATATAAAATCGGGTAGAATACTAACTATGGCCGAATATAGGAGAGGCCTATTTTCACATCTTTCTGGCTTTTTGAGCAAAGTTGTAGATCAGTCTAGCAAGGGTATCGACCTTAATCAGGTGTGTAATTCTCCACACCATCTAGATCTGTTTGATAAATATATGATTATAAGTTTTATATGTCTTGATAAATGCCGAAATTCCGGCTTAATGATGGAAACCCAAAGAGGGTAAAAGCAAATCACCAGGTTAGTGAATGTTCTGATTAAATGATATAAGTATATTGATTTTTTGTGATTGCATGGGTTGGGTTGATGAAAGGAGGAAGTTATACGTTTTAGCGATTTTTACCATGATCTGTTGTAGCGGTTTTTACCATGATCTGTTGTAGCGGTTTTTACCGTGATCTGTTGTAGCAGCTTTTGCCGTGATCTGTTGTAGTGGCTACGGCCATGATCTGATGATGAGCAGCAAGACTGCCATCAAGGCGTGTAGCAGTGTGGGTTGATTGTAGAAATCCCCAATGGTGTGAATGGCTGGTACGGGGGCGTGTAGCGGATGGAAACCTAGGATTTGGGTTGGGCTTGCATATTATTTGTTATTAATGTTTGTTATGAGTATTAAACTGTTTATTTTGCTTAATGGGCTTAAGGCCCAAAAATCCGGCCCAAACACTACAACCGGATCTGGTATGTCACTAAGAAAATTTTGGAAAGCATGTCGTATTTTCAGAAAATATTTTTCTAAAGTTTATCCTTTTATTCGAAAAAAATAAATAGTTGATAGTTTAAATAAAATATGCCTAGAAGCCGAATCTATTCCATTAAAGCCAATTTGGTGGAAAAGCCGAAGGTAGGGAGGTGATGTTTCTTAGGGATTTTCGGGATTCAACAAATAAGGCTCTACGTTAAGGATAATAGATTTTCGCGATAACAGGTGTGTAATACTTCCCCACCATCTAGATCTAATCATAAAATGCATGATCATAATATTTATATATGTTTTGATAATTGCCAACATCTCGGTTTATTGATGAAAGCCCAAGGAGGGTAAAAGCGGATCCCAGGTTGGTAAATAATCTGTTTAAATGTTATAAGTAAAATGCTTGTCTGTGATTGCATGGGTTGGGTTGATGAAAGGAGGAAGTTATATGTTATATGTGTAGCGGTTTTTACCGTGATCTGATGTAGCGGCTAATGCCGTGAACTATTATACGGGCTTCGGCCATTAAATATTATACGGGCTTTGGCCATTATATGTTATAAGGGCTTTGGCCATCATACGTGGATGAGCAGCAAGACTGCCATCATGGTGTGTAGCGGTGTAGGGCGATTGTAGAAATCCCCAATGGTGTGAACGGTTGGTACGGGGGCGTGTAACGGATGGAAACCTAGGCAAACGGGTTGGGCCTTGCATATTATTTGTTATTAATGTTTGTTATGAGTATTAAACTGTTTATTTTGTTTAATGGGCTTAAGGCCCAAAAATCTAGTGGTGCATGAGGGTTGCACACTGAGTCTCGCGACTCACACTTTTAATTAACATTTCAGGTGATACCTAGTGCTTCGGACTGAGCTGGAGAGGAACGCAAGGTGGCCATGCAGCAGAATATGTGGATTTAACAAAAAGACTCAAGTTATTTTTTTATATTTTTTAATTAATGGATTTTAAACTTCGATGTAATAAGGCCATGGGCCACTAGTTTATATTTTGTTTTATTATGGGCTTTTATTACTTTTAGTTATTTAAAATTTTATTTTAATTAAACTAAGGCATGTAATTAAGTATGGGTTTTATTTTACAGAGGCATATTCTTTATAAAATATATTTGGGCTTTTCTGAAAATACGACATGTTTGACAAAATTTTTCTTAGTGACATACCAGATCCGGTCGTGGTGTTTGGGCCGGGTTTGGGGTGTTACAAATTGGGTCAATTGTAGAAATCCCCAATGGTGTGAACGGTTGGTACGGGTGTAACACCCCAAACCCGGTCAATACGCCATGACCGAATCCGGCATGCTACGAAGGAAAACGTTTTGAAGAAAAACGAGTTAACGATTAAATTTTTGTGAAAAACTCTTTGTTGAACTTTGTTTGTAGAAAACAAGTGTATAATAAATTGAAAGCTGATAATTTACTTTTGAAAACCTCAAAATAAGTCTTAAAAACTTAGTTGCAAATCCATAGATTAGAAAACCTTTTAATATTTTAAAGAAACCAAAATGATTAGGTTGAAAACTGTATCTAAAAGAAATTTGGAAAGGTTGAGTTTTATAAAAATAGTATGAGTTATCGAAAATACTTAAGATGATAAAATTATCAAATGATTTATGTTACCCGATGGTAACGTTTTAAAAACCATCGCATTTTGTAATTTAGAAAACTTTATGCTCAAATTATTATATCAAACATGTAAATTTGTAAGCCAAATTTAAGTCAAATCCAAAACATATAAATAATCCAAAACATAAATAAACAGGCCTTATTACAAATCCATAAAAATATGAAAACCAAATTTAAATAAAGTACCCAAATGGAAGTTCATGTAAAACCAAATTTTATTGTATGGCCTCCTCAAGTTCATCCGGCTCCTTATCCGCAATCTCACGAATCACCTGAAAAGATATCCCACTGAAGGGTGAGTCAACAGACTCAATGTGTAACAATACACTAAAAATCCAATCGATCATAGCAAAAAGGCCCATTTATAACACATTTAGCCATAAGCCCATATTATAGCAAATCACATAATCACATGCACATATAAAATGAAATGCAATCCCGAGCCCAACCTAAATATCCATCCGCTACACACCACCCGTACCTACCAATCACACCGTGGGGATTACTAAATCGACCCTCCATCCGCTACACACCATCGAAGGCAGTTGCTGCAGTCAACATGCACATCGCCCTTATAATCGTGGCATAGCCACTAGATAATCGTGACAGAGTCACCGGATTCATAGTATCGTGACCGAAGTCACCGGATTCATAATATCGTGACCAAAGTCACCGGATTCATAATATCGTGACCGAAGTCACCCGATAATGTGGTAAAACCACCGGAACACTTCCCCTTTCAATATTACCCATTTGCCCATGCAATAACATATTATTTCATTATCATGCCATATACCCCATAATCATATCGGAATCGGATACATTTCATATTATGCATATAGCATTATTAACGATGCAAATATCATGCCTTGTACATTATCCCAAAAATCTTAATCAAATATCGAATATGTTTCATATTAAAATCATACATAGTACGAAGGAATAACGTACCTCAATTCACCGTACCATTGAATGGTACCCGAAGCCATAATCATTTATATTTCTTTAGAAACACATTTTTTATCAATAAAGCTATTAATCTATTAGAAGTTTAGTATAAGTTACACACCTGATAATAGTGATAACTAAACTTTCCCGTTCGTCGATACCCTCAGAATCTCGAACAACATCTATACGTGATTTCTCTCCGATTGATGGTTCATAACCCGATGATGAACCACGAACAAACAATGGCTCGGGGGTACGAACGACTTCAAATAAACGATTATCGCCGGCAGAGGGTCTACATCCCGGTGGAAAGTCTCGAACTCCCGATACAGCCCTTCGCTTGAAATTTGAGGGTATTGCGGAACCACCCCTCTTCCAAACACTATGAACTGCTCTTTTCGAACCCATACTTGATTCTCCAAAATCTAACATTCACGGAAAGAAGATAATAAACAAACGATAGAGTCCCCTAAAACTTAATCGATTAGAAGACCATCTAAAACGACATAACAAGTATAAAGATCCTTACCTTCACACTTCGATTCAAATCCGAAAATCGTTACTTGCCTATGGAGTTTGTCAAAATCCTTGAATGATAATATCCTTTTCCACACGATCTTAGAATGGCTATAGTCGACTATCAATAAAGAAATAATCAACACTCCACTATACCACTACCAAAATAAAAAGTTTTGTTTGAAAGAGAAGAGATAAAGAAAATTCGGTCAAAAAGAACCTTTCAAGACAAAACAATTTCGGCAATATGATTGAGTGAGACACAAATAGGATTCGGCTAGATACAAGAAAAGAAAGGAAAATAAAATGAAAATAAAATAGGAGAATTCGGCATGTGCAAACAATGGAAGAAAAGAAAAGAGAATTGAGAGGATGAAGATTCGGCCAAAGAAAAGTAAGAGAAGAAATGTTGTGATTTGAACAATATGAAAAAGAAAGAAAAAGAGAGATGAGAACAAGAAAGGTTGTTTTCGGCTACAAAGAAATAAAAGATGAGAGGGAGGTTTCAAAGAAGATTCGGCCAAAAGCCTAAGAGGGAAGAAAAATCAACAACACCTAATGGACATTCGGCTATGGCTCACTATGATGCACTAGAGAAAAGTTGGTAAAGTTCTAAAAGAATAGGTTTTTGGTTAAGACACAAAACAAAGAATGTAACACCCCCAAACCCAGCCCATTCACTACGACCGAATCTGGTTATGTCACTGCGGAAAGACGGTTGAAAATCTTTTTGACTTTAGAGTAAAGCACGAAAATTATTAACTTTTGAAAACCTTGTTCATTTATTATCTTATGAAAAACTTTGAAGTCATAAAATGTCTGAATTAAAAACTTTATTAAACATATTCTTCATAAGTAGGTTGCTAAAATTAAAATCATTTTCACAAAGTAGTTCCACTAAAATAAGCCACCATTAAAATAATACCAAATATAATAAAAGGCCCTTATTACAACCAATACTTAAAACGAAATACTTATATCAAAATAATGCATAAAATAATTAAACATCCTCTCCGGCATGGGCCACCTTGTGCTCTCCGAACCCGGTCCAACCTACGCATCACCTGAAAATGTTAAGGAAAAAGGTGAGTCACCAAGACTCAGTGTGTAACCCTTTTTCCCGGTTTAGTAAAATAACATGCACATGTCATAATCAAGTTCAACATGCATTCAATTACTATGCACCCAACCTAGCCATCCACAACACCTTTCTCTACCCCGTGTGGTACCAAACCACTGGTGGTGCCAAACCACTGGTGACCCAAAGTCACGATATCCATCAATGTGGTGCCAAACCACTGGTGTCCCAAAGACACGAATGTGATACCAAATCACTGGTGACCGAAGTCACGAATCAAATGATGGGGCCAACCCATCGTGTGATACCAAATCACTGGCGACGATCCCGTATCTCCAAAAGTGGGGCCAACCCACGGTGGTGTTAACCACAGGGACGAGTCGCTATGAGGTGCCAAACCTCTGGTGTCCCAAAGACACAGGTGTGATATCAAATCACTGGTGACCGAAGTCACGAATCAAATGATGGGGCCAACCCATCGTGTGATACCAAATCACTGGCGTCAATCCCTCAATACTGCCTTGTGGGGCCAACCCACTGTGGTGCGAAACCACGGGGACGAGACGCTATGAGGTGCCAAACCTCTGGAGGTGCCAAACCTCTGGTGACCCAAAGTCACAAAATGTGGTACCAAACCACTGGTGCCCGTCGGCACGAATATCACTGCCCCCTCCACTCGTCAACCCACATCAATCAATGATATGCATTTTAACCGAAACATACTGACATGCTTGTTTAGTAACATACATAAGATTTATCATCAACCAATTATTATAGCACATATACCAGATAGGTCATGCTTACCAAAAGCATCATAAAGAAAACTCGTAACAACAGGGACTTACCTGACCCCTTGCCTCATACCTTAATGGTATTTAATCCACCTTTTCATAGATTCCATCAACACACAATATAGTAAGCACATGTATCAATAGAATAGTGTGTAAGTACACACCTGCAAGCCTTAACCGAAGAACCAACTAAGACCCTTGATAACCTCGATAACCTTTGCTCCTCGCAAATGATTTGGTTTCCTACCAAATCCCGAACCAAATAATGGTTCCTCTGACAATCGGCCTCCCCCTAAAACATAAACAATTAGTCTCACAAGTCGAAAACTAAAAGAATAAACCAACATCCAACCTCTTACCACCACCTACCAATCGACCAAACAAAGGTGACTGCCTCACTTGATCGCCACCAAAAGCTGGAGACCTTATTTACCCTCTCCAATGCTTGAAAACAAAACCCAAAAGCGATCCACACCACACTTAACAATCGGCCAAGATGAAAGCAAAAAGAAAAGGGAAATTTCGGTAAAAGAGGTGAAGGTTCGGCTAAAGAGTTTGGGAAAAAGAAACAAAGCAAAAGATGAATAGAGGGAGGGTACTTTCGGTTTTGAAAAGAAAAGAAATGGAGAAGGTGTTTTGGACAATGAGTTTCGGCTACTAATCTTCAAGAAAGGGAGAAAGAAAGTGTGAGAAGAAGATGCTAGTTTCGACTTAGCACAAATGGAAAGAAGAAGAATGGAAGGGTTCGGCCAAATGATAAAAAGAGAGCAAGAAGCAAAACAAAGAGATCAAGGGAGCATTCGGCTACTAAGAAAAATGATGGAAACAACAAAGCAAATTTGGCAAAGGTATGATTGTTGAAGCTTTCGGTTTCAAAGAAAACAATGAGAGGCTTACTTGAGAATTTCGGCTTTTGGTACACAAACAAAAGCTGGCCGAAAGTCACCCAAAATGCCTAAGAAAAACGACATCTCCCACTTATTCACTTACCCAAAACCGGCCACTCCTCTCCACACTTGAAGACTCCAACAATCGGCCACCACCTAGAAGCTCTCCAAGCCACTAATTCAAATACATTTGAATTAGTCAAATCCCACAATTCACTCCTTGCCATCCATTTGCACATTTGACTTGGTCTAAGGCAGAGTTTGAACTGCCAACAACTTCTCTCCTTGGCGTCAAAATGGAAGCAAAAAGGTGACTTCTGCAGCTCGAACACAGGACCTCCCTGGTATCTTGAGGCGTCACCTTCCCAGCTCTAGAGTGGCGCCTATCCTGCCACTCCACCAGCTCATCTCTTGTGACAAAACCCTCCTAATAATTCTCTTAAGACCCCCAAAAGCGAAGCTCCCTTTTAACCATTAAAAACCAAAAATTTCCTAAGACCTTCCCTACCTTCCAGGGTTCTCCAAACCCCCCAACAACTCGCCCAAGCACACAAGAAGCCTACCAACACCTGAGATATGCACTAGATGCATAACCCCTAAAACCAGGGTGTTACAATGCTACCCTCCTTAAAATAATTTCGTCCTCGAAATTACTTGACTAGACTAACACCATGCTACGCTATAGCTGCGCACTCTGATCTCAAAGAGCTAACATACTATCTAGGCACAGTTTCTAAGTCCATACTCAAGGTTCCACATACTTACTAGCAATAAAATCAAACAGCCACAATAGCAACAAAGCAAATAAGAATATTTCAGACATAAGAAACTTACCAGCTGACGCACCCGGCACATCATTATCTTGCCTCGGTGCTTCCATCATTACCGCGGCCTACTGCTCCACGACCTCGGCCGGAACCATTCCCTCTATGGTTCGGACCACGACCTCTCGTCGCTTGCTGACCACTTCTGCCCGGCTGCACATAACCTTGGCCTACTGTCCGAGTCCTTTTTGGATCCAGGGGACAGTGCTTAACCAAATGAGACTTGGACTGGCATCTGAAACATTCTCGAACACGATTCCAGCACTCGCCCACGTGATACCTTCCGCATTGAGCACACGGACGATCTGGATTCCCAGCAGCTGGCTTAGAAACACGAACAGATGTCTCGACCCTCGGTCTTTTCTGAGACCTCTCAAACAATTCTGGCGATCCCAAGCTCCTTTTATCCCGGTTCTTTTTAACTTCCTCAGCTAACGGAGCTTCTTCCACGAAAATAGCGATACCACTGACCACATTGGCTCCTGCCGCTTGCTCGAGTACCCGCAACAAAGCCTGCGATACTGCGTCGTCTCCTCCTGTCTGATCCTGATGTCCAGCCTCAACAGCTGGTGATGGCGGCACATTGCTCTCTTACTCAACCGGTTCCGAAACTGCCATCCTGCCTCTACCACGTCCACGAGAATTGCGACCACGCCCCCTAGAACTCATATCTAGCGTCGCGATTTAATCTGATTAAAAATTTTATGCATTAGAAATTCTTGTTCCACTGTTTTATCCGCGAGCAAGTTTTATGGAAAGAAGGTTCCGAGAGTAGTTCTTTCGATCAATCAGAGTTTCATTCCCAACCCAGGGATAATTTCGTCATTTTCCCTATAGGGGTATATCGGTAATAACTCAGGGTAAATTTTGAAAATAGTTTTCCAACTTAAAGATATTTCAAAATTTACAAAATCTCAAGGGTCATCTTGAAAATTTTGTTTTTCAAACAAAATGTGTTGCAAAAATTTCAGAAAGCAGGGTTATTTTTGTAATTTTGGAAATCATGGGCATTTTCGTAAATTTTCCAAATCGGAATATCACAATATTTCACAAAGTAGGATTTTTTTGATATTTGCTAAAATAGGAATATTTCAGTAAAAGTCGAGAGAAATCTGAAAATTTAGAAACTAAGGGCATTTCGGTAATTTTATCAATTAGGGGTATTTTCGTAAATTTCCACAAACCAGAGTATCTTGATATTTTGAAAACTCGAGATGTTGGTACTTTGCAAAGTAAAAAGCATTTTATCAAAAGTTGAGGGTAGTACGGAAATTTTACAATACAGGAGCATTTTTTTTAATTTTGCCACTAGGGTATTTTGGTAATTTTGTAAATCGAGAAAACATCTTTCAAAATTAGATTTTGGGTTTACAACCAAAAGGGTAAGTTTGAAATTAAAACTAAAGAGTTTAAAACAGCAAGGCAAATCCCTTTCGGGTTTTAGTAACGGGTTAAGCCTATGAACAAGTCCTCTTGGTTAATGTGAACCGTAGCTACGCACCAGGTAGGATTCAAGTAAAGAGGAGGTGAGTCGCTAGGACTACTTAAATACCAAGCTCTTACTGAATACCACTCCTAGACATGCGTACAGTGGTTGCCACACCTTAACCCGGCGACTAACTTCACAGGTTTGTTTAATAATCTTTAAGTCTTATGCATATGTTTGAGTAGACTAATCCTAGGGTCCAATAGCCTTAATATTCTAATCTACGAGCCCAAAAAAACCCATAATAATTCACATAAACAAATCACTTCAAAAGTCCGAAGTACTTACCTGGTGGACTTTGGGTCGGAGGTACAGAGGCCATGCCAGAATAACCTGAAAACTTTTTATAAAAGCCCACATTTCGAAAAGCCCTTTGAAAACTGTTTCGGGCCCAAAACCCTCAAAGCCGAGTTTTGAACCGGGCTCTAATACCAAACTGTAACTGCGACCGAATCTGGTTATGTCACTGCGGAAAGACGGTTGAAAATCTTTTTGACTTTAGAGTAAAGCACGAAAATTATTAACTTTTGAAAACCTTGTTCATTTATTATCTTATGAAAAACTTTAAAGTTATAAAATGTCTGAATTAAAAACTTTATTAAACATATTCTTCATAAGTAGGTTGCTAAAATTAAAATCATTTTCACAAAGTAGTTCCACTAAAATAAGCCACCATTAAAATAATACCAAATATAATAAAAGGCCCTTATTACAACCAATACTTAAAACAAAATACTTATATCAAAATAATGCATAAAATAATTGAACATCCTCTCCGGCATGGGCCACATTGTGCTCTCCGAACCCGGTCCAACCTACGCATCACCTAAAAATGTTAAGGAAAAAGTAAGACTCAGTGTGTAACCCTTTTTCCCGGTTTAGTAAAATAACATGCACATGTCATAATCAAGTTCAACATGCATTCAATTACTATGCACCCAACCTAGCCATCCACAACACCTTTCTCTACCTCGTGTGGTACCAAACCACTGGTGGTGCCAAACCACTGGTGACCCAAAGTCACGATATCCATCAATGTGGTGCCAAACCATTGGTGTCCCAAAGACACGAATGTGATACCAAATCACTGGTGACCGAAGTCACGAATCAAGTGATGGGGCCAACCCATCGTGTGATACCAAATCACTGGCGACGATCCCGTATCTCTAAAAGTGGGGCCAACCCACTGTGGTGTTAACCACAGGGACGAGTCGCTATGAGGTGCCAAACCTCTGGTATCCCAAAGACACAAGTGTGATACCAAATCACTGGTGACCGAAGTCACGAATCAAATGATGGGGCCAACCCATTGTGTGATACCAAATCACTGGCGTCAATCCCTCAATACTGCCTTGTGGGGCCAACCCACGTGGTGCGAAACCATGGGGACGAGACGCTATGAGGTGCCAAACCTCTGGAGGTGCCAAACCTCTGGTGACCCAAAGTCACAAAATGTGGTACCAAACCACTGGTGCCCGTCGGCACGAATATCACTGCCCCCTCCACTGGTCAACCCACATCAATCAATGATATGCATTTTAACCGAAACATACTGACATGCTTGTTTAGTAACATACATAAGATTTATCATCAACCAATTATTATAGCACATATACCAGATAGGTCATGCTTACCAAAAGCATCATAAAGAAAACTCGTAACAACAGGGACTTACCTGACCCCTTGCCTCATACCTTAATGGTATTTAATCCACCTTTTCATAGATTCCATCAACACACAATATAATAAGCACATGTATTAATAGAATAGTGTGTAAGTACACACTTGCAAGCCTTAACCGAAGAACCAACTAAAACCCTTGATAACCTCGATAACCTTTGCTCCTCGCAAATGATTTGGTTTCCTACCAAATCCCGAACCAAACAATGGTTCCTCTGACAATCGGCCTCCCCCTAAAACATAAACAATTAGTCTCACAAGTCAAAAACTAAAAGAATAAACCAACATCCAACCTCTTACCACCACCTACCAATCGACCAAACAAAGGTGACTGCCTTACTTGATCGCCACCAAAATCTGGAGACCCTATTTACCCTTTCCAACGCTTGAAAACAAAACCCAAAAGCGATCCACACCACACTTAACAATCGGCCAAGATGAAAGCAAAAAGAAAAGGGAAATTTCAGCAAAAGAGGTGAAGGTTCGGCTAAAGAGTTTGGGAAAAAGAAACAAAGTAAAAGATGAATAGAGGGAGGGTACTTTCAGTTTTGAAAAGAAAAGAAATGGAGAAGGTGTTTTGGAGAATGAGTTTCGGCTATCTTCAAGAAAGGGAGAAAGAAAGTGTGAGAAGAAGATGCTAGTTTCGGCTTAGCACAAATGGAAAGAAGAAGAATGGGAGGGTTCGGCCAAATGATAAAAAGAGAGCAAGAAGTAAAACAAAGAGATCAAGGGAGCATTCAGCTACTAAGAAAAATGATGGAAACAACAAAGCAAATTCGGCAAAGGTATGATTGTTGAAGCTTTCGGTTTCAAAGAAAACAATGAGAGGCTTACTTGAGAATTTCGGCTTTTGGTACACAAACAAAAGCTGGCCGAAAGTCACCCAAAATGCCTAAGAAAAACGACATCTCCCACTTATTCACTTAACCAAAACTGGCCACTCCTCCCCACACTTGAAGACTCCAACAATCGGCCACCTCCTAGAAGCTCTCCAAGCCATTAATTCAAATACATTTGAATTAGTCAAATCCCACAATTCACTCCTTGCCATCCATTTGCACATTTGACTTGGTCTAAGGCAGAGTTTGAACAGCCAACAACTTCTCCTCTCCTTGGCGTCAAAATGGAAGCAAAAAGGTGACTTCTGCAGCTCGAACACAAGACCTCCCTGGAACCTTGAGGCGTCACCTTCCTAGCTCTAGAGTGGCACCTATCCTGCCACTCCACCAGCTCATCTCTTGTGACAAAACCCTCCTAATAATTCTCTTAAGACCCCCAAAAGCGAAGCTCCCTTTTAACCATTAAAAACCAAAAATTTCCTAAGGCCTTCTCTACCTTCCAGGGTTCTCCAAACCCCCCAACAACTCGCCCAAGCACACAAGAAGCCTACCAACACCTGAGATATGCACTAGATGCATAACCCCTAAAACCAGGGTGTTACAAAGAAAGAAAGCCAAAACTAAAACAAAATTGAACCTAAATGTCAAGAACATATTCGGCTAAAGAGGAGAGCTTTGGGGAGGAAAAGAAAAATGCCAAAGATGCACAAAAATGCTAAAATGACCAACCAATTCCCCCCCAAACTACCTATCAAAATTCAGCCACCCCCCTGGCCTTACATGCCGTCCACATACATGATCTCCCAAGTCAAAACTTACCACTCAATTCTTACCATAGCAAGACACCCCACATCATGCCTTATTTTCTCCCATTAGCCTTAAAATCTTTGATTTCTTTCCCAAACATCAAACTTACCTTAAGCAAATATTCTACTTACCAAAAGTTGAAAGTCCAACCCATCATAAATTTGAATTGACCGTCCATTAATGCTTGGATGCACAAAATATAAAATTCTCAAAATGCCTTTCATGCTACTCGAACCACTTCCCTCAAGCAACCTTTCAAGCTCCTTAACCATCTTGCCACTTACTCCTCTTATGCTTTAATTTAACACTTAAACTAACTTAAGTGTCAAGCTCACCTAATCCACTTCATTAAATAAACCATACTAGAATTATTCTAGCTTCCTAAACAAAATCAAACCTTCACAAGACTATGCTAACACACAAACAATACTACCCGAGCTAACACAAGTAATAAAAATAATACTCAAATTTTTTTCCTAAAGCCCAAGGTCCAATTAGCCCAATCCTACTAGGCCCAATTTCAGGATGTTACAACGGGGGCGTGTAGCGGATGGAAACCTAGGAAAACGGGTTGGGCCTTGCATATTATTTGTTATTAATTTTTATCATGGGTATTAAACTGTTTATTTGTTTAATGGGCTTAAGGCCCAAAATCTAGTGGTGCATGAGGGTTGCACACTGAGTCTCGCGACTCACCCTTTTAATTAACATTTCAGGTGATACCTAGTGCTTCAGACCGGGCTGGGGAGGAACGCAAGGTGGCCATGCAGAAGAATATGTAGATTAGGCAAAAAGACTCAAGTTATTATTTTATATTTTTAATTAATAGATTTTAAACTCCGATGTAATAAGGCCATGGGCCACTAGTTTATATTTTGTTTTATTATGGGCTTTTATTACTTTTAGTTATTTATATTTTTTTATTTTAATTGAACTAAGGCATGTAATTAAGTTCGGTTTTATTTTACAAAGGCATATTCTATATAAAATATATTTGGGCTTTTTCTGAAAAAAAATACGACATGTTTGACAAAAATTTTCTTAGTGACATACCAGATCCGGTCGTAGCGATTGGGCCGGGTTTGGGGTGTTACATACCTAATAGCTATAGAATGTATTTGGAGGTTTTTAAAGTGCAATTAGGCCATTTTGGAGTGTAATGGCCGGCCATAGGATGCATAGGGGACAAGAGCATTAATTCTAGTCAAATTAGGTGATAGTTGCTAACTAATTGACTAAAATATGATAAAATAAAAAAAGGCTATCATCTTTTTCTCTTCTCTTCTTCTTCCATCAATTTTTACATTCAAAGAAGGGTTTTGAAAGCTTTGAAATTTCCGCAACTTGTCCTCACCCAAGTAAGTGATTTTTGGTGGTGTTAATTGATAATTTTTGTGTTTTTGGGGTCCCCAAAGCTTAAGCTAGCTAATGAGGGGACCAATTTGCAATATGGTTGAAAGTATAGGGACTTTCCATGAGAGTATTTATGTTGTTAGCTGAGTTTTTATGGAAGAAAATGAATGTTAGGAAGACGAGAAACAACTTTTGTGAAAGGTGTTAGCATGAAAACACCTAAATAGGACTTGAATGCAAAAATTAAGTTTGTGTCATAAATGCATGAAATAGATGGAATTGTGGATAGTTGTAAGAGAAATATATGTTCAGCTAGGCTTGTTTATTGATAAAGTGTGTTGAAAAATGATTTACAGCAATTTTGCCATAGTGCAAGGGCAAAATGGTAATTTTTCCTAAGTGTAGAAATTGATGCATTATGATCATAGAATGATCTAAATGAGTGATTTTATTGTTATAGATCAAGAAGAGTGCGAAATTAACCTTGACCGGGGAAAAGGCAAGGTTTCAGATTAAATCGCAAATTAACACATTTTGCACCGAGGTAAATTTATGTGTAAACGGTACATCTTGAATACTTATGTTGTTACTTATTGGTGTATTGTATGAATGAGATTATTTATGATTGAGATGGATTGAATTCAATAGAAAATGAGTAATTCTCGTATGAACCTTGAAATGGTTAGGTAAGTGTGGAATATTATTTGTAATAATCATTGGTGGGCTATGTGCGATACCTCCGTAATTATTCTTGTTGGTGGGCGGTGTGCGGTACCACCTTATTACTTATTCACAATGGGCTATGTGTGATACCATGGTTTATATTATCATTTGGTGGGCTAAGTATGATACCACCGTAAATATTCTTATTGGTGGGCTATGTGCGATACCACCCTATTATAAAGTAATGGCTGGTTATGTGTGAAACCACCGAGTGTTTGGTATTATCCTGAATGATTCATTGAGAAATCGTTTAAGTATATGTTTCATATGATGTTGTGGTGATGCGTGCAGGGAATGTATGCTAATAAATGAGAGCATTATATTTGTTATATGGTTGAAATGTGGTGAGAGATGCAATGAGTAAGCATGATTATGAAATGTGGATTGTTCTTACTTGTTATGAAAAGCATTGATTAATATATATATATATATATATCATGATGCTTATTGTTTACATGTAAACTTACTAAGGTTAAAGCTTACTCCCCTTTCTTGTCCCTTATTTTATAGAGTTTAAGAGCCGAGTCGGGATACGCAGATAACCAGAAGATCGCCCACACTATCAGCTCACCTCGGTATATCTAGACTTAGTGATTTTGTGTATGGCATGTATAGGGGCTAGACTAGTTAGATTATTTTTTTATTTAGGCCAAAAGTGTGTTGGCCCCTTTTTAAGACAAACTATTTTATATATTGCCATGGTTGATGGCTCACCTTGTCATTTATGAAAAGATATAGTCATTCATGGAAGCTTAGATTGCAAAATATGAGTTTTTTGATGATATGTTGAATGGATCCATGTTCTATGAGCTAGAGGGGTGAAAGGAGATTGGAAAATAGCCTTGTTCTTGTCCACACGGGGTAGGGACACGGGCGTGTGTCTAGGCCATGTGTGACACACGGTCAGCCCTATGGGCATGTGACTTGGCCTTGTGTCCCCTGCATGTTGGTGTTGTAAGTCAGTGTCGACCACGGGCTAGCCACACAGGCGTGTGCCTAGGCCGTGTGACCCATATAAGGTTGCTGAAGTCACAAACAGAATAGTCAAGTTTTTACACATGGGCAAGACACAGACATGTCTAGGCCGTGTGGAGCACACGTGATAAGGACACGAGCGTGTCTAGGCTGTGTGAAAACTCCTATAGGTTCAAAATGAAAATAAATCCCACACGGGGTAGGGACATGGGCGTGTGTGACCACACGGCCTGCCTACACGGGCGTTTCCCGTTTCACACGGATGTATGACCCCTGTTTAGGTGAAAATTGTTAAGGTCACAAAAGTTTCCGGTTGGGTTCTGAAACCACTCGTAGGCATGTTTAAGGCCTCGTGGGTCCTTAATGAGGTGTGTTGTGATGATGAAATAGAAATATCAAGTTGGGACTGAAGTTGTATGATTAAGTAGATTAAGTCTAGTAATGCCTCGTTATAGAATACTGGTAAGAGGTGTTATAGAGACACACACATTAGCTTAATTTAGGTTTAGTTTTCTCTACACTTTTTCTATGATATTATTTTTCTCTTCTTCTACTTTAGATTAGAGTTTATTTTTCTGTATTTAACTCTTGTTCTTGTTGTTCTTTATGTTAGTTAAGTTCGTTAACACTGTAGCTAATGTTTATTTACATTTACATTTCCAGTCCCTGTACTTCTTTTTCAAGACTCTCTAAGGTTTAGTTTAAAATATTTTAGTTTATTTTACTTTAAATATGTCAAAGCTTGTACTTTTTTATTGCTTTAGATTTCTCTGCTAAATGCTTTTGGTTTCATGCTGTTCAAGTTTTCTTGCATAAAAATCTCAACTTTTATATTTTTCTCAAGCTTTACTTTCATGGCTGCCTTGTTTTCCATTAAAATGTTTATTTTCTTCACTTTGAGCATGTGTAGCTAAACCTTTAAGAAGGTTGGTTGATGGAGATGTGGAGAAACTAAACTTTTTGGACAAAGGACTAAATCGTAAAAAAATGGACTAATATGATAAACTAAGAACTTAGGTAGTGACACCCTTAAGGGAATATTAAGATAAAGTGAAACCGAAAGGTAATTTTATTACATACTCTTTTGTTACTCTCGAATCAACTGGCGAGGTCGGAAGATAAGCCGAACCTAATTTGTCTAAGTTGGTAAAATTGAGTTCGGATGATAAAATGGAGCCACTTAGTAATTTAAGCGATTTATGTCTTGAGTTTGAAATTTGGTGAACCACATCAAAGTCAACCAATCCCCATTATTTATTTGCTGGATAGTCTCTTTAGTGTACATTTCTTGCAGTTTAGTCCTTAGGGTAGAATATTTAATTTTCTTGCAAAAATAATCTTTTTTGGACTGCCGTACTATAAAATCATATTCGTAACCACTTAGACTCTATTGTGTATGCTAGTTATTTCTCAATCACATCTTCCTTTAGGTTCAATCATTGGAATACTTCGGTGTTACATTGTAACACTATAAAATTACAATTGACCTGTACGCAACATCCGATAGACATACCATTTCCACCGAGAGAGCATCTTTCGAAAATCTACAAGAAGAAATTTGACAACCACCACAACCACCCATGGAGCAAAGAACTTTGTGCGACTATATGATGCCCAACTTAGATGTTGTTCGGGGTAGCATTAATCACCCAACGGTTAATGCTAACAACTTTGAAATTAAACTGAAAATAATCCAAATGATACAATTGAACCTTCAATTTTAAGGGTCTATTAATGAGGATCCAAATCAACACCTTAAGCAGTTTCTAACCATTTGTGATACTTTCAAGTATAATAGTGTATTCAATGATGCTATTCGTCTTCGACTATTCCATTTCTCTCATACTGGCGATGCTTTTATGTGGTTAGATTCATAGCCGATAGATTCAATCAACACTTGGGACAAGCTTGCAAAGAAATTTTTGGCAAAATACTTCCCACTAAGTAAGGCAATGAAAATTCAGATGGACATTACGAATTTTCAACAATTGGAATGAGAGTCATTATATGAGGCTTGGGAGCGCTTCAAGTTGATGTTGTGCAAGTGTCCGTACCATGATTTACAAGACTGGCTGTAACTTCAAGGTTTTACAATGGACTTGACGGGAATTTACACTTTAGTCTTTATGGAGCACCTGCTGGAGCATTCATGCCAAAGACCTATGCCGAAGCCTGTCAACTAATCGAGGATATAGCGATGAACTCTTACATGTGGCATACTGAACGAATCACATATCGAGCCAAACAATCGGCAACAAATGCTGTTAGTGGTGAGGATAAATATCAACAAGTTCTTGAAAGGCTTAAGTAATTGGAGATGAGAGCAAAATAAGGCGCCAGTCTAGGTGACGTGACCATTCTAACCTTAGGTGGGGATGGAAACCAGCGGAACCATCGAATGAAGGGAACCAAAACGTTAACCCTTTAAAACCCAACACACCATACCAACCTCAATTACCTTTTAAAGCACCCCAAGACCAAGAAAGGAAACCAACCTATAATAGTGACCCGCCATTGTTAATTAAGGTTAGTAAGGTAGATGAAGGTTTGCATGTAGTGCAAGCTGATGTACGCCAAATCCGCAGTCAATAGGACCAAGTTTTGCACTTGTTGCGAAATAATTTAGCCTCTAGTATACCTAGTAATACCAAACCTAATCCAAAGAAAGAAGGAAAGGAGCATGCCAAGGAAATTACCCTTAGATTCAGGGTTGTGGTTAAATAACCTATCCGGCCAAATTGAAGGGAGAAGGAAGTGAGTGGGAAAGACGAGAGCATCCGCACTCCTAATGTTGGAGACGAGGTGGTAGAGAAGGAAAAACCTAAGAGTGAGCCTACACAAGTTGAAATCGAGGATAGAATCATTTCACCACCACCACCTAGCCTAAAGACCATACCCTTTTCAAGCTATTTGGAGGAGAAGAAGAAAAGCAATGACGAGGGATTCATATACTTCCTCAAGATGTTTAAAGCCTTATGTAACAGCCCGTTCTCTATGAAATCAGAATAGTGGTTTTAGAACCACAAATCTGAAGTGTAAATTTTTTATTTTATTATTATTTTAATGTTTATGGGACATTAGTAAGGTCGTATTAAAATTTCGTTAAGAAATTTTGATGTTTGCATGATTAGTTATGTGAAAATGACTAAATCGTAAAAAGTGTAAAGGTAGAGTCCCATTAGTTAAAATGGCTAAATGGCTATGAAATTTTAAAGTGAATGGACTTAGATGGTAATTATACCATTCATAGTATTAGTGGACAAAGATGGGCATGAAATTGGTGTTTTATTTAGTTAAAAACAAAGGTTAATATAGTATTTAATAAATTAAACTAAAGACAAATAAAAGAAAAAAAATGTATTCATCATGTATCATCTTCTTCCACCAAAATTGAAGAACCAAAATATCCATTTTTAGGGTTGAAGTTCGGCCAAGCTTAGATTGGTGCATGGTGAGTGTTTTTCATCTTTTTTTTAATGATGTCTATGTTTTTGAGGTCGTATTAGCTTAATCTAGCTAAACTGGGGATCAATTTGTAAAACTGTTAAAGATTTAGGGTTATACCATGAAAGCTTTTGTGTGATTCTTGATGTTTAATGATAGATTATGAGTCCTTGATGATAAATAAACAAGTTTTGTATAGTGAATTTTGATGAAAATGACATTTAGGGACTTGTTTGTAAAAATAGAAAAAGTTCATGTTAATTTTGTGAAATGATGATTGGTAAGGGTTGGTTTAAGTCCTTGGAGAAATCGGTTAGCTTGAGAAAATGATTGAAATGCTTAAATTCAATTTATGAGCTTAAGCATTAAATTGTAAAAAGTTAAAATGTTAGGGGCAAAATAGTAATTTCACAAAAATATGAAATGTGGACCAAATTGAATGCTAGAGTTATTAAATGGATTAAATTTGTTTATTTAGATCAAGATAGACATTAAGATAAACCACGTATGGATTTATATTGGGGAAAAGCTAAAGCCTTAGATTAGTAATATGCCCTAGTTGTCGAGGTAAGTTTGTAGTGTTGTAATATGTAAATGAATTTCTATTTGTGTATTTATATTATGATGCTTTAATTATTATGTTTTTAGAAATTATTGCTGAATTACACATATGTGCCCCTGTTTGTACTTCGGTACCCCTGTTTGTACTTCGGTGCCCTGAATTGCACATACGTGCCCTTGTTTGTACTTTGGTACCCCTGAATTGCACATATGTGCCCCTGTTTGTACTTCGATACCTCTAAATGCACTCTTTGGCCCTGTTTAGACTCTGGTAACTCTGAATCGAATAATATATGAATCATATTCAATTATTGTTAGATTAAATGATATACTATGTTCTTATTGTTTTGTAGATTCATCGTTGCTGACATTTTGGACGGATCAAACCTTTGGCTTACACTATCCATCGATATTGGTAGCTTTTGTATCTCCTAAGGTAGTGGCATGTATAAAATTATGTAGTTGAATTTGTGGTTGAAATGTATATAGGATGTTTTAAAGTGGTGTTTGATGAATATGTAAATAATAACTAAATGTTTTAGAAAGTACTTTTGGTCACTTTTGATAATGGATGAGAATGGTTTATTAGTGTCATTTGATGATTTGAATCATTGAGCTACCTCATGTTGTATGTTTAGTAAGTTTTTGGAACCAGTAGTTGTTGAATGGTAAGTAGTAAAATATGCACGTTTAGATAGGTCTTGATAATTGCAAATGAGGTTCCTTGAATGGCATATTGGTTAGTTAATTTAAGACTTATGAATTTGTATTTATATGTATTGTAACATCCCGAAATTGGGCCTAGTAGGTTTGGGCCCAATGGGCCTTAGGCGTAGTAACGTTTAAAATTTTTGGAGAACAAGAGAATGGCTTTAGTGCAAGTTGGACCTATTAGGTAAGTGATTTTGGAAGGTTGGGGGGCTTCTATGAAGTCCCGGGATCAAACTTTGGCTTTAGGGAAATTTTGGTTTTGGGCGAAAAAAACCCTGGGAGTTAGTAGGTAGGCCTTAAGAATAAAATGTGGAGGAAAATAACACAAAAGGAGTGTGTGGTGTAGTGGCAAAGTGACGTCATATAAGAGACAAGGGGGTGACGCCACAGGAAAGAAAGGAGGTCCAAGGTTCAAGTCTTGGCTCTTGCATTTTGGTTTTCTTTTTACATGGACCTTAGAATTGGGCTATAGATTTATATTTAGTTGCACATGGTTTAAGACACAAGAGGAGCTTGTGGCCAAGTGGTTAGCGACGTGGATTATGCTACAAGGGAGACTGGGTTCAAATCTCATGAGAAGCAAGGGAGTATTTATTTTTCGGATTGGACGGCAAGAGTTTCAGTTGAATTTAAACTCTACTGACGAAGGGATCCCACAACGGAAAGATACAAGGAAGGAAGGTGAAGAGCTAGCTATATAAAGAGCATTCTAGGGGGAGAGTTAACATACCTTGGTGGGCGTTTGGGCACAGGAGTGGTCGGAGTGTGGATTAGCACCAGATTCCTATCAGGTGTGCAACTCTCTCTCTACTCTAGTTATAGAGCGGCAAATGCCAAAGTGCCGGTCACGGCAATAGTAGCCACACGAGCGTACGAGTGCACGTGTGGGGCTTCGACGCGATAGTTGATGCCATCAGTAGTATTCTTGTAGGTTAAGGCTGCTTGGGCCGCGATGGGCCGAAGTGGGCCCAATGGAATAAATTGTATGATGATGTAGTATATAGTGAACTAGACTAGGTGGAACTTATATACGTGGCTAGATTTGTGTTAGGTGGGCCACACGAGCGTGTGGGCCCGAATGGGCCGAAATTGGGTTTTAGGCCCAATAGTCTGGTAAAGATCGGAAATGGTAACCGAGCCGCTCGGGGCGACATTTGGGCCTTTGGAAAAGGCCATTGCAGGTGCAAAATTACTGATATACCCTTGGAAGGGTAAAGTACCAAAATACCTTTGAAAGGTAAATTACGAAAATGCCCTTGGTGGGTAAATTACGAAAATACCCTTGGTAGGTAAAATTACGGTTATACCCTTAGAGGTTGATTAGCTTGATTATGTTGTTTTATGTCTATCTGATTGTGATGGTAATTCATGCTATACTTATATTTGATATATGTTTTGCATACATGACATACTGCATACACGAATTAATATGTTTGCATGGGGTTGGGAATATATGATGAAAGGGGAAGTGTTGTAGTGGCTCTGCCACGATCCGTTGTAGTGGCTCTGCCACGATCTGTTGTAGTGGCTCTGCCATGATCTGTTGTAGTG
The DNA here is from genome assembly GCA_005393395.2 of Gossypium australe. NCBI lineage: Eukaryota > Viridiplantae > Streptophyta > Magnoliopsida > Malvales > Malvaceae > Gossypium > Gossypium australe. The sequence continues at coordinate 101,028,673 of CM016617.1, forward strand.
GCTCTGCCACGATCTGTTCTGGTGACTATGTCACGATTTTGATGATGAGCAGCATGACTGCCATCAATGGTGTGTAGTGGTGAGGGTTGATTGTAGAAATCCCCATTGGTGTGATTGGCAGGTATGGATGGTGTGTAGCGGATGGAAACTTAGGTTGGGATTGGGTTCTGCATCATATCGCGTTGATTATCTGATTATCTTCTATACTCTGCTAAAAGGGCTAAAGCCCAGTCTGTTCTGTACGGGCTTCGCCCAAAGTGATTTGTAATGGGCTTCGGCCCAGATTGTTTTGATGCATGTTCTTACTGATGAGGGTGTACACACTGAGTTTTCGTAAACTCACCCCCTCTTTTTAAATGTTTCAGGTAATCCCTAGTTGCGGATTGGAGCCGAGATGGACTCGGGGTTGGCCATACATCGGAGATACTACTCGTGAACTTTAGTAATTTCGATTTCTATCTTATTTTAAGATTATTTTTATTTGGGTTTTTGTTATGTAACAAGGCCACTATAACTTTAATTTTAGTATTTTATTTGGTTTAGCTTTTAATATGATTACTGCCTATTATTATTAAATGTTTAATACGAGATTTTCCTAAACCCTTAATAACCATTTTCCAAAATGTTAACAAAAGGATAACAAGCGAATAAATATTTAAACTTGAAATTTTTAACAAACACGCAGTTTTTAAACAACCCTTTTTTCTGACATGCCAGATCCGGTCATAACGTTTTGGCTGGGTTTGGGGTGTTACATGTATGTTTTGATGGGGTTTTGATGCCTTGAATATGTGCACATTTGGCCTAAAGGATCATGCATGAGTTGGTGTTGGAAATGGCTTGATTTTGGGCAAATTCATGTCCACACGGCTTGAGACACAAGCATGTGACTCAGCTGTGTGTGACACACGGCCTGGCGACATGGCCGTGTGTCCCCTATAGGTTCTTTTGCATGCAAGTCAGTTAGTTACACGGCCTAGCACATGGCCTGGCACACGGGTGTGTGGGGCTATTTTGAGAGTTACACGACTTGGCACACGAGCATGTGACACGGTCGTGTGACCCTACTCAGAGAGTTACATGGGTGAGGACATAGGCTGGGACACGGCCATGTGCCCATATTTTGAAGGTTAAACGGCCTGGCCACACGACCGTGTGACCTCTATAGTCAAATTTTTCTAACTTTTTCTTAAACTTTCCAAATTTTTCCAATTTAGTCCCGAATTACTTCTAAGGTGTTCCTAAGGCCTCGAGAGCTTGATTTAGGGACAATTTTTATAAGAGTGAATGTAATATGATATGTTCTCAATGATGTATGAAATGTATGTTTTAATGTTTTGTTTATACAGTAATGCTTTGTAACCCTAATCTGACGACGGATACGGGTTAGGGGTGTTATACCTTGAACGTGAACCTCCCTTTATTAGAACTCCTTAAGAAAATGCCTAAATATGACTTAGATGACTTAGATGATGATTGCACAGATAAACTTTAAAACTTGTGTTAAGAACGAAGCAGGTCTATTAAAAAAAGCTAAAAATGTCCATAAAAGATTGGTTTTAAAGAAATCATGAAAGAAAATTCTTTATTACATATTAAAAAATTAGGGTTTTTTAGGGAGATTTAGAAGCTAAACACTGAAAATATAGAAGAATAATGGTTTTGGGTGGCACAACTTTAACTCCAAGTTGATGGAGGAATTTGGAGATTAAATTTTGGGAGATTGAGCAGAGGAGAGAAGCAAGGAAATTGGGTTTATTCAAAAGCATGGGAATTGAAGGGGTTTATGTTTTAGTGTTCCTGATATTTTTTATTTACTAGTTGATCCTTGACTCTATGCCAACTTGAAAAAAATATCAAATTTTAATTCAAAAAGAAAATAAAGGATCATAAACTTAAAGTCGAAATGTAGAGGACTTTTTTAACAAATCTATTGAAAAAAATGTATAGGTAATTTGGATATGGTGATAGAAAAGGTATTATTATTTCTTTTATGGCAAGAAAGTACATTTTAGCATAATTCGAGATTCATGACAGATAATATTGGATTTTGCTAATGATAAATGACACTAACAAGCATTGAATAACGGTGAATCATGTCGCCATAAATAGCAAACAATTAAATTATCCTACCAACCATTGTTTATATTTAGTTATTTCACAAGTGGATTTATTTACCTAAAATGTATATGCTTTAATATTCTTTGATATCCACGTTAGTTAGCCTTGAAAATTTATATTTTCCCTTGAACACACTCATTATATAAAGGTCACATTGGCCTCATTTTGTAAGTAATCCAATTCTCTTCTTCACCCTCTATTAGAAATAGATTGAGAGCAAAAGAGAGCGTTACCTACCAAGCAATTTTAAATAGTTAAGTTTGCAAAACTGGCAATAACAATGGCAAGAAAGAAAGATAAGCTTTATTGGATAGAAAATAACAGTACTCGAAAACCTAGCCTAAAGAAAAAGAGGTTAGGTTTGGTGAAGAAAATGGAGTCAACCACTATATCATTTGGTGGTGATGGTAGCTCAAGTCTTGCACATCACCTAGGGGTACAAGGTTCCTCATTTAATGGTAGCTCAAGTGCTGCACCTAACCATGGACTACCCTCTTTCAAGACTTTTAGCGAGGGTCAATTTTCATGGTGAAACTAACAAAAAAGGGTTGCATGTAATAGTGAAATAGGGCCATTTGGTGACAAAAATATCCCCACAAAATTCCCACCATGAAGTTTAGTTTCCTTTCTATCTTGTTGGTTTATCTACGATAGGTCACATATTCACAAATGTTTAGATCATTGAATATGACCTAAATTATAGTTTCCTTTCCTTTTTGTTTTCATTTGTGGCTTGATCATTAAATATTTAAAATTGAGTTATATGACTCAATGAATATGATAGTTTTTTCTCTGTTTCACTTTTGGGCATATTTACCTTTTCATTATACTTTATTTTGATTAACTTTTATAACTTTATTTTTAACAATCCGATTTTCTTCTTTGTCAGAAAACATGGTTTGGGGTTGAATTTCTTTAAACCGAGATAGTTCGGGTATTAAATTAGAAATTTATAAATTAGTTATGAAAATTATTAATGGCATTCATAAGGTAATATTTGATTGATTGAAGAAAAAATAATATAGTGGACTAAATTGTGTAATAGTTAAAAACTACTTGAAATTGATTTGGATTTGAGTAGGGGCTTAAATTGTAACGCCCCAAAAATCCTTTATAATTATTCTCGTATGTTTATGACACAAATATCTGTCTACTTCCATGGTTAAGTGTTTTGGGTGTGTTCGAGAAGTCTTGGGTCAAGCCTTAGCTTGGGCAAAATTTTGTTTTTAATTGAGTAAACCCCTATCTTTAGCCAGTAGGCTTATAATTAAAGGTTGGTAAAATATGTCAGAATGGGCCTACTGGTCTGGTGGTTGAGTGGAGAGTAAATAAGCTGGAGGTCTGAAGTTCGAGTCTTTGTGCAAACAAGGGATTATTTTGCTGCCTGTGCCGTGTAGGAATTTTAGTTTAGCCGAAATACTGTAGTGTTTGAATGAGGGTTGAATTCGGTTGTTGAAGAGATTGTGGTGGACGATTTGGAGGGAGTTTGAGGGTTAGTGGGAGTGTGATAGACGGTTTTAGGAGGGTTAGGGGGAGTTTGAAGGATATTGGGAGAAAGTTTAGGGATTAGGGGGTTAAGGGATTAGGGAGGTTTACCAAAAATCTGATCACTTCTTTTCTTTTTCCAGTTTTGGCTTTGGCATTGGTTTTCTCTCAACTTTTCCTATCAACTGTTCTTCTTTCGGAGTGCCGAATATTGCTGTGATTTTCGGCTATTTTCTTTTCCCATCTCCTTTCTTCTTTTCTCTTTTCTCTTTTCTCTTGGTTCTGTCGATTCCCTCTTTTCCTTTTTGCTGTCGATTTCTCTTATTTCCTAACCTTCTCCTTGTTGCCGCAACTTGTCATCTCCTTTGTGCTTTCGTGCGTTGGTGGTAAGTTTCGTAATTGTGGTGTATTTTGGTTATGGATTCTTGGTAATTGGTTGGCTGTTTCATTGATGAAGGTTAAGGGCTGGAGTGATTCGGTTAGTGTTGGAGCGGTGTGGTTCTACTATTACTCGCTTAGTAGGTTAGGTGGTTGTGTTTGTGAATTAGGGGAAGCTTTTCCTTTCTTTTGGTTATGAAGATATAAAATACTGTTAATGATAAACCGTAATATATACATATTTTAATCCCATATTTGGCATACCTTTGGATGATTTATCCCTTGAATTGTGGAATTCGATGCTCCTAATCTTTTTATTTCATGTTTTATACTCAGGAGAGCTTAGAAAGTCGAAATGAACGAGAAACGGGCCAAAAAGGGGCAAAGTGGGCTTACCTAGGAAAGCACACGGTCTGGGCTATCGACCACGGACAGATCACACGCCCGTGTGTGGCAAGACGGATCGAACACGGCCTAGGCTATCGACCACGGGCGTGTCCCTGCCGACCCTAGGATGAATGTCATTCGGAATAGGACACTTGTGGACCAAGATAGGCATTCCAAAGCTTATATAAACACCCTAGGGGGCAACCTAAAAGGGGACGTTGACTAGAGGTCGAATAGAGTTCGACAGGACGTCGAATAGACACCGAGTAGAAAGAGAAGATACTCTAAGACAGTCGTCGCGAACAACTTAGGAGAAGGATCTCCATCAAGACTAAGGATCTCCCATCAAGTTCTTTAGAAGTTTTTGAGTTTTCTTATGTTTTGTTGTTTTTCCTGTTTTATGATGTTTCACTCTTTTAGAATGAACTAAATCCCTTAAATACCTAAGGGGATGAAACCTAAGACAAATCTTATTATTAATTGATTTATGAGATAAATACTTGTGCTTATTCTTAATTGTGAGTTCTTATTCTTGTTTTTATAATTCAGGTTATTGATTCAAGTGGAATATGCTTATTCAGTCGAGCAAAAGTCCCTGTCTAAGAGTAGATCAACACAATTAAGCAGAGTTGATTGCAACCCTAGAAATAGGGCGATGAAAATCTGCCGGATTAGGATCAAACCTAATAACGGAATTCATAGATCGAGTTAATGCGACAACAGGGGTTTTAATTAGAAAGAGATTTCAATTAATCAACCTAGAGTAAGTTGTTAGTAGCCTTAGGGATTTCTACAGATTAAGCCAAGTGAATAAATCACATGAATCATAAGTAATAAGTGAAGTCTAGGTGGATTCTTCCTTAGGTATTGTCTATCTCATAGAAGTTGTCCAAAACTATTTTCCCAATTTACTCTCTTTCGAGTTCATAGTTAAATTAGTTAGTTAATTTTAGATTAAAAGCAAATCCCCTTAATTACTAGGCTAGATAATAAAAATATAGTTAATACTAGTACTCTTGGTCCTTGAGGATACGATATTCCGGACTCACCACAGCTATACTACTGTTCGATAGGTGCACTTGCCTTTGTCGAAATAATAGTTAGTTTTGAGCTCCATCAGTTAACATTGGGTCTTTCAGAATTGGCAACGGCGAATTGTGGGAGTGGTGACCTATCTTGTTCAGTTTCGCAGTGGGGGGTTGCTTATTTTTGAAGGTAAGTAACGAATGAATTGAACGAATCATTGTCAATGTTTTGGTTTCGAATTAACTACGAATTAGGACTGATTGTGGGGTTTGTTTGTCGACCATAGGTGCTGGTGATCTCGGAAGTGCTGTTACGTCACAAACGAACCAGGTGTGTAAACACGACTCTGGAAATGGAAACCGGCAAAAAGATAGAAAGTGTGAAAGTCAACGCCACACGGGCGTGTGGCCGCCAGTGTGGTAGGCCGTATGAGCGGACACGAGAGTGTGATCGACGAGGCAGACCATGTGCGATTCATGGGCCGAGCCGAATTAGGCTGTGTGGGCCCTACGAGTGTGTGGGCCCCACACAGGTGAACCACACGGGCGTGTAGGATTATTGGGACCGGCCGTGTGATCTACATGGCTAAGGCCATTTTGGGCCTTGTGGGCCACACAGGCGTGTGGGCCCACATGGGCAAAGTAGATGGGCTTGTGGGCCCATTTTCACTGTTTTGACTACTAAGGTTGCACGGGTCGCCCGAGTTGACTGTGGACCTACTGTAGGGTCGGTAAGATTACCTAGATCCCTAATTGACAGAATGACTATTATATGCATGTACTTTACACATATACCTCTACGACTGTATTGTGAGCATGCTGTTAAAACTGTACTGAATACATATGTGATACCATGATTTGGCATGACATGATTGTATGATGAATTGCATGGGGATGGGTTTATATGGATCGGAGGAAGTGTACTGAAAGGCTTCGAGCCTAACTTACTGGCAGCTCAACTGCAAACTACTATCTAGTGCCGCAACCGGTACTACTTGGAGTGTAGGGATGGGTGGGTCGATTATATCCCCATATAGAGTGTAGGGTTGGATGGAGATGGGGTGTAAAGGCTGGTTGGGTAGGACTTGTATACTGCATATTGTGATACTGTACTTCTTACTGATACTATAATGGGCCAAGGCCCAAATGCATGACGGCCTCTGTACTAAGATGGGCTAAAGCCCAAACTGATATTGTCACTAATTCTGAATAGGGCTTAAGCCCAGACTGTGATTGCCTTCTGTCTGTCTATTTGTGCTATTTGGGATTACACACTGAGTTTTCGTAAACTCACCCTTCTGTTTTAACTGTATAGGTAATCCCTAAACATAGGTGGATCGGTGCGGCGGAGGACTCAATAGTGGCCACATGACCCATTTCGTTCTATTTTAGTACTTAATTATAATTTTGATTTTATTTTTGGGTATTTTACTAATAATGGCCTTTTTGGATTTTCATGGTTAATTTGGGATTTCTATTATTTTGATTTACAACTGCTAGTAGTAAGGTTAATCGAGTTTTCAAAACGAATCAAATGTTTTAACAAAATACACTCAAATACACAAACTGATTTAAAAGGCTTCCGCGATAAGTGACGTTTTGAAAGAAAATACTTTTGTGATAATGAACTATGTTTTGAAAATAAATGACGCATCCTAGAATTAACATAAGATTTTGTAATGAGGCTAATTCAAAAAGAGTTTTTTATGACAACTCATTTATTTCCAAAACACTACCATGTGACATCGTCAAGATTCGACCATAACGTTTAGGCTGGGTTTCAGGTGTTACATAAATATTAATTAAACCAAATACTATGGTGTAATATAACCATGTTTGCCATAGTGGGTGGGATGAATTGATCTCATCCATCAATTTCTACCATTTTATTTTTAGGTGGAGAATAGCTATAGGATTAAATATTGATAATAATTAAATAAGCTTAATTATATATATATATATATATATATATGAGAATGTTAGTGGAAAAAATATATCATCTTCTCGAACCAAACCCAAGAGGAAGAAAAATAGGCTATCTCTCCACCATGAACGACCACTATAAAAAAAGGTAAGCAAGTGATTTTCCTTGGCAATTTTTATAGAAATCTCAAGTATGAAACATGGTGTACTGAACCAATTATTTAATTTTTTCCATTATTAATCTTAGCTCAAATTACCATTGGAGGGGTCTTTTGATAATTGAGCTTAGAAACATGAAATTCATGGTAGTGTAAGCTTGATTATGTGAAGATCATGATAAAAATGATATGGATTAGTTTGGTGTCACTACAACAGTTAATATTTTTAGTGACAATATAGTTGTGACAATAAAGAATTTTTTCACAAATAGTCGATTATCTGTGACAAATTTTACACGTGACTCTAGTAAAATAAGTAATTGTGATTCACTGATATTTGGTCAGTATTATGATAACCATTATGACAAGTTAAATTACATCACATGTAAATTGCCCCTATAAGTGTTAATTGTTACCAAATTTGTTGGTCACAAAAAATTGATCACTATTGAAATGTTAAAAATTGGTGTCAAGTTCTATTTTCTTTGAAATGATATGATAGTGACAACTTGTAACACCCCAAACTCAGCCCATGCGGTATGACCAGATCTGGCGTGTCACATGAAGAAATCAAGTAAAGAACTTGTGATTCTTACTAAAGATGTTATTAGGCTATTGTTTAAGAAAACAAATTTGATTTGATAAAAATACTACTAATCTTGAAAGGTTGATTGAAGAATCGATAATTGAACTAGTGATCTTTTAAAACCGTGACTTTTGAAAATATTGTTGATAATTTGAAAGAGAATCCGAGTTAAATTATTTGTCTTTATTTATTATGAAAACTATTTATTAATCAATTTTTGGAAAACCATTATTTATGATTTTAGAAAATCTCCATTTAAAACAATTTAAGAAAAATGATAAATACGTCCAAACATAAAGCAAATTAAAGTTTATCCCAGAGGCCTTATTACAACTTTAAACCCAAAATAGTAAAAGTAATGAAATAAAGCGGAAAATGAAAATTTACTATAGTTCGAAAACACCATTTCTAAAGTATGGCCTCCACCGAGTCATCCATGGCCCAAGTCCACATCACTGAGCATTACCTGCAAGGATTAAGAAGGAGGGGTGAGTTACTAGAACTCAGTGCATAATCCCCTTACCGTCATCCACTGGGCCTGAACCCATATAGCATCATCTTGGACCGAAGCCCATTTACATCACAATATTTAAATGCAATGAATGTATGCAACCCAACCCATCCATCCATCACACCCCCGACCAGCCAATCACACCTGTGGGGATCAAGTCAACCCACCCCGTCGCTCACACCAATTTGCAGCCAAGCTGCTAAAGTATAATATTTTGTGGTCAAGCTACCGAAATCATTATTAAGCATAATAGTAAACAAATTGTGGCAATGCCACCAGGCTACACTGCTCTCCATAAAAGTTTCCCATCCCATGCAATATATATATAAAGATGCAACATACATAATAACATAAAATATCCACATATAAATAACAACCATTAATCAAGTAATTTTTTAAGATGAATCAACCCATTATGGTTCTATGGTAATTCGAACCACTATGGCATTCTAGCAAATCGGCCCGTAGGGGCATTTCGATAAATCGGCCCATAGGGGCATTTTGGTAAATCGGCCTATAGAGGTATTTTCGTAAATTGTTACTTTAAAGGTGCTTAAGCAATTCGGCCCGTTAAGGCATTTTGATAAAAACGACCCACTGAGGGTATATTCGTAATTCGACCCATAAGGGCATTTTTGTAATTTAACAAATTTTATACCGATTTTAACAGATTTTAGAAATAATAATGTTTAAGCCAATTACTCGATTCACGCTATAATACGGTTATTAGACTTGTAGACAACAACTATCCATTCATCCAACATAATGATGAATCATGAATCAACAGGATTTCGGTGTGAGATTACACACCTGATTACGGTAAGGACTAAACCTTCTTGATCGTCGGCACCTAAATCACCATTACACTCGATTAACCAACAAACGAGATTTTATTAAGCCAAATCTAAATCAGACGATCTAGTGGAATACTTACTCTTAGAATCGTGAACGACCACGATTTGTCTATTTTCACCGGATAATGGTCCACAACCCGGTGGAAAATCCCGAACTGCCGTTACCGCCCTTCGTTTGAACTTAGGAGTAGGAATTGCAAATCCGCTCCTTTTGTCTCCTCCAATTGCTTTTCCTTTCAAATCGTTACCACTTGCCTCCATTGAAAAAGTCTCGGTTAGAAAGATACTATGATGAGTGCAAGTAGTTGTTTAGGGATAGGATTCGACTCACCACTATTTTCGAAGGATCAATGAGTGAATAAGAACGAGCGATTTAATCCCTATAATAACCAATTAGTCAATCTTTCGATTCGAATAACAACATAACCGAGTAATGAAATAGATCCAAAAGAACCGTGACAAAACTCCTTACCTTAACGTTGATGAATCCAATTTCTACCGATTGACTTATGGCTACGGATGAGACAAGGATATGTGATTCGACTTTCCACTATAATACTACAACAAGAAGATGATCAAGATATGAGGGATTAGGAGTGATATTTTGGTTTAGAACAAAGTGAAATAACCGAATGATAATAAACATACATTCGGCTGGGAGAAAAAGAAAAAGAAAATGAAAAGAGGGATATAAGGTCACTTACCGATTCGGTCAAGAAGAGAGTGCCCAACACGAAAGAAAAAGAAAAAGTAAAGAGATAAGGTGATAATAGGTTCGGTTATGGAGAGAATTGAACAAGAAAATTTGGTCACAAGGAAATGTCAATTTAAGAAAAGTGAAAATGGTTGAAGAAATGTCAAAAAGAAAAGAATAGATGGAGAGAAGAGTGCTAGATAGTTTCGGCTAACAACAAAAGAAGATGACCCAAAATGAATTGAGGGTTAAGGCGAAACAAGGGAACAAGATGAACAATGGCTAGAGTGTTTCGGCTAAAAAGAGAAAATGAGCAAAAATGCATTGAGGGTTTCGGCCAAAACAAGGGAAAAGAAATTGGAAAAGAGACACAAAAATGTTCAAAAGAGAAAAAAAAAACACCTCTCATGCACTAAACTTGCAAAAAGGTATTGAAAATTCGGCTCCCCCTATTCTCCTTACCAAAACCATGTATCATCTTTACCATAAAGATGAGTGTTGACCAAAAATTCTATCCCAAGAAACACCTAAAATTCGGCCAACATGCTCCCTCCCTTGCGGCCAACATGCTCCCTCCCTTGCCTTTTTCTTTTATTTCTTTCCTTCATTTTCCCTTGTGTTCCTCCTTACCATATTTTCTTATTCTTCTTTCCATACATAAAAAGTCTCCCTTACCATATTTAGAACCATGGCCGACACTTGGAAAGAAAGCACAAAATAAATCCAAAAATTTGCAATAAATGGGATTCGAACCCTTTCCCTTCATGCTCTCCACTTGATGCCGCACCACTCCACCATGTGCTCCACTTATGCTAGCAAAATATACACTTATTTCCTTAAGCCTTGATGCCATTTAACTTCTCTCCTTTAAGTGCTTAAACACAAAAATTTTACTAAGGCACAACTTAACCCCAAGCCTTCTTAGGACCCTTAAACAAACAAAATTAACATTTTTAACTAGCCTATCGCATGGTATAATACAAAATATAAAATTTCGAATTTTAGGATGTTACACAACATATATACTAGTCACTATCATTAACCATTTTTGTGACGATACAATTTTGTCACTATAAATTTTACTTTTTATAATGATGGAATTGTGACAATTTAAATGACATCACAAGTAAATCATCATTGTAAGTGTTTAATTGTTACCAAATAACTTTAATTATCTCTATTTAGAACTCTAAACTAAATATAAAAAAAATTTAATCTATATTAAATCTATTAAATCGATCGATATCCATTTGTCACTACCAATTAGTCACTAATGAAATGCTAAAATTTGGCACCAAGTTCTTTTTCCCATGAAATGATGTAATAGTGACAAACATATCTAGTAGTTACTATTATTAATCACTATTGTGATTGTATTTTTTTTTGTCACTATAAATTTTAGTTTTTTTGTAATGATGTAATTTTGACGGTGAAAATACATCACATGTAAATTGTTACAGTAAGTGTATAATTATGAAAAAATTCCTTTGTAACTAGTGAAGTGCCCAAATTGTCACCAAGTTCTTTTTTTAGGAAATGTAATAGTGAGAACATAACAAGTAGCCACTATTAATAATTATTATTGTGACCTTACAATTTTTGTCAATATAAAAGTTATTTTTTATAATGATATAATTATGATGATTTAAATTACATCACAACTAAAACATCATTTTAAATGTGTAGCTTTAAAACCATTTTTTTATTATGTTTTCTTCAACCTCCCATGGTCCAAAATAGAATAGAAAATTGAAAAGCCACAGCCAAACCTTCCCCAAGCTTCCTTCTTATGATGTAAGTCAAAATTGAGCGAATTTCTTGTAATTATTATGTTTTTGAAATCGTTGCAACTAGTTCTAACTAGCCTGTATCTCTGTTTTCAAATTTCAAAGATTTTAAAAGTTGCAATTTGATGTTATTTGAAGTTTTTTAATGTTTATTGTAGATTTTGAAGCTTAGAAATTAAATAGGATTATTTTGTTAAGTAAATTTTGTTAGTTTTAAATTTAGGGACTAAGTTGTAAATATATTAAAATTGGTATAATTTTTTTTAAAATTGTGATAGTATGAGGCTATATATGAACATAATTGAAGTGGGTTTAAAATTTGGAGTTCAAATTCGGAAGATATGATAATTTCAATTTTAAGGACTAAATTGAAAAAATGCAAAGTTTAAGGGCATTCAAATAATAAAATTAAACTGAAAACTACTTATAATATGATGATATAAGATGTTTGGAATTGATAAATTGAATTGAAATATTGAATAGATCAGAAATTGGACCAAATTAAAGAAAATCGGGAAAATGACAAAATTTGTTGGTTTTTCCTTAGAAAGTTGTTTATTTGCTGTCTTGACTAGGTAAGTTAATACAATATGTTTGTATTAATTTGTTATGGATTTATAATTATAATTGTAACTATGTTTAATTGAAAATTTTAATTGTTTACAATTCGGTACAAAAAGGTGAGATAGAGGATTAAATTGAATACGATGAATTTCAAATTAAAATAATTATGGAATTGACCTTAAATTGAACGAGAATAGGATATGTTATGTGTGATGAAGTGTTGATTTGATTTGATTTAGACCGACTGGTAGTAATAAGGATTAAATAGAATATATGTGAAAATATGATATAATGTTATAAACATGAATTTGAATTAGTATGTTTATGTGAAGTGCTATTATATTTAAGAATTGACTGTTTAGCTGATGAAATTATGTAATGAAATTGAAAAACTATTACGCTACTAGCTGGTTGGGTAGTGTCGGATATAGTTGGCATGCCATAGGATAGGAACAGTTCAGGATTATACGACTACATGTCAGGGTGTGCTGGGCACCCCATTTGTCAGTTATATCGATCAGTGCTGGGCACATTTATTTGTCGATTTTAATGACCAGCGTAGGGCATAATTCATTATTACAGATTTAACCGTCAGGCACTGGGTGCAAAATTGGTGTGTTGGTTGGATCTGTGTATCCGTCTGAGTCTGGGTCAGGTTAAAAGGGACATGCATTATGTAATTGGAATAAATGATTTTCAGATTGATTTGATACAATGATCGAATGATGCATATACATATTGAAAATTAGTTATATAAGCCTAGGGGGACAGTATGGAAACGTGACAAATTAATGAATGTGAATTGGAATTCGTATTATGAAACGAAGTAGTAATTGACAATAATTGGCAATTGATATATATTTGGTACAAAGATGAATTGATATGAAATGAGAATGAATTTCATATGGTTTAATATGATTTGGTTTGAGAATTCAAATTATGAAATGAAAATAATGTTTGGCATTTATTTGAAAAGGGATGTATTGCGGGTAAATAAGTTATATGATATGATTAAGATAGTGAATTGATTAAATGATCATTGTTTTATGAATGATGATGAAATGTTAAATTAAGTTAATTGAAATGTTATGTGCTTGAGTTACAATATAGCATGATAAATGTTGAACTCACCTTTTTTATAATTGATTTGTCATGATAGGCAAACTTTACAAAGCTTAGTAACATGTAGTGCATAATTATATTCTGTGGTAAGTTACTTGGTTTTAAATACTTGTGAACTTACTAAGCATTTGTAATGCTTACTCCCTTGTTTCCTTTTTCCTTGTAGTGTCAACTTGTAGAACATGTTTGGCGGAAAGCTCACACTATCCCGATATTGATTCTGTAGTCTTTTGACTATATTAAGGTGTGATTATGTGTGACATGTACTTAGGAGTTGTTTTGGTTTGCTTATGTAGTGGTATGACTTGAAATCCTTGTTGGTGTGATTATGGAAAAGAATATGCTTGTTGGAAATATGTGCATTAGTAAATGGTTTGAATTGTGTATTTGGTACTTGAGATGACATTTTGAGTATGCAATTATATAGGCAATATGATGTCATGATATAAATTAGTTGGTTTGAAAGAGAGGTATATAATATTTTGCATGTACCTATGGAGTTATGTGGTTGTATATGTTATGCTTTGAATGAATTTAGCATTTTAAATGTTATGTAAATATGTATATAACTATAAGTTTGCTAATGATCTTGGTATTTAGTAATCTTTGTTGATTGTTTAGGTATATATGTTGTAATGCTTATGTGTGATAAGGTAACATGTTTGAAATATGCTTAGTAAATGAATGGTATGTATATGATAGGTTTGAATGAATGTGGTAAGGTTTTGTGCATGCTTGAATGGTTGATATTGAATCATTATTATAAGGTGTTTGATCGTGTGTCAGAGTCTTAAAAATTTATAAAAAGAATGATCGAGCCTAGAAACTAACTATGACAACGATTGAGGCAAGCGCACCTATCGAACAGTAGTATAGTTAAGTGGCAAGACCGGATTGTCGAACCCAAAGGAACCAAAAGTACTAATACTAATTTTCTTTTTATTATTTAGCCTAAGAATTAAGGGAATTATTAACTAATCTAAAATTAACAAACTATTAAGCTAAAGAGGCTAAGACAAAGAGAATGAATTGGGAAAATACTTGTGAGAAAAACCAATTGATTAAGACAATACCCGAGGAATAATCCACCTAGACTTCACTTGTTATTTAACTCTGAACCAGACAATTTATTCACTTGACTTGATCCGTAGGATTCCCTAAGTTATATTAATACCTCTCTCGAGGCCCTAGGTTGATTAATTGAAATCTCTTTCTAATTAAAACCCCTAGAATTGCATTAACTCGATCTATGGACTCCCATATTAGGTTTGACCCAAATCCGGTAGATTTTCGTCATCCTATCTCTAGGGTTGCAATCAACTCCGCTTAATTATGCTAGATCTACTCTTAGACAGGGTCTATTCCTCCTATGCCTAAGCACATCAATACTTGAATCAATATCCTGAAATATCAAAACAAGAATTAAGAACACATAATTAAAAACAAATCAAGTATTTATCATATAGTTTAGAAAACAATAACAAGATCCGTCTTAAGTTTCATCCCCCTCAGGTATTTGAGGGTTTAGTTCATAATGATAAAAGAATACATATCAGAAGTAAATATAAAACAAAACATAAGAAAAACCCTAAAACCCCCTGAAGGAAATTGAAGGGAAAATCTTCCGTCTTGAGTATAACTCCGGCTTCTTGAGATGAATCAACTAGCTTTCTTCGAGTAAATTCCACAATTCTGGCCTCTCTGGCTTGGCTCTTCGGCCTAACTAGACGCCCCCTTTGAAGGTTTGCCTCTAGGGTGTTTATATAGGCTTTTGGAATGGCTTTCTTTGCCTCTAAGTACCCTAATCCGAGTGAAATTCTTCTTTGTCATGATAGGGACACGCCTATGGTACACGCCCATGTGAATCGTGGCCAGGCCGTGTTCGAGTCTGTTAAGGTGGCATGGCCGTGTGGCTTGGGCCCAGGCTGTGTTGATTTCGTGATATGGCCCATTTACTCCGTTTTAGGCCCGTTTCTCTTTCTTTTCATCTTTCGGTGCTTTCCTAAGTATAAAACATGAAATTAAAGGATTAGGAGCACTAAATTCCACAATTAAAGGCTTAAATCATCCAAAAGTATGCTAAATGTGGGATTAAAATGTGTTCATATTACGGTTTATCAGTGTTATAAATAGATAAATGAGGTATCTATGTTAATTATTTTGAGGTGGCTTGGAGGGGATATTAGTTGAAGTATTTGTATTGATCTGAACAAAATTTTGGCAATTGTGAACTGGAAATCTCCATAAGTTAGTACAAAAGATATAGTTTTCTAAGATTTATAGGACATTACAGATGAGTTGTTTCTAGTTGTTTGGCTTTACACTTTTTCAAGTAAAAATAATAACTTTCATCTTTTTATTGAGTTTTATTTTAATGGCTTTCATGGTTGCTTCCTTGTTGTTTGTTAGCTTAGAAATGGTAATGGGTAACTAAACTTGTAACACCCCAAACCCGGCCTAGATGTTATGACCGAATCTGACGATGTCACATGGAATGGAATTTGAAATCGAAATTAACAAGTTAAAACCGTTTCCATTTATTATCTTCTTTCAATGTCTCGTTAATTTGATTCGTTTAAAAACATATTGTATGACAAAAGCTTTTAAAATCATGATATTTTAGGAAACCGTTCAAGTTAAGGAAAAACATTGTTTTTTATTAAACCGAGTTTTCGTTGAGTTTTGCAGTTTAAAATCCTTGGAACAGTTGAAATCCCAAAATAAAGACCAATAGTCCAATAGTCCAAATTACATAAAAAAATACTCCAAAAATAATAGGGAAAACAAAACCTTAGATGGAATTAAAACAGTTTAACAGTTATGTGGTCACCGTGGGGTCCTCCACTGCACCAATCCGTCTAAGCCTGGGGATTACCCGTACAGATAAAACAGAAAGGAGTGAGTTTACGTAAACTCAGTGTGTAATCCCCACAGAAAGCATGCATACAGTCAAACACAACAAACAGTAAAATGTAGTCTAGGCCTAAGCCCAATTCAGTTTCAGTAGCAGTTCGGGCCTTAGCCCATTTCAGTTTCACTGTCAGATATGCATTAATGCCTAAGCCCATCACAGTAACAGCATCAGATATACATTAATTAGTAAATAGAGTCCTACCCAACCAGCCTCTACAAACCATCTCCGTCCATTCCTACACTCTATGTGGGGTTTAAAACACCTACCCATCCCTACATTCCAAGTAGTACTGAATGCGGCACATAATCAGTAAATTACAGCTGAGTTGCCAGATAATAGGCTTAAGAGCCTTCAGTACACTTCCTCCAAATATCAACATCCCAACTCAATGCAATGCAACATACAATATATGACATGCTAATACATGAATATCAGTTATACATATAGTTCAGTATTCATTCATATAATCATCATGCTCAGTACATACATCACACATACAATTCACGTATTTAGAGGTCTAAATAGTGCTTACCGACCCTACAGTAGGGTCACAGTTGACTTGGGCGACCCGTGCAATCTTAGAACACATTTCAGTTAAATGGGCTCACACGCCCATGTGGCCTGCCCGTGTGGCCCATATGGCCCAATTTGGCCTTGGGCGTGTGGATCACACGGCCTGGCCCAGAATCCCACATGCCCGTGTGGACTCGCACACCCGTGTGGCCCACACGGCCCAAATCAGTCTAGCTTGTGTGTTGCACACGACCTATCTCGCCATCACACACTCGTGTCTTGCGCGCATGGCCTGGCCTCGTCAATTGCACGCCCGTGTTATGGCACACGACCTACCACACGGGCGACCATACACCTGTGTGGTGTTGACAGTGTGGTTTTTGGCTTTCATTGAAACCCCATTTTCTGCATTTTCGTGTACACACCTGGTATCGATTTGATGCGAAACCACTCATAAGCCTCCTGAAACCTAGAAATTGGCATAACCACACTTAACTTCAGCAACATCTACGTATCCTTTAACAGAAATATTCCATGAACAGAAACTCACAACACCAACAACGTAATCGTGAACTTACCGGTAGCGAAAAGAAATCTTTAATGCTCAAATTGCAGCAAAAACAGCCATAACTTCTTAACCTTCGCCTAATCCAAGAGAACCATTCACAAAACCCCCTTTTAGAAACTATCCATGAATCAAGAAGATAGATGAAAATCCGTTACTTACTGAACTAGTGCACACAAACGTTGAACAAAAAGGAACCAATTTGCAAAACTGAGAAAAGAGGGAGAGACAAGGAAAAATCGGTAGTGAAGGAGAAGCAAAACATCGAATGGGAATTTCAGAAGATGAGAGAGAAAATTTCAAAAAGAAAAGAAAATAAAAACAAAATAAAAAATAACTTAAAAAAATTCTGATAACTTCCTCATCCCACAAATCTCTCTCCCACTAATCCCTCAACTCAGAATTCCAACTGTACTAAAACACTTACGCTAAAATGAGCAAATAAATACCCATGCTTGCGCAGGGATTTGAACACTGGACCTCCAACACACCATCACCTTACCACTTGAACCAGTAGGCTCACTCTGATATTGTTTTACAATTAATTCAATATAAGCCCACTGAGCAAGTGTAAGGCTTAAGTTAGAAAAATTCCAAAATTTAGCAAAGGTAAGGCTTGAACTTGGGACCTCCCACACACACCTAGAACATTTAACCACTAAAGTAGATACAAATTTACGTCAATTTTTACAAAAACTGAAAAAAGAATTTTGGGGTTTTACAACTCTACCCCCTAAAAGAAAATTTCGGCCTCGAAATTTACCTGATCAGAAAGATGAGGATATTGCTGACGTATCGCATCCTTAGGCTCCCACGTGGCCTCTTAAATGCTATGATTCTGCCACAACACCTTCACTAATGGGATAGACTTCTTACGAAGAACCTTTACATCGGTATCTAGAATCTGAACCGGCTCCTCTTCGAAGGTCAAATCTGGCCTAACCTCAATCTCCTTAATAGGAACAATATGAGTAGGATCAGAGCGGTAAAGCCTCAACATCGAGACATGGAATACGTCATGAATATAGTCTAGCTCTGGAGGTAACTCCAACTGATAAGCGACCGGTCCAACTTGCTTCAGAATTCGATAAGGCCCAATAAACATAGGGCTCAACTTGCCCTTACGACCGAACCTCAGAACCTTCTTCCATGGAGAGACCTTAAGAAACACAAAGTCGAACACCGAATACTCAATCTCATGCCTCTTTAGATCTGCATACGATTTTTGTCTATTAGAAGCTGCTTTCAAGCGATCCCGAATCAGTCGTACCTTATTCTCAATCTCAAAAATCAGCTCAGGACCTAATACTCGACGCTCGCCCAACTCAGTGAAACACAAGGGAGTACGACACTTACGACCATACAGAGCCTCGTAAGGTGCCATCTGAATACTTGACTGAAAGCTATTATTGTTGGCGAACTCGACTAATGGCAGATAATCCTCCCAACTACCTCAAAAATCGATAACATAACTTCTCAACATATCCTCCAGTATCTAAATCACCTTCTTAGATTGACCATCGATCTGAGGATGGAATGCAGTACTGAAGTCCAATCTCGAACCCAAAGCCTCATGTAACTTTTTCCAAAACTAAGACGTGAAACGAGGATATGTGTCTGAAATAATCGACACTGGAACTCCATGCAGTCTCACAATCTCAGAAACGTAGAGCTTCACCAATTTCTGAAGAAAATAGCCGGTCCTAACCGGGATAAAGTGCGCAGATTTGGTCAATCGATCCATGATGACCCAGACAGAATCCTTCTTAGTGGGTGTCAAGGGCAACCCACTAACGAAGTCCATCGTCACTCTTTCCCACTTCCATAGCGGGATCTTAACCGGCTGTAGCAAACCCGAAGGTAACTGATGCTTAAACTTAATCTGCTGACATGTCAGACATCGTGCCAAAAAATCAGTAACCTCCTATTTTAATCCCGGCCACCAATACAGTTCCTGAAGATCTCGGTACATCTTATACCTACCAGGGTGCATAAGATAAGGGCTAGTATACGCCTTTCTCAAAATAGACTGCCTCAGATCAGTATCATTTGGTACACAAATCTGACCCCGAAAATAGAGTACCCTATCATTATTTAGCCCAAAGTTCGTAGTGCTACCACTCTCAACCTGACAGAATCATAAACTCAGAGACTCATCCCCTAACTGTTTATCTCGAATCTGCTCAATCCAAGTCAGCTTGACTTGCAACTCAGCCAACAGACTTCCATTATCAAACAAACTAAGACGAGCAAACATCGCCCCCAAATCAGACATCGCTCTTCGGCTTAGAGCGTCGGCCACCACATTGGCCTTACTAGGATGGTACAATCATAATCCTTGAGCAGCTCAATCGATCTATGCTGTCTAAGTTTCAACTCCTTCTGAGTAATGAGATACTTGAAACTTTTCTGATCGGTGTAGATGATGCACCTCTCACCATACAGATAATGTCTCTAGATTTTAAACGCAAAGACCACTACAGCCAACTCATGTAACACCCCAAACCCGGCCTAAAAGTTAGGCCCAAATCTGGCGTGCCACATTGAAGAGTTTTTTCCGAAAACCATGCTTTCATTAGAAACCCTTCTTAAAGAATTTAAAACTTTCTGCCATGTAAAACCTCAGATTTCGTTTGCTTATCTTCAAAACATAGTTTATTAAAAGTCATTCTCTTGCAAAATCATTATTACTTTCAAAACCTTGATTGTTGCGAAAGTTTGATTCAAACATTTGTAAACCAAAATATTTTGAAAACAGTGGTTATAGTTTTAAAAAAACCCATGTTTAACAGAACAACAGTTTGTAATTTAAAGAAATACCAAATAAAAGTTAAAAATAAAGAGGCCTTATTACAAAATTATTAACCCAATAAATTAAAAGAAAATGAAATAAAGTCGCTAAGTTTAACTTTAAAGCATATCTGACGTGTGGCCACCTTCGAGTCCCTCGCAGCACCGAACCGTCTAAGACTGGGGATTACCTGCACAGTTAAAAATGGGGTGAGTTTATGAAAACTCAGTGTGTGATCCCCTATAATGGTTATAGTCTGGGCCTGAGCCCATACGATGTCGGTCTGGGCCCAAGCCCTATTTGGTAACAAGCTGGGCCTTAGCCCCAAATCAGAACAATGCAATGGATATGTACCCACCCCAATCCTATCCAGCCAACTAACTCTCCACCCGTACCAACCAGCACACCATGTGGGGACCATGTCAATCCACTCAGCCAAAACTCTCCAATAATGAAGCCTAGCTGCTAGTATGTATATATGCGGCTCTTAAGCCTTCAATAGCGGTATTATAATTGGCACAGAGCCATCAGTAACTGTATTATGTTTGGCATATAGCCATCAGCGACGGTAATATAATCGGCAACAGCCTTGGGTAAATATGATCGACACAGAGTCATCGATATCTGTTAGGCATAGCCACGGGTAAATACGATTGGCACAAAGCCATAATCAAGATGGCACAGAGCCAAGCTCTCCAATAATGCAGCCTTGCTGCTAATAACGGTATATGTGGCTGAGCCACTAAAATAAGAATATGTGGCGATGCAACTATAACGGTACTTTCTCCAAATCAGCAACCGAACCTAATGCAGTATGTCGTGAATGTCATGCTCAATCATTACACATGTATGCAAAATGGCCATGCTTAGTAACAGTCATTTCAACACATATTAACAGCAAATCAGACACACGACCACAGTCAAGTCGGTTAAAACACAGTCATACGGTCACAGTCAAGTCATGGCACAAAATCAGTCTTTTACCCTCAGGGGCAAAATAGTCATTTTACCCTATAAGGGTATTTCGGTAATCCCACCCTACAGGGGTAATTTGGTAATTCTACTCATAACTAATCCATGTATGTAGTGCATCTCAAACATAATCAATCATACAATTAACACATACAACACTAGTACTACCACGAGAGTACAACGGTCATTTAATCGGTTAGGGGCAAAACGGTCATTTCGCCTCGTAAGGGCATCTCGGTAATTTTACCCGTCGAGGGTATTTCAGTAACTTTAACCATAAAAGGTATTTCAGTAACTTTACCCATAGAGCGTATTTTAGTAATTTCGCAAACTGGGATATTTTGATAATTCTGTAAACTGGGGTATTTCGGTAATTTTGCAATTCGAGGGTATTTTGGTAATTTCACAAATCAGGGGTATTTTGGTAATTTTGTAATCTGAGGGTATTTCGGTACTTTCACAAATTAGGGGTATTTCAGTAATTTCACAAATCAGGGGTATTTCAGTAATTTCACAAATTAATGGTATTTTAGTAATTTGGTAAACCAATGGTATTCTAAACAGAGATAACGATACGAATGGGCCTAGGGCCTATTCTCGGCCTAAATGGACCCACACTCTCGTGTGGCCCATTTAGCCCAAATCTAGCCATAGATATGAGATTCACATAGACCAGTTCAATATCTACTACACAAGCATACAATTTATTCATATGGACCCACGGGCCCATTGGGCCCACTTGGCCCAAACAACCTAAACCCACAAGAACACCCATGATGGCCTCAACTATCGCGTTGAAGCTCCCACACATGCGCTCGCACGCTCGTGTGGCTACAATCGCCGTGTGACCGGCATTTCGACATTTTCCGTTCTACAGCTAGAGTAGTGCAAAATACACACCTTATAGGAATCTGGAGTTGATCCATGCTCCGAACACTCCTATGCCCAAACTCCAACCAAGGTATGCTTACTCTCCTCATAGATTGCTCCATTTAAAGCCAGCTTCTCACCTTCCCGATGTGGGATCCCTCCTTCAGCAGAGTTTAAATCCATCACAACCACTTGCCGTCCCAACTTAGCAAAATAAATATCCCTTTTTGCTTGCAATGGGATTCGAACCCTTGCTCTCTCCTATGCTGTAAAGGCTACATGCCACCACAACACAAGCTCCTTTTGTGTCTAAAATCATGCGCAACTAAATATAAGTCTATGGGCCAAAGTCTAAGTTCATCTAAAAGGAAATCAAAATGAAATGCAAGCGCCAAGACTTGAACCGTGGACCCCTTGCTTCCTTGTGTGGCGTCACTTCCTTGTCTCCCATGTGGCCTCATTTGCCACTAGACTACAGCTCATTTTGTGCCATTTTTCTTCACATTTTATTCTTAAAGCCTACCTACTAACTCCTAGGGTTTTATTCACCTAAAAACAAAATTTTCCTAAAGCCTAGGTTTGATCCCGGGGCTTCATGGAAGCCCCCTAACCTTCCAAAATCACTCACCTAATAGGTCCAACTTGCATTAGTGCCGTTCTCTTATTCTCAAAAATTTTAAATGTTCCCGTGCCCAAGGCCCAATGGGCCCATTTCTACTAGGCCCAAATTCGGGCTGTTACAATTCTACCCCCTTAAAGAAATTTCGTCCTCGAAATTTCCAACTATCTATCAATCTTTTAACATAGACTGCCCTACTACGCTGCCGCTGCGTACTCTCATCCCAATTACACTTAACTTAATCTTGAAACCTCTTACACACAACCAAACATCTAACCATAGAAACAAACAGATAGTTATTACACATTCATACAATTTCTATATTCAAACATCACATCCAAACAAAACACACATAGAATAAATACCAAAAAAATATAGTGTAAAATCTAAAGAAACCACTGTATTTCTAACTCACTGTATTTAAATTTCTAAACAGAAAAAAGTATTCAGAAAACTTACGGATTCGGCGTCGGAGACTCGGTGTACCACACTTTCAGAAAACGGTCAATACTACATTTCAGAACTTCACATCTTTTCAAGCCTTTTTGAAACAACACTTTTAGAAATTCAATTTTGAAGACCCAATCCACAACCGAGTTTTGCAGCCCGGACTCTGATACCAAAAATGTAACACCCCAAACCCCGCCTAGAAGTTAGGCCCAAATCTGGCGTGTCACATTGAAGAGTTTTTTTCGAAAACCATGCTTTCATTAGAAACCCTTCTTAAAGAATTTAAAACTTTCTGCCATGTAAAACCTCGGATTTCGTTTGCTTATCTTCAAAACTTAGTTTATTAAAAGTCATTCTCTTGCAAAATCATTATTACTTTCAAAACCTTGATTGTTGCAGAAGTTTGATTCAAACATTTGCAAACCAAGATATTTTGAAAACAGTGGTTATAGTTTTAAAAAAACCCGTGTTTAACAGACCAACAGTTTGTAATTTAAAGAAATATCAAATAAAATTTAAAAATAAAGAGGCCTTATTACAAAATTATTAACCCAATAAATTAAAAGAAAATGAAATAAAGTCACTAAGTTTAACTTTAAAGCAAATCTGATGTGTGGCCACCTCTGAGTCCCTCGCAGCTCCGAACCATCTAAGACTAGGGATTACCTGCACAGTTAAAAATGGAATGAGTTTATGAAGACTCAGTGTGTAATCCCCTATAATGGTCATAGTCTGGGCCTGAGCCCATACAGTGTCAGTCTGGGCCTAAGCCTTATTCGGTAACAAGCTGGGCCTTAGCCCCAAATCAGAATAGTGCAATGGATATGTACCCACCCCAATCCTATCCAGCCAACTAACTCTCCACCAGTACCAACCAGCACCCCATGTGGGGACCATGTCAACCCACCCAGCCAAAACTCTCCAATAATGCAGCCTAGCTACTAGTATGTATATATGCGGCTCTTAAGCCTTCAATAGCGGTATTATAATTGGCACAGAGCCATCAATAACTGTATTATGTTTTGCATATAGCCATCAGTAATGGTATTATAATTGGCACACAGCCTTGGGTAAATATGATCGACACAGAGTCATCGATATCTGTTAGGCACATAACCACGGGTAAATACGATTCGCACAAAGCCATAATCAAGATGGCACAGAGCCAAGCTCTCCAATAGTGCAGCCTTGCTGCTAATAATGGTATATGTGGCTGAGCCACTAAAATAAGAATATATGGCGATGCCACTATAACGGTGTGTGGCGATGCCACTATAACGGTACTTCCTCCAAATTAGCAACCCAACCTAATGCAGTATGTCGTGAATGTCATGCTCAATCATTACACGTGTATGCAAAATGGCCATGCTTAGTAACAGTCATTTCAACACATATTAACAGCAAATCAGACACATGCCCACTGTCAAGTCGGTTAAAACACAGTCATTCAGTAACAGTAAAGTCATGGTACAAAATCAGTCTTTTACCCTCAGGGGCAAAATAGTCATTTTACCCTATAAGGGTATTTCAGTAATCCTACCCTACAGGGGTAATTTGGTAATTCTACTCATAACTAATCCATGTATGCAGTGCATCTCAAACATAATCAATCATACAATTAACACATACAACACTAGTACTACCACGAGGGTACAACGGTCATTTAATCGGTTAGGTGTAAAACGGTCATTTTGCCTTGTACGAGCATCTCTATAATTTTACCCGTCGAGGGTATTTCATTAACTTTAACCATAAAGGGTATTTCGGTAACTTTACCCATAGAGCGTATTTTAGTAATTTCGCAAACCAGGGTATTTCGATAATTCTATAAACTAGGGGTATTTCAGTAATTTCACAAATCAGGGGTATTTCGGTAATTTTGTAATCTGAGGGTATTTTGGCAATTTCACAAATTAGGGGTATTTTCGTAATTTTACAATCTGAGGGTATTTCGGTACTTTCACAAATTAGGGGTATTTTGATAATTTCGTAAATCAGGGGTATTTCGGTAATTTCACAAATTAAGGGTATTTCAGTAATTTGGTAAACCAAGGGTATTCTAAATAGAGATAACGATGCGAATGGGCCTAGGGCCCATTCGCATCCTAAATGGACCCACACTCTCGTATGGCCCATTTAGCCCAAATCTAGCCATAGATATGAGATTCACATAGACCAGTTCAATATCTACTACACAATCATACAATTTATTCATATAGACTCACGGGCCCATTGGGCCCACTTGGCCCAAACAACCTAAACCCACAAGAACACCCATGATGGCCTTAACTATCGCGTCGAAGCTCCCACATGTGCGCTCGCACGCTCCTGTGGCTACTATCGTCGTGTGACCGACATTTTGGCATTTGCCGCTCTACAGCTAGAGTAGTGCGAAATACACACCTTATAGGAATCTGGAGTTGATTCGCGCTCCGAACACTCCTATGCCCAAACTCCAACCAAGGTATGCTTACTCTCCTCATAGATTGCTCTATTTAAAGCCAGCTTCTCACCTTCCCAATGTGGGATCCCTCCTTCAGCAGAGTTTAAATCCATCACAACCACTTGCCATCCCAACTTAGCAAAATAAATATCCCTTTTTTCTTGCAATGGGATTCGAACCCTTGCCCTATCCTATGCTCCAGAGGCTACATGCCACCACAACACAAGCTCCTTTTGTGTCTAAAATCATGCGCAACTAAATATAAGTCTATGGGCCAAAGTCTAAGTTCATTTAAAAGGAAATCAAAATGAAATGCAAGCGCCAAGACTTGAACCTTGGACCCCTTGCTTCCTTGTGTGGCGTCACTTCCTTGTCTTCCATGTGGCCTCATTTACCACTAGATCACAACTCATTTTGTGTCATTTTTCTTCACATTTTATTCTTAAAGCCTACCTACTAACTCCCAGGGTTTTATTCACCTAAAACCAAAATTTTCCTAAAGCCTAGGTTTAATCTCGGGACTTCATGGAAGCCTCCTAACCTTCCAAAATCACTCACCTAATAGGTCCAACTTGCATTAGTGCCGTTCTCTTGTTCTCAAAAATTTTAAACGCTCCCGTGCACAAGGCCCAATGGGCCCAATTCTACTAGGCCAGAATTTGGGTCATTACAACTCAAGATCATGCTTCAGATAATTCCCCTCGTGTGTCTTAAGCTGACGATAAGCATAAGCCACAACCTTACCATTCTACATCAGAACACAACCCAAGCCATCATGTGACGTGATCGTGTCTGAAAGTCTTAATAATTATATATAATGAATGATCGGGCCTAGAAACTAACTATGACAACTATTTGAGGCAAGCGCACCTATCTTTTGGTAGTATAGTTATGGCAAGACCGGAAGTATCGTATCCTCAAGGACCAAGAGTACTAGTAATTACTATCTTTCTATTATTTAGCCTAAGAATTAAGGGAATTTTTGTTTAATCTAAAACTAACTAACTACTAAGCCAAAGATGCTAAGACACAAAGAATGAATTGGGCAAAATAATTTTGGGAAAACCAATTGATTGAGACAATACCCGAGAAAGAATCCACCTAGACTTCACTTGTTATTTAACTCTGAACCAGACGATTTATTCACTTTACTTGATCCGTGGGATTCCCTAATTTATATTAATACCTTTCTCGAGGCTACCAACGTCTAACCCTAGTTTGATTAATTGAAATCTCTTCCTAATTAAAACCTCTAGTGTTGCATTAACTCGATCTATGGAATCCCATATTAGGTTTGACCCAAATCCAGCAGATTTTCGTCATCCTATCTCTAGGGGTGCGATCAACTCCGCTTAACTATGCTAGCTCTACTCTTAAATAGGGAATATTCCTCCACTGCCTAAGCACATCAATACTTGAATCAATATCCTGAAATATTAAAACAAGAAGTAAAAACAAATAATTAAGAACAAATCAAGTATTTATTATATAGTTCAGAAAACAATAACAAGATCTGTCTTAGGTTTCATCCCCCTCAGGTATATGAAGGGTTTAGTTCATGTTTATAAAAGAATACATCTCAGAAGAAAATATAAAAAAGACATAAGGAAAACCCTAAAACCCCCTGAAGGAAATTGAAGGGAAGATCTTCCGTCTTGAGTATGATTCCGGCTTCTTGAGATGAATCAACTGGCTGTCTTCGAGTAAATCCCACAATTCAGCCTCTCTACCTTGGCTTCTCAGCCTACCTGAACACCCCCTTTTAGGTCACACTTAGGGTGTTTATATAGGCTTTCTAAATGTCTTTCTTTGCCCCTAAGTATCCTAATCTGAATGGACTTAAAATAGGTCACGGCAGGGACACGCCCGTGTGGCACGCCTGTGCAAATCGAGTCCAAGCCGTGTTCGGATCTGCTAAAGAGGCACGGCCGTGTGGATTTCTCCAGGCCGTGTGAATTTTGTATTTTCGCCCATTTTCTCAGTTTTTGGTCTATTTCTCGTTCTTTTCATCCTCCGATGCTCTCCTAAGTATAAAACATGAAATTAAAGGATTAAAAGCATCAAGTTCTACAATTCAGGGGATAAATCATCCAAAAGTATGCTAAATGTGGGATTAAAATATATACATATTACGGTTTATCAAATACCCCCACACTTAAGCATTTACTTGTCCTCAAGCAAAATTCTCAACTCACAATTAAAATGAACTTTCTCAATTCATAATATTCATCAGTAGTGTGTCCTCATAATTCATAGGTAATTCATACATTGATAATTTAACCAAAAGGGTTCTAAAGATTCAAACAATCAACGTCATAGTTTTTATAGTACGAAAACATAGGTGTTTTGCCATTTCCTAAATAATTACCTTTGATTTGAAACCGACAAAAATTGATATCCTCACTAAAGATTCACTCAAATCACTCAAAAGTGTTTAAGGTTCAAAATTAAGCACTCAAAAGTCAAACATGAAAAGTTAATCCCATAGGCTTGCATGAAAATCAAATCTCCACCACTATAAAATGAGATGATACTCAAATCAAAAAGGTCTTGAAAAAGGGTTGTAATGGGGCTCGGGTTAAAGGTGTGGATAAAGGCTAAATTAAAGGGTTAGAATCGATATTGAATTGACAAATTACCTAACTTAAAAAGATGAACTAAGACTCGAATAATTATATCAACTAAAATTTCATAACACGAGCTTCTTCTCAAGATGTAGAATTTAAACGTATAAGCTCATAGAACTTATAATGAATATACTTCATTTTTTTTCAAGAACAAATTAAGTATCTAGATTCTAACAATTGAAATGAAGAATGTAGTTAGGCAACTGATCAAATCAAATCTCGATATAAGGGTAGTCAAAAGAAATGGTGATAACAAATACAAGATGGTTTTTGTGTTAATATTAGTGGGTGAGTTAATAAACGGTTTGTTAAGATTAAAGAGGTTCACTAGGGGCTAATTGTGAGGGTAGGCTTTTAGTGGAGTAAATGGGTTAAATCCTAAGTGCCTTTATCATCTCTGTATATCAAATCAATGATGTGGTCTTGACATGTATAATCGGAGCAAGTTCTAGAATAACAAATCAATGTTGACACACTTATAATTAATAAAGTGAGCAAGAAAAGATATATGCTCTAAAAGGCTCAAAATCTCACAAAAATTATGGGTTTTTGATATCAACCTTGTAAATTTCAAACTTCAAGGTAATAATTAGGTTCAGGTAGACTGTAACACCCCAAACCTGGCCCACACGCCACGGCCGAATTTAGAATGCCACTGCGGAAAACGTTTGAAAAGATTTTTGATTTAAAAGTAAAAACATAAAAATTTGTTGTCTTTAATAAAACATTGTGTATTTAAAACTTTAAGAAAAATTAAGTTGTTACAAATTCTCCGATTTAAAACTTTAGTATATTTATTTTTAAGATGTAAGTTGCTAAATCATAAACTCATTTCCAAATAGTAATTTAATCGTCAATCCATAATAAAAATAATAACAAATACTATAAGGGGCCCTTATTACAATAAATGATTATTCAAAAATACTGAAAATATAAAGTGCATGAATTAAATAAAACATCTTCTGCATGGCCACCTTTGTACCCGCTCCAACCCGGTCCAAGCATCATGTATCACTTGCGATGTTTGGTAAAAATTTGGGTGAGTCAAACAGACCCAGTGTGTAATTAGTCCACAGATTTCCACCCACGTGGGCTTAGCCCACAACCACACTAAACCACATATCAGATAATAAGGCAATTAATCCACATGCTTTCACTTATTGGGCTTGGCCCATTACCACACCACATATCATATAGTAATGTAATTTATCCACATGATTCCACATATTGGGCTTGGCCCATTACCACACCAGTCCACATACCACACAGGTTTATGCAAAATGCACCCAACCCAGCCTAGGGTCCATCCTCTACACACCCCCGTATCCAGCCACCACACACCAGGGGATTACTAAATCACCCTCCAACCTCTACACACCAATTTGGCAATTAATGCCATCCACGTGAACTAAATCACAAATAATCCACAACGCGACTTCAGTCAGCGCCAATCCACGATGTAGCTCGTAGCTAACATCAAAACCACGATGAGGCACATAGCCATCACCAACCACGATATGGCACAAAGCCTATACCAACCACGATGAGGCACAGAGCCACTCATCAATCCACGTGAGGCTCGTAGCCATCACTAAACCACGTACATAAAGTACACCCTATCCTTCTTTCATATTCATTTCCCACCCCATGCACATGCAACGTACAATAGTGCCATGATAAATGATGCATGTACATGTTATCCAGGCATTAATCACATTTTCATAGGCATATTCACAGTCTCATCAATAATTAACAATGACCTGGTTATCATTATACCCCTTAAGGGTATCCATTTCATAACTGCCACTGCACTTATTAACACATACATAACACATGTAAATATAACATATACCCGAAAAACGGTGGGTTAATCACACACCTGATAACTTGAAGTACTACGCTCTCAATCCCGATGCTATCACTAATCGAAACTACAGCTATCTGCCTACGCTCCTGCTCTGACGCTGGCCCACACCCCGGTGGCCAATCCCGCACTGCAGAGACTGATCTCTTCTTAAACTTAGGGATAGGGACTACCCCTTTCTCTCCTTGACTGGTATTCGCCTCCATCAACAATACTTAATCAGAATCAAACGGTTAATCATCAATATATGTGATCTTAACGAATAGAAACTACACTTAACATCCTTACCGAATGGATCAAAATCCCGAAAGCTCCTCTTAACCACTGTCGATCTGCCCTTTAAAGACCATAATCAGAATCGGCTAACACCCAAAACCAATATGGCCTATGGCCGAATATTAGCAACCACCTACCTCGCTCGTCTAAATCCCGAAACCTTGCTTGTCCTGAAGTTGTCGAAATCCCTGCTTAACCACTGTTAGAATCGGCTCAATACAAGAACACTATGAAGATGGCCCTTGGCCGAAAACCATATATCACTTACCTTGATCACTTCAAATCCTGAAAGAATCCTTAGCGTTCCCTTCCTTCGGCTACACACAAAAGAACACATCACTATGGCCATATGAACATTCGGCCAACCTTAGACCAAGGCCTAATCACTTGATTCGGCACCCTTATGAAAAAAGATAAAACCAATTACTAAGAGGAGTACTTACCACCAACGTTGCTTGAAGAGACTAAAAGAGAAAAGGTTTCGGCCTCTAAAACTTGCGACAGAGAGGGGAAAATAAGGTCATCTGAAGATTCGGCTATGGCTCCTAATGGAGATGAAATCTTCGGCTTGTGAAAGAATCGTGAGGGAAAAGAAGAGAAGAAGAAGTTGAGAAATTCGGCAATGGTGACAAGGAGGATTCGACTTCAAAAGAAAAAGAAGAAAAAGAGAGAATTCTCTTCACTCACAATTAGGCAGAAAGGTGGACACACTCCCTAACTAAAATTCGACACTTAATCCCCCCTAAATGACCGAATATACCAACCCCAAAGAGCCCCACATTCGGCCACTACATCCTTCCTCATCAAATCCATTATTTTGCTCCTATTTTCTCTCTTCAACCCTTATTCAAACAATTTTGAATAAGTCAACAATTATCCTACTCTTCTAGCCGAATTTTAAAATAAAACCAAGCCTCATCCTCATCCATTTGAAAGTCCAATTGCCGCCCAACTCCTCTCCTCCTTGACGCAAAATAAAAGCTCCCACTGCTTCCCACGTTGCTCGAACCTCCTCCCTCCTAAAGCCCCCTTTGACGTAAACTCCACAGCACCCTAGGTGGCGTCCCTTGCCACTTTTCCAAGGCTATCTTTGTGTCCAAATTCCCTCGCAAATTTGCTTAAGGCCTCCTTAGCCTAGCTCCCCCTTTTTAGACTTAAACTCTACTATTTTCCTAAGGCACTCTCCTACATCCTAGGGTTCCTACAACCCCTAAAACACATCCAAACACACACGAAGCCCACTATCACCTGAATTATGCATTAAACGCATAACCCCTAAATCCCGGATGTTACATAGACAACCTAACAAAATTTTTAATTTTGAAAATATACTTATCATGCTTGATTCTCTAGTCTCCTAAAGTTTAAATTATCATTGCACAACTATCAATGACTTAATCCAAAACATATCAATAAAAGTTATGAATCAATAGAAGTTTCATTCTAATAGTAAAATGAGAAAATTGCTTAAGAACAAGGCATAATTTTGGGATTTTCAAATAAAACTATAGTTAACCCCCCACATTTAAGATGTACATTGTCCTCAATGTACAAAGATGGATGAAATGACAATATAGTGAGAAAATAAAAAAGATAGGGAGAGAAGTGAAACTTTCTGAAGTTTGGATGGAGTCAAAGAAAAGAAACGAAGGAAATTTGGGCCGAGTTGGAGGATGATGCTCCGGTGGTGTGGTCGTTGAACCTAAATTAAGAAAATCAGAATATAATCAAATAAATTAAAGATAAGAGAGATAAAAGAAAAGAATGAAAAGAAAAAGAAAAACTAAATGGACTCAAAAGTCCTCACGCCCGTGTGCCATGGGCGTGTTAGGTCACACGACCGTATCGCACGGCCGTGTTGGGCTTCGTTCATTTCTCCTACGCCCGTGTAGTGATCACCACGCCCATGTTGATAAATCAGTGTCGACCACTGCTGTATCACACGGCCGTGGCATTTTGTCGCTGCCCGTCGTTGAGAAATTTTTTGTCCTTGGTTCGTACGATCTCTGCCATGCCGGTGTGTAAATCTGTGGTGTCCACACGGCCACTGCCACGCCCATGTGCAAGGCCGTGTGGTAGGAAACCTGCGCTCTGTTAATTTGGTTAGTTTGTAGTTAGGTGCTAAAAGTAAAAATAAAAATAAAAATATGAAAATTAATGGGGTTAGTGTTCGGGTTGCCTCCCGAGAAGCGCTTGTTTAAAGTCTTAAGCTAGACTTACCTCTCATTCGCGTATTCATGGTGGTTTGAGGAGTTAAAACTATCCTCACCCCTGCTATCAGTTCTAAGATTACTATATAGTTTGAGTCGAGTAGTGTTTACCTTAAAAGTGCCAAACTTGGGATTGGTTACCTCGACTGTTTTGTGTGGGAAGATATTCAGTACCTGAAAAGGTATTTCTTCATTTGTATCAAGGTCTGAAGTGGCGATCCAAGGGTCTGTTTTATTCAATAATACCTGATCTCCGATCTTAAATTTGTTTGTCCCACGGAATGGCGTCAGTTCTGCTTCATGTATTCCTAGTTTCTCCTTGAAATGTGTCTTCCACTCGTCTAGTTCATCGATATGAAGCCTTTGTTCCTCATAAGTTATTTCCTTGTTGGTATGAGGTCTAGGATCTGGCTCAGTTGTGTAGTTCCGTGGTGTTTTCTGTAAAGAAGGTTGAGCCGAATGGTCATTAATAGAATTTATGTTCCCACCTTGATTACTCGATGTCCTAGCCGAATCAAGAGCCTGAAGAGTAATCGTTTCGTTACCTACACGAAGTATGAGTTCACCTATACCAACATCAATTTTAGTTCTGACAGTTGCTAAAAATGGTCTTCCTAAAATTAAAGGAATATTATTGTCCTCATCCATGTCTAAAATGACAAAGTCTATAGGAATATGAATTTATCAATTTTCATGAGTACATCTTCAATTATACCCCTAGGAATTCTAATAGTCTTATCAGCTAATGAATGCTCATCCTAGTTTGTTTGGGTTTCCCTAGACCTAGCTGTTTAAACATTTTATAAGGCATAACATTTATGCTTGCCCCTAAATCAGCTAAAGCATTATCAACAGATAAACTACCAATTAAGCATGGAATTGTAAAACTCCCTGGATCTTTTAACTTTCGTGGTAGTTTATTTTGCAAAATTGCTAAGCATGCTGCGTTGAGTTCCACATGCGACTCCTCGTCTAAATTTCGTTTGTTTGTCAAAAGCTCTTTTAAGAATTTCCTGGAATCTGACATCTGTGAAAGAGCTTCAATAAATGGTAAGTTAATATGTAATTTCATTAAAAGTTTAAGAAATTTACCGAATTGTTCATCGGTGTTGTCTTTCTTCATCGCATTGGGGTATGGCACACGAGGTTGGCACTCTTTAATTACCGGTTATGGCTTATCATGACTTACCTCAACCTTACCTTCCTCTACCACATTCTCTTGCCTTAATTTGGGCTTATCTAACCCTTCACTAACATGATCTGTTATGGCTTGAAGTTGCTCCTTTGGGTTTGTTTAAGTGTTGCTTCGCAAACTGCCTTGTGGTCGTTCTGATAGGATCTTGGCAAGTTGTCCTAACTGGTTCTCAATCCCTTGAATCGATGCTTGTTGATTTTTAAGTGTTGTCTCAGTGTTTTGGAAACGAGTTTCTAACACTGCGATGAATTTTGTCAGTATCTTTTCAAGGTTTGGCTTCTTTTCTTGTGGGTAGGGCTGTTGTTGAAAACTTGGGAGGGGTTGTTGTCTTTGGTTTCCTTGACCACCCCATGAGAAGTTGGGGTGGTTCCTCCAACCTGGATTGTAAGTATTACTATAAGGGTTATTTTGAGGTCTAGAATTATTACCCACATAGTGAACTTGCTTGTTTTCAGCGCTCGGGTTGTAAGGTGGATATTCTGTATTGCTCATCCCTCCTCCATTCGTATCGCACTACATAGCTGGATGTATCTGCCAAGAACCACATAAACCATCAATCTTTTTATTTAACATCTCTACCTGATTTGATAGCATGGTTACTGCATCGAGGTTCAAAACACTGGCAGCTTTTGTTGGCCTTGTCCTTGCGACTTGCCACTGACAGTTATTCAGTGACATCTCTTCAATGAATTCATAGGCAACCTCAAGTGTTCTATTATTTAGGGTTCCGCCGGCATCTGAATCCATCAACTGCCTGGTTGAGGAGTTCACACCGTTATAAAAGGTCTGGACCTGTAGCCACAAGGGTAACCCATGGTACGGGCACCTTCTCAATAGATCCTTGTATCTCTCTCATGCATCGTAAAGTGTTTCTAAATCCATCTGCACAAAAGAAGAGATATCATTCCTCAACCTTGCCATTTTAGCCGGCGGAAAATATTTTAACAAAAATTTTTCGGTCATTTGTTCCCATGTAGTGATTGATCCTTGTGGTAATGAGTTCAACCATTGTTTAGCTTTGTTCCTCAATGAAAAGGGAAACAACCGAATACGAATGGCATCATCAGAAACGTCGTTTATTTTAAAAGTATCGCAAAATTCTAGGAAATTCGCCAAGTGATTATTTGGATCTTCATCCTGCAAACCATCAAACTGAACAAATTGTTGTATCATCTGATTTGTTTTAGTTCAAAATTATTTGCAGTAATAGCAAGTCTAACAATACTTGACTCAGTTCCTGTTAAATTAGGTTTAGCATAATCATACATAGTACGAGGAGCATGATTTTTGGCCACCACCGGAGGTAGCGGATTATTATCAGCCATCTCTTCGGTAGTATTAGTTTCATTCCCTTGCTCTTCTTCTATGTATTGTAAGCTTCGCCTTATTTCTCTTCTATTTCTGTGAATGGTACCTTCTATATCGCTGTCAAAAATCAAGGGTCCTGACGGGTTCTTTCTAGTCATAAACTAGAAAAACCTATCAGAAGCAAAGAAAAGAAAATAAAAATAAATAAATAAAAATAAATAAATAAAAATAATGGCTAAAGTAATAAAAATCAAGTATTCCTAATATCTTAGTGCCCGACAACGGCGCCAAAAACTTGATCGTGTTTGAAAGTCTTAATAATTATATATAATGAATGACCGATCCTAG
Source organism: Gossypium australe (assembly GCA_005393395.2). Classification (NCBI taxonomy): domain Eukaryota; kingdom Viridiplantae; phylum Streptophyta; class Magnoliopsida; order Malvales; family Malvaceae; genus Gossypium; species Gossypium australe. The sequence goes on from CM016617.1 coordinate 101,064,233, forward strand.
AAACTAACTATGACAATGATTTGAGGCAAGCGCATCTATCGTTTGGTAGTATAGTTATGGCAAGACCAGAAGTATCGTATCCTCAAGGACCAAGAGTACTAGTAATTACTATCTTTCTATTATTTAGCCTAAGAATTAAGGGAATTGTTGTTTAATCTAAAACTAACTAACTACTAAGACAAAGATGCTAAGACACAGAGAATGAATTGGGGAAAATACTTTTGGGAAAACCAATTGATTAAGACAATACTCGAGGAAGAATCCACCTAGACTTCACTTGTTATTTAACTCTGAACCGGACGATTTATTCACTTGATTTGATCCGTGGGATTCCCTAATTTATATTAGTACCTCTCTCGAGGCTACCAACGTCTAACCCTAGTTTGATTAATTGAAATCTCTTTCTAATTAAAACCCCTAGTGTTGCATTAACTCGATCTATAGAATCCCATAATAGGTTTGACCCAAATCTAGTAGATTTTCGTCATCCTATCTCTAGGGGTGCGATTAACTCTGCTTAACTATGCTAGATCTACTCTTAAACAGGGAATATTCCTCCACTACCTAAGCACATCAATACTTGAATCAATATCCTGAAATATTAAAACAAGAATTAAGAACACATAATTAAGAACAAATCAAGTATTTATCATATAGTTCAAAAAACAATAACAAGATCTGTCTTAGGTTTCATCCCTCTCAGGTATCTGAGGGGGTTTAGTTCATGTTTATAAAAGAATACATCTCAAAAGAAAATATAAAACAAAACATAAGGAAAACCCTAAAACCCCCTGAAGGAAATTGAAGGGAAGATCTTCCGTCTTGAGTATGATTCCATCTTCTTGAGATGAATCAATTGGCTATCTTCGAGTAAATCCCACAATTTGGCCTCTCTAGCTTAGCTTCTCAGCCTACCTGAACGCCCCATTTTAGGTCACACTTAGGGTGTTTATATAGGCTTTCGGAATGTCTTTCTTTGCTCCTAAGTATCCTAATCCTAGTGGAATTAAAACAGGTCACGACAGGGACATGCCCGTGTGGCACGCCCGTGCAAATCAAGTCTAGGCCATGTTCGGATCTGCTAAAGAGGCACGACCGTGTGGATTTCTCCAGGCCGTGTGAATTTTGTATTTTGGCGCAATTTCTCCATTTTTGGCCCGTTTCTCATTCTTTTCATCCTCCGATGCTCTCCTAAGTATAAAATATGAAATTAAAGGATTAGAAGCATCAAATTCCACAATTCAGGGGATAAATCATCCAAAAGTATGCTTAATGTGGGATTAAAAAATATATATATTACGGTTTATCATGACGCATCGCTGGCCATTACAAACTCCTTGCCAGATTCAAGAGCTGTATCAAAACTGAAGCCTGAGTCAGAACAGTTTTGATCTTCTCAAAGCTCGATTGCTGTGCATTAGTCCAGACAAACGGTACACCCTTACATAGCAGCTTAGTTAAGGGTGCTGCAATCAGTGAGAAACCTTTCACAAACCGCCAATAATAACCCGTCAGACCCAGAAAACTACGGATTTCAAACACATTTTAGGATGTTTCCAATCCAGTACATCCTCAATCTTCCTAGGATCGACTTAATTTCCCCTAAGCAGACACTAAGTGCCCCAAAAAAGTGACTTCACGAAGCCAGAACTCACACTTACTAAATTTAGCGTAGAGTTGGTTCTCACGCAAAATCTAAAGCACACGTTCATCATGCTTATCTTCAGTCTTAGAGTAAACCAAAATGTCGTCAATAAAAACTACGACAAACTGATCCAGATATGGTTGGAACACTCGATTCATCAGCTCTATGAATGCGGCTGGTGCATTTGTCAACCCGAAAGGCATAACTAGGAACTCATAATACCTATAACGAGTCCTAAAAGCAGTCTTGTAAATATCCACATCTTTAACTCTGAGCTGATGCTACCCAGAACGAAGATCTATCTTAGAAATACCGAAGCCCCTCGGAATTGATCAAATAAGTCGTCTATCCTCAGAAACAGATACTTGTTCTTGATAGTCAGCTTGTTCAACTGCCGATAATCTATACACATCCTCATGGTCCCATCCTTTTTCTTAACAAACAGTACTGATGCTCCCCACGGAGACACACTGGGATGAATGAAGCCACGGTCCAACAACTCCTGCAGTTAAACTTTAAGCTCTATAAGCTGCTTCGGTGCCATTTGATAGGGAGCGATAGACACAGGAGCTGTATCAGGAAGAAGCTCAATCTCAAATTCCACTTTCTGATTTAGAGGTAAACTCGGTAGCTCCTCAGGAAAGACGTTCAGAAAATCCCTTATAGTTCTGATGTCCTTTACAGTAGAGTCCCCAGAAACAAAAACGCTAACATAGGCCAAGAACCCCTCACACCCCTTACGAACCAGTTTCTCCGCCACCAGTGCAGATATCACATTAGCCAAATAATTCCGATGTTCTCCAATCATAACTACCTCATTATCCTCCTCAGTTCTCAAGACGACCGTCTTACTCGTACAGTCCAGACTGACAGGGTGCTTGACTAACCAGTCCATACCCAAAATCAGGTTGAACTCCCCAAACGGAAGATCCATCAGATTAGCCAGAAATACCGACCCTTGAGCCTCTAGTGAAATATCTCTATACAGTTTTCCAACCCGATCTAATTGCCCTAGTGGACTCAGTACAGTCACCTCACTAGAAGTACTCTCAACCAAAATCCCCAAATTTCCAAACACAGTGTTAGCTATATAGGAATGTGTGGAACCTATGTCTATCAAAGCAAAGTAAGGTACATCATAAATGGAGAACGTACTGGTAATAACATCTGGAGCATCTCTGTCCTCTCGGTGACGAGCAGCATAAACAAGAGTGGACTGCCTCGCCTCAGTCTATCCAGCACCTCTGCCTGGTGCTCTCTATCCACGGCCCATACTGTTACCACCCCTAGCCTATCCAGGGCCCCTCGGTGGCTGCTGAACTACCCTCTATGACTATGCAGTACCAGAACCTGGAGCTTGCACCTGATCGACCCTGAGCGGACACTCCCGAATGCGGTGCCCTAATGACCCACACTTCAAACATGCCCCAGTCCTCCTCCAACACTCGCCCTGATAGCGTCTACCACAATCTCCACACAGTTGTAATCCAGCAAGAGAAATAGGGGGCCCAGCTCTAACCGGCCCATCAGTCCTGGCCTTTTTTCTAGGCCTCTGTACCAAACTCAAAGGCTTCGAATCCCTCTTGTTCTTACCCCTCCCATGATCTCTGTTTTGGTGTTCAGCACTGTAATAGCCCGATTTAGAGGCTAGTCAGAACAGTGGTTTTGGAACCACTAATCCGAGGTCAGAGAAAATTATTTTTAATATTATTTTATGAGTTATAATATGATTATACGAGTGCATCAAAACTTTGGTGCATTAATTTTAGCGATTTCATGCTCAATTTTAAAAAAGGACTAAATCGCATAAAGTACGAAAGTTTCATTTTACAAGCTAGAGGTGTTAAATAGCTATAAAACCTTAATTTGAGGTCCTAAGTGTACAATTAAACCCTTAGAAATAGGGCTGGTCGGCCATAGGGGACAAGAAATGTCAAATTGGTCAAAGTTGGTGGATCAGGTGGATTAAATTGATGAAATAAAATAAAATAAAGAAAAAGTGTTATCATCTTTGTTCATTTTCTTCTACCACTGAAATTTTCAGCAAAATAAGGGGGTTTGAGAACACAAAAATTTTAGCCAAGCTTTTCTCCTTGCAAGTAAGTGTTTTGATGGTTATTCTTTGATAATTTTTGTACTTTTGAGACCCTTGTAGCATGATCTGCTAGTGAGGGGGCTATTTTGTAAAATGGTTAAGAGTTTAGGGTTTTTCCATGTGAGCACTTATGTTGTTTGCTAAATTTTTATGGAAGAATATGAATCTTGGGTGTTAAATACACAACTTTTTTGAAAGGTGTTTCCATGAAAACACCTAAAAGGACCTTTTTGTAAAGGTTATAAAATAGGTCATAAATGTGTGTAATAATTGAAACCTTGAGTTGTTATAAGAGGGATTGAACCGGCTAGGCTCGAGTGTGTGAAAAATGAACACATTTCGTTTTACGAGCCTAGGAGTAAAATCATAATTTTGTGAAAGTCTAAGGACAAAATAGTAATTTTGCCAAAGTATGATTATTGAAATATATTGATTAATGAGGTAATTAAGTGAGTGAATTTGTTATTATAGATCAAGAAGAACGTGGAATTAACCTTGATCGAGGAAAAGGCAAGGTTTCGGACTAGATTGCAAATTGGCATATTTTGGTACCGAGGTAAGTTTGTGTGAAATTAAAGCTACATTATGCTATTATATTCTTAATTGCTTGATATCATGAGAAATTTATATTATTCTATTAGATGGATTAATGATGCCTTGATGAAAGCATAATGATATTATGTTAAGTCAAAGTCCCAGTTGAACATTGGGAATAACAAGGATACTAATGTCACAACATGAGATGAGAGGGTCCCGTATAAGACCTTGTTTGGTACATGGCATCGACACCAAATGAAGGTCCCGTATAAGACCATGTTTGGGACATGGCATCGGCACCGAAAAGAGATCTCGTATGAGACCATATCTAGGATATGACATCGACATCAAGATATGAGATCCCGTGTAAGACCATATTTGGGATATGGCATCGGCATCAAGATGTGATCCCATGTAAGACTATATCGGGGATATGGCATTGGCATCATGTTACATGTATGATAAGATTGAGTATCCTTCGATATTCCAAGTAGTTCAACGGGTAAATAATTGAGCAATGTTAAAGATAGGAAAGAGCTAAATCTAGGATCAATGGAATAAAAGTGCTACAGATATGTGATGAAGTGATAGGTATCCATGAGTAACTTACGAGAAATGAATGTAAAATGCGATATGTAACTTGGTAAGAGTAAGCATGAGTAAGTTATGTCCATGTGCATGAGAACTTGAGTATTATTTAATGTGACGAATGGATGCTATCATGAACCTTTATGTTGCTATTTATTTTATAATATCCTAGATTTGGGGGTCATGCATTTTAATTGGTATTTGTGTGATAGTGTGCCTATGTGTGGTTTGAATGGGTTTTGGGGGTCTCGGGAACCCTAGAATGTAGATAAGTGCCTTAGAAAAATAATGGATGTTTAAGTCTTAAAGGGGAGCTAGGCAAGTGAGGCCTTAAGAAAAATTGTGTGGGGTTTTAGACACAAGAGTAGCCTTGGTAAAGTGGCAAGGAGGCTCCACTTAGGGCCTTGGTAAGTGACGCCTCAAGCAGTGGAGAAGGGCTTAGGTTCGAGTTGCAAGGGAAGCATTTGGAGTTTTATTTTGCTACAAGGAAGAGCAGTGATGGACGGCACAAGGGGTCTGAGGAGATAAGGATTAGACTTGGTCAATTTATTTTAAAATTCGGCTAGAGATGAGTGATAAGTGTTGACTAAATCAAATTGTTTAAAATGAGTGGAAAAAAGAAGTTTTAGGAGAAAAAGAAGGGATTTGGATGAGGGATGAGGTGTTGGCTGAATATGGGGTTTTGGAGGGGACATTTTCGGTTTTGGTTGAAGTGGGGTATGTGTGTGCCAAAATTGTGTAGTATAAATAGGAGTGATCATCTTTTTGGCAATTCTTTTCTTCATTTATTTTCTTTTTGCCAAAAATTGTTTCTCTCATCTCATTCTCTCATTGTGACAAAAACCATTAGGTGTTCAACATATTTCCTTTTTGACCACTAGCCGAATTTAGGGAGACTATCAAGGTGGGTTCTTTCATCTTTTCTTCACTACTTCTCTTTGCCGAAACACCATAAGCCACAAGTCCCCTTTTTCTCTCTTCTCTTCTTGAAATCTTAAAGTCGAAATTGTGAGTACCTACTCTTTTTCTTTTCTTCCCTTTTTCTATTCACTTTCAAAAGCTGAAATACCTTTTGTTGATTAGCTGAAACCTTTCTCTTTGGGATCTAGAAGCCGATTCTCTGAGGGTAGTGCCGTCAACTACTTACTCTTGATATCTCTTCAAACGAGTAGTGGTAAGTAATCTCTTCTTTAGCAATCGGTTTTACCTCTTTCTCATTGGTGTGCTGAAACCAAGTGGTTAGGCGTTGGTTTTGGGGATGGCCGAATGTTCATAGTGCCATAAGCTTGTGTATCTTTTGTATGTAGCCAGCGTGAAGGAGCATTAAAGGATTCTTTTGGGTTCAACTACTCAAGGTAAGGGGATAGTATTCGGCCAAAGGTTTTATTGTTTATTAAGGTTGGCCAAATCTAACTGGTGTATGCAGGGGATTTCAACAACTTGGGTGTTAAGCAGATATCTTCAGGAGTTAGATTTACATCGGTAAGATTATTCAGTGAGTGTTAGATTTAATATGTTGGTTTATAACGTTAGTGACTAACCAAATGTACTGATTAAGATATTGTTGATGGATGCGAGTACCAGTAAAGGGGGGAAAGGGGTAGTCCCTACCCCTAAGTTTAAGAAGCGATCAGTCTCTGCGGTACGGGATTGGCCACCGGGGTGTGGGCCAGCGTCAAAACAGGAGCGTAGGCAGATAGCTGTAGTTTCGGTTAGAGATAGCATTGATATCGAGAGTGTGATTCTTCAGCTTATCAGGTGTGTAGTTATCGCACTATTCTCTTATTGTTTGTATGTGTTGCTATATATATGTGTATAAGATATGTGTGGTAGCCGGAAATAATGGCTGCGATGGTGGCTACCCATGGGGGGTAATTGGTTAAACAGGTCAGTGTTTTATGATATTAAATTATCTAAGGTGTATGTGTGATATTGTGGTGAGCATGTGATGTACACTCATACTAGATGTTATTCTGACATGATACATATACATATATGCATGGGTATTGGGACTTGACTATTGAAGGACAGGGTGTACATATTTATGTACGTGGTCTGATGTTAGCCTTGTGCTACATTGGCGCTTGATGTTGGCTATGTGCTTCATCAAGGTGGGGTGTTGGCTATGTGCCACATCGTGGGCGGATGATAGCTGTGTGCATCACCGTGGATTGAGGATGACCTAGAGTCACCTCGTGGATACAGACATGTGGGGTCACTTAGGTGATCGGTGGCTAAGCCACGGCCTTGGGCAGCAGGTCTGCCAAGGAGGTGTGTAGCGGTTGGAGGGCGATTTAATAATCCCCTGGTGTGTGCGGCAGGTACGGGGGTGTGTAGCGGATGGACACTAGGTTGGGCTGGGCTTTATTTTGCATAATTATGTATATGGACTTTGTGGATATGGGCCAAGCCCATATTGTGGAGGCATGTGAAATAACTATACACTGAGTTGGTTTGACTCACCCAATTTTTACCAAACAATGCAGGTGATTCGTGATTCTTGGACCGGGCTGGAGCTGATATGAGGTGGCCATGCAGAAGATGTTTTATTTGTTTTAAGCATTTTGTATTTTTAGTACTTTTGGGTAAATCATTATTGTGATAAGGCCACTTAAAGTATTTTGGGAATTTTGTTATGTTTACGATAGTTTGACTATCGAGCTAATAACTGGAAATGTTTTCTAAAACAAGTTATATCTTAAAAACTTATATTAAAGTTTTAAATCTGGAAATTTTGTAACAACTTAGTTTTATTTAGAATTTTAAATATACCACGTTTTATATATAAAGGAAAATTACTAAGTTTTCACCTTTATGTCAAATCTCTTTTCAAACTTTTTCCTCAGTAGCATTCTAAATCTGGCAGTGGTGTTTGGGCCGGGTTTGGGGTGTTACAATTTGGTATCAGAGGCTGGTTCAAAACTCGGCTTTGAGGGTTTTGGGCCCAAAAACATTTTTTTCAAAAATGGGCTTTTCAAAAACATAGACTTTTATGAGTTATTTTCAGGGTTATTCTGGCATGGCACCTGTATCTCCGGCCCGAAGTCCACCAGGTAAGTAGCCCTAATTGTTTTATGATTTGTATGTGGGAATTACGGGAACGTAGATTAGTAGATTAGGAACTATTGAACCCTAGGACTAGTTTACTCCAACACAAAGATACATAAGACTTAAGTACAACCAAACAAACCTATGAGTAATCGCCAAGTCAGGGTGTGACAACAGTTGTGCGCATGTCTAGGATTGAATTCGGTGGGAGCTTGGTATTTAAGCAGTCCTAGTGACTCACCTCCTCTTCACTCGAATCCTACCTGGTGCGTAGTGACAGTTCACCCTAACCAAGAGGACCTATTCACCGGCTAAACCCGATAATTAAAACCCGAAGGGGACCAGTTACACTGTTTTGTAAAAACTACTTTAAGGTTTGAAAATGACCAAAATATCCCGGTTTTAAAAAAATTTTACTAAATTACCCCTAATTTACAAAAATTACCCAAATACCCCTGGTTTGTAAAATTATTAAAATACCCTTGGTTTAAAAAAATGCCATACTACCCTCGATTTTTACCAAGATATCCTTACTTTACAAAAATATCAAAAATCCCTATTTTGCGAAATATCAGGACACCCCGATTTGGAAAATTACGAAAATACCCCTATAGGGCAAATTACAAAAATACCCCTGGGATTGGAATGGACGAAAATGTTCGAGTGGTGAATGTGTGTAGTGATACTATTAAATGAATGTGTCTCTCTGAATTAGGGTAGTGAAACTTGAGATGAAAACTTTGGTTGATCGAAAGAACTACTACTAAAAACTTCTTTACATAAAATTGTTTGCGGATAATCAGTGGAACAAAATACTAATGCATAAAATTTCTTAAATCAGATTAAATCGCGATAGTAGACATGAGTTCTAGGGGACGTGGTCGCAATACTCGTGGGCGTGGTAGAGGCAGGATGGTAGTGTCGGAACCGGTGGGGTCTGGCCATGGGTCAGAAAATGATGTGCCGCCGCCAGCGATGGGCGCGGAGAATCAAGATCAGGCAGGAGGTGAGGACGCGGTATCACAGGCTATGCTGCGAGTGCTAGAGCGAGTCGCAGGAGCTAATGTAGGCAATGGGGCTCGAAAGTCAGTGTCTGAGAGACTTAGAGCGAATGGAGCTGAGGTATTCAGAGGAGTGTCTAGGGTAGCTCCAAACGTGGCAGAATACTGGCTAGAGGCAGTTGAAAGGATCATGGATGATTTGGATTTAACTGCTGAGGAAAAGCTTAAGGGTACTGTTTCGTTGCTCCGGAATGATGCCTACCAGTGGTGGCTCACAGTCAGAGAGGGTACCCCTGCAGACCGGGTAGACTGGGGTTACTTTAAGATCAAGTTTGAGGGAAAGTACGTCGGAGCGAGTTATGTGGACGCTCAGAGGAAGGCGTTCCTCAATTTGGTGCAAGGTGGCAAGTCGGTAGCAGAGTACGAGGCTGAATTTCTACGATTGAGCTGGTATGCTCGGGGCATCGTGGCTACCGATTATGAGAGATGCGTCAGATTTGAAGATGGGCTGCGGGATGAGCTGCGGGTTTTGATTGCTCCGCAACGAGAAAGGGACTTCGCCATTCTAGTAGAGAAAGCTCGGATAGCCGAGGAGGTCAAGAGGACCGAGGGGCAGAATAGAGATAGGGATAGGAACCGGGATAAGAGGAGTTATGGATCGTCAGAATCATCTGGGAGTCTTCAGAAAAGACCGAGGGTTGAGAATTCTGCTCGTGTTTCTATGCCAGCTGCTGGAGATCAGGACCGTTCGTGTGCTCGGTGTGGAAGGTATCATGTTGGCGAATGCTGGGGACAAGATCAAGAATGTTTTAGGTGTAAGTCTAAGTCTCATTTGATTAAAGATTGTCCTCAGGATCCGAAAAGGGCTCGAACAGTAGGTCCGGGATATGTGCAACCGGGCAGAGGTGGTCAGCAGGCGACGAGGGGTCGTGGTCCAAACCATGGAGGAAATGGTTCCGGCCGAGGTTGTGGAGCACCAGGCAGAGGTGCTGAGGATTCAAATGCGAGACAACCAAGGTTGGTTTATGCAGTCAGGCGTCGCGAGGAGGGAGAGGTGCCAGATGTGACAACGGGTACGTTTCTTATTTCTGGAATACCCTTTATTGCCTTGTTCGTTATGGGGTCAGCTCGTTCTTATATTGCTAGTAAAGTATCTAGAATTTTGAGCGTGAACTTGGAGACTGTGCCTAGAAAGTATATTAGTTTTATTAAGATCAGAGTGCACAACAAGAGCGTAGTGTGGTGAGTTAGGATGTACGACTGATAGTTAGTTGGTAATTTCGAGGTCGAAATTATTTTAAGGGGGTAGAACTGTAATATCCTAGATTTGGGGGTCATGCATTTTAATTGGTATTTGTGTGATAGTGTGCCTATGTGTGGTTTGAATGGGTTTTGGGGGTCTCGGGAACCCTAGAATGTAGATAAGTGCCTTAGAAAAATAATGGATGTTTAAGTCTTAAAGGGGAGCTAGGCAAATGAGGCCTTAAGAAAAATTGTGTGGGGTTTTAGACACAAGAGTAGCCTTGGTAAAGTGGCAAGGAGGCGCCACTTAGGGCCTTGGTAAGTGACGCCTCAAGCAGTGGAGAAGGGCTTAGGTTCGAGTTGCAAGGGAAGCATTTGGAGTTTTATTTTGCTACAAGGAAGAGCAGTGATGGACGGCACAAGGGGTCTGAGGAGATAAGGATTAGACTTGGTCAATTTATTTTAAAATTCGGCTAGAGAGGAGTGATAAGTGTTGACTAAATCAAATTGTTTAAAATGAGTGGAAAAGAGAAGTTTTAAGAGAAAAAGAAGGGATTTGGATGAGGGAGGAGGTGTTGGCCGAATATGGGGTTTTGGAGGGGACATTTTCGGTTTTGGTTGAAGTGGGGTATGTGTGTGCCAAAATTGTGTAGTATAAATAGGAGTGATCATCTTTTTGGCAATTCTTTTCTTCATTTATTTTCTTTTTGCCGAAAATTGTTTCTCTCATCTCATTCTCTCATTGTGCCGAAAACCATTAGATGTTCAACATATTTCCTTTTTGACCACTAGCCGAATTTAGGGAGACTATCAAGGTGGGTTCTTTCATCTTTTCTTCACTACTTCTCTTTGCCGAAACACCATAAGCCACAAGTCCCCTTTTTCTCTCTTCTCTTCTTGAAATCTTAAAGTCGAAATTGTGAGTACCTACTCTTTTTCTTTTCTTCCCTTTTTCTATTCACTTTCAAAAGCCGAAATACCTTTTGTTGATTAGCTGAAACCTTTCTCTTTGGGATCCAGAAGCCGATTCTCTGAGGGTAGTGTCGTCGACTACTTACTCTTGATATCTCTTCAAACGAGTAGTGGTAAGTAATCTCTTCTTTAGCAATCGGTTTTACCTCTTTCTCATTGGTGTTCCGAAACCAAGTGGTTAGGCCTTGGTTTTGGGGATGGCCGAATGTTCATAGTGCTATAACCTTGTGTATCTTTTGTATGTAGCCAGCGTGAAGGAGCATTAAAGGATTCTTTTGGGTTCGACTACTCAAGGTAAGGGGATAGTATTCGGCCAAAGGTTTTATTGTTTATTAAGGTTGGCCGAATCTAACTGGTGTATGCAGGGGATTTTGACAACTTGGGTGTTAAGCAAATATCTTCAGGAGTTAGATTTACATCGGTAAGATTATTCAGTGAGTGTTAGATTTAATATGTTGGTTTATAACGTTAATGACTAACCAAATGTACTGATTAAGATATTGTTGATGGATGCGAGTACCAGTCAAGGGGGAAAAGGGGTAGTCCCTACCCCTAAGTTTAAGAAGCGATCAGTCTCTGCGGTACGAGATTGGCCACCGGGTGTGGGCCAGCGTCAGAACAGGAGCGTAGGTAGATAGCTGTAGTTTCGGTTAGAGATAGCATTGATATCAAGAGTGTGATTCTTCAGGTTATCAGGTGTGTAGTTATTGCACTGTTCTCTTGTTGTTTGTATGTGTTGCTATATATATGTGTATAAGATATGTGTGGTAGCCGGAAATAATGGCTGAGATGGTGGCTACCCATTGGGGGTAATCGGTTAAACAGGTCAGTGTTTTATGATATTAAATTATCTAAGGTGTATGTGTGATATTGTGGTGAGCATGTGATGTATACTCATACTAAATGTTATTCTGACATGATACATATACATATATGCATGGGGATTGGGACATGACTATTGAAGGACAGGGTGTACATATTTATGTACGTGGTCTGATGTTAGCCTTATGCTACATTGGCGCTTGATGTTGGCTATGTGCTTCATCAAGGTGGGGTGTTGGCTATGTGCCACATCGTGGGCGGATGATAGCTGTGTGCATCACCGTGGATTGAGGATGACCTAGGGTCACCTCGTGGATACAGACATGTGGGGTCACTTAGGTGATCGGTGGCTAAGCCACGGCCTTGGGCAGCAGGTCTGCCATGGAGGTGTGTAGCGGTTGGAGGGCGATTTAGTAATCCCCTGGTGTGTGCGGCAGGTACGGGGGTGTGTAGCGGATGGACACTAGGTTGGGCTGGGCTTCATTTTGCATAATTATGTATGTGGACTGTGTGGATATGGGCCAAGCCCATATTGTGGAGGCATGTGAAATAACTATACACTGAGTCGGTTTGACTCACCCAATTTTTACCAAACAATGCAGGTGATTCGTGATTCTTGGACCGGGCTGGAGGTGATATGAGGTGGCCATGCAGAAGATGTTTTATTTGTTTTAAGCATTTTGTATTTTTAGTACTTTTGGGTAAATTCTTATTGTAATAAGGCCACTTAAAGTATTTTGGGGATTTTGTTATGTTTACGATAGTTTGACTATCGAGCTAATAACTGGAAATGTTTTCTTTCAAACAAGTTATATCTTAAAAACTTATATTAAAGTTTTAAATCCGGAAATTTTGTAACAACTTAGTTTTATTTAGAATTTTAAATATACCACGTTTTATAAATAACGGAAAATTACTAAGTTTTCACCTTTATGTCAAATCTCTTTTCAAACTTTTTCCTCAGTAGCATTCTAAATCTGGCCGTGGTGTTTGGGCCGGGTTTGGGGTGTTACATATTTCATGCAAATTTACTAAGCTTTATGCTTACTCCTCTCATTTTCATTTTCCTTGTAGTATCGCCAAGCTAACTCAGGGATCGTAGGACGTCAGAGTTTGGATCACACCATCAACTTCTCTTTGGTATAGCAAAGTTTGATTAATTCTGAGTATGGCATGTATAGGAACTTGGTTATTTTTGTGATATGTCATATTGGGTAGCCAATGTGTGGCTATTAATGTCATTCAATTCATTTTGTAAATGGCCATTGGAAATTTGCCAATACTTGATAAGTTTTATATATATATATATATTCAATGATGATGAAGTTCATGAAGTGCATGCTTGTGTGATTGGATGAGTAATGAGTAAAGTAAACACATGATGAATGTAGTGTAAACCTATGTGTGGATGTCTTGATTTAGGGTATTAGGGGTGCCTTATTGTCATGTTGTATATTGCATTGAAATGGTATAAGTGTGGTTGCTTTTTAGGGTGGCAATTGGCTTGGTAGATAGCCTTATAATTGTCCACAATGGTAGACACACGGGTGTGTGTCTAGGCTGTGTGTGACACACGGTCAGCCCCATGGGCATGTTGATAGGCCGTGTATCACCCCGCATGCTAAGTTGGCAAGTCAGTATGCTCAGTAGTAACCACACGAGCTGAGACACGGCCGTGTGTCACAACCGTGTGGAAGACACGACCATAGAGCATGGGCGTGTGCCCAGGCTGTGTGAAGTCTGCACCTGAAATTAGGAATTTAATTCACTACATGGTCTAAGGACACGGGCGTATGCCTTAGCTGTTTGACCCTATGGGAATGATGACGTCAGAAACAGGATGTCAAGGTTTTTACACATAGGCTTAGACACGGGCGTGTCTAGGCCATGTGAGGGACACGAGCCATGGACACGGGCGTGTGTCTGGCCATGTGAAAACCCTTGTAGGTTCGAAAAGAAAAATAAAATCCACAAGGACTAAGGACATGGGCGTGTGTGACCACACGTTCTGCCCACACGGGCGTGTGCCCTATTTTAAGCAAAAAAATTTCTAAGTGTTCAAAACTTTCTGGTTTAGTCCCGAAACATTTTAGGGACCTATAATAGAGACACTATGATCTTGAACGAGAGGTTTTAAGTCAAAATGGAATTGTATGTCTCGATGTTGTATGTTTGAGCAAGTTAAGTATGACAATGCCTCGTACTCGATTCCGGCGTCGGATACGGGTAAGGGGTGTTACAAGCGCGCTTAACCTCTTCGGCAATCTTCGCCTTCTCTACCAGAACGAAGAAATCTCGCTCCCTCTGCAGAGCTATCAGTACCCTTAGATTATCCCTGAGACCGTCCTCAAAATGGACACATCTCTCATACTCATCTGCCACTATGCCTCGAGCATAGCGGCTCAGCCTCAAGAATTCGGCCTCATACTCGGCCACAGATCGGTCTCCCTGAGTGAGATTCAGGAACTCACCCCTACGAGCATCAATGTAACTAGTTCCCACATATTTACTCTGGACCGAATTCTTAAAGAACTCCCAAGTTAGACAGTCAGGCTGAATACCCTCCTTAACTGCCAGCCACCACTGATACGCCTCATCGCGAAGCAAGGAGACCGCACCAATCAATTTCTGCTCGAGGGTGCAATCCAGATCATCCATAATCCTCTTTGTGGCCTCTATCCAATACTCAGCCACATTAGGGGCGACTCTAGTGACACCCTTAAAAAGTTCAGCTCCATTGGACTGGAGTCGTTCCGTAACCGATCCTCGGCCCCCAGATCTAGTGTTAGGCCCAGCGACCCTCTTCAATATCCTTAACATAGCCTGGGACAATGCATCGTCCCGAGCCATGTAATCTTGAGACCCAATCTTAGTAGCAGGTGATACAGGTGTCTCACTCGTGCCTAGATTCGGCATGTTGCCCAGAGAAGAGGACTTAGGTCGAGCTCCCCTTTGGCCTCTACCTCGGCCTCTAGTCCGCGTCCACAGATACCTTGTGCACTCATGTCTATTCGGGTTTGTCTGTATTACGAATTTTATGAATCAATTATAGTTTCAATATTTATTAACAGATGTTTTATGTAAAGCAGTATCATAATTTCAGAGTTTGTTGTTTGCAAGCACAGTCTCTATCAGTTTCAGTTTCACTACAGGTTTAGTATACACTAACTAGAGTGTTTCAGGACAGACTATCTATAATAGTTTATCAGAATACCTACAGGATCGGCACTAAAGACTCGGTGTACCACATTCTTAGTCAAATCATTTCAAATCATTTGGAAATTAGTTCTTTAAAAACCAAGTTTTAAAACCCAAAAACCACAGCCGAGTTTTGCAACCTGGCTTTGATACCACTAAATGTAACACCCCAAACCCGGCCTAGACGTTATGACCAAACTTGACGATGTCACATGGAATGGAATTTGAGATCAAAATTAACAAGTTAAAATCGTTTCCGTTTATAATCTTCTTTTAATCTCTCGTTAATTTGATTCGTTTAAAAACATATTGTATGGTGGAAGCTTTTAAAACCGTGATATTTTAAGAAACAGTTCGCATTAAGGAAAAATGTTGTTTTTTATTAAATCGAGTTTTCGTTGAGTTTTGCAGTTTAAAATCCATGGAACAGTTAAAATCCCAAAATAAAGACAAACAGTCCAAAAGTCCAAATGAAATAAAAATAATCCAAAAATAATAGGGAAAACAAAACCCTAGATGGAATTAAAACAGTTTAACAGTTATGTGGTCATTGTGTGGTCTTCCGCCACACCAATCTGTCTAAATCTGGGGATTACCTGTACAGATAAAACAGAAAGGGGTGAGTTTACGTAAACTCAGTGTGTAATTCCCACAGGAAACATGCATACAGTCAAACATAACATACAGTCAAATGCAGTCTGGGCCTAAGTCCATTTCAGTTTAGTAGTAGTTCGGGCCTTAGCCCATTTCCGTTTCAGTACCAGATATGCATTAGGGCCTAAGCCAATCACAGTAACAGTATCAGATATTCATTAATCAGTAAATAGAGTACTACCCAACCAGCCTCTACACATCATTTCCGTCCATCCCTACACTCCATGTGGGGTTTAAAACACCCACTCATCCTTACACTCCAAGTAGTATCGAATGTGGCACATAATCAGTAAATTGCAGCTGAGCTGCCAGATAATAGGCTTAAGAGCCTTTCAGTACACTTCCTCCAAATATCAACATCCCAATCCAATGCAATGCAACATACAGTATATGGCATGTTAATACATGAATATCAATTATACATATAGTTAAGTATTCATTCATATAATCATCATGCTCAGTAATACATCACACATACAGTTCACGCATTTAATGGTCTAAGTAGTGCTTACCGACCCTACAGTAGGTTCACGGTTGACTTGGGCAATCCGTGCAACCTTAGAACACATTTCAGTTAAATGGGCTCACATGCCCATGTGGCCTGCCCGTCTAGCCAATACGGCCCAATTTGACCTTGGCCGTGTGGATCACACGACCTGGTCCAGAATTCCACATGCCTGTGTAGACCCATCTATCCGTGTGGCCCATATGGCCCAAATCAGTCTAGCCCGTGTGTCACTCATGGCCTACCTGGCCATCAAACGGTCGTGTCTTGTGCGCACGGCCTGGCCTACTCGATCACATGCCCGTGTTATGGCACACGACTTACCACACGGGCGACCACACGCCCGTGTGGCGTCGACAGTGGGATTTTTGGCTTTCGCTGACACCCCATTTTCTACATTTTCGGGTTCACAGTTGGTATTATTTGATGCGAAACCAGTCCTAAGCCTCTTGTAACCTAAAAATTGTCATAACCACATTTAACTTCAGCAACATCTACGAATCCTTTAACGGAAAAATTCCATGAACGAAAACTCACAACACTAACAATGTAACCATGAACTTACCAGTAGTGAAAAGAAATCTTTAATGCTCAAATCACAGCAGAAACACCCACAACTTCTTGATCTTCGCCTAATCCAAGAGAACCATACACAAAACCCCCTTTTAGAAACTATCCATGAATTAAGAAGATAGATGAAAATTCGTTACTTACCGAACTAGCACACACAAACGTTGAACAAAAAGTAAGCAATTTAGAAAACCAATAAAAGAGGGAGAGACAAGGAAAAATCAACAGTGAAGGAGAAGCAAAACGTCATATGGGAATTTTGGAGATGAGATAGAAAATTTCAAAAAGAAAAGAAAGTAAAAATAAAATAAAAAATAACTTAAAAAATTCTGATAACTTCCTCGTCCCACAAATCTCTCTCCCCCTAATCCCTCAACTCAGAATTCCGAGTGCACTGAAGCACTTGCGCTAAACTGAGCAAAATAAATACCCATGCTTGCACAGGGATTCAAACACAGGACCTCCAACACACCATCACCTTACCACCTAAACCAGTAGGCTCATTCTGATATTGTTTTGCAATTAATTCAATATAAGCCCACTGAGCAAGTGTAAGGCTTAAGTTAGAAAAATTCCAAAATTTAGCAAAGGTAGGGCTTGAACTTGGGACCTCCCCCATACACCCAGAACACTTAACCACTGAAGCAGATACAGATTTACGTCAATTTCCACAAAAGTCGAAACAAGAATTTTGGGGCGTTACATAACCTTATAGGGTATAGTTGATGGAAATGTTGGGTAATTGATTTTTGGGTTTAGGGACCAAATTGTGAAACTTGACTAAATCGAATAAATTAAAAAATTAGGATTGACGCCCCTAAGGGAAAATCAAGATAAGTGAGACTCAGAGAAGATCTTATTGGGCACCAATTTGATAAGCCCTAGGTTAGTTGGTGAGGTCGAGAGATAAACCAGACTAATTTGTCTAAGATGGTAAAGTTGTGGCTGAGAGGTAAAATAGAGCCGATTTAGGCGTAATAGCAATTTAGATCCCTAATTGGAAAGTCAACCAACCACATGGAAATCAACCAACCCCTCACTGTTATCATACTTGCTCATATTTGATAGTTGTGTAGTTTGTTTGCTTTACAATTTTGTCCTTGGCAAATTTTAGGTAACTAATTAGTATAATCAAACTCTTGAATGGCTTGCTATAGTATCTAGCGAGTAGTTGTTTAGACTCTTTATTTGTATGTTTGTAGTTAGAATTCACTCAAGTGTCAACTCCTTTGGGTACGATCCTTGGAATACTCGTGTGTTCAATTGAAAATTATAAATATTACAACTGACCTATCACACTTGTAGATGTCGCACGCAATTAGTTGAATTTGATTGTATGGTGTTTGTTCATTGGGGTCTAGTGAGGCAATCATGTCCCTAATGTATGAAACTAAAAATTAAACTTTACAAATTAGTCCATTTTATAAACTAAACTTAATATATAATAATTTCCCACTAATTTCATTCAATTATTAATAATGGCAATAATTAGTACATAGGCTAGCTAAATTAAGCTCTCATGACTTTAAATCTATAAAAATTAATGAAAAATGGCTAGGGACTTACTTGGAATTAGGGCCAAAAGCTTTAAACCTAACAAAAATGGTGTTTTCTTCTTAGTTTTGTTCTTTGGCTAGTTGGAGAAGATGAATTATTATCTCTCTTTCCACTAAGTTCTCTTTTATACTTAACTTAATGATTTTAAGCTTAATTTAATTAATCATGTTTTTCTTAACTATTTAACCTTTATTTTATTAATTTAATTTATACATGTGTTACTGCCCTCTAGCTTATAACTTAAAATGGTTTATTAACCATTTTGGCCCTTTGAATAATTACATTTTAAGTCCCCTAGCCTTATTTTAATTAAAAATCTATAGCGGTTGAACTTTTACAATTTAGTCCTTGAGCCATATTTTCTCACAACTTTGGCTAAATCACTAAACCAAATTTCAAGTCGTCAATACAATAACTTCGTAAATATCTCTAAAAAAATATTTACAAACTCGATTTAAAGAAACAGGGTCCCAAAGCCATATTTTTTGACACTAATGGAAATCGGGTTGTTATAAATCCTTAGTGAAACCAAGAATACCACATCATAGGAAGGTGATTTTTAAGTGAAGAAGATGTATGTTCATGTTGGAAGAGAGAAAAAATAAAACTAAGGTTTGAAATCAAGAGAACAAGGTATTTATATTAAGGTTTAATAATGTTAAAGTAAATATTTCTCATGGAAAGTTTTATGTTCTTGACATGATATTGAAGAGAGAAATAGTGGAAGTGATTCAAGTGGCAAAGAAAAGAGAAAAACAAGTGATTAAAGGTTGAAGAGGTTGAATTCTCTTATCACTTAAGGATTAAAATGTAAACTTTGTGAAAATTCTAGTAAATTAGTAAAATAAAGTGTAAAATAATTGGATACGTGAAATAGAGTACTTTAAAAGAAGGCTTAATTGAATTGCAATATGGTAATGAAATTGGCATAAAGTGATGTTGAAGTGAGATTATAGTAAATAATGTATGTTCACGATGCTAAGGACTAAATCATAAACTTTGTGAAATCTATGATTGAAATAAGAAAAGTGAAGAGCATATAAATTAGAAATGTGAAATAAGATATTATGATGAATTAATGGATTAAAGTGCTATGTGATAGTGATTATTGAATTTTGTAGTGAAAATGAGTAAATTGAAAAGTATGTGAAAGTTTTACGTGTTATTATTTGATAAATGAAAATTATGTAGAGAACACAAAATATAAGGTTTATTTTGAATTAAGAAGTTACTAAATAAAGTTCATAATTTTTGTAAATGAAATTACAATTTTCCTTTAAATCGTGGATAAATGAGGACTAAATTGAATAAGTGCAAAAGTGTGCTAAATTGTGAAAATTTTGAAATAAATACTAGTATATAGATTGTGGTTAGTAATGAAATGGAAGTGTAAAGAAGATTCTCTTGAAAATTTTAATGTTAAAGTTATATGTTCGTGTAATATTAAATAGTAAACTAGAATGAAAGAAATGAGAAAGTGTAATGAAATCGTGAAAATCGTGGAATCAAGAATTCGTGAGTAGTTTTTGTAAATTTAATGATATTCAAGTGTCCATGTAAACTAGTGTTGAACTTCGTGGATATACTTGGCAAGCCATAGGAACCCAAACGCTCCTGTGTTATTCGTGATGTTGCACTTTGGTGCCTCCTGTTTTGTTATGCACTTTGGAGCCCCTGCTTCCACCACTTTTGTGCTTCATGTATTGTGATATGTCCGTGTATCTATTTGGTTAAAATGCGTCTATCATGGGCTAAAAGTGTAACGCCCCAAATTTGGGCCTAGTAGAATCGGGCCTATTGGGCCTTGGGCTTGGGAGTGTTTAAAATTTTTGAGAACAAAAGAACGGCACTAATGCAAGTTGGACCTATTAGGTGAGTGGTTTTGGAAGTTTAGGGGGCTTCTATGAAGTCCCGGGTTCAAACTTGGGCTTTAGGAAAATTTTGGTTTTAGGTGAATAAAACCCTGGGAGTTAGTAAGTAGGCTTTAAGAATAAAATGTGGAGAAAAATGACACAAAAGGAGTTGTGGTCTAATGGCAAATGGCGCCACACGGGAGACAAGGAAGTGATGCCATAGAGGAAGCAAGGGGTCCAAGGTTCAAGTCTTGGCGCTTGCATTTCATTTTTATTTCTTTTTAAATGAACTTAGACTTTGGCCCATATGCTTATATTTAGTTACGCATGTTGTAAGTCACAAAAGGAGCTTGTGTTGTGGTGGCATGTAGTGTTTGGAGCATAGGAGAGGGCAAGAGTTCGAATCCTATTGCAAGAGAAAAGGGATATTTATTTTGCTAAGTTGGGACGACATGTGGTTGTGTTGGAATTAAACTCTGCTGAAGGAGGGATCCCACATCGAGAAGCTAGCATGAGGGAAGGTGAGAAGCTAGCTTTAAATAGAGCAATCTATGAGGAGAGTAAGCATACCTTGGTTGGCGTTTCGGCATAGGAGTGTTCGGAGCGCGGATTAGCTTCAAATTCCTATCAGGTGTGTATTTCGCACTACTCTAGCTGTAGAGCGACAAATGTCGAAATGCCGGTCACACGGCAATGGTAGCCACACGAGCGTGCGAGCGCACGTGTGGGAGCTTCGACGCGATAGTTGAGGCCATCATGAGTGTTCTTGTGGGTTTAGGCTGTTTGGGCCACGATGGGCCGAAAGGGACCAAGTGGGCCCAATGGGCCCGTGGGTCCATATGAATAAATTGTATGATTGTGTAGTAGATATTGAACTGGTCTATGTGAATCTCATATCTATGGCTAGATTTGGGCTAAATGGGCCACACAAGCGTGTGAGTCCATTTGGGTGGAGAATGGGCCCTAGGCCCATTCGCATCATTATCTCTGTTTAGAATACCCTTGGTTTACAAATTATTGAAATACAAAATACCCCTAATTTGTGAAATTACCAAAATACCCTCGGATTGTAAAATTACCGAAAGCCCCCTAATTTGTGAAATTACCGAAAGCCCCCTAATTTGTGAAATTATCGAAATACCCTCAGATTGCAAAATTATCAAAATACCCCTAATTTGTGAAAGTACCAAAATACCCTCAAATTACAAAATTACCGAAATACCCCTGATTTGTGAAATTATTGAAATACCTTCAGATTGTAAAATTATTGAAATACCCCCAATTTGTGAAATTACCGAAATACCCCTAGTTTACAGAATTATTGAAATACCCTGATTTATGAAATTACCAAAATACCCCTGGTTTACGAAATTACTAAAATACCCACTATGGGTAAAGTTACTGAAATACCCTTTATGGGTAAAGTTACCAAAATACCCTCGACAGGTAAAATTACTGAGATGCCCTTACGAGGAGAAATCACCGTTTTACCCCTAACCGATTAAATGACCGTTGTACCCTCGTGGTAGTACTAGTGTTGCATGTGTTAATTGTATGATTGATTATGTTTGAGATGCACTGCATACATGGATTAGTTATGAGTAGAATTACCAAATTACCCTTGTAGGGTAGGATTATCGAAATACAATTCGAAATACCAATGCACAATTCGGCCAAGGGAGAGAGAGGTTGAGAGAATTTGCAAAACTATGCACAAAACCCAAAATGACCAAAACAAAAGACTAAAATTCCTAGCCAAACTATCACCAAAATTCGGCTCCCCTCTAGCCATATTGCCGTCCATATGCATGGTCTATTGGCCATGATATTGTTTCCATAAAAAAATTCCTTGATTCTTGCCTCATATCTTCACATCTTTCCTTATTTTCTTGATTCCCTTCCTTAAGTTAACAATTTCCTTATTCCTTTGATATTCTAACCAAAAATAACATGGTCAACTCTTTCCATAATTGAGCTTGGCCAACACATGCTAGGAAAACCAAAAATAAAAGCCACCTAATTGCTATTTAAGGGATTCGAACCTTCACCCTCATGCACTAGCTCATGCGCCAACACCACTTTGCCATGCACTCATCTTATGCTACACATTGACACTTAAATTAATTTATGTGTCAATGCCACTTAATCCATTTCCATAAATTCTCAAAATTTAATATTATTCCATCTTAATAAATTCTAATTCTTCTTCAGGACTATACTAAACTCAAAAAAAAAATTAATAAGAAAAGTTTACTTTCTAAAATACTTACTCAAAGCACACAATAAATAAAAAAAATAATATACTCGAATTTTTAGGGTGTTACAACTCTACCCTCCTTAAAGAAAATTTCGTCCTCGAAATTTACCTGGTTGAAAAAGATGAGGGTATTGTTGCCGAATTGCATCCTCAGGCTCCCACGTAGCTTCCTCCACTTCGTGGTTACGCCATAACACTTTGACCAACGGCACAGTCTTCTTTCTTAGCACCTTAACATCTCGGTCTAAGATTTCCACTGGTTCCTCCTCAAAAGACAAGTCTGACTTCAACTCCACTTCTTCTACCGGTACTATGTGCGAAGGATCCGATCTATAGCGCCTCAACATGGATACATGGAAAACATTATGAATTTGGCTCAATTCCAAAGGTAATTCAATCTGATAGGCCACTGGACGAATTCGCTTCACCACACGATAAGGTCCAATGTATCTAGGACTCAATTTGCCCTTCTTCCCGAATCTGAATAACTTTTTCCAAGGTGAGACCTTCAAGAAAACTTGATCTCCTATGGCATACTCGATATCCTTACGCTTCAGATCCGCATACGACTTCTGTCTATCCGAAGCTTCCTTTAACCGTGCTCGAATAGCTTTCACTTTTTCTTCCGTTTCAGAAATCATCTCAGGTCCTAACATCTGTCGTTCGCCCAACTCAGTCCAACAAATAGGAGAACGACACCTACAACCATACAATGCCTTGTAGGGTGCCATCTGAATGCTAGACTGGTAGCTGTTGTTGTAAGCAAATTCTGCCAACGGTAGAAAATCCTCCCAACTACCTTTGAAGTCGATTACACATCCTCTTAACATGTCTTCCAGAATTTGAATCACTCTCTCCGACTGACCATCTGACTGAGGATGAAAAGCCGTACTAAAGTTAAGCTTTATTCCCAGAGCTTCATGCAAAACTTTCCAAAATCGGGATGTAAGCCTAGGATCCCTATCCGATATAATCGACACGGGTACCCCATGCAACCTCACGATTTCAGATACATATAGCTTCGCCAGCTTCTGCAACGAGTAATCCGTACGAACTGGTAGGAAATGAGCAGTCTTCGTCAAACGATCAACAATTACCCAAACAGAATTTTTCTTAGTAGGTGTTAAAGGTAACCCACTAACAAAATCCATTGTTATTCGCTCCCATTTCCAAAGAGGAATCTTAATTGGTTGCAAAAGACCCGACGGCAATTGATGCTCCGCTTTCACTTGCTGACAAGTTAAACATTTTCCCACAAATTCTGAAATCTGACGCTTCAATCCAGGCCACCAATACTGTTCGCGAAGATCCCGGTACATCTTGTTTCCTCCTGGATGCATAGCATAAGGGCTACTATGAGCCTCCCTCAAAATCATTTGCCTCAGATCTGAATCCTTAGGCATACAGACTCTTCCACGAAAGCACAACACACCTTCTGAATTTATACCAAAATCCTCTATCCCACCATTTTCAACTTGTTGAATTAAAAGTCCCAACTTCTCATCTAATATCTGTTTTTCCTTGATTTGATCCAACCACAGAGGCTTCACTTGAAGTTCCGCTATCAAACTACCATCCTCATACAAACTCAAATGAGCAAACATAGCTCTCAAATCAGATACCACCTTACGACTTAATGCATCCGCCACCACATTAGCCTTTCCAGGATGATACTCAATTGAGAAATCATAGTCCTTTAACAGCTCCACCCATCTTCGTTGTCTCAAGTTTAATTCCTTCTGAGTAAGAAGATACTTAAGACTCTTATGATCCGTATAGATGATAGACTTTTCACCATATAGGTAATGCCTCCAAATCTTTAAGGCAAACACCACTGCTGCTAACTCCAAAACATGAGTAGGGTAGTTTACTTCGTGCGGTCTCAACTGACGAGAAGCATAAGCTACCACTTTCCCACTTTGCATCAATACGCAACCTAATCCCGTATGCGACACATCACAATAAACTGTAAACTCCTTTCCAGCCTCAGGTTGAATCAGAACTGGCGCTTCCGTCAAAATCTTCTTCAATTTCTCGAAACTTTCTTGCTACTTATCAGTCCATATAAACGGTACTCCCTTTCGCAAAAGCTTAGTTAGGGGTGCAGCAATCAACAAAAACCCCTCAACAAAGCGTCTATAGTATCCAGCTAAACCCAAGAAACTCCGGATTTCAGCCACTGACTTCGGTGGTTTCCAATCCAATACAGCCTCAATCTTCCGAGGATCCACCCTTATTCCTTCGGCTGAAACCACATGACCCAAGAAAGTCACTTCTCTTAACCAAAATTCACATTTACTGAATTTGGCATACAATTGATTATCTCGAAGCAACTGCAATACAATTCGCAAATGCGAGTCATGCTCTTCTTCATTCCTTGAATAAACCAGAATGTCATCTATGAATACCACCACAAACCGGTCTAAAAAATGGTTGAAAGACCCGGTTCATCATATCCATAAATGCAGCTGGTGCATTGGTCAACCCAAATGGCATCACCAAAAACTCATAGTGTCCGTAACGGGTTCGGAATGCTGTCTTGTGAATATCCGCTTCTTTCACCTTAAGCTGGTGATAACCCGACCTTAAATCAATTTTGGAGAAAACAGAAGCTCCCTTCAATTGATCAAACAGGTCGTCAATTCTTGGCAGAGGGTACCGATTCTTGATCGTCAGCTTATTCAATTGCCTGTAATCGATACACATACGCATCGACCCATCCTTCTTCTTAACAAACAAAACCGGTGCTCCCCACGGAGACACACTCGGTCGAATAAAACCCCGATCTAACAGTTCTTGAATTTGGGCTTTAAGCTCCGACAACTCCTTCGGTGCCATTCTATAAGGAGCAATGGACACTGGAGCAGTTCCGGGCAAAAGCTCAATACCAAATTCCACTTCCCGATCTGGAGGTACACCAGGAAGTTCTTCGGGAAAAACATCAGGGAACTCCTTCACAGTTCTCACATCTTCTACTGACAGCTCTTTGGCATCTAAAGCACTAATAAATGCTAAAAATGCTCCGCACCCTTTTCGCACCAACTTTTTCGCCTTTAACGCGGAAATCACGTTTGCCAAGTAATTTCTCCGCTCGCCTATCATAACTATCTCCTTATCCTCCGCAGTTCTTATCGACATCCGCTTTTCAGCACAGTCCAATTGCGCCCGGTGCTTAACCAACCAATCCATGCCCAAAATGATATCGAATTCGCCAAAAGGCAATTCCATCAAATCTGCCAGGAATGTTTCTCCTTGAATTCCTAAGGGCACGTCTCTAAATAGTTTATTAACCAACACCGACTGTCCTAAGGGACTAATCACCTTCATCTCACTATTGGAAATTTCAGATTCTAAATTCAAGTTTCCAGTTATGGTGCTAGCAACGTATGAATGGGTAGAACCAATATCTATCAAGGCAATAACGGGTACATCAGAAATGAAGAACGTACCAGTTATCACATCAGGTGCATTGCCATCCTCACGACGTCTGACTGCATACACCAATCCTGGCTGTCTTGCATCCGCGTTGCCTCTAGGACCATTGCCTCCACCCGCTACACCTTGACCACGTCCAGCCCCATTACCACCACGACCCGGTCCACGACCTCTCGGTGGTTGCTGAGCTCCTCTTGCCGGTGGTGCATCAGTAGTACGAACTTCTTGAGTTGTATCCATACGTCGAGGGTAACTCCTATATTGATGTTCCGTCGATCCGCATTTATAGCAAGCACCCGTTTTCCTCCAGCATTCTCCAGAATGTCTTTTCCCACAATCAGCACAATCTCGACTCTGATTAACAGCTACTGGTGTTCTTCCTTGAGCTGGTTCCTCATTCCGGGGCCTCTTCGGAAATCTCTTTGAAGAACCTGAATACTTTATATCTCTCTTGCTTCGAACCTGCTCCCGATTCTGACGTTCCGAATTCTTAGCCTCTTCGGCTATCTTGGCCTTCTCCACAAGCGCGGCAAAAGTTCTAACTTGTTGTGGGGTTATCAGAACCCGCAACTCATCTTTTAAACCATCCTCAAAGCGTACACAACGCTCATGATCCGTTGCCACTATCGTTCGAGCATAGCGACTCAAAAGTAAGAACTCAGCCTCGTATGCTGCCACCGTCTTATTTCCTTGCACCAGGTTCAAGAATTCCTTCCTTCGGGCATCCACATAGCTTGTTCCCACATATTTCCCTTGAAAGGAAGCCTTGAAAAACTCCCAATTAACTAATGCAGCATCAGTGCCTTCTCAGATAGTAAGCCACCATTGGTAAGCTTCGTCCCTTAACAAAGATACCGCTCCTCTTAGCTTTTGCTCCACCGTGCACTCAAGATCGTCCATAATTCGCTCTACTGCCTCAAGCCAATATTCAGCGACATTGGGAGCTACACCAGAGACACCTCTGAAAACTTCAGCTCCACTTGATTTCAGTCGCTCCGATATCGACCCACGAGCTGTTGGTCCAGTTCTGGATCCAGCGACCCTTTCAAGGACTCGCAGCATTGCTCGTGTCACAGCATTATCTTCATCCATGTGGTCATGTGATCCCGTCTCACTCTCGAGTGACGCAGGTGCATCCATTTCTGGCATATGACCCAGCACATCAGTTGCGCCCCTAACACCTCGTCCTCTACCACGGCCACGTCTACCGCGTCCACGGCCACGTCCTCTAGTGCTCATAGTGACTACTTCGATTTAATCTGATTAAGAGTTTTATGAATCAGATTACTATTTCAGTTGTTTATTAACGATGTTTTATGATATGAAAGAGATAGAGTTGTTTTCGCAATCATATCCTATTGTCTCAATCTCTACGGTTTTCAACACCTAAAACTAGAAGTTCTAGAGTGTTTCTTACAATCATATCACAATGATAATAACAATTAGCATACAGATACTTACTTGACTTGGCGCGGGATGCTCATGGTGCCATACTACCATAAGTCTAGAAATTTAAATTATTTTTCAAACAGAATTCATTGTTGAACCCAAACCACAGCCGAGTTTTAAAACTGGGCTCTGATACCATTAAATGTAACACCCCAAACCCGGTCTATGCGTTTAGACGAGATTTGGTTTGTCACACCAATCATACGTTCGTTTATTTTCATGTGGTTAAGATAACATAGTGCTACAAAAATTTTCTTAAAATAGAGTTTAATAAAATTTAATTTGAGGATTTGAAATTTGTGGCTTAAGAAAAATACTTGTTTGAAAACTTATCGTCAAAATATAAATGTCAAAATCTTAAGATAGTTTAAAAGAACTTTGAAAGAATTTAAAATAATTTAAGGTGTCCAAAACTTGTTGTAAAACCAATGTTTTTAAGAAAACTTAACATTTTTAAGATAAAACCATAATAAAAGTTTGGAAATAAAATTTAAACCATCCACACAATAAAATTCATAAAAACATAATAAGAGGCCTTATTACATCAAACCCATAACAGAAATTTAAGATAAGTGACTTAAAATAAAGTTCATAGTTTATAAAACCCAAGTTCGTAGTATGGCCTCCACCAAGTCATCTCCGGCCCAAGTCCACGTCAATTTCCATTACCTGAAATGGTTAATAAAATTGGGTGAGTTACAAAGAACTCAGTGTGCAACTCACTTACCACCATTATTGGGCCAGATCGTCAAGATATTATGCTGGGCTTGAGCCCAATTACAGACTTCAACAATATATCATAAAATGAAATAACATAATTTAAAATGCATGTAAAAATGAAATTTCCCAAACCAACCTAATATCCTTCCGCTAACGCCCCCGTACCAACCAACACACCTGTGGGGATCAAGTCAACCCACCCCGCCAAACACACCAATCATAGGCTTTAAGCCTTTAAATAATTTTGTAGTGCACTACCGAACTAGATTGTGACATTGTCACCGAACTAGAGGCATTTAGCCGAATTTTGTGGCAGAGCCACCGAACTAGATTTTTGGCAACTGGCCATTCTTCTCTTCATATATCCCACCCCATGCAATTATGCGTGTATAACAAAATATGGTCATATAACAATTTTTCAATTAATCCATAACATCGGTGGGTTAATCATTAAACATTTCATTTGGCCCATAAAAAAAATAATAATTTAGTAATTTGCCCATTTAACAGTTTAGTGGTCTTTTGGCCCATATATCGAACTTGAGTATTTTGGCCCAATTTATCGAACTAGAGTATTTTGGCCCAATTTATCGAACTAGAGTATTTTGGCCCAATTTATCGAACTAGAGTATTTTGGCCCAATTTATCGAACTAGAGTATTTTGGCCCAATTTATCAATTTAACAGTTTTTCGCATAATTCTCGGTTTTCACCCTTTTCATGTATTTACCAGAAAATATTGATTACTACCAAAATTTCCGTTTTTACCATTTTTACGATTTAAGCACAGTACTCACAACTTGATGTCTAACCCGAAAATGAGTGTGAAGTTACACACCTGGTTATTGAGAGAACTACACTTTCCCGCTCGTCAACACCTATACGTATCGCGATAATTAGAACACTATAATCTAATAATAAAATCGGTCTAAATATAACGATCTAGAAATTTACCCTCGGATTTTCGTAGTACTTCTACTTGCGATTTCTCCCCGATTGATGGTTCGTTAACCGAATCGAACCCACGAACGAATAATGGTTCGGGCGTACGAACGACTTCGAACAGTTGATTTTCCTCGGTTGAACGTCCGCAACCCGGTGGAAAATCCCGGATTCCTGAAATAGTCCTTTGCTTATACTTAGGGGGAATAACAGAACCTCCCCTCTTACGAAGACTAAACACTGCCCTTTTCTTCCTTATTTTGAATGTCTTCAAAGACAAAGATCGTTACTCCAATCTAAAATAATTTCAAAATAATACCAAGGTTTAAAGATGTGATTTCCTTACCACAAAAATCGATTCCAACGATTTGTGTCACCCACGACTTCTTGATTTCCAACTTCCGTTATTGCACTAAAGAGTAACAAAGAAGACGTTACTAAAACGAACGATTATTTCGATCCAAATGATCCTTCATGACACCATCAATATTCGGCCATCACTATTAACTAATCGAAAACGAAAAGTATCCCTTACCTATTTTCCACGGTCGAAAAGAAAGGATTGAGAATGGTGTTTGATTGATGAAAGATTCGGCTATGTAAGATTAAAGAGAAAAGAAAATAATTTTTGGCTTAAAGGCACATTAACATTCGGCCATGAGAGTGTAGATGGAGAGAATTTCGATTGAAAAGAAATAAAATAGGAGAAAGATGGTGATGATGTTGCTTTGATTTCAAAGTGAATAGAAGAAAAAGAAAGAAAAAGATGAGCTTGAGAGAGATGTGTATTCGGCAATGGTAAAAAGAAAAGAGAAAAGGAATGGCTTTTGGTGTAGGTGATTTTCGGCACTCAAAGGAAAAAGGCACAAAACAAAAGCTAAAGAAATAAACAATGTGACCAAATGGTAAAAATTTTAAGGCTTACCAATGCACAATTCGGCCAAGGGAGAGAGAGGTTGAGAGAATTTGCAAAACTATGCACAAAACCCAAAATGACCAAAACAAAAGACTAAAATTCCTAGCCAAACTATCACCAAAATTCGGCTCCCCCCCAGCCATATTGCCGTCCATATGCATGGTCTATTGGCCATGATATTGTTTCCATAAAAAAATTCCTTGATTCTTACCTCATATCTTCACATCTTTCCTTATTTTCTTGATTCCCTTCCTTAAGTTAACAATTTCCTTATTCCTTTGATATTCTAACCAAAAATAACATGGTCAACTCTTTCCATAATTGAGCTTGACCGACACATGCTAGGAAAACCAAAAATAAAAGCCACCTAATTGCTATTTAAGGGATTCGAACCTTCACCCTCATGCACTAGCTCATGCGCCAACACCACTTTGCCATGCACTCATCTTATGCTACACATTGACACTTAAATTAATTTATGTGTCAATGCCACTTAATCCATTTCCATAAATTCTCAAAATTTAATATTATTCCATCTTAATAAATTCTAATTCTTCTTCAGGACTATACTAAACTCAAAAAAAAAAATTAATAAGAAAAGTTTACTTTTTAAAATACTTACTCAAAGCACACAATAAATAAAAAAATAATATACTCGAATTTTCAGGGTGTTACAATTACCGTCGCTGATGGCTATGTGCCAAACTTATTACAGTCACCGTTAGCTTTGTGCCATCCTGATTATGGTTTATAACCATTTTTTTACGACTTTTAGCCGTTCTGTTAACTGGCAGCGTTGTTGCGATATTTATGGCTTTTAACCGTTCTGTCTACGGCGCCGAGCCGTTCTGTTGACTTAGTGCCGCAACCGGTGCTAAGCTTGGTGTGTTGGCTGGGTGGGTCGATTTTATCCCCACATGGTGTGTTGGTTGGTACGGGTGGTGTGTTGGCTGGATCGGGGTGGGATGCATCCTCATACTGTTGCATATCTGTTTATGAGATCTGTCACTGTACTGGGCTTAGGCCCACTTGTTCTGTTATTGGTTTGGGCTAGGCCCAATTGATTCTGTATGGGCTGTGACCCAAATGATATGGTAGTGGGCTATGGCCCACGTATACTTTAAACTGGACTGTACTATTACTGTTAAAGGGCTTTGGCCCAGACTGTTTCAGTTTCTATTTCTGTATACTGACTGTTACTCTAGTAAGAGGATTACACACTGAATTTTCGTAAACTCACCCCATTTTTAATTGTGCAGGTAATCCCCAGTCTTAGACGGTTCGGAGCAACGAGGGACTCGGAGGTGGCCACACGTCAGATATGCTTTAAAGTTAAACTTAGTGACTTTATTTCATTTTCTTTTAATTTATTGGGTTAATAATTTTGTAATAAGGCCTCTTTATTTTTAACTTATTATTTATGATATTTATTTATGATGTTTTCTAACTGCTAAAGGTGGAATACGATTTCCAAAACGGTAACTGTTTTTAAAACACTACATTTCCGCAACATTTTCAAAATGCTACTACAACTCTATTTCTAAACATCACATTTTCGTAAATTGTTTATTTTAAATAGATAAGGTTTTAAAAGTAATTCGGTTTTCAAGTGGATAGCATTTGCTTAAGTGTTTTGAGTTTTAACGAAGAGGCTTTAACTCTCAAACAAGTTTTACCAACAAGAAATAGGGTTTTCAAAAACACTTCCATGTGACACACCAGATTCGGGCCTAACTTCTAGGCCGGGTTTGGGGTGTTACAAAAAGTTTGTGGTAAGTGATTTTTTTTATAAAAGTTCCTATTAAATCGTGAAATGATAAAATAACAAATCAAATTATTAGTGAATTTTGTAAATCTTGAACATCTATTGATTATTACGATATATTCATGAATTATAATAGCAATTCCATTAATGTTAAACAAAGTAAAGTAATGGTAAGATTTGAATTCATGGATTCTTACTAAACTTTCATGAGCTTAATGCATTATTTTTTAACGGTTAGGTGAAAGATCGAATTGAAGTTTTCATTTGAAGTAGCAACCTCGACACATACACATGACATCATCAAGGCTTGGGAGAAAAGGATATGAAATAAATTTCATGGTATAAAGTATGGCATGTAGATAGGTGAATTAATGAAGTGAGAAAGAAAGTATCTAGTTGTTCAAAAATAGAATTTTTAGGTCCTTTATTTTAGGTCTCGAGGCATATGAAATGTGTCTCAAGACACAATAACTTCGAAGCTAAAAAGCTACAATATCAGGGTCATGTCTTGTCTCGAGACATAAGACCATATGTCTCAAGTTATAAACTCATTTGTCTCGAGATAGGAAAACGTTGAAGCTAAAGTTCTACAATAACATGACACTGTCTCGAGACATTCAAGCCTTTGTCTCGAGACATATAAACCTTGAACTGAAAAAAATTAGTTGGGCCAAAAGAGACCTAAAACGAGATTGGAATGGAATTAAACTTTATTATTAGTCTAATTATGTTCTAAAAAGTGTAATGTGACCTTGATAAAGATCCAAATTATAAAATTTTGATATTGTAAAGAATGTTTAGTGCCAAATGTAACATTCATTACTCGAGTTTCTCAGGTAATGGGTGTTACGAAAACCACCAAGAAAGCCCCTGTACTTAAGGGCAAATTGCATTTCGATCCATCTACTAAAAAATGGGCAAATTAGCCCTTATACATTTTGAAATTTGCAAATTAGCCCATATGTTAAATGATGATGTGGAATGTTAATTTAAATGGTTAATTACTAATTTGATCCTTGAATTTTAAAAATCTTAAAAATAAAATATAAATTATTAATAATATATAATATTAAAATTTATGTTAAAAATTATAAATAAAAAATTTGAAAAATTGCAAAATATATATGTAAAAAAATCTAAAAGAATTACATTTTTTAAAAAAATTTATCAAACTTTCGAGTCGAAACCTAGAAACCATCGTCTTTTTACAATACTTTCTTTCTTATTTTAACAAAAACCAGGAAAATAAAAAATATTTCCCACACTTGATTGAACAAATAAATAAATAAATAAATAAATAAAAACTTGATTGAAGCAAAAAAAAAAAAAAAAGACTAAAAGTTTTGATTATTCACTTTCAAATTTCTCATGCTTTCATTATTGTTCAACTTCATTTTCATTGCCCATAATTCCAACAAAAAGGTACATAAAATTTTATTTAATGTTTTCTTTCTTCTACTTTAGTGTGAATACTCATATTCGTAACTCCTATGATTTCGTATCTCCTGATGGAGTATAATCACTGTGATAAAATTTCGATTAATCATTTTCACATCCCTTTAGCTATTACAAACTTTCCCATTTGAAGATCTTATTGTTTAATACCCTAAGAAGCTTTAATCTTAAAAGTATCGGGTTTAACAATTTCTGCGGCTTTGAATTTTTAATATAAATTTCTAGGTTCTAAACAAGGACTTCATTGATATTGAAATTTTAGAAAATATTGTTTTAAATTTATGGTAAGTGTAACACCCCAAACCCGGCCCAAACACCACGACCGGATCTGGCATGTCACTAAGAAAATTTTATAAAACATGTCGCGATTTTGGAAATCATTTGTTGAGTTTAAACATTTATACCGGAAAACTTAATAATTTGATAATGTATATAAGATATGAATTTTAATATGATGCCTTTATGAATAAAAACCGAAGTTTAGTACATGCCTTAGTTTCCATTTTTCATCAAATAATTCAAGTGTCTGAAAATAAGCCCAAAAACCGATAATATAAAGTAAATAGCCTGTGGCCTTATTACAATAAAGTATAACCCAAAATATTAAATATAAATAAACAAAATAATGTCTTTTGCTGAATCCAAATAATATCTCAAATGGCCACCTTGCGCTCCTCTCCAGCCCGATCCGATGCACTAGGTGCTACTTGAAAGATGTTAAAAAATAGGGTGAGTCACGAGACTCAGTGTGCAACCCTCATGCACCATCAGATTGGGCCTTAGCCCCACAGAACAGATAACAAAATATAATATATCAGGAATTATGCAAAGCCCCACCCAAATCCTAGGTTTCCATCCGCTACACGCCACCTTTACCTGCCAGTCACACCATTGGGGATTTCTGCAATCAACCCACACCGCTACACACCATCGATGGCAGTCATGCTGCAGATAGCTGCTCATCGTCAGATCATGGCCGTAGCCACTACAACAGGTCATGGCAAAAGCCAGTACAACAGGTCACGGCAAAAGCCGCTACAACAGGTCATGGTAAAAGCCACTATAACAGAACACTTCCCCTTTTAATAAACCCGACCCCGCGTGATCAGAGAAATCGGCATACTTATCACACATATCATCTTAACAGGAACATTCACTTAGGAATGACAGAGATCACTAACCTGGTGATTCGCGTTTACCCTCCTCGGGTTTCAACCATGATGCCGAGATTTCGACATTTATCAGAATATAACAGATTTATAACATATTTTAACAGGAAATCTAAATGGTGTGGAAGTGTTACACACCTGATTAATGCGTAGGACTACCCTCTATGTCGATACTCTCGCTAAACAGATCTACTGCCTTCTATCTATAACTTTGCTCAAAAGCCGGAAGAACGCGAAGATAATGCCTCTCCTATATTCGACCAAGGGTTAGTGTTTTACCCTAATTATATGTTTAAATTTATAGATCTCCTTACCTTGAAATCCCAAAAGTAATACGATCCAAGTGCTACTGAACTCTGCCTTAGAAATCTAAGCGATTGAATCCCCCTTCAAATCCCGGGATGCCGCGAATGAAAGAAAACATGAGATTAATCTACCATGTAGCCATTCGGCTATGGTTTCTAAAAGCTGGAATAGATTGAAAGAATAACTTATTCAACACTTACCTCTTCAGAAGATTTCAGCTACCCCTTGTAGGAAAATTCGGCGAACACAAGAGAAGAGATCTAGGAATTTCGGCTTTTAAGACAATCCCAAAAAAGTATGAACAAGAGAAGATTGAAGTGTTTTTCGGCTTTTAGAAGAATTCAATGGGAAGTTTTAGCTTTTAGTGAATGGGAGAAGGATAACAATGGAGATCAGAAGATTCGGCTAAAAGGAAATTTCAAAGAAAAAGAAAGAAAAGGTGAGAAAACAATGGTGATTTTCGGCTTTTGGAAGAGAAAAGATAAGAAAAGAAAACAAGTGAGATGGCCTTCAAATTTTCAGAACAGGAAAAGAAGAAAGAGTAGGGTTCCAATGCCAGAATTGATTAGCTATCCCCCCTATTTATAGAAATTTCGGCACTTACCTAACCTTGCAGATAAGTCCTATCTTTTCTCCTTTATCTTAATCTACTAACTCATCTAAAAGAGACTTAATTAGCTCCAACTCCTCCCTCCTTTATCAGCATAATATCTACATATTTTTTTTCATTAAAAATCCCTAAAATTTTGCCTTGTTGCCGTCCCCTATTGCTCCCTTTTAAGTGCCAAATTTGGCCCTATAACTTGGGCTCCAAGTAGCCAAAATTTGGGCCTCCTCCTTTGCCATTGACGCCAACTCCCTTCCCTCTTAGTGGCGCCATTTTGCCACTGGGCCACAAGCCCAACTTGATATTTTAAACTATAGATACAATATTTTAAGCCCTATAATGCCCAAACAGATAATTTTAATCAAGGCCTCTACCTAAGCCTGAGCCCAATTTGGACCACTAACACTTAAATTAACACATTAAACATATCCACCCATTAAACGCATATGCCCAAAAATTCAGGATGTTACAGTAAGAAATAAAAGATAAAAAGTGTAATCTTAATTTAAAATAAAACCCAAAGCCATCAACGTGTCTATAGACGTAAAGAAGCAGCAAAAGGAGCTCATTGTCTTCATCATCTTCTTTGTCGCCAAAGAGAGATGCAAAATCGGCAGATTTTGTTTACTATAAATGCGTTGTTTCTTTGGTTTGATTGTATTTCAATAATAATAAAATCATGAATTTAATGAAAACGATGATTTTAGAATTGAATTGAATACCGTCTTCAACAGGTAAGATTAATGTCTCATTGCATTAGATAGTTCACATCAAATTAATAGTTTTTACTAAAAATGGAAATGTATTGTACTAGCCCGTTTTTCAATGGTGTCAAAAACGGTGGTTTTGAAATCCCATTTTCAATGTTAGAGTCCATAAATATTATTATTTAATATTTACGAGTTTAGTGTAAAGTTTAATTAGAGTTTGGATCTTTAATTTTGTCATTTGGACAGTTAACTAAGGTACAAATGTGGTGTTTGAAAATGAGGTATCAGGATCTCGTTTCCATAAAACAAGCCCGTAAATATTTTTTATTAAATAATTACTGAATATAGGTGAATTGAATTTTGGATAGGAAATTTTGTCGAAATAGTGACAAATTATGGTATATGGGCTAAATTGTAAAAGTGATAACAGTTAATAGTTATGGATTTTTAATTAAGTGGAGGACCAATTAAGTAATTGGGCATTTTTAATTGTGAAAAACGGTGGTGGGATACATCTAGCATCCACAAACCATGTTAATTTAGATTAAAAATTAATTAATTTAAGTTAGATAGGGATATAAAATGTAAATTGGATAAATAATATTCAAATTGAATTGATATTATGATTTGATGATTTATATACAAATTATGATATACGGATATCAATAGCATGTGAAAGATCATACAAATCGGTTATACAAGCTCGGAGGGTTGACATGGAAATGTGACGAATCAATGAGTTTGATGTGGAATTCAAATAGTGAAACGAAATAGTGAATGACATTATACTGAAATTAGATGTATTGTTGATAATAGATAAAAGATGTTATGAAATTGATGTTGAATTGAATAAATGTTGGATATGAATGATTGGAAATGTTATATGTATCAACTTGATTTTCAGTGGTATTAGAAATAGTGGTTTCGGGACCACAGTTCTGAAGAGTGAGTCCATAGATATTTTTAATTAATATTTACGAGTTAAATATTGTGATTTGTTCGATTTTATTAATTGGTCAATTAGTCAAGGTACAAGTGGTGCGTACGGAAAGTCAAGTGGTTTTGGAAAATATGGTTTCGGGACCTTGTTTCTATAAACCGAGCTAGTAAAATATTTATGGATTCTTATATTGATGAATTAAAGTTTGATTCAACAATTTTAGAGCTTGGATAACTAATTAAGGAAAAGGGACTAAATCATAAAAACTATAAAAGTTAATTGATATTGATTTTTATTAGTTGAATGGCTTAATTAATGAATGTGCAAGGACAAAATGGCAATTTGGCCTTATTAATCTCTAGTGGACGGTTTGGTGAGTTAATTATGTGATTTATAAATTAAAATTAATAATTAAATTATAATTTATAATATTAATGTTAAAGTTAAAGTCAATAAAACAATTGTTTATGTCATGTTTTTAGTTAGGTCAAGTGACATGCATTCTCTGGTTTCCAATCAACGTGTCGAGTATGCATACTAAAATAAAACCCAAATCAAAGAAATACCCAAACCAAAATCCAAAAACCAAATAAAACATAATAGAAATTAATCAAAGTAGATGTTTAGTTCGAAGTTCGTTGTATGTCCACCTGCAGAGTCTAGTCCTAGTGTTGTGCATTTCTTGAGAAGTTAAGACTATGGGGTAAGCTAAACTAGCTCAGAGTTAGTCAATAACAGTGGAACATATGATCAATCAGACAAGTAACATCTATCGTTTCCATTACAGTTCAATACATGACATAGTTCAACATCATAAGAACATGTCATGAGCATGATGTAATAAAAGAAAAGTTCCTACCCATCCAACCACTACACACCACGAGTTCCCCAAAACCTGTCATCTGAACT
Source organism: Gossypium australe (assembly GCA_005393395.2). Lineage (NCBI taxonomy): Eukaryota > Viridiplantae > Streptophyta > Magnoliopsida > Malvales > Malvaceae > Gossypium > Gossypium australe. The sequence goes on from CM016617.1 coordinate 101,102,099, forward strand.
CCAAAACAGTACGGGCCCAAGCCTTTGTGGATAAACCACTAATACAATAGTACAGGTATACTACATGTCAATATGCAGACAAGCTACCAATTTTGTAGATAAGCCACCAGTTATAGTAAATGCTGTTAAATAGTGAAAAGTATGTGATATAATCACCAATCTCCTCTGTACTCCTGGTGCAATGCACTGACAACAATAATGTGGACTTAACTGCCACTGGTACTCCACGGAACTCCTCCGTCAAACACAATACCCCACCCTATGCACATGCATTAGGACATACGAACAATGTGCATATTATGACTCCAATTCAGTTTCAATTCTGTGGCACGTTAGACATGCTTTCAAAATCATATCCAATTCAATCCAATGGCAGGCTTAACATGTGTACAGTTTCATAATCAATTCATCGGCATAACAACAAGCTATAATAACCATTCCAGAGCATAGGTTTTAGACTTTCAATCATTCATGCTATGGCATCATAATCAAACATACTATCCACACATTCGATCAATAAATCATTAAATCACATTGATCTGCCACAAATTGACGTGATAAATTAGGCTTTGTCGACCGACTTAAGGAGCTTTTTGTCGAGAAAAATAGAGTTTTTAGCATAATTTTTCGTTATTTTCATATTTTTGGATAATAAGTGAAAATGTCTCAATTTTGTCTTTTTTTTACCCAAATTGGCCGTTAGTGCCATTTGGAGGCCTAATGTGTGTTTGAGTGCTATAGGGACATGTCAGAGGTCAAAAATGAGAGAGAACGACACCAAGGGCAAGGGTCTCGCGATATCCAACCCTTGGGATAATGATACCTCCGACAGTGTAGAAGACCAAAGACTATCTTAAGTGGTATCAAGATATCCCCTTGTGTAAAGCGGTATCCACCACCCAAGGAAGACATCAAGGTTCAACATTGCTCGGGATATAGCGGTATCCTCTTCTTGGTATCGCGACATCACCTTCGTTAAAGGGGCAAACTTGGACAAAAAGGGCAACCTTTGTCTACCGGCCTACCAATTACAAAAAGCCCGTGTAGGGGCATTTTTGGCATTGAAAAATCATTAGAAATCACTTCAAAATAGCCAAAAATTGCTGAGGAGGAGACACACACACATTAGCTTAATTTAAGTTTAGTTTTCTCTAGTTTTTCTTTAGTTTTCTCTACACTTTTTCTAGGATTTTATTTCTCTTTTTCTACTTTAGATTAGAGTTTTTTTTTTTTTTTTTTTTGCATTTTACTCTTGTTCTTGTTGTTCTTTATGTTAGTTAAGTTGGCTAACACTATAGCTAATGTTTACTTATATTTCTAGTCCCTATACTTCTCTTTCAAGACTCTCTAAGTGTAACACCCCAAACCCGGTCAATACACCACGACCGAATCTGGTATGGTACGGGAAAAATCGTATTTGAGAGGATAGGTTTCCGTTTAAAAGTTTGATAAAAACACTTTGCTATATTTTGTACTTGTAGAAGTCTTGGGCATGATTGTTTAAAAGCCGATGGTGCATTTGAAAACCTGGTAATTTTGAAAACTTATTTGAATCCATAAGTAAAAGAAATTGATATCATTTAGAAATCCAAATACTTCCTTTTTGTTGCTAAAAACAATTTGAACTTAGTGAGAAAATGAATTCAAGTTTGGAAAACATTTGAGTTGTGTTCATTTTGATTTGCAGCGTGATACCCGATGGTAAAGTTTAAAACACTTCGCTTTGTAGTTTAAAAACTTTATCTTTCCAAGTTTTAGCAAATTTTAATCCAATAATTTGTTAAGGCATATTTGAAAACAAATCTAAGCATAAACATAACAAAACATAAGTTTAAAAGGCCTTTTACAATCCCAACAAAACCAAATGAAAGTAAGCGTAATAAAGTACCAAGTTTTTAAAATTAGTGCAACCCCAAATTTTATTCATGGCATGAGCACCTCGAGTCCACCCCGGCTCCATGTCCGCAACTAAGTGTCACCTGAAATGATAAGGGAGAAGGTGAGTCGCAAGACTCAGTGCATAAATCCCCCTCCCGATATATGCAACATACTAACACACATCATAACGAAGCAATACAATTAATGCACCCGATCCTAACCATCCATAACACCTTTTCTACCCCGTGTGGTACCAAACCACTGGTGGTGCCAAACCACTGGTGACCCAAAGTCACGATATCCATCTGTGGGGCCAACCCACGTGTGATACCAAATCACTGGCGACGATCCCGTATCTCAAAAGTGGGGCCAACCCACGGTGGTGTTAACCACAGGGACGAGTCGCTATGAGGTGCCAAACCTCTGGTGTCCCAAAGACACAAATGTGATACCAAATCACTGGTGACCGCAGTCACGAATCAAATGATGGGGCCAACCCATCGTGTGATACCAAATCACTGGCGTCAATCCCGTAATATCAACCGTGGGGCCAACCCACTGTGGTGCTAAGCCACTGGGACGAGACGCTGAGGTGCCAAACCTCTGGTGTCCCAAAGACACGATATCATTTTCCCCCTCCTCTCATATCACCCGATATCATACCGTCTCATGTAAAGTATGCACATCATGCAAATCATGCTATCATGCTTAATGTTGCATCTCATATCGCATACATCATATATCATGGTGTCATATATCAAATAAAATAGAACTCGTAATGAAACGGACTTACCCGAATCCGTGCACATACCCCATCGGGTATCATATCAATCATCATACTGTTTGGCTTTAATAGGCAATCAAGTTTATTAAACATATTACTAAGTAAAAAGTGTGTTAGTTTACACACCTGTTAACACGTAAGCCTTAAAACAACGAACCGATCTAAGACCCTCGATAACCTCGATAACCTTGCTCCTATAATCGGCCAAACAGGAGATTAGCACCTAGACCATTCGGCCAAAACAGATAAACCAAAGGGTTAACATTAACCCTTACCTTGCAAATGGTTTGGTTTCCTACCAAAACCCGAACCAACCAATGGTTCCTTTGACAATTGGCCACACCCTAGAATGTAAATAGTTAGTCCTTTGAAGACTTGGTTAAATGAAACTAAACGAATAGACCATGAACCAAAATCTCACCATCACTTACCAATCAATCAACTCAAGATAAAAGCTTCGTTTGACTACTTCGAAATCCCGGATGCCCTATAAAGAAATCGGTTCATATAAGGGATTAACTTCTTTCAACACATGCCAAAATCGGCACTTAACCAACCAAAATCGACAAGAACAAGAGAGGGGAGAAAATGGACATTCGGCCAAGCACTTACCTATCACCAACCGATAGAAAACAAGCGCCCAACAAGATCAACACCCTTCTAGGATTCGGCCAAGATGCAAACTAAAAAGGAGAGGAAAGATTCGGCACACAAAAAGAAATGGGGAGAAAACAAATGGAGAAAATCGGCTAGAGCTTTGAGAAGAAGAAAGAAATAAAAGATGAATAGAGGGGAGGGTACTTTCGGTTTTGAAAGAAAAAGAAATGGAGAGAGTGTTTTGGAAATAAGTTTCGGCTATCAAGGTTTTAAGAGAAGAAAGAAAATATGAGGAGAAGAGAGAACTAGTTTCGGCTTACACAAATGAAAGAAAAACAAAAAAAAAGATGGAAGAGAACATTCAGCTACAAAGAAAATTTAGAGAAAACGAGCAAATTTCGGCAAGGGTGTAGTTGCTTAAAGCTTTCGGTTTCAAGAAGTAAAAAATGAGAGACTTACTTTGAGAAAATTCGGCTTAGGCTATTGACAAAAAGAAAGAACTTTGGCTTACCAAATTTTTGACCGAAAACACCAAAATGCCAAGTGAATTTCGGCATTCCCCACTCCCCACTTACCAAACCGTCCACTCCCCCCAAAAGCTCTCCAATATTCGGCCACCACTCCCCAAACACTCACAACCACCCATTCAAATCACTTTGAACAAGTCTCCCTCCTAAATTCACTCTCTACCCACTATTCAAGTCATTTGACTTGGTCTATGGCAGAGTTTGAACTGCCAACAACTTCTCCTCCTCCATGCCGTCAAAATGGAAGCAAAATGTGGGCATTCTGCAGCTTGAACACAGGACCTCCCCCTGCAAGTGGCGTCACACCCACAAGCTTCAAGTGGCGCCTATCCTGCCACTCCACCAACTCATCTCTTGTGCTAAAATTCACCAAAGAATACTTATTAACCCCAGCTTCTTCAGCTCCTCTCACCTAAGCCTAAAAACTAAAATTTTTCCTACCACTCAGGCTTACACTAGGCTTACACCTAAGCCCCAAAACATCAAAACAATTAACATAGCAAACCAAACACATGCAAACAATGCCATAACACAATAGCCCCTATCCCAGGATATTACACTAAGCTATAGTTTAATATATTTTACTTTATTTTACTTTAAATATGTCCAAGCTTGTTATTTTTTTCTTGCTTTAGATTTCTCTATTAAATGCTTTTGGTTTCATGCTATTTAAGTTTTCTTGTATAAAATCTGAACTCTTATATTTTTCTCAAGCTTTACTTTCATGCTTTCCTTGTTTTTGATTACAATGTTTATTTTCTTCAATTTGAGCATGTGTAGCTAAACCTTTAAGGAGGTTGGTTGATGGAGACGTGGAGAAACTAAACTCTTTGGAAAAAGGAAAATCGTAACAAATTGGACTAATATGAATAGACTAAGAACTTAGGTAGTGATTCACATAAGGGAATATTAAAATAAATTGAGATCAGAAGTTAATTTTGTCGTGCACTCATTCCTTAGTCTCGAATTAACTGGTGAGGTCAAAAGATAAGTCAGACCTAATTTGTCTAAGTTGGTAAAATTGAGTTCAAAAGATAAAATAGAGCCAGTTAGTAATTTAAGCAATTTATGTCCCAAGTTCAAAATTTGGTGAACCACATCGAAGATAACCAATCCCCATTAGTTATTTACTGGATAGTCCCTTTAGTTTACATTTCTTATAGTTTAGTCCTTAGGGTAGAATATTTAATTTTCTTGCAAAAATCATCTTTTTTTTATTGTCATACTTTAAAATCAACACCTTAAGCCGTTTCTAACCATTTGTGATACTTTCAAGAATAATAGGGTTTCAATGATGCTATCCGTCTTTGGCTATTCCCTTTCTTTCATACTGATGATGCTTTTATGTGGTTAGATTTGGAGTCGGTAGATTCAATCAACACTTGGGATGAGTTCGTGAGTAAATTTTTGGCAAAATACTTCCCATCAAGCAAGATAATGAAACTTCAGATGGACATTACGAATTTTTGACAATTGGAATGAGAGTCATTATATGAGGCTTGGGAGCGCTTCAAATGGATGTTGCGCAAGTGTCCATACCATGATTTACAAAATTGGTTGCAATTTCAAGTCTTCTACAATGGCTTGACAGGAATTTATGCTTTAGTCTTTATGGAGCATCTACTGATTGAGGATATGGAGATGAACTCTTTCATGTGGTCTGCTGAGTGATTCACATATCGAGCCAAAAAATCGGCAACAAATGTTGTTAGTGGCGACGATAAATATCAACACATTCTCAAAAGGTTTAATCAATTAGAGATGAGTGAGACTAAGGCGTAAGACTAAAACTAGCCTATTCTAACTAATTTTAGTATAGGACACAATGAGGAGAGCAACCATATGGAAGTGATTTATGTTGGGAATAGAGGATATAACCCTTACTCCAACACCTATAACCCCGAGTGGTATGACCATCCTAACTTTAGGTGGGGAGGGAACCAAGCGAAACCGTCAAACCAAGGAAACCAAAACGTCCTCAATTACCTTTTAGAGCACCCCAAGACGAAGAAAGGAAACTAGCCTATAGTAGTGACTCGCCATTGTTAATTAAGGTTAGTAAGTAGAGGAAGGTTTGCATGTAGTACAAGGTGATGTGTGCCAAATCCGTAGTCAATTGGACCAATTTTTGCAATTGTTGTAAAATAATTTAGCATCTAGCATACCTAGTAATATCAAACCTAATGCAAAGAGAGAAAGAGAGGAGCATGCCAAGGTAATCACCCTTAGATTCGGGGTTGTGGTTAAGGAACCTATTCGACCAAATTAAGGTGGGAAGGAAGTAAGTGAGAAGGACGAGAGCATCCAAACTCCTAGTGTTAGAGACGGGGTGGTAGAGAAGGAAAAACCTGAGAGTAATCCCATACAAGTTGAAAACGAGGATAGAATCGTTTCACCACCACCACCTATCCTAGAGATCTTACCCTTTCTGAGTTGTTTGGAGGAGAAGAAGAAGTGCGATGGCGATGAATTCTTAAACTTCCTCAAGATGTTTAAAGCCTTGTACGTGAAACTTCCCTTATTAGAACTCCTTGAGAAATTGCTTAAATATGAATTAGATGACTTAGATGATGAATGCAAAGATAAACTTTAAAACTTGTGTTAAGAACGAAGCAAGTGTATTAAAAAAGCAAAAAATGTCCATAAAAGATTGGTTTTAAATAAATCATGAAAGAAAATGTTTTATTACATATAAAAAATTAGGGTATTTTTAAAGGAGATTTAGAATCTAAGCAATGAAAATGTAACATCCTGATTTAAGACCTAGTCGGAATAGTGGTGCGAGACCACAAATCCGAAGTAGAAATGTGAGTTTAAGGTTTATGTTATGTTTGCATGATCATATGAAAGTTTCATGAAGCTATTTTGTTAAATTGTGATTGAATTGTCCATTAGGACTAAATTGCAAAAGTGACAAAATGTAAGATTCTAGAATCTTTTAGTATGAAATAGCTTTGGATTATTAATTGGAGGTCCTTAAATAGTAATTTTCCCAATTTCTAATTTTTGGACAAAAATGGGCATGTTTGAAAGTTTGACGAAAAGGGCATTTTGGTCATTTGTCAAATAAATGATCAAAAGGATGAAATAAGTCAAAATTTATGTTCATCTTCCTCCCTAAGTGCCGAAAATTTGAAGAACCCCATAGCTAGGGTTTGTTCATCTTTCAAGCTTGCTAGTAAGTGCATCCTAAGCCCGTTTTTAATATTCTTCGTATTTTTGAGATCCTCGTAACTTGAATTAGCTATTTTTAGCTATATGTTGAGCTAAGATTCATGTTCAAAAATATACCCATGTATGATATGCATGTATTTTGATGTTTTATGGAAGATTATGAGAGTCGGATGTGGAATAAACATCTTTTTCTAAGTGAATTCCATGAAAAATGCATGTAAGGACTAGTTTGTAAAAGTCTTGAAAATGGTCATACATGAGTGATTTAGTGAGAATTGATGGTTGCTATAGTTGAGCAAATGAATCAACTAAGCATGAAATATTAGAAATTTGAATGAAAATCACTTTACGAGCCTTGGGGCAAAAGTGTAAATAAGAGGAAGTTTAGGGGCAAAATGGTAATTTTCTCAAAGTATGAGTTATGAGTCAATTTAGTCAATGTGTGTATTGAATAAGTTGATTTATCATTATAGATCAAGAAAAATGAAGCCTGGATCAAAACTGAGGTAAGAGCAAAGTCGTGGACTAGATTGCATGTCTTCATACATTTTGAATACCGAGGTAAGTTTATGTGTAAACAATGCATTTATACTTATACATTGTTGATGCTAACTAGTGTGTAACATGATTGAGAACCTATACAGTTCAGGTGGATTGAATGTGATAGCTATTGAGTAATTGATGTATGAATTACGAATTAGATGTGTGAATGTGTAGTAATGATACATGATGGTGGGCTATGTGCGATACCACCTTAATACTTAACTGTGATGGGCTGTGTGCGATGCTATCGTTAAGTATATTATTTAGTGGGCTATGTGCGATACCACTATGATTACCTTTTTTTTTTGGTAGGCTATGTGTGATACTACCCTATTATCTAATTGTGGTGGGCTAAGTGCAAAACCACCGAGTGATTTAACTGTGTGGTTGGATTAGTGAGAAATTATGATGTGTTGTATCACGAGCAATTGTGATGTTTAGAGCAGGTGTGCAAACGAATGAAGGTAAGCATTTGACTTGTGATGTGGTGGAAATGTGGTAAGGGATAGAATGAGTAAGCATAGTTGTGGACGTGATTTATTCTTATTTAGTATAATGCTATTTGTTGTTTAGCTCATAATATGATGCAAATTGTTTATATGTACTTACCAAGCTTAAAGCTTACTCCCCTTTCTTCTCCTTTTTCTTATAGAGCTAAAGAGTCGAATCAAGATACGCGGATAATTTGAAAGATCGCCCATACTATCAGCTCTCTTCGGTATATTTAGACTTGGTGCTTTTGTGTATGGCATGTATAGAGGCTAGACAAGTTAGTTTATTTTGTTGTATTGGCCAAGGGTGTGTTGACCCTTTAGATGGATAAACTATTTTGTATAATGCCCTGGTTGATGGTTTACCTTGTTATATGAAAAGATGTAGTTATCCATGGGAGTTTATATTTCAAAATATGAATTGTGTGATGATATGATAAATGGATCCATATTGTGTGAGCTAGAGGGGTGAAAAGAGCTTGGCAAATAGCCTTGTTCTTGTCCATGTGGGTAGACACACGGGTGTGTGTCTAGGCCATGTGTGACACACGGTCAGCCCATCGTGTGATTTGGCCGTCTGCATGTTATGGTCAATGTGCACCACGGCTAGCCACACGATGGGCGTGTGCCTAAACTTAGGCCGTGTGGTCAATGTGCACCATGGGTGAAGAACATGGGCGTGTTCTTAGACCGTGTGGCACAAACAGATTACCCAAGTTTTTATACACGGGGTAAGGACATGGGCGTGTGTGACTACACGTCCTAACCCTACGGGTGTGTCTCATTTCACATGGGCGTGTGGCCCTTGATTAGGTGAAAAACTTTAAGATCGTAAAGGTTTCCGGTAGGGTTTCGAAATCCCTCGTATGTATGTTTAAGGCCTCCTGAGTCCTTAATGTGGCGTTGGGGTGACTACAGAGAGTTGTCAAGTTGGGACTAAAGTGCATTAAGTCCAGTAATGCCTCGGGCCCAGTTTCAATGTAGAATACGGGTAAGGGGTGTTACAGAAAATAAAGAAGAATAATGGTTTTGGGCGGCGCAACTTTAACTTCAAGTTGATGGAGGAATTTGAAGATTGAATTTTGGGAGATTGTGCAGAGGAGAAAAGTAGGGAAAAGGGGTGTAACACCCCTCACCCGTATTCAATGCCGGAATAGGGTTACGGAGCATTACTAAACTTATCACACATTTAAATATACATTTCTCATACAATTAGTCAATTCAAATACAATTCATTCACAACCAATCATAATGTCCCTAAAATGAGCCTACAAGACCCAAAACATGCATTAGGGGTGGTTCGGGATGAAGCCGATAACTTTAGAAACTTTTAGAACACTTAGAAAATTTTTCCAAAAACAGGGGACACACGTCTGTGTGGCCCGGTCGTGTGTCTCACGCGGCCAAAGACACGCCCGTGTTGCAGGCCTTGTGGACATTCGAAATGGGAGCACATGACCGTGTCCTAGCTCTTGTCTGACCCTGTGTAACTCTCTGACATGGGTTACACGGCCAACACACATGCCCGTGTGACTAGCCTGTGTGCCCTAAAAATGGCCATACACGCCCGTGTACAAGGCCGTGCCAAACCTGTAGGGTATACTGACTTATGCCACACGACCAAGTTACACGCCTGTGTGTGAGGCCGTGTGGAGCATAATGACTTGATTTCTATTTCAACACCAAGGGACACACGGCCATGTAACATAACCGCGTGTCACACAAGGCTGAGACACACGCTCGTGTCTCTGCTCGTGTGGACAAAAATAGGCTATTTACCAAGCCATTTTGCCACCCAAATTGCACAAACCTACACCAAACCAAATTATACAATTCATGGCAGAAAAATAAGCATACAAACCAACTAAATCAAGCCTAAATCATGCCAACTCAATTCCATCATCCACAATATACACAAGTCACAAAATAGGCCAATCCATCTATACCAAATTCACATATACATTTCAACTAAGTAAACATTTCCAACATTTCCAAACATGTATCATTATGATCAATTTCACAAACATATATGTTCTTTAATTTCAACCATTTAGCATCCACAATACCAACTATCAATAAACGTCACAAAACAAAACTCAATCACATAACATAGGCCATATGCACACACATATATATATACACAACCATTTAGCCAACTTTCATGGCTATAAATACAAACCAAACCTTAGACATTTACAAGCCAATTCAAATGGCTAAATTCATCATCAACTTATATACCAAAATGACTCAAGTTCCTATACATGCCATATATTCCAAAAACATAGATTCAAAAGTACCAAAATGATAGCTTGATAGTGTGATGAAGTCTACGACGATCCCCGACTTCGAGCTAGCTTTGAAATCACTATAAAACATGGTAAAATAAACAAAGTAAGCTTTATAGCTTAGTAAGCTCGTATGAAAATAATAAGCAAAACTTACCATTTAATTTCCATTCAAAATATGCATAAACTTACCACAAAATATATATAACAAAATGTTAAATTATACCTAATCATCTATTTAACCATAAACTTAAACTTTCCATATGATCAATGCACATCTGGTTTCTGTACATACCTGTACTGACACTCACCAATTCATATCTTCGATATACTCGTTGAACCATTTGGAATAAAATTCGGATACTCGGGAGTCTCGCACCCTAAGTGCCAATAACACGGCCTGAAGCCAACTCAATGAATCTCGCACCCGAAGTGCCAATATCATGGCCTGAAGCCAACTCAATGTATCTCGTACCCAAAGTGCCAATATCATGGCCCGAAGCTAACTCAATGTATCCCCTAATGACATGCCATTCGTATCCTAATCTATTCATAAGGTTCAACCGGGATTTCCAATGCTGAATCTTAGTCGAATAAGTCTGCAATTTCATTTTCACGATTTATGCAATATCAAAGCATTTAAATTACAATTATAATAAAACTTATTACATACGAACTTACCTCGGATACAGAAATGACAAAACAAGTTGATCAATCCAAAACCTTGTTCTTGACTCGATCTAAGTCTGTATTTCATTGTTCTTGATCTATATAATATCAAATTTAACTTATTTAATAATCTATGTATTCAATTTAGTCCAAAACTCACATTAAGGCACTTTTACACATTTTCCCCTAATGTTTCACATTTTTTACAATTTAGTTCTTATTTCCTAAAATTACAGATTCATGCAATTTAATACCAACCCATGCTAGCAGAATTTCCCTAGTGTACATATCAGCCCATATTTTTCATTTATTTCACATTTTAACAACAAAGTTTCCACATTTTTCAATTTAATCCCTAATTTGCATTTTCACTAAAATCACTTAACAAAATTTGTATAACTATCATCAATGTAACATCCCAAAATAGGGGTTATTCATGATTGAATTATTTTTCTTGTATTTGAATTTCTGTGATATTATTCGTGGTGTTATAAGACTTAATTAGGGGTTTTGAGTAAGCTCGGTTTAGTAGAATAATTTTTTAGTTTGGTTTATTTAATGAAGTGGATTATGTGAGCTTAGCACTTAAGTTAATTTAAGTATCAATAAGTGACACAAGATGAGTAAATGGCAAAGTGGTGATGGCGCTTGGGTAATAGCAAGAGGGGAGTGGTTCGAATCCCTTAGTTAGCATTTAGAGAACTTTTATTTTTGTACTTGTATGGCAAGTGTCGGCCAAGCATAGTTATGGTAAGGGTTGACCTTGTTATTTTTGGTTAGTAGACTAAAGGATTAAGGAAAGTGTTAACTTATGGCATGGAATCAAGGACTTTTGGAAAGATAAGGGGACATAAGGCTTGTAATAAGGAAAATGTTTTGGAAACAAATTCATGGCCTTTTTACCATGAATTTGGACGGCAATGTGGCTAAGGGGGGGATTTGGCCGAATATGCTAGTAATTGGTAAGGTTTAGGAGTTGTTTTGGTCATTCCTTGCATTTGGTGCAAAAGTTTGCAATCCTCTCTCAACCTCTTTTCTTTTGGCCGAATTTTACCTTTTGATAAGCCTAACACTTTTTGACCGTTTGGTCATTTTTGCTCATCTTCTATTTTCTCCTTTTCATTCTCTCAAAACCGAAACCTTCATCAACATCTTGTTCTCCTATTTGTTTTGCTTAAACACCAAAAATTTCCTATACTCTCTTCTTTGCCGAAACTCTATTTCCTTTCCCATTATTTTCTTTTTGTTCTTTAGCCGAATATACCTTTTTGTTGTGCCGAAAATTTTCTTCTCCTATTTTGAACCACTTTGGCCGAATATTAAAGATAGCATAGATTTCCTCGGGACTTTTCCGTCAATCGATTTTGGTAAGGTGGTAAGGGTTTATTTCAAAGGATTATTCTTTTAAGTATTCGTTTAAGCCGAAGGCTAATAACCTTAATGATGATGGTTGATTGTAGGGAAGTGAGGCCGATTCACATTTAGGAGTGTGTTGGCTAGTGTTCGAAGGCATTTGGGTAAGGTTTCGGGTTCACAAGGAACCCTTCTTAATTATTTTGGTTTGGCCGAATAGGCTATGGCACTAACCTAGTGTTTGGCCGAATATAGGGGCAAGGAAAACTTGTGTGGCCGGATTGTCTATTCGGGATTTAAGACTCTTGTTAGTATCAGGTGTGTACATACACACCTTATAACTTTTTAATATGCTAAGTGTTATATTATGCCTAATCGATTTGTGTAGATATGGATGTAATACCATCATGGTATTAACAAGGATTCGGGTAAGTCTTTGTGACTATGAGATTACTATTTGATGCTTTTGGGAAGCATGACATATTTGGTATGTAACACCCCAAACCCGGACAAGACACCACGTCCGAATCTGGTATGTTACGAGGAAAAACGTACTTGAGAGGTTTAGATTTTTCATTTAAAAGCGGGGTGAAAACATAGTGAACTTGAAGAAAATTAGAGTAGACTTGGTTGACTAGATTTTTTGAAAACTTACCCGGAGTATATAGTTAAAACGAGTTGATTTCAGTTAGTAATTCCAATAGTTTCTTAGTGTTACTTAAAACATTTTTGACTTAGTAGAAAATTGAGTTTGATTTGGAAATCATTTGAATTTGCTTAGTATAAAAACATAGTGTGATACCCGATCACTAGCAGACGATCCCATATCTCATGTGGGGCCAACCCACGGTGGTGTCAAACCACAGGGACGAGTCGCAATGAGGTGCCCAACCTCTGGTGTCCCAAAGACACAAATGTGCTACCAAAGCACTGGTGACCGTAGTCACAATAATCGAGTGATGGGGCCAACCCATCGTGTGATACCCAATCACTAGCAGACGATCCCATATCTCAAGTGGGGCCAACCCACGGTGGTGTCAAACCACAGGGACAAGTCGCAATGAGGTGCCAAACCTCTGGAGGTGCCAAACCTCTGGTGACCCAAAGTCACAAAGTTGTGTTACCAAAACACTGGTGCTCGTCAGCACAAAATATCACTGCTCCCTCCACTCATATCACCCATCAACATACCATACTCATGTGATCATGCATATCATACAAGTCATGCCTATCATGCTAATATGTTTGACTCACACCCCATATCACATACATACATAGTCATGATACCATATAGATCATCAGTAAACTTGTAACAATACTGACTTACCCGAGTCCAAAATCATACCCAAAAGGGTATCCTATCAATCCATCAAACTGCCATGATTTTAATAGGCAAATAGGTTTAATAATAATATCACTAAGTATGGGTGTGTTAGTTACACACCTGGTATACACGAGTCTAAAAATCCCAACGAAAACGAATGCTAAGTCCCTCGATTACTAGCTCCTTCACTTCTTAACTTGGTTTCCAACCAACCCCGAACCACAATGGTCCTTCTAAGACAATCGGCCACCACCCCTTACTAAACAATTGACAGAAGGAAACGGCTCCTCTTGCTTGCTTCCACAATCCAATGACCCTCCAAACGGTTGAAGCAAGAAACCCAACACTCCACTGATATTCGGCCAAGGAAGACTACTAGAAGAGAGGATACTTTGGCAACACAGGGGAGAGATTCGGCTAGTCTCTTAAAGATGAAGAAAACAATAGAATTTTGGTTCAAAGAAGAAGAGAGTTAGACAACACTTGAAGAAAGATTCGGCTCAAGAGGGCAATGAAAGAAGATGAAAATAGGTAGAGTTTCGGCTAGAAGGTTTTTGAGAAGGAAAAGAATTGAGGGTTTGAGAGAACAGGATAATATGGTTTCGGCACAAGTGGAGAAGGTGAGTGAAGAATTTGGTTTAGGATCCAGTGGTATGTTTCGGCAATTAGGAAAGATTTTAAGAAAAAGAAAACAAAATGAGAAGAAGAGAATAGCTAACTCGGCTTAACACAAAATGAACAAAAGAGCAGAAAAAGGAGATGAACATTCGGCCACACACCCAAGATCAAAAGAAACAAGGGAATTTTCGATAGCCTTAAGGAGGTTTTGACTTTCGGTTTACAAAGAAAGAAAAACGAAAAAGAACATACTAGGGAATTCGGCTACCACTGTCAAAATGAGAAGACACTAGCTTACTAACCCTTGGCCGAAACAACCAAAATTCCAAAATGAATTTCGGCACAACCCCTCCCCACTTCCCAAAACCGGCCACCTTCTCCCCCAACTCCCCAACATTCGGCCAAATCCCCCTATTCACTCCCAACCACAATTTCAAATAAGTTTGAACAAGTCATCCTCCACCAATTTCTCTCCACCATCCAAGTCACCCCTTGACCAAGTCCATGGTAGAATTCAAGTTGCTCTCAACCTCTTCCTCCATGCCGTCCAAAATGAGAACCAAAATGGGAGCTCTACGACTTGAACTCTGGACCTCCCTCACCTGTAGATGACGCCACACCAAGCTCCTCCCTTGCCACTCTGCCAGCTCTTCACTTGTGCAATAAAACACCAAAGAAAACCCTTATACCCTAGCTCCAACAGCTCCCCTGACTTAACACCCAAAAACCAAAATTTTCCCATTCACTCAGGCATACACCTAGGCTACAATTAAGCCCCGATACTACACAAACAACAACACAGCACACTAACCACATGCAATAACATGCAACAACAAAACAGCCCCTAACCCGGGATATTACATGGTATGTGCAATATTTGATATATGGCAATGATAAATATACGAATGTTGTTTAATAAACCTTTTAACATGATTTCTGTAAAAGTATGTATTTGTTTGATGTGGGATAAATGAGTGGAGGGGGCAGTGATATTCGTGTCGACGGACACCAGTGTTTTGGTAACACATTGTGACTACGATCACCAGAGGTTTGGTACCTCCAGAGGTTTGGCACCTCATAGCGTCTCGTCCCTATGGCTTAGTACCACCGTGGGTTGGCCCCACTTTGAGATATGGGATTGACGCCAGTGATTTGGTATCACACGATGGGTTGGCCCCATCATTTGATTTGTGTCTTCGAACACCAGAGATTTGGTATCTCCAGTGATTTGGCATCACATCTGTGACTATATGTCACCAGTGGTTTGGCACCACCAGTGGTTTGGTACCACACGGGGTAGAGAAAGGAGTTTGGTTGGCTAGGTTGGGTGCATTTTTTTTTATGCATGTTAAATTGTTATAAATTGTGTATGTTGTTGAATTAAACCGGGAAAAAGGGTTACACATTGGGTCTTGATGACTCACCTTTTTCCTTTAACATTTTCAGGTGATTCGTAGCTGCGGATAAGGAGTCGGATGAAGTCGAGGTGGCCATGTGATGAAAATATGGACTAGGTGGATTTTGAACTATTTTATTTTATTATGGTTTTGATTTATTTAAGTTGTAATAAGGCCTCCTAGAATTATATTTTGGTTATTTTATCTGTTTTGGATAATTTGTTTAACAACTTAATGACTTGAAAAATGGTTACACATGTTTTATAAAAATTAATACGTAAAATGTTTTATTGTGCCATCGGGTACACTTGAATCTGTAACAACTTGACTTAATATATTTTCAACCAACACTATCTAATGTTTTCTCCTCAACTGTTTAAAAACAAGACAACATCTTTTATCAAATTTTAAATCGGCTTAAGGGATTTTCAAAAGAGTTTTTCTCTGTGGCATACCAAATTCGGTCGTAATGTATTGGGCCGGGTTTGGGGTGTTACAATCAAACATTCATAATCTATCATCAATCATTAAAGCTCACACATATTCATCAATGGCAACATCCTAAACCTTGAACATTTTTGCAAAATAGTCCCCGGGCTAGCTAAATTAAGCTACAACGATCTTAAAAACATAGAAATCATTAAAAATGGGACAAAAACAAACTTAAAAATTAGCTAGCAAGTGTCGAATGCTTCAAACCCTAAAAATGGTTTCTCCTCTCTTCAATTTTAGGCAATTAGGAAGAAGATGGACAAAAATTAAGAATTTTTTTGTTTTAATTAACCTTTATCAACTAATTTACTTATTTAACCTTCAAAACATTTATTAATTACACCAAATGCCATAACACTATCATCCACTATGTTATAAATGGGCTAATATCCACATAAGGACCTTTACTTTAAAGTTCTATAGCTATTAGACACATTTAGCTATTAGAACATCAGTTTTGCACTTTACGTGATTTAGTCATTTTCACACCATCATATTATCATACTTTAGATATTAAAATAATAATAAAATAATTATTTCAGTATTAGATTTGTGATCCCAAAACCACTGTTCCAATTTGACCAAAAACGGGTTGTTATAAGGGGGTTTATTCAAATGGATGGGAATTAAAGAGGTTTATTTTTTAATGTTCTTGATTTTTTTATTTACTAGTTGTTCTTTTACTATATCCGAACTTGAAAAATATACCAAATTTTAATTCAACAAGAAAATAAAGGGTCATAAACCTAAAGTCAAAATGTAGAGGAATTTTTTAAAAAATCTATCGAAAAAAATGTATAGGTAATTTGGATATGGTGATAGAAAAGGTATTATTATTTCTTTTATGGCAAGAAAGTACATTTTAGCATATTTCGAGATTCGTGATAGATAATATTGGATTTTTCTATTGATAAATTACACTACCAAGCATTGAATAATGGTGAATCATGTTGCCATAGCTAGCAAAAAAGTAAATTATCCTACCAACCATTGTTTATATTTAGTTATTTCACAAGTGGATTTATTTACCTAAAATGTATATGCTTTAATATTCTTTGATATCCACGTTAGTTAGCCTTGAAACTTTATATTTTCCCTTGAACACACTCATTATATAAAGGTCACATTGGCCTCACTTTTTAAGCAATCCAATTCTCTTCTTCACCCTCTATTAGAAATAGATTGATGGCAAAAAAGAGTGTTACCTACCAAGCAATTTTAAATAGTTAAGTTTGCAAAACTGGCAATAATAATGACAAGAAAGAAAGTTAAGCTTGCTTGGATAGAAAATAATAGTACTCGAAAAGCTAGCCAAAAGAAAAAGAGGTTAGGTTTGGTGAAGAAAGTGGAGTCAACCACTCTATGATTTGATGGTGATGGTAGCTCAAGTCTTGCACATCACCTTGGGGTGCAAGGTCCCTCATTTAATGATAGCTCAACTGCTGCACCTGACCATGGACTATCCCGTTTCAAGAATTTTAGTGAGGGTCAATTTTCATGGTGAAGCTAACAGAAAAGGCGTTGCATGCAATAGTGAAATGGGGCTATTTGGTGACAAAAAAGTCCCCATAAAATTCCCACCGTGAAGTTTAGTTTCCTTTCTATCTTGTTGGTTTATCTACGGTAGGTCACATATTCACAAATGTTTAGATCATTTAATATGACCTAAATTATAGTTTCTTTTCCTTGTTGTTTTCATTTGTGGCATGATCATTAAATATTAAAAATTGATTTATATGACTCAATGAATATGATAGTGTTTTCTATGTTACACTTTTGGGCATATTTACCTTTTCATTATACTTTATTTTGATTAATTTTTATAACTTTATTTTTAACAACTCAATTTTCTTCACGGTTAGAAAACATGTTTTGGGGTTGAATTTCTTTAAATCGAGATAATTCGGGTATTAAACCTAGAAATTTATAAATTAATTATGAAAATTATTAATGGCATTCATATGATAATATTTGATTGATTGAAGAAAAAATAATATAGTGGGCTAAATTGTGTAATAGTTAAAAACTACTTGAAATTGATTTAGATTTGAGTAGGGGCTTAAATAGTAATTAAACTAAGGACTATGGTGCAATATAACCATGTTTGCCATCGTGGGTGGGATGAGTTGATCCCATCCATCTATTTCTACCATCTTATTTTTAGGTGGAGAATAACTATAGGATTATATGTTAATAATAATTAAATAAGCTTAATTATATATATATATATATATATATATATATATATATATGAAAGTTAGTGGAAAAAATATATCATCTTCTCAAATCAAACCCAAAAGGAAGAAAAATAGGTTATCTCTCCACCATGAACGACCACTATAAAAAAAGGTAAGCAAGTGATTTTCCTTGGAATTTTTATAGAAATCTCGAGTATGAAACATGATGTACTGAACCCATTATTTAATTTTTTTTCCGTTATTAATCATAGCTCAAATTACCATTAGAGGGGTCTTTTGATTATTGAGCTTAGAAACATGAAATTAATGATAGTGCAAGCTTGATTATGTGAAGATCATGATAAAGATGATGTGGATTAGTTTGGTGTCACTATAACAATTAATATTTTTAGTGATGATACAGTTGTGACAATAAAGAATTTTGTCACAAATAGTCGATTATTTGTGACAAATTTTACATGTGACACTAGTAAAATAAGTAATTGTGATTCACTGATATTTGGTCACTATTATGACAATCGTTATGACGATTTAAATTACATCACATGTAAATTGCCCTTATAAGTGTTAATTGTTACCAAATCTATTGGCCACAAAAATTTGATCACTATTGAAATGTTAAAAATTGGTGTCAAGTTCTATTTTCTTTGAAATGATATGATAGTGACAACATATATACTAGTCACTATCATTAACCATTTTTGTGACGATACAATTTTGTCACTATAAATTTTACTTTTTATAATGATGGAATTGTGACAATTTAAATTTCATCATAAGTAAATCATTATTGTAAGTGTTTAATTTTACCAAATCCATTCGTCACTACCAATTAGTCACTAATGAGATGCTAAAATTTGGCACCAAGTTCTTTTTCCCATGAAATGATGTAATAGTGACAAACATATCTAGTAGTTACTGTTATTAGCCACTACTGTAACTCTCCTTCTTTTGGCGAAATCTTTGTCTAGGTGAACCCCTCACTTTGGCGAATACTAGCTCTGGTGAACCCCAACCTAATTTGAGAATATCCTATTGGCAAGCTCGTGATTATGGCAAACTCTCTCAGTGGCGAGCTCTCTATTTTGGCGAACTATACTCCCAACAAAGTTCATTTTACTTGACAGCTTTTAATTGATTTATACAACAACTCATTCACGATAGGCGAAGTCTTTACCCCTTGCGAGAGCCTACACTTGCGACCCCCCAATTCGCACTACCCTTAGACAGTTCACAAGTGATTATTCAATCATATTCTACATACATTTCATGAATCCTATGTTATTATTTTGATTCAAACATACAAGAGCTGTGAGGGCTTACCTAAGCTCGTTAGTTCATCAAGTTATCAATCATTCAAAATGTAGTCAAATCCAATCAATCAAGCATTCAATCAAGCAATTATAAAGTCTGAAAATCCAAAACTAAACAGTCTATATTATCCGATTACAACCCATCAAAATTTATTTAAAATTTTAAGACTAATCCTAATCCCTTGGAACAATCCCACATCGCCTTCCACTTTTTGGTTTGAAAACACATCACATGCTTAAAGGAAGTTTCCTTGCAATTGATCATCGAATTACCACACTTCACCACTATCCCGCGAGCTATTTATCTACTAGGTATATGCAAGGAGTGTGAGCTTTTTGAAGCTTAGTGAGTGCTCAAGCATACAACACAAAAACACATCAATCATGCTAGAAATTAGTCATGTTGTAACATTTCTCATAAAATACAATACTCATATACATCATAGTGATATATTGGCAATTTGTGAATGTGAAATATAATCATAATTTGTATGCAATTTATAAGGTGTCGGTTCTAACTTGTATAATTTGGTGTTAAATTGTATTTTTAGTGGTTTTAATTAATATTTAAGCTTTTTGGTAGGGCTTGTTTAAATGGCTAAATAAGTGATTTAAGGGTGACTGAACCAGATACATTTTGAGCCCTAATTAATTAGCATGGATTTAAAAATTGACATGATCGTCTGATTGATTGTGTGTTTGGTATTGATAAGATTTAAAATGGTTGATATGATTATTAATGGTTGTTGGTTGTGTATATTGTACGTGATTCAATGAATTATTGATTGAATGTGGGGATAGTATGTTTGATTATGATGCCATAGCATGAATGATTGAAAGCCTGCAACCTATGCTCTGGAATGGTTATTGTAGCATGTTATTATGCTAATGAATTGATTATGATACCTAGGATGATAAAATTCTATTGAATTGATTATGAAACTGTGCACATGTTAAGCATGCCATTGGACTGAATTAGATATAATTTTATAAGCATGTGTAATGTGCCACAAAATTGAAACTGAATTAGGGTCATAATGTAACACCCCTAACCCGTATCCGTCTCCAGATTAAGGTTACGGAGCATTACAGTACAATAGAAACATTTAAACTTAATTGCATTCAATAACATGAACATATCATAAACCAATCATACACATACATACCGTCCCTAAATTGAGCCCTCGAGGCCCTAAATAAATACCATTGAAACAAATTGGGACTAATTTGAAACCATTTGGTAAGTTCAGGAAAAATTGATTAAGATTTAGAAACAAGGGTCACACAACCGTGTGGCCAGGCCATGTGCCTCACACGATTGAGACACACGCTGTAACAACCCTAACCTGTAACCGTCGCCGATCTAGGGTTAAGGAGCATTACTGATCAATTCGGATCATTCACAATCGTTTTACAACAAAAAGCATATCATTATCCAAACATATCAAAATATATGCATATAGTCCCTTAATGAGGTCTATGAGTGATCGCTGGAATCAGAGTCTTAAAATTTATAAAGAGAATGATCGAACCTGCAAACTAACTCTGACAACGATTAAAGGCAAGTGTACCTATCGAACAGTAGTATAGCTTAGGCAAGACCGGATTGTCGAACCCAAAGGAACCTAAAGTACTAATACTAACCTTCTTTTTATTATCTAGACTAAAATAAGTGAAGTTGTTTAAATCTAATCTAACTACTACTAAGCTAAAGATGCAAAGACAAAAAGAATGAATTGGGAAATAACTTGAAGGAAGACTCAGTTGATTTAAGACGATACCCTCAGGAAGAATCCACCTAGACTTCACTTGTTATTTAACCCTGAACCATACGATTTATTCACTTGACTTGATCCGTAGGATTCCCTAAGTTATATTAAACCCTCTCTCGAAGCGAATAACGTCTAACCCTAGGTTAATTAATTGAAATCTCTTTCTCATTAATAACCCCATAGAATAGTAGTAAATCGATCTATGGATTCCCATATTAGGTTTCACCCTAATCCAGCAAAATCTCGTCACCCTATCTCTAGGCGCACGAACGACTCCGCTTTAATTATGCTAGATCTATTCTTAAGCAGGGACTTTTGCTCCTCCACCTAAGAACATCTTACTTGAATCAATATCCTGGAAACATTAACACAAGAATTAAGTGCACATAATTAAGAACAAATCAAGTATTTATCTTATAGTTCAAAAAATAATAACAAGATTCATCTAGGTTTCATCCCCTTCAGGTATCTGAAGGGTTTAGTTCATATCAAATAAAGAAAACATCTCAGAAGAAAAGATAAAACAAAACATAAGAAATCCCTAAAACTCCCTGAAGGAATTGAAGGAGAGATCTGCCGTCTTGAGTAGAATTCCGGCTTCTTGAGATGGATCAACTGGCTATCTTCGAGTGATTCCCACAACTCTGACCTTTTCAGCTTGGCTCCTTGGCCTAGCTAACCGCCCCCTTTTCAGGTAACACTTAAGGGGTTTATATAGGCTATTGGAATGTGTTTCTTCGCCCCAAAGTATCCAAATTCGAATGAAATTGCTCTTTTCCACGACAGGGACACGGCCATGTCACACGCTCGTGTGACTAGTCTTCAAGCCGTGTTCGGACTTCTTTAATGAGGCACGGCCGTGTGAATCGGGGGTAAGGTCGTGTTCTAGATGGTCAATGTAGCACGGCCGTGTGGGCTTAAGTCCAGGCCATGTTGATTTTGTGATATGGCCCATTTACTCCGTTTTGGGCCCGTTTTATGTTCTTTTCATCCTCGGGTGCTTTCCTGGGTATAAGACATGAAAAGAAAGGATTAAGAGCACCTTTTTATATCAATCAAGGCTTAAATCATCCAAAAGTACTAAATGTGGGATTAAAATATGTTATTTTTACGATTTATCAAATACCCCCACACTTAAGCTTTTTCTTGTCCTCAAGCAAAATTCTCAACTTACAATTAAAACAAACTTTCCATGATTCATAATTCCTATCAACAATGCCTTATCATAATTCATAGATAATTATACATGGATGATCTAACTCAAAGAGTCCTAAAGATTCAAACAGTCAAAGTCATATATTTGTAGCATAAAAACATAGGTGTCACCCCTTATCTAAATAGTTACCTTTGTCAAAATTGACAAGGATTGACATTCTCACTAAAGATTCACTCAAATCACTCGAGGTGTTTAAGGTTCAGTAAAAGAGCACTCATAAGTCGAACCTAAAAAGTTAATCCCATAGGCTTGCCTAAAAATCAAATCTCCACTACTGTAAAATGAGATGATAAACAGATCAAAAGGTCTTTATCAGGGTTGTAACGGGGCTAGGGTTAAAGGTGTGGAATAAGGCTGAATTAGAAGGTTAGAATCGAGACTGATCTGACAAATTGCCTAACTAAAAAAATTGAACTAATCCTAATTAATTACATCAATTGAAAACTAATAATACAAGCTTTTTCCTCAAGATGTGGAATTTCAACATGTAAGCTCACTTAGTAGAACTAATACTGAATATATTTCAGTTTTTTTAAGATCAAATCAAGTAATAAAAGATAAATTCAACTACTGAAATAGTATAATTAGATAACTAATCAAATCATATCTCGATATAAGGGTAGTCAAAAGGAATGGTGATAACAAATACAAAGGGTTTTGGGTTATTAGTAGGTGAGTCAATAAAAAGGGTTGTTAGGATCAATGGGGTTCACTAGGGGTTAATTATGAAGGTAAGATTTTTAGTGGGGTACGAGGGTTAATACCTAGGTGCCTTTATCATCTCGATATATCAAATCATAGGTGTGGTCTCAACATGTATAATCGAGGCAAGTTCTAGGATAACAGTTCATAGTTGACACACTCATAATCAATAAAGTGAGCATGGAAAAGAATATATGCTCTAATAGGCTCAAAATCTCACAAAAATTATGGGTGTTTTGACATCAACCTTGTAAATTTCAAACTTCCAGATAATATTCAGATTCAGCTCGACAACCTAGCAAAGATTTTAATTCTGAAAAATAGACTTATCATGTTTAGTTCTCTAATATTCTTCTAATTTAATCATCAATGCACAATTAACTATGACTTAATCTAAAACATATCAATAAAATCATAAACCATCAGAAATTTCATCCTAATTAGTAATATGAGGAAATTACTTAAAAACAAGACTAAATTCAGGGATTTGAGAATAATGGAGAAAGTTAGGCCGGATTTGAGAATAATGCAAAAAGTTAGGCACTTTCTTCAAATAAATATTCACCCCCCACACTTAAGATGTACATTGCCCTCAATGTACAAATATGTATATAAAATTTAAGAGAGAGGGAGAGGTGAAACTTCTTGAATTTGGATGGTTTCTCGGAGTTGGAAGTCGATAGGGGTGGTGGCTGCGGCCGAGCTCTGCGCTAGATGAAGAAATTGGGGAGCTCGTAAAGAGTTAGCCAGGATTTATTAAGACAAATTTAAAATAAACGAAATTTATAAATAAAAACAAGAAAGAAAAAGGAAAGGATACAAAGAAGGAAAATAAACTAAGATTGGAAGATAAAAGGGCTTGATAATCCTTATTGGTAGATGGTTCGTGAGGTGGGTGTGACTTCTAAGGCGACGGAGGTGCTGGCGGTGGCGGAAGTGGCGTGATTCCCAAGCAGCCTTTAGAACCTCACACTAAGAAATTAAAATATATTAAACTAAATTAAGCATAATATTGTCAAAGAGAAGGAAATTGAAGCAAAAGAGAAAAGAAAAATAAAAACTAAATGGTCTCAAAGATCCTTGGCTTGTTGTTTGGATGAAGTGGCCGGCATGAGCTTATGAATGTTGGTCTCCCTAAGAAGACTACGCTTGCCTTCGTCTGCTTCTTCGACATTGATATTTGTGGCTCAAGAGTCTGGAGACTTTGTTATGGAGAGGGATATCTAAGAATAAGGGTGGGAAAGAAAAGAAGAGAAGTGAGCAGTGGGTGGAAAGAATAGAGAAGGGAGGTTGGGTTTAAATAGAGGCTCAATTATGGTACTTGCCTACGCCCATGGGCCAAAGGCGTGTCGATGCACACGGCCACTTTGCACGACCGTGTGTCTAGGCGTGTTGATTCTTCATTCCCATTTTTCAGCCAGCCATGCCAGTTGGTGACAAGTCAGTATGTTGGCACGGTTGGGAGGCACGGGCGTGTTCTGCCCGTGTTTGGTAAGTCAGTAGCTTCACAGGGTCGTAGGGCACGGTTGTGCCACTTTGTCGGTGCCTGTTGGGGAGTGGTTGAGTCCGTGACTTCAAAAATTGGTTGGGATTGATTTGTACCACCTCTGCTATGTCAGTACGGAGATTTTGGTGGTCCACACGGCCACGGCCACGGCCGTGTGGCTTGAAATTTGCACATTTGTGTTAGTTTATGGTTAGGTGCTAAAAGGAAAAATAAAAGTAAAAAAATAAAAATAAAAAATGTAAAAATAGGGTTAGTGCTCGGGTTGCCTCCCGAGAAGCGCTCGTTTATAGTCTTAAGCTAGACTTTACCTCTGATTCGTATGGTCATGGTGGTTTGAGGAGGTGAAAATCATTTCTCATGCGATCAATTCGGTTATGGATATATAGTTCAAGTCGAGTAGTGTTTACCTCAAAAGTGTTGAATCTAGGATTGCTTACCTTGATTGTGCCGTATATGAAGACATTAAGTACCTCAAAAGTGATTTCTTCGTTTGCCTTGAGGTTTTATTTGGTGATTCGAGGGTCTTCCTTATTCAACAATACCTGATCCCCTATTTTGAAGTGATTTGTTGTTCCTATTAGCTCATCTGGGGTTTTCTTCGGTTTCACTTCGTGTATTCCTATTTTCTTTTTAAAGTGTGTTTTCCACTCGTCTAGTTCATCTGCCTGAAGCCTTAGTTCTTCATGAATTAGTTCTTTATGGGTATGAGGTCTAAGATCTAGCTCAGCTAGTTGATTTCGTGAAACTCCCTGTAAAGAAGGTTGAACCAAATGGTTATCAATAGAATTAACGTTCTTACCTTTATTACTCGATGTTATAGCCGAGTCAAGAGCTTGAAGAGTGATTTTTCATCATCTACACGAAGTGTGGGTTCACCGAATTCTTCCTCTGTGTAATCTTTCTTTATTGCATCGGGATATGGCACATGAGCTTGGTACTCTGTATTTACCAGGTTTGGTAAATCATGGCTTTCCTCAACCTTACCTTCACTTACCACAGGTTCTTGCCTTGGGTCAGATTCCACTAACCTTTTACTGTGATGAGCTTGTACGGCTTGAATTTGCTCCTTTGGGTTAATCTCCGTGTTACTTGGTAGACGTCCTTGCGATCGTTCGAACATTAACTTTACAAGTTGTCCGACTGTTTTAGTAATTTCCTGAACTTGGTTCTTGATCTCTTTGATAGATGCTTGTTGATTATCAAACGTTGTCTCAGTTTTTTGGGGACGGGTTTCTGTGGCTGCTATGAATTTTGCCAGCATCTTTTCCAGGTTCAAATGCTCTTCCTGTTGGTAAGGTGGTTGTTGAAAATTTGGAGGAAGTTCCTGTCTTTGGCTATTTTGACCATCCCATGATAGTGGAATTCTTCGTTCTCCATGCCATATCTGTAGGGTGGGTACTCAAGATTTGCCACACCTCTACTTGGTTCGTACTGCATAACTGGATGTACTAGGTCGAGGTTGTAGATATCGGCTGCTTTTGTTGGCTCTGTCTTCATGAATTGCCACTGATAATTATTCAGTGCCATCTCTTTTAAACTAAAATTATCTGCCAAAAATAAAAAAATTTAGCAAAGTAATAAGAATGAAAAATAGAAAATAATAATAAATTGCAATAATAATAATAAATGGCTAAAGTAATAAAAATTATGCGTTCTTAATATTTTAGTTCCCCGGCAACGGAGCCAAAAACTTGATCGCTGGAATCAGAGTCTTAAAATTTATAAAGAGAATGATCGAACCTGCAAATTAACTTTGACAACGATTAAAGGCAAGTGTACCTATTGAACAGTAGTATAACTTAGGCAAGACCGGATTGTCGAACCAAAAGGAACCAAAAGTACTAATACTAACCTTCTTTTTATTATCTAGCCTAAAATAAGTGAAGTTGTTTAAATCTAATCTAACTACCACTAAGCTAAAGATGCAAAGACAAAAAGAATGAATTGGGAAATAACTTGAAGGAAGACTCAGTTGATTTAAGACGATACCCTCAGGAAGAACCCACCTAGACTTCACTTGTTATTTACCCCTGAACCATACGATTTAGTCACTTGACTTGATCCGTAGGATTCCCTAAGTTATATTAAACCTTCTCTCGAGGCGACTAACATCTAACCCTAGGTTTCATTAATAACCCCATAGAATAATAGTAAATCGATCTATGGATTCTCATATTAGGTTTCACCTTAATCCGGCAAAATCTCGTCAGCCTATCTCTAGGCGCGCGAACGACTCCGCTTTAATTATGCTAGATCTATTCTTAAGCAGGGACTTTTGGTCCTCCACCTAAGAACATCTTACTTGAATCAATATCCCAGAAACATTAACACAAGAATTAAGTGCACATAATTAAGAACAAATCAAGTATTTATCTTATAGTTCAGAAAACAATAACAAGATTCATCTAGGTTTCATCCCCTTTAAGTATCTGAAGGGTTTAGTTCATATCAAATAAAGAAAACATCTCAGAAGAAAAGATAAAACAAAATATAAGAAATCCCTAAAACTCCCTGAAGGAATTGAATGAGAGATCCGCCGTCTTGAGTAGAATTCTGGCTTCTTGAGATGGATCAACTGGCTATCTTCGAGTGATTCCCACAACTCTGACCTTTTCGGCTTGGCTCCTTGGCATAGCTAACTGCCCCCTTTTCAGGTAACACTTAGGGGGTTTATATAGGCTCTTGGAATATGTTTCTTTGCCCCAAAGTATCCAAATCCGAATGAAATTGCTCTTTGCCATGACAAGGACACGGCCATGTCACACGCCCATGTGACTAGTCTTCAAGCCGTGTTCGGACTTCTTTAATGAGGCACGGCCGTGTGAATCAGGGGTAAGGCCGTGTTCTAATGGTCAATGCAGCACGGCCGTGTGGGCTTAAGTCCAGGCCGTGTGGATTTCGTGTATGGCTCATTTACTCTGTTTTGGGCTCGTTTTATGTTCTTTTCATCTTCGGGTGCTTTCCTGGGTATAAGACATGAAAAGAAAGGATTAAGAGCACCTTTTTTTATTGATCGAGGCTTAAATCATCCAAAAGCATACTAAATGTGGGATTAAAATATGTTATTTTTACGGTTTATCAATGAGACCTTAAACACACGTTAGAAAGGGGTCGGGACTAAACTGAACACATACAATTTTTTTTGAAAATCAAACATTTTTCAAAGCTATAGAGGTCACACACTCGTGTGTCCAAGCCGTGGCAAAACAGGGCATACATACTGACTTGTCCACAGGGCCTGAGACACGCCCGTGTGCCTCACCCGTGGTCGACACTGACTTGCACCACACGGCCAGTCACACGCCCGTGTGTCCATCCCGTGGTCGAAACTGACTTCTTTTTGAAACACAACCACGAAGGACACGGTCGAGCCACATACCCGTTTGCTCAACCGTGTGGGCAATTATAGGCCATTTTCAAGGCCAAACTACCCACCCACACTTAGGATCACCTACAAGCATCAAACCACATGCATTTATACCGCAAATGGCAACCAAAACATACCAATATATGCACCAATTAATCATCGTCCACACCATCTATTACCATACTCAATTTCAACTCAACTAAGTCATCTAAAATACCAATTTCACATCCCAAATCATACAAGTCAAGCATCATGCAATTCATATCACAATTTCACATTTAAACCATACTTTTCATCAATCAATTTAAGCATGAAACATACATATCCATTTTTACTAACTCATACCATATTTATTATTCACTTAACCCACACATATGAACCAACCCCATTCAACTTTCAAGCCATAACACATTGCAAAGCTTATACACTTCAAAACATGCCATATCTACTAGCCTATACATGCCATATACCAAATATATACATCTTTCAAAAGTACCAAAATAGATAGCCGATAGTGCGATTGAGTCTCTGATGATCCTCGGATCAGAGGTAGCTTTAATTACACTGTAAAACAGAGGAAACTTCACACAGTAAGCTTTAAAACTTAGTAAGTTCGTCATATAATACATTTAACTCAATAATTCAATTACAATACACAAATTAAACCATCACATAGATCAACTCACAAATATATGCACCATATCATCCATAATTAATATGCTCACTCAACCATCCATATATCCATTTACAAATTCATCAACCACGTAGGTTTTGTACGTACCTTAGCCAACATTTAGTTAACGACCAAGTTTGCTACTCAATGTTCGATACCACATTTCGATCAATCTTCGTTATTCCTTCTATCCCATAGTTAGTGCCAATTTCATAGCTGAGGCTTAAATATCATCACACACTTTGTGCCTTTACTTTAAACCGAATTTATCTCGATGTCGCACACACAGTGCCAAACAAAATAGTCGATACTTTCTTTATTTTGCACACACAGTGCCGTTCTCTACTGTATCAATTCTATTTCGCACACTTAGTGCCACATTTCTTAATTCCACACATATAGCATTTCTAATTCAGTAACCACATATTCATTCATTTCATAACACATAGATATGAATTTAACAATTCGTATTATACTCGATCTTACCTCAGACGTCGAAATAACAAAATGATTCGATTAATCCAGCACTTTATCTTTGCCTCGATCGTGATCCAAATCCCTATTTTCTTGATCTATACATATTCAAATTTAACTCATTCAGTCACAAATCATTCAATTTAGTCTAAACACACATATTTAGGGCATTTTACAAAATAGCCCTCACATTTTCACATTTCGACATTTCGACACTTAAGTCTCTATTTCATAAAATCATCAAATTCACATAATTTCTTTTCACACATGCCTAGCCGAATTTTCCTTATGCTCATACAAGCTCACATATTTTATTTATTTCACATTTTAGTCCTCCCAATTCTCATTTTCACAATTTAGCCCAAATTACTCAATTTCACCAAAAATTCAAATACAAAATATGTTAACCCAACACTAAGCTTTCATATTCTACCAACTAACAACACAAAGTTCACATATTCATCAATGGCATTTCTCAAAATCTTCATCAAATTCTAAAATTAAAGAATGGGTTTGATAGTATGCTAAGCAACGATCACAAAAACATAAAAATTATCAAAAACCGATCAAAACCACATACCCGATTGAGCTATGAATGTGCCGAATTCAAGAAAGCCCTTATTTTTCTTTCAATATTCGGTGGAAAGAAGATGAATATGCCACTAATTTTAAGCTTTGTTTTATTTAATATTAACTTATACATAGCTTACCATTTTACCCTTGTTTATTAAACCATTTAATCAACAATTTTTTGCCTATTTATGTCGTCCAATATATTAATGGCTTAATAACAACATAAGGACTCCTCATTTAAAAAGCCATGCCAATTAAGCACTTTAACAATCAGCACGCAGCTTTTACATTTTATGCAATTAAGTCCTGTTTGCAAGTTAAGCACACAATCTAATAAATTTTCACACATAATTTTCACACATACTCAATCACATATTGTAAACACCAAAAATAATATTAAAATATTTTTTTGACCTCGGGTTTGTGGTCTCGAAACCACTATTCTGACTAGGGTCTAAACCGGGCTGTTACAACTCTCCCCCTTAGGGATTTTCACTCTCTCATCACATCTTCAGGCTCCTACGTAGCCTCTTCAACTCCGTGTTTGTGCCACAACACTTTCATTAAAGAAATTTTCTTGTTTCTCAACTCTTTAATCTCTTGTGCCAAAATTCGAATCGGTTCTTCACTATACGATAAATCTGACTGAATCTCAACCTCAGTAAGAGCAAACACGTGCAATGGATTAGCTCTGTATTGTCGAAGCATCGATACGTGAAATACATTATGAATCTTTTCTAATTCAGGTGGTAACAACAATCTATAAGCAACTGACCCAATTCGTTCAGTGATCTCATACGGCCCGATGAACCTCGGACTCAACTTGCCTTTTCAGCCAAAACGAAGTATTTTCTTCCTCAGAGACACTTTTGAAAACACTTTATCACCGATCTCAAATTCAATATCTTTCTGTTTCAAATCTACGTAAGATTTTTGACGATCTGAAGCCATTTTCAAGCTGTCACGAATCACTTTCACTTTCTGTTCAGTCTCTCTGATCAAATCAACCCCGTCAATCTTATTCTTACTAAGCTCAGTCCAATATAATGCAGTTCTGCATTTACGGCCATAAAGAGCCTCATATGGTGCCATTTTGATGCTAGATTAAAAACTATTATTGTACGCGAATTCAATCAACGGTAAATGCTTTTCCCACGTACTTTCAAACTCAAGAATGCAGCATCTCAACATATCCTCGAGAATCTGAATGATTCGCTCGAATTGACCATCCGTTTGCAGATGAAATGCAGTACTGAAATGCAGCTTTGTGCCTAGAGCCTCTTACAATTTCTTCCAAAACCGCAAAGTAAACCTCGGATCTCTGTCAGATACAATGGATAATGGTACCCCGTGCAGTCTCACAATCTCAGAAATATACAATTCAGCTAATTTATCAAGTGAATAATTTGTTCTCACTGGAACAAAATGAGCTGATTTCGTCAATCTGTCAACTATAACCTAGATTGCATCTTTCTTTCTCGAAGATAAACGTAATCCCTACACAAATTCTATCATGATTCTTTCCCATTTCCAATCAGGAATAATTATCGGTTGTAGCAAACCGGATGGAACCTGATGTTCAGCTTTAAATTGCTGACAAACTAAACATCTCAAAACAAACTCTGAGATATCCCGTTTCATACCATGCCACCAATAAAACTGTTTCAAATCATTATACATTTTTGCACTCCCCGAATGAATAGCCAGAAGACTATTGTGAGCTTTGTTCAAAATAAACTGAATCAACTCTGAATTTCTCGGATGCAAATCTGATCTCTGAATCTCAAACAATCATCATTATCCACTCAGAACTCAAACCACACTGATCTCGTTTTGCCATTATCTCAGTATCACTTTTCTGAGCATCACAAATCTGACGTATAAACATTGGCCTCACTTTCAATTCAGCTAAAACTGAACCATCATCACACAGATCTATCTGAGTACTCATTGCTCGCAAAGCAAATAAAGACTTTTGGCTCAAAGAATCAGCAACGACATTAGCTTTACTCGAATGATAATCAATCACTAATTCATAGTCTTTTAGCAATTCTAACCACCTCCGCTATCTCAAATTCAATTATTTACCCGATTCAGGTTGAACTAACACTGGTGCCTCTGTCAATAATGATTTCAACTATTCAAAACTCTGCTAGCACTTTTCTGACCACTCAAATTTAACATCTTTCTGTAACAATTTCGTCAATGGAGTCGCAATCATCGAGAATCCTTTCACAAACCGTCTATAATATCACGTTAGTCCCAGAAAACTACGGACTTCAGACATATTTCTCGGAGGCTTCCATTCTAAAATAGTTGAAATCTTGGTCGGATCAACTCGTATTCTTGTAGCTGATACAATATGTACCAAAAAAACCAACCTCACGCAGCCAAAACTCACATTTGCTGAACTTTGCATACAATCGCTTCTCGCGAAAAGTCTGTAACACAATTCTCAAATGCTCGGCATGTTGCGTCTCATCACAAGAATAAATTAGAATGTCATCAATAAACACCACAACAAATCGATCCAAATACAGTCTGAATATCCAATTCATCAAATCCATAAACACTGTAGGGGCATTCGTTAGTCCAAAAGGCATAACTAAGAATTCATAATGTCCGTACCTCGTTCTGAAAGTAGTTTTTGGCACATCTGATTCTTTAACTCGTAGCTGATAATAGCCCGATCTCAAATCTATCATAGAAAACACTGTAGCTCATTTCAGCTGATCAAACAAATCATCAATACGAGGCAAAGGATATTTATTCTTTATCGTCACTTTGTTCAATTATCGATAATCAATACACATCCTCATAGTGCCATCTTTTTTTTTTTACAAACAACACAGGAGCACCCCAGGGTGAGAAACTCGGTCGTACAAATCCTCTATCAGTCAACTCTTGCAACTGAGACTTCAACTCTTTCAATTCTATTGGTGCCATTCTATACGGAGCTATTGAGATAGGTGTTATACCCGGGACTAAGTCAATACCAAACTCAACTTCTCGTATCGAAGGTAATCCCGGTAGTTCTCTAAGAAATACGTCTGGGAACTCACAAATTATAGGCACATATTCAACTTTCTTTTCTGTCACTTTTGTATCTATCACATACGCAAGATAGGCTTCGTAACCCTTTTTTCACATAATTCAAAGCTTTCATTGATGATATAACAGCCGGTAACCCATTCAAATCTCTAGATTCAATTTGAACTATCTCACCATTCTGACTTCTCAATTCAATACTCTTCCGTTTACAGTTCACAGTAGCATGATACAAAGTGAGCCAATCCATACCCAAAATTATATCAAATTCATCGAATGGTAGCAGCATCAGATTAACCGGAGAAAAATTATCCCGATACATCAACGGACAGTTCTTGCACACTTTATCAACCAGAACACATTTTCCTAAGGGGTTCGATACTTTAATTACAAATTCAGTAGACTCAACAGGCAGAGTCTTACTAGATACTAGATTCACACACACATGTGAATGAGTAGATC
Source organism: Gossypium australe (assembly GCA_005393395.2). NCBI lineage: Eukaryota > Viridiplantae > Streptophyta > Magnoliopsida > Malvales > Malvaceae > Gossypium > Gossypium australe. Next base: position 101,135,536 of record CM016617.1, read on the forward strand.
CTGGATCTATCAATACAATCACATCAGTATCAAATAGAGTAAAAGTACCAGTAATGACGTCTGGAGATGGCGCTTCTTCACGAGCGTGAATAGCGTAGGCTCGGGCAGGTGCTCTCGCCTCGGATCTCACAACTGTATCAGTTGGCCCTCTCTGATTTCCACTCACATTCCTAGTGTTTCTGGGTGGTCTACCTCTAGCTGTCGTATTACTCGGTCTCACATTCTGTATATTGTCTTTCTCAGCTAACTCTGGGCAATCTTGAATGAAATGATCTCGTGATCCACATTTGTAGCAAACTGTATTATTATACATGCCCTAGCATTCTCCGGTATGACGTCTTCCACACTATCTACACTCAGGCTTGTTACTTTTAACACTTCCAACAATCGATTCAAACAGAATTTGAGTTTTTGAACCAACACTTTGTTTCACACGATCTCTACTCAAATGTCCAAACAAAACATTTAAACGATTAGTTGTGTCGAAACCATCCTTTTTTGGAAAAAGCGAGAATCGACCTTGGGTTTTAAAAAATGATAAAACGGGATCACCATTGTTTTAATAAAACTTTTGATTTACTAAAGCATTGTTTTTGGTCTACGAATTTTGAGAAAATGGATTCGGGAGTTGGTTACGTGCGAGGAAGGGTTAGCACCCTCGCCACGCCCAAAATTGGTACCGATTTGATCAATTAATGTCCTCATGTCGAAAGTTAAAAATTAAAAAAGGAATTTAAAAATTCGACCTCTTTTGGAAATATTTGCGTTTTCTTGAATTAAATCAAGATCTTCTCATTTCGAAGGAATAAAATATCACATCCAATACTTTAGGACACGATAGTTTAAATCCTCGAGCCCAAGATCATCTCATAGTTTTTCTGAATTGCAAATCAAGACTTTCTCGTTTCAAAGAAATGAAATATCACATCCAATACTTTAGGACACGATAATTCAAATCTTCAAATCTAAGATCGTATCATAATATTCTCAGGTTGGATATCAAGAAATTCTCGTTCCGAAGGAATGAAATATCACATCCAATACTTTAGGACACGACATTTTGAATTTTCGAGAATAAGCTTTTGTTTAAAAATGCAATTGTTTTAAAAGGATATTCGGTTATTTAGATTAAATGAGAAAATTGCAAACCAATACTTTAGGGCACAATCTCTCGAGTTTCTAAATACAGAACATTGCCTTGATTTAGAAAATCTTATCTCGGAATAACAAAACATCACATCTAATGCTTTAGGACACGACATTTCGGATTCTTAGGGATAAGCTTTTTGTTTAAAAGGTATTTGTTTAAAAGGATATTCGGTTATTTAGGTTAAACGAGGAAAGTGCAACCCAATACTTTAGGGTACGATCTCTCGAATTTCTAAATAAGGAATATTACCTTTACAAAAAGAAGCAATTTTTGTATCGATATAGCACAAGTTTATAATAAAATGTAAAAACAAATTGCAATACTGATATGCGTAGTAACACGGAAATAAATGCGTTAATATGAACGACAATAGTGAGGGCGAAAATAAAATAAAACAAGTCTAAAACAAATGAGAAAAGAACAAAACAGAAATAATAATAAAACTAAAATAATAATGATAAGTATATATACAAGTCATAGTACAATAATAGTGATATAGAAATAATAATAACATAATAGTATAACAAAGGTAATAAAATAATAATGATAATATGATAATAAAGAAATAATGAAAAATATGTACGATATAATAATATAAATGTAGTTATAATAATAAATATATAAATAATGTAATAATACTAATAATAAAGATAGTAAATAATATTAATAATAATAAAGTAATAATAATAGTAATAATAATAACAATGAAAATAGTATTAATAATAATAATAGTAATAATAATAATAATAGTAAATATAATAATAATAATAATATATATAGTAATACAATAATAATAATAATAATAATAATAATAATAATAATAAGAAATATATACAATATACTAGTATAAATATAGTAATAATAGTAATAATAATAATGCGAAAGTATTAGAAATTAATGACAATAATAATAACAGTATATACAGACAAGGGAAGGCTAAATTGTAATCAAAATAAAATAAAGGGGGTTAAAACAGAAATCAATTGAAGCGGAAAAGGGATAAGGGACTAAGATGTCACACTCGCGCAACCTAGAAGAACCAAAACGGGAATAAACCCCGCGCTCTAAAAGCAGCGTTCGAATGGGGACCCAGTTGAAACGCAGAAAAATTAAAGGGCCAAAATTAATAAAGAGAAAACTCGATTGTGAAGCTATGAAAAGGCGGAGGGACTGCGCGCATAAATTACCCTTTTGCGCAAAACGCGCGGATCCTACCTGGAGCGGGTCGGGTAATCGGGTCGGAGGTTTGAAACGACATCGTTTTGGGCGTTAAGGGCCAGCCCCAAAACGACGTCGTTTTGATGGGCTATTTAAAGACCAAACTTCTGGAAAAAATTCATTTCCTCACCCCACTTTAAAAAAAAAAAATCTCACACTCTCTTTTCTCTCTGCAGGGCAGGGACCTTCGATGGGGATTCCGTCCGGCGACCGTCACCGGCCACCGTGCACGGTGGTCGGAATCCGCAAAAGTAAGCCCTCTTTTAAATTTTTTATTTTTTTAAAATTAGTGTGTATAAATATGTGTGTATGTTTGTACAAATAAGAAGGAAAGGATATGCAATGAAATAAAAAATTAGAAATCAAAAATAAAATCACCTCCTTGTCGATCTGTTTTTGTTGTCCTTTTTGATTGATTTTTCTTTTTTAGACGACTATTTCTTTTTTATTTGTATTGATAAAATTCCCTCTCCTTTTACATTGTTATTTATTCGGTTTTATATCCGAAAATTGAAGAAAAAGGACAGAAATAAAATACAATGGATTTCTCTTTTTGCTGTCATTGTTTGTCTTGTTTTGCAGGTGGGCTTGCGGAGTGCGATGGTGGCAGACAACAGCCAGTGGGGTCGCGGCGCACATGGGCGTGGTGTTGGTGGCTGAGTGGATTGCGGCGCTCCAGGGTCAGGGGTTAGGGTTTCTTAGTTTAGGTTTAGTATTTGGGCCGAGATCTTGGGCTTGTTTTAGTAATTGTGTTATTTAGGTTGTAAATGGGTTTGGTTTTTTTATTTTGGTTTTGGGCCTTTATTGGGTTAAATGGGTTTGGGTCTAATTTTTTTGGTTTTGGGCCTTGGTTGATGAGCCCGGGCCAAAATTGGTTATTACAGTTGCCCCTCTTTGCTCATTGTCATGAAACGATAATAGAGTAAAGACAATAGAAGAACCAATTTTGCCCGATCTTGGCCAAGTCTTGATTCTTCAGTGCTCTTATGCCTCATATAGCCTCATCCCAATCCACTATAACTTGCTGCTTTGATCCACTTCACTGTAGCCTTGGGATTCGATTATTGACTTCGATTTGTTTCTCTGTAACTTTGAGAATGCCAGACTTGCCATCTTCATTCTTTCAATCAGCTTCCTTACTCTCTTCAGGAAGACTTCAATCTCCAATCTGCTCCGCTATCATCTCTCTGCGCGTGACCTGAAACTCAACCCACCTGAGTAATACGAGTTGATTTTTTTTTTTTACAAACAAAAATTGGAAATTAGAAATTGAAAATACCTCTACGTGCGACCTGAGGCTCAACTCACCTGAGTTGATTTTTTTGACAAACAGAAATTGAAAAACAGAAATTAAAAATACCTCAGCGTGCGACCTGGGGAGTTGATTTTTGCAAACAGAAATTGAAAAACAGAAATTGAAAATACCTCAGCGTGCGACCAGAGGAGTTGATTTTTGCAAATAGAAATTGAAAAACAGAAATTAAAAATATCTCAGCGGGCGACCTGAGGAGTTGATTTTTGTAAACAGAAATTGAAAATACCTCAGCGTGCGACCTGAGGAGTTGATTTTTGCAAACAGAAATTGAAAAGCAGAAATTAAAAATATCTCAGCGGGCGATCTGAGGAGTTGATTTTTGCAAACAGAAATTGAAAATACCTCAGCGTGCGACCTGAGGAGTTTATTTTTGCAAACAGAAATTGAAAAATAGAAATTAAAAATACCTCAGCGTGTGACCTGAGGAGTTGATTTTTGAGAAATAGAAATTACAAATGTATCATCTGGTGGAACTCGAATGCCTTCTTTCTCCTTGGTTCGGTACAGTTATCGTCAAAACTTCTTACTTTACTGGTGTACCTGTACGTGTCATGCGTGATGATATCATGATATGCACGTGTTTGTCTTAAATGCTTTTATGCCTACATGATTATGCCATGCGCCCTGGGTTTGTTTGTCATGTATCTCTTCTTCGTCACGACTTTCATGATGACCTGTATTCATTGCTTCGATTCTTGACTCTCCTTTCAGGTTTTGTACCCGTCCTCAAGTTTTACGGGTGATCTGCGTTTCTCGTATATCACCCTTTTGCCTCCTGTTGAACTTTGTCCTTGCTTTGAGGCTCTTGTACTTACCAAATTCTCATCCAAGTGATGCTCAACATTCCTTTTGTTTAGAGTGTGTAATTTCACTATTCATCATTTAAATGAACCAAACATGAGATGCATGAAAATGACGAGTAGGTATGAAGAGGTACCTCGCACTCATTTATTTCAAAGGCAATGAGCAAGGAAAATTGACAAGGAATAGTTCCATAAAGAAAACATTATAAATACAGGAAAGCTGATTCAATTGTCACAAATGCTCTAGATATTCAACGCATGAACTTCTCCACGTTTCTTGATCCTGGATCCTTTCGAGCACAGCTTCTTGTGTAGAATATTTTGAGCCTCCGAGTCTGCTTCAAATATTAATATCTCGCCATTTGACTTCCTGTTCAAATCGCCCTTGCTCTTCGAGCCCAAATCTGCTTCCTTAGGACGCCCCTTCAAGTTTAACCTCCGAAACCTTTTTGTTTATCAAGACGCCCTTTTTGGGTTTTCATCTTGATCTTTTTCTTTTTTAGGCATATTACTTCTTCACGGTATCTGAGTTCACTAGATTTGGGTATCTCCTTCCCCTCCATCTCAGTGAGAATCAAAGCTCCACCCGAGAAGGCCTTCTTTACGACATATGGTCTTTCCCAATTAGGTGCCCATTTTCCTCGAAAGTCTTTTTGTATTGGGAGAATCTTTCTCAGCACGAGTTCTCCTTCGCGAAATTCCCTTGGTCGCACCTTCTTGTCATGGGCTGTGATCATTCTTTTCTGGTACATCTGTCCATGACAGATTGCTTTCAAGTGTTTTTCTTCGATTAGATTTAGTTGGTCATATCGAGCTTGAACCCATTCCGATTTTTCTAGTTTTGACTCCATTAAGACTCGTAAAGAGGGGATCTCAACTTCGATGGGCAGTACAACTTCCATTCCATAGACCAGAGAGAAAGGAGTTGCCCCTGTGGAGGTCCGCACACATGTGCGATATGCATACAAAGCAAATGGCGGCTTCTCGTGCCAGTGTTTATACGTCTCGGTCATTTTCCCCATAATCCTCTTAATATTTTTGTTAGCAGCTTCTACTGCTCCGTTCATCTTTTGGCAGTAGGGTGAGGAATTATGATGCTTTATTTGAAATTGCTCACACACTTCCTTCATCATCTTGTTGTTCAGATTCAAAGCATTATCTGAAATAATTCTCTCAGGCAAACCGTATCGACATATGATCTCCCTTTTTAAAAACCTGCAAACTGCAGCCTTCGTCACATTAGCAAACGAAGCAGATTCTACCCATTTTGTGAAGTAATCTATGACCACAAAAATGAATCGATGTCCATTAGAAGCTTTTGGGGAAATTGGCCTTATAACATCCATGCCCCACATAGAAAAAGGCCACGGCGAAGTCATGACATGAAGGGGCGAAGGTGCTGCATGAATTTTATCACCGTAAACTTGACATTTGTGGCACTTTCGTGCGTAACTAATGCAGTCGCTTTCCATCGTCAGCCAGTAATAACCGAGTCTCATAATCTGTCTGCCCATAGTGAAACCATTGGCATGCATTCCACAAACCCCTTCATGGACTTCTTCAAGTATTTTTCTGGCTTCAACAGCATCCACGCATCTCAGGAGCACCTGATCTTTTCCTCTTTTGTACAGGGTGCCCCCATCAAGAACAAATCCCACCGCCACTCTTCTGATTGTTCTTTTGTCGTTCTCATTTGCTTGTTCGGGATACCTTTGATTCTTGACATATTCTAGGATATCATGGAACCATGGCTGTCCATCTGCTTCTTTTTCAATGCTAAAATAATGTGCAGGGGCCTCATATATGCTCATTTGGAGGGGCATTATTTCCGTTTCTTGGTTTGCTTTGAACATTGAAGCCAAAGTGGCTAGGGCATCCGCCAATTGGTTTTCTTCTCGCGGGAAGTAATTAAAAGTTACTTCTTTGAATTCTTTGATCAGCTTTGCCACAAGATCGCGATATTTGACCAACTTCCCATCTCTCACTTCCCAATCTCCACGGATTTGGTAAATCACCAGCGCTGAGTCTCCGTACACCCCGAAGATTTCGATGTCTCGTTCAATAGCTGTACGAAGCCCTATGATGCAAGCCTCATATCCCGGTACGTTATTGGTACAGAAGAAATTTAATCTGGCAGTGAATGGATAATGATTCCCTTCTGGTGACACTAAGACTGCTCCAATCCCATGCCCCAATGCATTTGATGCACCATCAAAGCTCATATTCCATGATTTCTCTTTTGACGACTCACATTCTTTTTCTGTAATGCACATCAAGTCTTCATTTGGGAAGTCAAATCTCAATGGCTCGTATTCCTCTATCGTTCGAGTTACTAAGAAGTCAGTTATTGTGCTCCCTTTTATCGACTTTTGATTCACGTAGATGATGTCGTATTCCGATAGTAAGATCTGTCATCGTGCCATTCTTCCTGAGAGTGCAGGTGATTCCATCATGTACTTTATTGGGTCCAGCTTTGAAATTAACCATGTCGTATGATACAACATATATTGTCTGAGCCTTCGAACTACCCAGACCAAAGCACAACAGAATTTTTCAATTGACGGGTACTTTGCTTCGTACTCTGTGAACTCCTTGCTAAAGTAGTAAATCGCCATTTCTCTTTTTCCTGACTCATCATGTTGCCCCAATATGCAACCCATTGAGTTTTCGAACACAGTCAGATACAATATTAACGGTCTTCCAGGAGTCAGCGATACTAGCACCGGAGGGTGAGACAAATACTGTTTTATCTTGTCAAATCCCTTTGACACTCTTCGTTCCATTCTCCAGGATTGTTTTTTCAAAGGAGTCGAAAAATTGGGCCACATTGGTTGGTAAGTTAAGCAATAAATCGAGCGATATAGTTCAACCTCCCCAAAAATCCTCTGACTTCTTTTTGTGTCCGTGGAGGTGGTAGTTCTCGTATGGCTTTTATCTTATCTGGATCAACCTCAATACCTCTCTCACTGACAATGAAGCCTAGTAATTTTCCCGAGATAGCCCCAAATGTGCACTTAGCTGGATTAAACTTCAGCTGGAACTTCCTTAGTCTTTCAAACAATTTCCTGAGGTTCCTAACATGCTCTCTTTCCTCGCGAGATTTGGAAATCATATCATCGACGTAGACTTCTATTTCTTTGTGCATCATGTCATGGAACAGCATCACCATAGCCCTCTGATAGGTTGCCCCGGCATTCTTTAATCTGAATGGCATCACCTTGTAGCAGAATGTTCCCCACATCGTTACGAAGGTAGTTTTCTCCATACCCTTGGAAGCCATTTTGCCGTCTTTCTTCGGTGCCAGGACTATGTTAGCTACCTATTCTGGGTATTTGGAGACTTGTAGAAAGCCAGCATCAAATTGTTTCTTGACTTCTTCTTTTATCTTTAAACGCGTTTCAGGCCTCATTCGTCTTAGCTTCTGTTGAATAGGTTTGCATCCTGGTTTCAGTGGGAGTCTATGGACCACTATATCCTCGTTCAAACCTGGCATATCCTGATATGACCATGCGAATACATCTTTGTACTCATGAAGCAAGGCGATCAAATCATGTTTGGTGTTCTCTGAAATGGAGGTCCCAATCTTCACTTCTTGCTTCTTTTCTTCATTTCTGAAGTTTACTATCTCGGCAGATTCTTGATGGGGTAGAACTTGTTTATCTGATGTCTTTTATCATTCTTAGTAAGTCAGGAGACGATACGTGATCTTCAGCATTTTCTTCAGCTTCGCATTCTCCTAAACAAATAGCTTTCTCAAAATTGATTTCAGGACTTGTAACGGGATTGTTCACGTTGTTGATATCTGAGCAGCTGAAAGGTAAATGGGAAAGAAAACTATGGAGAAGCATCAAAGTATTGGAACCGAACAAACATAATGCTATGGCATGATATGAGGTACATGTAAGGACAGGCTATGAGAAGGGGGAATAAATATGAAGCCAATGAGAATGAAAATACCATGACAAAATGTATCTCCATTAATGTTCATTTAAATGATAAAAGTCAAACATGAGTTCTTACAAAAGGATCCCACTATTACATAGAGGCACATAAAAAGGAGAGTTAACATTGAGCATTATTCTGGAGAGGACTTAGAAACTACAAGAAGATCCACAGCAGCCCAATTTGTTCCAAATGAATCCAAGAGGACAAAGGCGTATCGTTGAGACATCTTTAATTGCGTCATCTCCTTTGTCACCACTATCACGTTCCCTTCAGTATGGTTAGGGAGCGGATTTCCAGCCACATTACTAGTACCATCAAACCGTAAAATATCTGCATCAAGAAGACCTTGAACCCTTCTTAGCTGGACAATTTTCTATAGAATGCCCCCGGTTTCCAGATGGTACATGCAACTAGCATTAGGATCGTACCATTTTGGGTATAGGGGTTTCAGGGGAGCCACATAATGTGGGGATATTAATTATTTTTCTAGTAGTTTTGGGTACAGCTCTCTATACGACACAGGAATAGGGGTGAATCGAGGTTTTTTAGGATTGGGCTTTGGGTTGGAATCCCGCCTAAAAGGTCCTTGATGACTGGTAGTTACTATCCCTAGCTGACTTACTATAATAGGCTTCGAACTCGTACTGCCCTCTTCTTTTTCTCATTCCTCGGGGCTTTCAAAGTCCTCTCTCTCCCTTCCTTTGCCACTGTTTGAACAATCGGTTTGGCTCGATCATCTTCAAAGTTTAAGTACGAGCCCAATAGGGTCGAAGTATTAGTGTGTCCTTGGGGTTTATCGGTGACGAGTTCCCTTTGTGACTGTACGTCTGGTTGAGCCAGGATGTTTATCGGGGAGTAAACAATTTCTTCACCATCATCCGCACTACCGACCACAGGGCCACTCCTTTTTTCAAGTCTTTCGACTAGTAATTGGGTTAACCGGTGCATCATATTCATTTGATCTTGCATGTCCCGTTGAAATTTGGCCAACTGCTCTTGCATCAGTATTTGTCTTTGTTCTAATCTCTCCAACCTTTGTTCCATGTTTTCTAGGTCACTGAAATAATTTCACCTAATTAGAATCTTCCTACAAATTTTAATGCATGTGATATGATGCAATACGGATGCATGAAATGCAATGCAAATGCATGGGATGAATGCAAAAAGAAAGAGAGGCGTTGATCATGAATTCAATTCCATTAACAGAACTTGTGTAGCTAATACGTTTCTTTACATAAAACGGATCGCATATACAACCTTGTCCTCATAGTCTAGGTGAAAACACCAATGCTCTTTTTCGTATCTGGATGTTAAGGTCGTGTCCCGTGAACTTTCTTAATAGACATCTCTTCTAGCTCTTTGTTGCTTGGTCCAGGTCATATCTCATCACTCGTTTATCTTCCACGATACTCATAATCTTCTAATGACTCCCAAACAATCCTTGCCGTCTTGAATCTTCAGGCAAATCCTCTTCTTTGTATCTGGATGTCGTGTTCTGTGAACTTTTCAATAGATATCTCTTCTAGCTCTTTGTTGCTTGGTCCAGGTCGTACTTCGTCACTCACTTATCCTCCGTGTAACACCCCAAACCCGGTCAATACACCACGACCGAATCTGGTGCGTCACTGAGGAAAATATTTTGAAAAGAATCGAATTAATGATTAAAATTTTGTGAAAAACCCTTTGAAATTCTATATTTGTAGAAATCAGGTGTATAATAAGTTAAAACTAATAATTTACTTTGAAATTACGTAAAAAAAAATAAGTGAATAATTCATAGGTTAGAAAACATTTATATCATTTTAAGAAAACTCGAATTATTACTTTGAAAACCATTTGCATTTGAATGTAGAAACTTAGCATTTGAAAATCATTTAAATTATCGAAAACACTTAAGTTGTTAAAATTATCAAATGATTTATGTTACCCGATGGTAACGTTTTAAAAACCATCGCGTTGTGTAGTTTAGAAAACTTTGGGCGCAAATATTATAATAATCAAGAAATTTATAAGCCATATTTTAAAACAATTCCAAAGCATAAATATAATCCAAAATCATAATTTAAGAGGCCTTATTACAAACCCATAAAAATATAAAACCAAATTTAAATAAAGTAAAGTTCTCAAACCAAAGTTCACGTAGAACCGAAATTTATTGCATGGCCTCCTCGAGTTCATCCGGCTCCTCATCCGCAATCTCACGAATCACCTGAAATGATAAGGGAGAAGGTGAGTCATCAAGACTCAGTGCATATTCCCTCTCCCGGGTAATTACCACATACTTACACAAATTATAACAAAGCAACATATATGTATAATGCACCCATCCTAACCATCCATAACTCCTTTTCTACCCCGTGTGGTACCAAACCACTGGTGGCCAAAGACACAAATGTGATACCAAATCACTGGTGACCGAAGTCACGAATAATCCATCTGTGGGGCCAACCCACGTGTGATACCAAATCACTGGCGACAATCCCATATCTCAAAAGTGGGGCCAACCCACGGTGGTATTAACCACAAGGACGAGTAGCTATGAGGTGCCAAACCTCTGGTGTCCGAAGACACGAATGTGATACCAAATCACTGGTGGTGCCAAACCACTGGTGGTGCCAAACCACTGGTGACCGAAGTCACAAATCATCAAGTTGTGGGGCTAACCCACGTGTGATACCAAATCACTGGCGTCGATCCCACATCTCAAAAGTGGGGCTAACCCAAGGTGGTGTTAACCACAGGGACGAGACGCTATGAGGTGCCAAACCTCTGGTGTCCGAAGACACAAATGTGATACCAAATCACTGGAGATACCAAATCTCTGGTGTCCGAAGACACAAATGTGATACCAAATCACTGGTGACCGAAGTCACAATCTTCCCCCTCCTCTCATGTTGCCCATACCAATGCAATATATAAACAAATCATGTCAATATACTTGATATGAATCATATAACAAAATCTCATAAATCGTAGATCATGATTTCAATCCTCATGTATTAACAACATATCGAAACGGACTTACCCGAATCCTCATTCATACCATCACGGTATCATAACCAAATCTCATTGTTTTTCCCACTTTCATAATATGATTAGTTATAACACACATAAATACATATATAAACTAAGTTATAAAGTGTGTAAGTTACACACCTTTCACCAACGTAAGAACTAACTTCCAAAAATCCGATCTACCGCACTAGATCCTTGTCCTACAATCGTCCAAATCACAATATTTAATGAAGACCATTCGGCCAACAACATATCTTAATCCAAATAACCTTAGACTTCCTCAACCAACTTTAAGAATATAGAATCCTTACCACTTGACTTACCAACTTCGATTTGCTAAAGGAATGGCTTAAATTGATTGCTTCCGAAATCCCAATGAGCCTAATTGAATAATCGAATCCTAAAAATGGTTAGAACCTTGCAACCCAAAGCCCAAAGATTCGGCTTTTGTCCACAAGAAAATAACTTGGAAAAGAGAAAAGAATTGAAAGAAAATCGGCCATGAACACTTACCCTTTTCCAAAATCGATTGAAGAAAAATCAAAGATAATCTACCCTTGAATATTCGGCCAAAACAAAGACTAAAAGAGAGGAAGAAGGTTCGGCTATGGTGAAGTAAAAAGAGAAGAAGAAATAGTATGTAAATGGATGTTTTAACTTTGAGTAAATGAAAAAGAAATGGGATTTGAGATGAAGAATGATTCGGCCAAGAGAGTGTAAAGGGAAATGTGATTTGAACAATATTGAAAGAAAGAAAAAGAGTGAGATGTGGGAGAGATTCGGCCAAACACTTCTTTGCCAAAAAGAAAGTGCACAAAAATGCACAAAGTTAGATTGTAGTTTCGGTTTCAAAAGAGCAAATGAAAGAAAGAAAAATGGTATGATTTGGTTCAACAAAATGAGGTTAAAATCAAAAGCAAAAATGCACCAAAATGCACAAGACACATTCGGCCAAGGAGGGAAATTTTTGGAGAGGAAAAACAATTGCAAAAAGATGTTCAAATGACAAAAATTGGCCAACTATTCCCCCCCAAGCTACCTATCACATTCGGCCATCCCCCCTTGCCACACATGCTGTCCACATTCAATCACTAAAGGCCTAGGAATACTTTCCAAAACATCATCCTAAAGTCTAGCCTTATGTCTCCCGAACCTTCCTTAACCTTAAGAATCTTATCCCCAATACCAAGCTTTCCTTAAACATATATTCAACTTACCAAAATAAATAGTCCAACCTATCATGAATAAGGTTTGACCGACCATCAATGCTAGAACACAAAAATAAAGTCTTCAAAATGCTAATCATGTTACTCGAACCTTTAACCTCAAGCCACCTTTCAAGCTCCTTAACCAACTTGCCACTTACTCCTCTTATGCTTTAATTTAACACTTAAATAAACTTAAGTGTCAAGCTCACTTAATCCACTTCATTAAATGAACCATACTAAAATTTATTCTAGCTTCCTAAATAAAATCAAGCCTTCACAAGACTATACTAACACACAAAGTTCATACCCGAGCCAACACAAATAATACTAAAATTTCAGGATGTTACAATTCTACCCCCTTAAGAAAATTTCATCCTCGAAATTACCTGATCAAAAGAGTTGAGGATACTGCTGCCTCATCGCATCCTCCGATTCCCACGTAGCTTCTTCCACGCCATGATTCCGCCATAAAACCTTCACTAAAGGAACTGACTTCTTGCGCAAAACTTTCACGTCTCGATCTAAAATCTGCACAGGTTCCTCCTCCACCATCAAATCTGGATTCACCTCTACTTCCTCTACTGCCACGATATGCGATGGATCAGAACGATAGCGTCTAAGCATGGAGACATGAAACACATCATGAATCTGACTCAGTTCCGCTGGCAACTCAAGCTGATAAGCTACTGGTCCCACTCGTCTCAACACCTTAAACGGTCCAATGAACCTTGGACTTAACTTGCCTTTTCTCCCAAATCTTAACACTTTCTTCCATGGCGAGACCTTCAGAAAAACTTTGTCACCCACGGCAAACTCTATATCCCTCCGCTTGAGATCGGCATAAGACTTTTGCCTATCCGAAGCTTCCTTCAGACGAGCCTGAATCAACTTCACCTTATCCTCAGTTTCTGCAACCAACTCTGGTCCTAACATCTGACGCTCAACCAACTCTGTCCAACATGTAGGTGTGCGACATCGCCTACCATACAACGCCTCATATGGTGCCATCTTAATGCTTGCCTGATAACTATTGTTGTATGCGAACTCAACTAACGGTAGAAACTCTTCCCAGCTACCTCTGAAGTCCAAAACATATCCTCTCAACATATCCTCTAAAATCTGAATAACTCTTTCCGACTGCCCGTCAGACTGTGGATGAAATGCGGTACTGAAATCCAATCGCGTACCCAAGGCCTGATGTAACGATCTCCAAAACCTCGACGTAAATCTGGGATCTCTGTCTGAGATGATCGACACTGGCACACCGTGCAACCTCACTATCTCTGCCACATACAACTTAGCTAACCTCTGAAGCGAGTAATCCATCCTTACCGGAATGAAATGAGCTGACTTAGTCAGACGATCCACAATCACCCAAACTGAGTCCTTCTTACTAGGTGTAAAAGGTTGTAACACCCTGGTTCTAGGGCTTATGCATTTAGTGCATAACTCGAGTGATGATGGGCTTCTTGTGTGCTGGGGCAAGTTTTTAGGGGGTTTGGAGACCCTGGAAGGTAGGGAAGGCCTTAGGAAATTTTTGATTTTCAGTGGTTAAAAGGGGAGCTTGGATAGTGGGGGCCTCAAGAGAAGTTTTGGTGAAGTTTTGGCACAAAGAATGGCTTGGCAGAGTGGCAAGGAGGTGCCACATAAGGCATGGAGAAGTGACGCCTCAAGGGGAGCTGGAAGGGGTCTCAGGTTCGATTCGCAAGGGCAGCAGGAGGGCCTTGTTTTTGCGTCACTTTGGTAAGGGGTTGGACGGTTTTTGAGTGCTAAAAAGATGGATGAAGACTTGGTCTTCCTTTTTGAATTCGGCTAGGATATGGGTTGACTCATTCAAATCTTTTGAATGAGTGTTAGGGAGGTAAAGTAAGAGGATTTTTGGGAGTTGGTGGGGGTTGAGTTGTTGGCCGAATTTAGTAGTATAAATAGGGGCGGAGGTGCTCACCTTTGGTCACTTTTCCCATTTGCTTGCTTGCCGATTTCTTCACAAATTCTCCATTTGTTCTCCCCATTTCTCCTAAGCTATCTTCCTTCTTTCTATTCAATCCTTGGCCGAAACCACTCACCCTTCATCTCCCTCTTTGTTAAACCGAAAGTACATCCCCCACACTTTTCTTTCCCTCTTCTCAAACCTTTGGCCGAAACCCCTATTCCCTTTCCTTGATTTTCTTTTATTGATAGTCGAACCTACACCCCACTTTTGTGTCGTGTTCCTTTCTTTTATTTGGTAACACCTTGGCCGAATGTTAGCATAGATCTCGTTGGGTCCGTTTGCATCGTTGTGGAAGGTACTTTGGGGTTGGAAGTAGTCAGTCAAGCCTCCGTTTGTTAGCAGTCAGCTGGGTAAGAGATTTTGGTAAGGATATTTATTAAGATTTGTTACTTAGTTTGTGATTTGGAGGGTTAACCCGTTTATCTGATTAAGTGTGTTGATGGAGGCAACGACCAGTCAGAGCGAGCAAGGGAAAGCTCGTGTTCCAAAATTCAAAAAGAGAGCTGTCTCGGCGGTTCGGGATTGGCCACCGGGGTGTGGGCCAGCAGCAGGGGATAGTTATAGGCAGATAGCTATTGTTTCGTTGAGCGATAGCATAGGGATCGAAAGCTTAGAACTACAAGTGATAAGGTGCGTAATCATCGCACTATTTCCTTCAGTTAATTGCTTGCTAATGCTTATGTTGGATAATCGGATATCAGGTGAGTAAGTTGGTGATATTATGTTATTGTGTTATATATATATATTTGGTGTGGTATGCTTATTTGTATGATGACTTAACATGTGGCATTTACATACTTGCATGGGATTTGGATTGGATGGAGGAAGGAAGGGTGTACACATGATGTACGTGGTCTAATGTTAGCTCAGGCTACATTAGCGCTTGAGGGTTAGCTGTGTGCCACCTCAAGGGAGATGTTGGCTCGGTGCCCATCTCGGCGGTTGATGGCTATGTGTATCACCGTAGACGGTTTACGATATCGGGATCACTTTGGTTGATAGGTGGCTCAGCCACGGCCTTGAGCAGCGAGTTTGCCAAGGTAAGGTTTATGGATCACGATGTGATCAGTGGTGGATTAGCCACGGCCTTAGGCAGGGAGTCTGCTAAGGTTGGTGTTACGGTTGGATTGTAGGTTGGGCTGAGATGCATATTTGCATGACTTGTTATGAGTACGGTATGGTTATGGGCCAAGCCCATACGTGTGGAATAAGTGTTGTGATTATGCACTGAGTCAGTGGACTCACTCTATTTTTCCTAACCATTTCAGGTGATGCGTAGAATTGGACCGGGATCGGAGAGGACACATGGTGGCCCATGCAGAAGGAAGAGTTTAATTATTTTGGAACATTTTATGTTAAGTACTTGGTTTAAATATTTGGGTTGTAATAAGGGCCTTAGAATTATTTTATTATTATTTTTGGTACTATTTTATTTTAATTTAATTATGGTTTAATTAATTTGATTTACTATGTGAAAATTGATTTTTATATTAGCAACCTATTTATTCGATAAATATAAGTTAATAAAGTGTTTTTAATGTGGACATTTTTATAATACCAAAAGTTTAAAGTATAGTTGTTTTTTTAAAGTACATGGGTTTTACCAAAAAGTTAGTAAATCTTAGTGTTTTGTTCGAAGTCAAAAATATTTTTCAACTGTCTTTCCGCAGTGACATAACCAAATTCGGTCGTAGTGAATGGGCCGGGTTTGGGGATGTTACAGAGATAATCTACTAACAAAATCCATTGTGATCCTCTCCCACTTCCACTGTGGAATCTTCATCGGCTGAAGTAACCCAGATGGCAACTGATGTTCAGCCTTGACCTGCTGACACGTCAGACATTTATCCACGAACTCAGTTACCTCCCGCTTCAGACCTGGCCACCAAAACTGCTCTCTCAAATCTCGATACATCTTGCTACCTCCAGGATGCATAGCATATGGGCTGCTATGTGCGTCCCGAAGAATCTTTTGCCTCAACTCTACATCCTTCGGCATACAAGCTCTCCCTTTAAAACACAATACTCCATCGCTGGACAAACTAAAATCCTCTAATCCACCATTCTGAACCCGCAACCTCCGATCATTCAAACCATCATCCTCCAACTGTTTCTCCTTGATCTGATCTAACCAAATCGGTTTGACTTGCAATTCCGCCAAAAGACTCCCATCGTCATACAAGCTAAGAAGAGCAAACATCGATCTTAAATCAGACACAACCTTACGGCTCAACGCGTCTGCCACCACGTTAGCCTTGCCGGGATGATACTCAATTGAACAGTCGTAGTCCTTCAACAACTCAATCCATCTACGCTGCCTCAAGTTTAAATCCTTCTGAGTCAAAAGATACTTAAGACTCTTGTGATCCGTGTAGACTATCGACTTCTCTCCGTACAAATAGTGTCTCCATATCTTCAAAGCAAAAACCACTGCTGCTAATTCCAAGTCATGCGTCGGATAATTAACCTCATGTGGTCTCAACTGCCGAGATGCATAAGCCACTACCTTCCCTTCCTGCATCAACACACATCCCAAACTAGTATGTGATGCATCACAGAAAACCGTGAATTCCTTGCCTGCCTCAGGTTGAATCAAAACCGGAGCTTCAGTCAGAATCTTCTTCAACTTATCGAAACTTTCTTGCTGCTTCTCGGTCCACACAAATGGAACTCCTTTCCTCAACAACTTGGTCATCGGTGCGGCGATCAAAGAAAATCCTTCCACAAATCTTCGGTAATATCCCGCCAATCCTAGGAAACTCCGAATCTCAGCCACTGACTTAGGCGGCTTCCAATCCAACACTGCCTCAATCTTCCGAGGATCTACTCTAATCCCCTCAGCTGCTACAACGTGACCCAAGAAAGTCACCTCCCTAAGCCAGAACTCGCACTTACTAAACTTGGCATACAGCTGCTTTTCCCTTAGAATCTGCAACACTACTCGCAAATGCGCATCATGCTCCTCCTCTGACTTTGAGTATGCCAAAATATCGTCTATAAATACCACAACAAACTGATCCAAAAACTGCTGAAAAACTCGATTCATCATGTCCATGAATGCTGCCGGCGCGTTAGTCAATCCAAACGGCATCACCAGAAACTCGTAGTGTCCATATCGAGTACGAAATGCCGTCTTATGGATATCAGCCTCTTTCACCTTTAGCTGATGATATCCAGACCTTAAATTAATCTTGGAGAAAACCACTGCCCCTTTAAGCTGATCAAACAAGTCATCTATCCTTGGCAAAGGATACTTGGTTTTGATCGTCAGCTTATTCAACTGACGGTAATCAATACACATCCGCATCGTACCATCCTTCTTCTTGACAAAAAGTACCGGCGCTCCCCAAGGCGAAACACTTGGTCGAATGAAACCTCGATCCAACAACTCCTGAATCTGAGCCTTCAATTCCATCAATTCCTTCGGTGTCATCCTATACGGAGCTATAGACACTGGCGCCGTTCCGGGTAACAGATCTATACTGAATTCGACTTCACGATCCGGAGGCAGTCCCGGAAGTTCTTCAGGAAATACATCAGCATATTCCTTTACAGTTCGAACATTCCCCACAGAAGACTCTTTAGCTTCCAAAGCACACACATAGACTACAAACGCCTCACAGCCCTTCCTGACCATCTTCACAGCTTTCAACGCAGATACCGCGTTGGATAGATAATCTCTCCTATTACCTATCATGACCACCTCTTCGCCATCCGCTGTCTTCAAAACCATGCGCTTAGCAGCGCAATCCAAACTTGCTTGGTACTTGACCAACTAGTCCATCCCAAAAATCAGATCGAACTCCTCAAACGGCAGTTCCATCAGATTAGCTACGAACACTACCCCTTGAAATTCTAGGGGTACGTCTCTATACAGCTTATCTACTTCTACAGAGTGACCTAGAGGACTAAGTACTGTCATCCTCCTAGAAGCAGTCTCAGAATCTAAACTCATGGTCTCTACAATACTACTAGCAACATACGAGTGCGTCGAACCCACATCTATCAAAGCAGTATATGGAACACCAAAGATTAAGAACGTACCGGTTATGACATCCGGTGCGTCACCCTCCTCTCGTCGCCTCGCAGCATACACCAAACCAGGCTGCCTTGCCTCAGTGTTACCAACACCTCTGCCAGATGCTCCGCGGCCTCGACCAGAGCCATTACCTCCTCTACCATTACCACGACCTGTCTGCGGTGCTGGTCCCTCCTTTCTGAACTGAGCACGACCTTGACCTTCAGACTGATTCCTGGCTTGCTTACGTGGACAGTCTCTCACACGATGATCCAGCAAACCACACTCGAAACATCCTTTTCCTCTGGTCCAACATTCACCCCAATGAAACTTTCCACATCGGTTACACCGTGCTGGACCCTGATTAGCAGTAGCAGCCTCCCAGACTGATTCGGCCCACTCTGCCTAACCCTCTTCTGAGCACTACCAGCTGACCCAGATGATCCATATCCTCTCTTATACTTATTCCGGTCGTAACTCTGTCTTCCAGATTCCTTTATTCCTTTGGCTATCTTAGCCTTTTCAACCAAAGCAGCAAACTCTCGCTCCTGATGTGGAGCAATCAACAGTCTCAGCTCGTCCTTCAAACCATCCTCGAATCGAACACATCGCTCGTGCTCCGAATCCACAATACCTCCAGCATACCGGCTCAATCTTAAGAACTCAGCCTCATATTCTGATACGGATTTACTCCCTTGGATCAAACTCAGAAATGCCTTACGTTGCGCATCAACGTAACTAGACCCGATATACTTCTTCAGATACGCAGCCTTAAAGTAGTCCCAAGTGAGATCTTCCGCCGCAGCACCATTCCGAACCGTGAGCCACCACTGATATGACTCATCACGAAGAAGCGATACAATCCCTTTCAGCTTTTCCTCGGCATTCAGATCCAGGTCATCCATGATTCGCTCCGTCGCCTCTAACCAATATTCAGCTGAGCTGGGAGCTACACCCGAAACACCTCGAAATACCTCGGCTCCGTTGGCTCGGAGTCGCTCTGGTACAGATTTTCGAGCTCCTGCGCCTCCACCTACTCCAGCTACCCTCTCAAGAAATCGCAGCATCGCCTGAGACACTGCGTCATCCCTTGTTTGATCCTGATGCTCAACTCCAACCGCTGGTGGTGGAACTGGTGGTACCTCATTCTCGGATCCTTGACCCGACCTCACTGGCTCAGACACAGCCATCCTACCTCGACCACGTCCACGCATAACACGACCTCGTCCTCGAGTACTCATGTCTAACGTCTCGTTTTATCTAAGTTAAAAGTTTTATGCATTAGTCATTATTCCACTTTCTTTAAAGCACAATTTTATGAAAAGTTTAATAAGAAGTTGTTTCGTGAGCACACCAAACCTATAGTCTTGGGTCTCTAAAGTAGTTCCTACTACTACACAGTCATGCCAACATCATCATATCAAATCATCAAAATCAACAGTTTTGATGTACTTACCAGGGCGGATCGGTGCCGGAGACTCGGGCCATGCCTTTCAAACCATATAATTTTCAACAATAACATTTTAAAACCATACTTTTAAAACTTTTTGAGCCTCGGGCCCACAGCTGAGCTTTTGAACTTAGCTCTGATACCAATTTGTAACACCCCAAACTCGGTCAATACGCCACGACCGAATCTGGTGCGTCACTAAGGAAAATATTTTGAAAAGAATCGAATTAATGATTAAAATTTTGTGAAAAACCCTTTGAAATTCTATATTTGTAGAAATCAGGTGTATAATAAGTTAAAACTAATAATTTACTTTGAAATTACGTAAAAAATAAGTGAATAATTCATAGGTTAGAAAACATTTATATCATTTTAAGAAAACTCGAATTATTACTTTGAAAACCATTTGCATTTGAATGTAGAAACTTAACATTTGAAAATCATTTAAATTATCGAAAACACTTAAGTTGTTAAAATTATCAAATGATTTATGTTACCCGATGGTAACGTTTTAAAAACCATCGCGTTGTGTAGTTTAGAAAACTTTGGGCTCAAATATTATAATAATCAAGAAATTTATAAGCCATATTTTAAAACAATTCCAAAGCATAAATATAATCCAAAATCATAATTTAAGAAGCCTTATTACAAACCCATAAAAATATAAAACCAAATTTAAATAAAGTAAAGTTCTCAAACCAAAGTTCACGTAGAACCGAAATTTATTGCATGGCCTCCTCGAGTTCATCCGGCTCCTCATCCGCAATCTCACGAATCACCTGAAATGATAAGGGAGAAGGTGAGTCACCAAGACTCAGTGTATATTCCCTCTCCCGGGTAATTACCACATACTTACACAAATTATAACAAAGCAACATATATGTATAATGCACCCATCCTAACCATCCATAACTCCTTTTCTACCCCGTGTGGTACCAAACCACTGGTGGTGCCAAACCACTGGTGTCCAAAGACACAAATGTGATACCAAATCACTGGTGACCGAAGTCACGAATAATCCATCTGTGGGGCCAACCCACGTGTGATACCAAATCACTGGCGACAATCCCATATCTCAAAAGTGGGGCCAACCCACGGTGGTATTAACCATAGGGACGAGTCGCTATGAGGTGCCAAACCTCTGGTGTCCGAAGACACGAATGTGATACCAAATCACTGGTGGTGCCAAACCACTAGTGGTGCCAAACCACTGGTGACCGAAGTCACAAATCATCAAGTTGTGGGGCCAACCCACGTGTGATACCAAATCACTGGCGTCGATCCCATATCTCAAAAGTGGGGCTAACCCACGGTGGTGTTAACCACAGGGACGAGATGCTATGAGGTGCCAAACCTCTGGTGTCCGAAGACACAAATGTGATACCAAATCAATGGAGATACCAAATCTCTGGTGTCCGAAGACACAAATGTGATACCAAATCACTGGTGACCGAAGTCACAATCTTCCCCCTCCTCTCATGTTGCCCATACCAATGCAATATATAAACAAATCATGTCAATATACTTTGATATGAATCATATAACAAAATCTCATAAATCGTAGATCATGATTTCAATCCTCATATATTAACAACATATCGAAACGGACTTACCCGAATACTCATTCATACCATCACGGTATCATAACCAAATCTCATCGTTTTTCCCACTTTCATAATATGATTAGTTATAACACACATAAATACATATATAAACTAAGTTATAAAGTGTGTAAGTTACACACCTTTCACCAACGTAAGAACTAACTTCCAAAAATCCGATCTACCGCACTAGATCCTTGTCCTACAATCGTCCAAATCACAATATTTAATGAAGACCATTCGGCCAACAACATATCTTTATCCAAATAACCTTAGACTTCCTCAACCAACTTTAAGAATATAGAATCCTTACCACTTGACTTACCAACTTCGATTTGCTAAAGGGATGGCTTAAATTGATTGCTTCTGAAATCCCAATGAGCCTAATTGAATAATCGAATCCTAAAAATGGTTAGAACCTTGCAACCCAAAGCCCAAAGATTCGGCTTTTGTCTACAAGAAAATAACTTGGAAAAGAGAAAAGAATTGAAAGAAAATCGGCCATGAACACTTACCATTTTCCAAAATCGATTGAAGAAAAATCAAAGATAATCTACCCTTGAATATTCGGCCAAAACAAAGACTAAAAGAGAGGAAGAAGGTTCGGCTATGGTGAAGTAAAAAGAGAAGAAGAAATAGTATGTAAGTGGATGTTTTAACTTTGAGTAAATGAAAAAGAAATGGGATTTGAGATGAAGAATGATTCGGCCAAGAGAGTGTAAAGGGAAATGTGATTTGAACAATATTGAAAGAAAGAAAAAGTGTGAGATGTGGGAGAGATTCGGCCAAACACTTCTTTGCCAAAAAGAAAGTGCACAAAAATGCACAAAGTTAGATTGTAGTTTCGGTTTCAAAAGAGCAAATGAAAGAAAGAAAAATGTATGATTTGGTTCAACAAAATGAGGTTAAAATCAAAAGCAAAAATGCACCAAAATGCACAAGACACATTCGGCCAAGGAGGGAAATTTTTGGAGAGGAAAAACAATTGCGAAAAGATGTTCAAATGACAGAAATTGGCCAACTATTCCCCCCCAAGCTACCTATCACATTCGGCCATCCCCCCTTGCCACACATGCCGTCCACATTCAATCACTAAATGCCTAGAAATACTTTCCAAAACATCATCCTAAAGTCTAGCCTTATGTCTCCCCAACCTTCCTTAACCTTAAGAATCTTATCCCCAATACCACGCTTTCCTTAAACATATATTCAACTTACCAAAATAAATAGTCCAACCTATCATGAAAAGGTTTGACCGACCATCAATGCTAGAACACAAAAATAAAGTCTTCAAAATGCTAATCATGTTACTCGAACATTTAACCTCAAGCCACCTTTCAAGCTCCTTAACCAACTTGCCACTTACTCCTCTTATGCTTTAATTTAACACTTAAATAAACTTAAGTGTCAAGCTCACTTAATCCACTTCATTAAATGAACCATACTAAAATTTATTCTAGCTTCCTAAATAAAATCAAGCCTTCACAAGACTATACTAACACACAAAGTTCATACCCGAGCCAACACAAATAATACTAAAATTTCAGGATGTTACACTCCGTGATGTTCATAATCCTCTGATGACTCCCGAACAATCCTTGTCGGCTTTGAATCTTTCGGCAAAGTCTTCTCTCGTTGTTACCTAGACTATGTTCAGACGACTGTATTATAATCCACTTTATCAAGTAACACATTTCCTTATGACAAACTCTCCTATTCAGCAATCGAATATGAATCAACACCCCCTTTCTAGGATGATGCAATGTAATGCAAATGCATGAATGCAAAGAGGCATCGATTTAGATTCAACTTCATTTAGAAAACTTTTCAGAAAACAAAGCTCTTTACATAAAATGGGTTATAAATACAACTTTGCCCTAATGCCCAGAGTTTTGACTTTCTCGAGCAATGAAGCTAATTCCTGATCCATCCGCTATATTCAGGAGTAGTCCTTAATCCCGCGGTCAACTTTTTTATTCGACGAACTTGGTTCCAAGCAGTAGAAATTTCTTTGACTCTTTTCTTGTAGTTTTCACCTTTATACAGAAAGTCACATTGTGCTAAGCCATGTGTCGCCGATATAAATTGTCTCGACCCGTACTGTCTTAAGACCAATAGAGGAGCATAACCAGTGGCCCCCCAAATTCCGAGCAAAGGGACCTAGTCGAAACCCCCGCATCGAAATAGAATCTCATTGGGTATGAACCAAGGAGCTCTCCACTCAATGTCCCCCTCCTGAAGATTCTTAAGAAGTGCTATCCAATTTTCTTCCGACACGTCGTCTCTTCTTGGTGTAGCTGCTATCTCTTTCAACGGGGAATAATTATCTGTAAAGATTCGGCAAGAAACCTTGTCTACTTTCCAAAAGTGGCTGTGAAACCAAACCAACAACAGCGGCGCGTATCCCACGAACCTGCCTTCTCCGGATCTTCTGCATGTGTTCAATGACCTGAAAGTCTCGGCTAAGATTGTAGGAACTGGCTTAACCCCCTTACTGAGCCGGTCGAAAAATTCTGTGACAGCTTCATCTACATATCCCAACGCTCTAGGGAAAAGCATTAACCCGTAGATACTCAATGCGAAAACATTGACTCTTTTACTTATATTCGGATGGGTTAAGATCAAATCTCTCAAGTTCCTTCATGGGATGCACTTACACTCGCCTTTTTGTTTGATTCTGGCCGTAATACACTGCTCGCTCATTCTCGTAATACTCATCAATTTCTTCCAAAAGGCGGGGACATAGGTGGCTCTCGAATAGATTGTGTCGGCTTGAACCCTCGGGCAATGCAGTAAAGCTGTGTATTCTTCTATGGTGGGTACCAAATCCACTTTCCCAAAGGTAAAGCAATTGTATGCAAGGTTCCAGAATTGAGTGATGGCTCGGAATAACTACTCGTCTACCTTGACATCCAGTAAGTATGGCAAATCCCCGTAATTTTGGCAGAACGAACCCTTGGTCTCATCGTTCCATTGATCCCATATTGCTTTTAACTCATGAAGATTATTTTGTGTGACGTTGATACGAGTGTAGTCCCGTAGTTCTGACACATGCCCCGCAGCTATACTATCTCCTTTTTCTAGTTGTATCGTTTCTGACCAAGTCTGGACAGCCGCATTATCCCCCACTTTATCAAGAAAGTCGTTTTCCATGGCAAACTTTCTAACTCAGCAATTGAACCCGAATCGACACCTCTTAAATGTGAAAATGCATGCAATGCAATCAAAACAAGAGAAAATACGTTAATGCTAGAGAAAATAAGCAAACACAAAAACGTTAGTGCAAGAGAAATAAACAAACATAAGACACCTATTGGGGTGACCACTAGGGGTTTAGCGTGGTTCTGTCTAGGGTGGGTTCCTAGGTCTCTCTATATGTGGTTCAGTTCTAAAGCGAAGGTACCTGAACCAGTAGATTCCTTGATCCTCACCCATTATAGGCTCATATGCACCAAGTTCAGTTCAGGGGAACACATTTCCCTATGGCTGCACGGAGATGAAAATCTCATGAAGACATAGGTACGGATCTATTCCGAAAGCGATTCACTATCCTGCACAGAGGTGAAAACCTCACGAAGGAGTAGCTTCTTGCTCCCACTTAAAGGTGTGACCCAGCGGTCATGCAATATGATGCAGAAATGTTTTACGAGACTTAAACCATACCAATCAAATGAGATGACGCAAGTGAAAAACGTAAGAGGATCAAAATTTCTCAAATTAGATTTTCAATTTTGACAAAAAGACAGAAAACAATCAATTTTATGGCTCAACTCTCGAAGGTCCCCAGTAGAGTCGCCAAGCTGTCGAAACCATCCTTTTTTGGAAAACTACCGATCTCTGAATCTCAAACAATCATCATTATCCACTCAGAACTCAAACCACACTGATCTCGTTTTGCCATTATCTCAGTATCACTTTTTTGAGCATCACAAATCTGACGTATAAACATTGGCCTCACTTTCAATTCAGCTAAAACTGAACCATCATCACACAGATCTATCTGAGTACTCATTGCTCGCAAAGCAAATAAAGACTTTCGGCTCAAAGAATCAACAACGACATTAGCTTTACTCGAATGATAATCAATCACTAATTCATAGTCTTTTAGCAATTCTAACCATCTCCGCTATCTCAAATTCAATTATTTACCCGATTCAGGTTGAGCTAACACTGGTGCCTCTGTCAATAATGATTTCAACTATTCAAAACTCTGCTAGCACTTTTCTGACCACTCAAATTTAACATCTTTCTGTAACAATTTCGTCAATGGAGTCGCAATCATTGAGAATCCTTTCACAAATCGTCTATAATATCACGCTAGTCCCAGAAAACTAAGGACTTCAGACACATTTCTCGGAGGCTTCCATTCTAAAATAGTTGAAATCTTGGTCGGATCAACTCGTATTCTTGTAGCTGATACAATATGTACCAAAAAACCAACCTCACGCAGCCAAAACTCACATTTGCTGAACTTTGCATACAATCGCTTCTCGCGAAAAGTCTGTAACACAATTCTCAAATGCTCGGCATGTTGCGTCTCATCACAAGAATAAATCAGAATATCATCAATAAACACCACAACAAATCAATCCAAATACAGTCTGAATATCCAATTCATCAAATCCATAAACACTGTAGGGGCATTCGTTAGTCCAAAAGGCATAACTAAGAATTCATAATGTCTGTACCTCGTTCTGAAAGTAGTTTTTGGCACATCTGATTCTTTAACTCGTAGCTGATAATAGCCCGATCTCAAATCTATCATAGAAAATACTGTAGCTCATTTCAGCTGATCAAACAAATCATCAATATGAGGCAAAGGATATTTGTTCTTTATCGTCACTTTGTTCAATTATCGGTAATCAATACACATCCTCATAGTGCCATCTTTTTTTTTTTTACAAACAACACAGGAGCACCCCAGGGTGAGAAACTCAGTCATACAAATCCTCTATCAGTCAACTCTTGCAACTGAGACTTCAACTCTTTCAATTCTGTTGGTGCCATTCTATACGGAGCTATTGAGATAGGTGTCGTACCCGG
This sequence comes from Gossypium australe, assembly GCA_005393395.2. Taxonomy (NCBI): domain Eukaryota; kingdom Viridiplantae; phylum Streptophyta; class Magnoliopsida; order Malvales; family Malvaceae; genus Gossypium; species Gossypium australe. Next base: position 101,162,295 of record CM016617.1, read on the forward strand.
CACTAAGTCAATACCAAACTCAACTTCTCGTATCGAAGGTAATCCCGGTAGTTCTCTAAGAGATACGTCTGGGAACTCGCAAATTATAGGCACAGATTCAACTTTCTTTTCAGTCACTTTTGTATCTATCACATACGCAAGATAGGCTTCGTAACCCTTTTTTCACATAATTCAAAGCTTTCATTGATGATATAACAGCCGGTAACCCATTCAAATCTCTAGATTCAATTTGAACTATCTCACCATTCTGACTTCTCAATTCAATACTCTTCCGTTTACAGTTCACAGTAGCATGATGCAAAGTGAGCCAATCCATACCCAAAATTATATCAAATTCAACGAATGGTAGCAGCATCAGATTAACCGGAGAACAATTATCCCGATACATCAACGGACAATTCTTGCACACTTTATCAACCAGAACACATTTTCCTAAGGGGTTTGATACTTTAATTACAAATTCAGTAGACTCAACAGGCAGAGTCTTACTAGATACTAGATTCACACACATATGAATGAGTAGATCCTGGATCTATCAATACAATCACATCAGTATCAAATAGAGTAAAAGTACCAGTAATGACGTCTGGAGATGACGCTTCTTCACGAGCGTGAATAGCGTAGGCTCGGGCAGGTGCTCTCGCCTCAGATCTCAAAACTGTATCAGTTGGCCCTCTCTGATTTCCACTCACATTCATGGTGTTTCTAGGTGGTCTACCTCTAGCTGTCGTATTACTCGGTCTCACATTCTGTATATTGTCTTTCTCAGCTAACTCTGGGCAATCTTGAATGAAGTGATCTCGTGATCCACATTTGTAGCAAACTGTATTATTATACATGCCCCAGCATTCTCCGGTATGACGTCTTCCACACTATCTACACTCAGGCTTGTTACTTTTAACACTTCCAACAATCGATTCAAACAGAATTTGAGTTTTTGAACCAACACTTTGTTTCACACGATCTCTACTCAAATGTCCAAACGAAACATTTAAAAGATTAGTTGTGTCGAAACCATCCTTTTTTGGAAAAAGCAGGAATCGATCTTGGGTTTTAAAAAATGATAAAACGGGAGTCGCCACCGATCTTTATTGGGTGTGGTCGGATCACCATTGTTTTAATAAAAATTTTGATTTACTAAAACATTGTTTTTGGTCTACGAATTTTGAGAAAATGGATTCGGGAGTCGGTTACGTGCGAGGAAGGGTTAGCACCCTCGCCACGCCCAAAATTGGTACCGATTTGATCAATTAATGTCCTCATGTCGAAAGTTAAAAATTTTAAAGGAATTTAAAAATTCGACCTCTTTTGGAAATATTTGCGTTTTCTTGAATTAAATCAAGATCTTCTCGTTTCGAAGGAATAAAATATCACATCCAATACTTTAGGACACGATAGTTTAAATCCTCGAGCCCAAGATCATCTCATAGTTTTCCCAAATTGCAAATCAAGACTTTCTCGTTTCAAAGAAATGAAATATCACATCCAATACTTTAGGACACGATAATTCAAATCTTCAAATCTAAGATCGTATCATAATATTCTGGGGTTGGATATCAAGAAATTCTCGTTCCGAAGGAATGAAATATCACATCCAATACTTTAAGACACGATATTTCAAATTTCCGAGAATAAGCTTTTGTTTAAAAATGCAATTGTTTTAAAAGGATATTCGATTATTTAGATTAAATGAGAAAATTGCAAACCAATACTTTAGGGCACAATCTCTCGAGCTTCTAAATACAGAACATTGCCTTGATTTAGAAAATCTTATCTTGGAATAACAAAACATCACATCCAATGCTTTAGGACACAACATTTCAGATTCTCGGGTATAAGCTTTTTGTTTAAAAGGTATTTGTTTAAAAGGATATTCGGTTATTTAGGTTAAACGAGGAAAGTGCAACCCAATACTTTAGGGCACGAGCTTTCGAATTTCTAAATAAGGAATATTACCTTTACAAAAAGAAGCAATTTTTGTATCAATATAGCACAAGTTTATAATAAAATGTAAAAACAAATTGCAATACTGATATGCGTAGCAACACGGAAATAAATGCGTTAATATGAACGACAATGGTGAGGGCGAAAATAAAATAAAACAAGTCTAAAACAAATGAGAAAAGAACAAAACAGAAATAATAATAAAACTAAAATAATAATGATAAGTATATATACAAGTCATAGTACAATAATAGTGATATAGAAATAATAATAACATAATAGTATAACAAAGGTAATAAAATAATAATGATAATATGGTAATAAAGAAATAATACAAAATATGTACGATATAATAATATAAATATAGTTATAATAAATATATAAATAATGTAATAATACTAATAATAAAGATATTAAATAATATTAATAATAATAAAGTAATAATAATAGTAATAATAATAATAACAATGAAAACAGTATTAATAATAATAATAGTAATAATAATAATAGTAATAGTAAATATAATAATAATAATTATAATGATAATATAGTAATAATAATAATAAAATAATAATAAGAAATATATACAATATACTAGTATAAATATAGTAATAATAGTAATAATAATAATAATGTGAAATATTAGAAATTAATGACAATAATAATAACAGTATATACAGACAAGGGAAGGCTAAATTGTAATCAAAATAAAATAAAGGGGGTTAAAACAGAAATAAATTGAAGGGGAAAAGGGATAAGGGACTAAGATGTCACACTCGCGCAACCTAGAAGGACCAAAACGGGAATAAACCCCGCGCTCTAAAAGCAGCGTTCGAATGGGGACCCAGTTGAAACGCGGGAAAATTAAAGGGGCAAAATTAATAAAGAGAAAACTCGATTGTGAAGCTATGAAAAGGCGGAGGGACTGCGCGCATAAATTACCCTTTTGTGCAAAACGCGAGGATCTTACTTGGAGCGGGTCGGGAAATCGGGTCGGAGGTTTGAAACGACATCGTTTTGGGCGTTAAGGGCCAGCCCCAAAACGACGTCGTTTTGATGGGCTATTTAAAGGCCAAACTTCTGGAAAAAATTCATTTCCTCACCCCACTTTAAAAAAAAATCTCACTCTCTATTCTCTCTGCAAGGCAGGGACCTTCGATGGGGATTCCGTCCGGCGACCGTCGCCGGCCACCGTGAATCCGCAAAAGTAAGCCCTCTTTTAAATTTTTTATTTTTTTAAAACTAGTGTGTATATATATATGTGTGTATGTTTGTACAAATAAGAAGGAAAGGATATGCAATGAAATAAAAAATTAGAAATCAAAAATAAAATCACCTCCTTGTCGATCTGTTTTTGTTGTTCTTTTTGATTGATTTTTCTTTTTTAGACGACTATTTCTTTTTGATTTGTATTGATAAAATTCCCTCTCCTTTTACATTGTTATTTCTTCGGTTTTATATCCGAAAATTGAAGAAAAAGGACAGAAATAAAATACAATGGATTTCTCTTTTTGCTGTCATTGTTTGTCTTGTTTTGCAGGTGGGGTTGCGGTGCACATGGGCGTGGTGTTGGTGGCTGAGTGGATTGCGACGCTCCGGGGTTAGGGGTTAGGGTTTCTTAGTTTAGGTTTAGTATTTGGGCCGAGATCTTGGGCTTGTTTTAGTAATTGGGTTATTTAGGTTGTAAATGGGTTTGGTTTTTTTATTTTGGTTTTGGGCCTTTATTGGGTTAAATGGGTTTGGGTCTAATTTGTTTGGTTTTGGGCCTTGGTTGATGAGCCGAGGCCAAAATTGGTTATTACAAGTTGCATCTCTGAATCTCTATGACAAAGGTTGATACAACTGATTCATCGATCTTTTTCTTTCATCTCTAGCCTCGGAATATGCTTTCTTCTTTTCTTTGCTAAGCTCCTCAGCTTTGCAGGCTCTTTCAACTAGCACTACAAATTCATTCAAATCTAGTATTCCAACCAATAATTTAATGTCTTCATTCAACCCTTCAATGAAACGTTTACACATAGTAGTTTCGGTCGAAACACATTCCCGCCCGTATTGGCTCAATGTCACAAACTCCCGTTCATACTCAGTAATAGACATACGGCCCTGTTTCAGCTCTAAAAACTCTTTACGTTTCTGATCTATGAATCGTTGACTGATATATTTCTTCTGAAATTCAACTTGAAAGAAATCCCAGGTGATTCTCTCTCTCGGAACCACAGATATCAATGTTTTCCACCAATTATATGTCGTATCTCTTAACAATGAAATAGCATATTTTAAGCATTCATCAGGAGTCAATGACATCTCATCAAACACTCAAATTGTATTCTTGAGCCAAAACTCAGCTCGCTCGGCATCATCATCAATTGTAGCTTTAAACTCTTTGGCCCCATACTTTCGGATTTTATTTACAGGATGCTTACTCAATCGGATTGGATCTGTCACTTGTGGCACTACAGGTACTTGTGGGGGTGAAGGTTGTTGAGCAGCCGGATTCGTTCCAATGAATTCTGAAAACCACTCACTCATCATTTGGAAGAAAGCTTGTTTAGCCTCTCCCTCGTGGCTACTAGCTATTGGCCTAGACTCAGCTGGCGCTATCCCCTGAGCGGGAGCAGGCACATTGCTCTCAACATCATTAGCAACTGCTCGATCGGGATCCATTTACTATATAAAAACACATTTTTAACTGCCAAGATTCATCACACTATCGCAATTATATATATGGCATGTATAGCTAGACTGTAATAGCCCGAATGTGACCCTAATCGGAATGGTGGTTTCGGGACCATGATTCTGAGTTAGAAAATATTTTAATATTTTGTTCAATATCTGAGGTATGCGTGTGAACATGTGTTAAAATATTGTAGAATTATTTGTATGTTTGAGTGGCTAATTTAAGAAAAAGGATTAAATTGAATAAGCATGAAAATAACTATTGTGGAAATTAGGGCCAAAATGATTAGTTTTCTTTTTACATGAGATTTAAGTTGCAATTTAGCTCATAATTACCTACTAGTGGATGGCAATGACCATGAATTGTGTGTATGTTATATTTTATATTATTATTATTATATAGTGGGATGATATTCATTAAAGTATTATTTGATAAAGAAATAATAAAAAAAACATTTTTCTTCCCACTTTCTTCATCTTCTCCACGAAAACAAAGAGAAAAAAGAGAAGAAAACTTAAGCTCCATAGTTTCGGCCATTCCATGTCTTCTTAAGGTGAGTAATCAAGCTTAATTTTTGTAAATTCTTGCATGGTTGTGCTAGTTATCTTGAATACTATAAAGTTCGTGCAGAAATTTTGGGGTTTGAAGCTTGTGCTAGGTTCAGCCATGGATGAGTACTTTGATATGTATTATGTTTGATGAAAAAAAAAATGCTAAGCATAGATTAGACTTCAACGTGTATGAATAGGAATTTAGATGAAATGGATGTGGGAAGGTCTAATTTATGAAAATAAATAGTTGAGGGTATAAATGCAAAAATAAACGGTTTATATGGACTTATTTATGAATGAAGAAAATTCGGCTCTTAAGGGGTTAGTCCGAATTTCATGAAATTCGTGTGTTTTATGCTTGGGGACTAAATTGTAAGAAAGTGAAACTAGAGGGGTAAATTTACAAATTGGTAAATTACATGCTATGAATTATTTTAATGTTATAAAGAGATTTAAATAAGCTTGAGGAGTATTCGGCTTTAGATTAAAGGTGTATAAATTTTTTATATTTATATATATGTTTGAATGAATGAAAAGAACTAGTATTAAATTGTAAAAGTTTCAAATTATGAATGATAGATTGGAAGAATGGTACAATTATTTGTTTCGAATGGAGATGAATGAAATTTATTTGAGTAGGCTCTTTTAAATTTGGTTTTTGATCAAGGAAGGAAAGATTTGGAAACGGATCGGGGGAAAGCTAAACTAGACGAGTAGCCGGAACATTCTTACCTGTCGACTATCAAAGTAAGTTTTTAAGCAAATTTGTGAAGCCGATGTCTTATATATATATAAATGAGTATCAATGTAGAGGTAAGTAATGAGAATGGCATATTGCCGAAAGTGATGGTGAATTGGATATAAATATATATATATGGTTTAATGTGTTTCCTTTTGGGGATTTTGGATATGAATTTATGAGATGAATAATTGAATTGTTAATGTTGCATATAGTTTGAGAAGTATTAAACTATGACGTGCATGGATTCGATGTTAATACGGCTATATGCTATTGAATTGGACGAATATTATATCTCTGATTTGGACATTGAATTGCTAGGTTATGTTTATATGTATTACGGTGGATTTGATCTTGATATTTATATGGTTGCACAATTATACAATTTTCAGGACTATCGAAAAAGTACTAAGTGTACAAAACTATCACCGGGCACTTAGTGTGCGATACCGGTCATATAGGACTAATTGTGCGGATATGTTAAGTAACGGCTCTATGTGAGCGATACGTTACAATAAGTTGGCACTAAGTGTGTGATTATATTAAGTAATGGCTCTATGTGAGCGATAAGTTACGGTAACGGCTCTATGTGAGCGATACGTTACGGAAAATTTGCACTATGTGTGCAGGTCATCAGATTTTCTCAAGAACATGAATACTTTTAAAAAGGTAAATGGAAAATTCGGGTAAGTATATAGAAGAGAGATAAATATTTCATCTTGGTATAATTTATGCATGCTATTTTCGATCCACATATTAGTTATGAAAATGTTTGGTTTTGGTGATACAATGAGTTGGCATTTGATGAATGGTATCTTAATGCTCGTAATGAAATTGAAATTTTTTCTATATTTAATATGAGTTAGACAAGGGAAGTATCTGTTTATTATTTGATGTTATACTTTCATCTTTGCTTATAACTTACTAAGCTTTAATAGCTTACCGTTGTGTATTTGTTGTTCTTGTGCTAGATCTTTAAAGTTGAAGCTCGTACTCATGGATCCTGTCGAAGTCTAACACATTATCACTTATCTTGGTATTATTCTTTTTGTCGATAAATGATAAACCGTAAAAGTAACAGATTTTAGACCCACATTTAGTATGCTTTTGGATGATTTATCCCTTGTTTTATATAAAAAGGTGCTTTTAATCCTTTCTTTTCATGTCTTATACCCAGGAAAGCACCCGAGGATGAAAAGAATAAGAAACGGGCTTAAAACGGACCAAATTGGGCCAAGAGAGAAATCGACACTGCCTGGCCCAAAGCTAACACGGCCGTGTCTCATTAAAAGTCCGAGCACGGCCCGGCCACGATTCACACAGGCGTGTGCCATGGCCGTGTCCCTGCTGCTGGAAAGGGCAATTTCATTCGGGAAAGGATACTTGGAGGCAAAGAAACACATTCCAAAGCCTATTCAAACACCCTATTAGGAATTCTACTTAAATTAGGATACTTAGGGGCCAAGCCAAGGCATCACAAAGTCTATATAAACACCCAAGGGGGCAACTTGATAGGGGAGTTCGGCAGAAGTCGAACAGAGCGAAAGCAAGGCCAAGGAGCCAAGCCGAGAAGGTCAGAGTTAGGGAATAACACGAAGGATAGCCAGTTGATCCATCCCAAAAAGCCGAAATTATACTCAAGACGGCGGAATTCTCCTTCGATTCCTTTAGGGGGTTTTAGGATTTTTCTTATGTTTTGTTTTATCTTTTCTCTTGCGATGGTTTGTTATTTCATTATGAACTAAACCCCTCAGATGCCTGAAGAGGATGAAACTTAGATGTATTTTATTATTTGATTTTTAAGTTATATGATAAATTAATTAGTTTGTTCTTAATTATGTTTCTTAATCCAAATCTAATGTGCTTAGGTGGAGGAGGAATAGACCCTGCCTAAGAGAAGATCTAACATAATTAAGCGGAGTTGATCGAACGCCTAGAGATTGGGTTACGAGATTTTGCCAGATTAGGGTGAAACCTAATATGGGAGTCCATTGATCGATTTACTGCTATCCTAGGCGGTTATTACAAGCGAACGAGAGTTCCACTAATTAACCTAGGGTTAGATGTTATTCGCCTCGAGAGAGGGTTTAATATAGGTTAGGGAGTCTCACGGATCAAGCTAAGTAAAAGAAATCATATAATTTAGGGTTAGATAATAAGTGAAGTCTAGGTGGATTCTTCCCGAGGGTATCGTCAAAATCAACTGAGTTTTTCCTCAAAGTTATTTTCTAATTCGTCTTCTTGTCTTTGTGTCTTTAGTTTAGCTGTCGTCAATTTAGTTTAAAAGTAATCTTCACTCTAACTTTAAGACTAAATAATAAAAAGAAAGCAAGTATTAGTACTTTTAGTTCCTTTGGGTTCGATAACCGATCTTGCCTAGCTATACTACTGTTCGATAGGTACATTTGCCTTAATATCGTTGCCAGAGTTAGGCTCCAGGTTTGATCATTCTTTTATAAATATTTAAAACTCTGATTTTATAGTGATCAAGTTTTTGGCGCCGTTGCCGGGGAACTAAAATATTAAGAAAGCTTAATTTTTATTACTTTAGCCATTTTTTTTATTGCAAAATTTTTATTATTTATTTTGCTAATTTTTCTTTACTTTGACATGTAATTTTAGTTTAGAGGAGATGGCACTAAATAACTATCAGTGGCAGGTTATGAGAACAACACCAACAAAAGCCGCCAGTGTTTTCAACCTCGACGTGGTCACCAGATTATCTACTCAGCTAGAGATGATGAATAAAAAGATTGATGGTTTGCATATTCTCTCGCAGGTACACCCAATAATGCAATATGACTAGAATCCAAGAGGCGTGGCGAATCCTGAGTACCCACCCTACAGATATGGCATGGAAAACGAGCAAGCTCACTATATGGGTAACTATTCTAAACCTCAAAATAATTTTTATAGTGACACTTATAATACAGGTTGGAGGTACCATCCCAATTTCTCATGGGATGATCAAAGTAGCCAAAGACCGGAACTTCTTCCAGATCTTCAACAACCACCACACCAACAGGAAAAGGAGTCGGATACTGAAGAAATGCTGACAAAATTCATGACAACCATAGAAACTTGTTTCAAAGACACTGAAACAAACCAACGAACATCGATTGAAGAGATCCAGGGCCAAGTAAGGGAAGCCACTAAGGCAGTCGAACAACTTGCAAATTTAATGTCCGAACGATCGCAAGGGCGTCTACCAAGCGATACTGAAACTAACCCGAGAGAGCAAATTCAAGCCGTCGCAGCTCATAATAGCACAGGGGTAGACAAACCTAATCTGATAAAAGGAAACAAGGTAGAAGAAGGTAAAGTTGAGGCAACATAAGAAAAGCCAAAACCGGTAATCAAAGAGTACCATCCTCGCATACCTTATCCCGAAGCAATGAAAAGAGACGATTCAGAAGAACAATTCGGTAAGTTTCTTAAAATTGTAAAGAAATTACATATTAACTTTCCTCTTCTTGAAGCTCTTTTTCAGATGTCAGATTCAAGGAAATTTTTAAGACAGCTCTTGACAAACAAACACAAATTAGACGAGGAGCACCACGTGGGATTAAACGCAGCATGCTCAGTAATGTTACAGAACAGACTACTGCAGAAGCAAAAAGACACTGGAGTTTTAAAATTCCATGTTTAATTGGTAGTTTATCAATTGATAATGCTTTAGCTGATTTAGGGGCAAGCATCAATGTATGCCTTATAAAATGTTTAAACAACTAGGTCCAAGGAAACCCAGACAAACTAGGATGAGCATTCAGTTAACTGATAAAACTATCAGAATTCCTAGGGGTATAATAGAAAATGTTCTAATCAAAATTGATAAATTCATATTCCCAGTAGATTTTGTTGTCTTAGACATGAATGAGGACAATTCGATTCCTTTAATTTTAGGAAAACCGTTTCTAGCAACTGCCAGGACTAAAATTAACCCAAAACCGTTTCTAGCAACCGTTTAAGCCTAACAACCCTTTTCATTGACTTACCTACTAACATTAACCCAAAACCCTTTGTATTTGTTATCACCGTTCTTTTTAACTACCCTTTTTGTCGAGATTTGATTTTGAGCAGTTACATAACTATGTTCTCTATTTCAGTTGCTAAAGTTTGTTATTATTATTGAAAAAAAAACGAAGTATATTCATTATTAGTAAGCTTACATGTTTAAATCTCAAATCTTGAAAAAAAAAGAGAAAAAAAAAAAGAAGATGCTCGTATTATTAGTTTTCAATTGATGAAATTATTTAGGATTAGTTCATTTTTCTAGTTAGGTAATTTTTCAGGTCAGTCTCGATTCTAACCTTCTAATTCAGCCTTTATCCATACCCTTAACCCAAGCCCCATTACAACCCTGCTAAAGACCTTTTGATTTGTGTATCATCTCATTTTACAGTGGTGGAGATTTGATTTTCATGCAAGCCTATGGGATAAACTTTTCATGTTCGACTTATTGAGTGCTTAATTTTGAACCTTAAACACTTTGAGTGATTTGAGTGAATCTTTAGGTAGGATGTTAACTCTTGTCAAATTTGAATCAGAGGTAACTATTTAGGTAAAGGGAAAACGCCTATGTTTTCATGCTATAAATGTATGACTTTGATTTTTTGAATCTTTAGGACTCTTTGAGTTGACTTATCCATGTATGAATTATCTTTGAATTATGATAAAGCATGATCGATGAATTTTATGAATCAAGGAAGTTCGTTTTGATTGTAAGTTGAGAATTTTGCTTGAGGACAAGTAAAAGCTTAAATGTGGGGGTATTTGATAAACCATAAAAGTAACATATTTTAGACCCACTATGCTTTTGGATGATTTATCCCTTGTTTTATATAAAGAGGTGCTTTTAATCCTTTCTTTTCATGTCTTATACCCAGGAAAGCACCCGAGGATGAAAAGAATGAGAAACGGGCTTAAAACGGACCAAATTGGGCCAAGAGAGAAATCGACACGGCCTGGCCCAAAGCTAACACGGCCGTGTCTCATTAAAAGTCCGAGCACGGCCTGGCCACAATTCACACGGGCATGTGCCATGGCCGTGTCCCTGTCGCTGGAAACAGCAATTCCATTCGGGAAAGCATACTTGGAGGCAAAGAAACACATTCCAAAGCCTATTCAAACACCCTATTAGGAATTCTACTTAAATTAGGATACTTAGGGGCCAAGCCAAGGCATCACAAAGTCTATATAAACACCCAAGGGGGCAACTTGAAAGGGGAGTTCGGCAGAAGCCGAAGAGAGCGAAAGCAAGGCCAAGGAGCCAAGCCGATAAGGTTAGAGTTAGGGAATAACACGAAGGATAGCCAGTTGATCCATCCCAAGAAGCCGGAATTATACTCAAGACGGCGGAATTCTCCTTCGATTCCTTCAGGGGGTTTTAGGATTTTTCTTATGTTTTGTTTTATCTTTTTTCTTGCGATGGTTTGTTATTTCATTATGAACTAAACCCCTTAGATGCCTGAAGGGGATGAAACCTAGATGGATTTTATTATTTGATTTTTAAGTTATATGATAAATTACTTAGTTTGTTCTTAATTATGTTTCTTAATCCAAATCTAATGTGCTTAGGTAGAGGAGGAATAGACCCTGCCTAAGAGAAGATCTAACATAATTAAGCGGAGTTGATCGAACGCCTAGAGATAGGGTTACGAGATTTTGCCGGATTAGGGTGAAACCTAATATGGGAGTCCATTGATCGATTTACTGCTATCCTAAGGGGTTATTATAAGTGAACGAGAGTTCCACTAATTAACCTAGGGTTAGACGTTATTCGCCTCGAGAGAGGGTTTAATATTGGTTAGGGAGTCTCACGGATCAAGCTAAGTGAAAGAAATCATATAATTTAGGGTTAGTTAATAAGTGAAGTCTAGGTGGATTCTTCCCGAGGGTATCGTCAAAATCAACTGAGTTTTTCCTCAAAGTTATTTTCTAATTCGTCTTCTTGTCTTTGTGTCTTTAGTTTAGCTGTCGTTAATTTAGTTTAAAAGTAATCTTCACTCCAACTTTAAGACTAAATAATAAAAAGAAAGCTAGTATTAATACTTTTAGTTCCTTTGGGTTCGATAACCGGTCTTGCCTAACTATACTACTGTTCGATAGGTACACTTGCCTCAATATCGTTGTTAGAGTTAGTCTCCAGGTTTGACCATTCTTTTATAAATATTTAAAACTCTGATTTTACAGCGATCAATAAACCTTGGGAAAAATTATGGCATGTAATAGCTTGGATATTTTGGTCTCTTTAGTTGGATGTAATTTTGTATGCCATGCGAAAATGGCTAAGTTTTTGGTTGTTTAGAACTTTCATTTTCTCGGCTATGGTTTAAGTGCTATGGCTTGATATGTTATGATGAATGGTGTTCTATGTGGTTTTTATAAAATAATCTAAATGCTTATATAGTTTTAGAATAGTGATTGACAAATTCGGCATATGGTTATAAGTGTGACTAAGTGATTATAAATCATGGATAAGAGTTATGTACTATATACGTGAATTGCTATTAATGATGTATATTCGGCTTTGATTGTTTTTATGAAATTTTTTTTTTTAGAAAACAAATATACATTTGTAGGAAAGAAATGGTAAGAAGTATGCATGAAATAATTGAATAGTTATATGCATGAGTAAGATGCCGAATATAGTAAGGTAAGATGTCAAGGAATGAGTTATTTGGGTTAATAGAATAATAAGTTAGTAAAATGATATATGTCGTAGATAGAAGTGAATCTATGTATACAAATGATGTGTGTTTGATCATATTCCTCTTAATAAAGTTCGACATGCATTTGTCTTGATAACTGTTCTTAAAGAGTACTTAAAGCTTATGTAAGGTAATGTAATGTCCGTAAACCTATTCCGGCGATGGATACTGGTTTAGGGTGTTACATTTGATTGGTATCAGAGCTACGGTTTAGTCGGTTCTCGGACTAACGTAGCGCGTGAGAGTCTAGCTATACATGCCATATTTTGTGATATGATAATGTGATGACTTCTGACAGTGAAATATATTTGTTCCTTTTATATAGTAATGGATCCCGATCCCGAGCAAGATATAGCCGACGACGTCGAGAGTGTGGCACCCGTTCCTGCGCAGGGGACAGTATTAGAGGGATCTCGACCGGCTACGAGTAATCCTGATGAGGGGCCTAGAAATGCCTTCTATAGTATGATGAACGATTGGTTCAGTCATTATATACGAACAAATCCGGCTGTTCAACCACCCCAAATCCGAATGTACCCCCTGTAGTACCGGTGGTACCTCTAGTTGCCAATCTTGAAAGAGTAACTAAACCTCCGGTTGATCGCATTATGAAGCACGGAGCCCAAGAATTTAGAGCTGAGGATGACGATGATGCTGAGAGAGATGAATTTTGGCTCGATAACACCATTCGTGTTTTCGACGAACTGTCCTGCACACTCGATGAATGTTTAAAGTGTGCTATATCTTTGTTACGGGATTTTGCCTACTACTGGTGGAGTACGCTTGTGTCAATTGTCCCGAAAGAAAGGATTACTTGGGATTTCTTCCAGACAGAATTTCATAAGAAGTATATTAGTCAGCGCTTTATTGACTCCAAGCGTAAAGAATTTCTTGAGCTCAAACAGGGTCGTATGACCGTATCTGAATACGAGCAAAAGTTTGTGTGACTTAGTCGCTACGCTTGCGAGTGTGTTTCGCCAGAAGCTGTTATGTGTTGGAGATTCGAGGATGGTTTGAATGAAGATATAAAGCTTTTGGTTGGTATTCTTGAAATTAATGAGTTCGTCGTGCTAGTTGAAAGAGCTTGTAAGGCGGAAGAATTGGGGAAAGAAAAACAAAAAGTTGAACTTGAATCTAGAGATTTCCGGAAGAGATCGGCGGGTAACATTCACAGACGATAACAAAGAACTTCAAGAATGATGGTAGTCGATTCAAACCCAACGCCGGGATTTCTATACAGGAACGACCCCCTGTGAGTTCTCAGGCTACAACAGTTGCTAGTGTTGATAATGAGAGATCAAGTAAACCTAATGTCAGCAGTGTGGTAGACGGCATTTCAGAGAGTGTTGGGGTAAGTCTGTTTCTCGCACTTGTTACAAGTGTGGCTCGCAGGACCATTTCATTCGGGATTGCTCGGAGACTAATGAAAAGGGTACTGCTCAGAGTGCGAGACCCAGCGGCACTACAGCTAGAGGCAGATCGTCTCGTTATGGGGGAGGTAGGAGTGGTGCACAGAGAGGGACTACAGATGCAGTTGTTCGATCAGATACTCGTGTACCAGCTAGGGCGTATGCCATCCGTGCTAGAGAGGAGGCTTCATCCCCGGATGTCATTACCAGTATTTTCACCCTCTTTGATTCTAATGTAACTACTTTGATTGACCCCGGTTCAACCCATTCATATGTGTGCGAGACATTAGTATTCAGTAAGACTCTACTTGTTGAGTCTACTAAATTTATGATTCGGGTTTCGAACCGCCTGGGTCGATGTGTGCTCGTTGATAGGATATATAAGAATTGTCCATTAATGGTTCGAGACTCGTGTTTTCCGGCTGATTTGATGCTGTTACCATTTGATGAGTTCGATATCATCCTCGGTATGGATTGGTTAACTGTACACGATGCAGTAGTAAATTGCAGACGAAAGACTATTGATTTAAGGTGTCAGAATAATGAGATACTTCGGATTGAATCTGCGGATTTAAGTGGGTTACCGGCTGTGATATCATCAATGTTGGCTCGGTAGTATTTGGGAAAGGGCTGTGAAGCTTATCTTGCGTATGTGATTGATAGCAAAGTAACAGAAAAGAAGATTGAATATGTGCCAATTGTTTGTGAATATTCGGATGTGTTTCCGGAGGAATTGCCGGGATTACCACCTATTCGTGAGGTCGAGTTTGGCATTGAGCTAGTGCCAGGAACCACCCCTATTTCGATAGCTCCGTACAGAATGGCGCCAACAGAATTAAAAGAGTTAAAGAATCAGTTGCAAGAGCTGACAGATAGAGGTTTCGCCAGATCGAGTCTCTCTCCCTGGGGTGCGCCTGTCCTGTTTGTGAAGAAGAAAGACGAAACTTTGAGAATGTGTATTGACTATCGACAGCTCAATAAAGTGACCGTAAAGAACAAATACTCGTTGCCACACATCAATGATCTATTCGATCAGCTTAAGGGAGCCTCGGTGTTCATGAAAATTGATTTGAGGTCAGGATATTATCAGTTGCAAGTTAAGGAATCGGACATACCGAAGACTGCGTTTTGGACAAGATACGATCATTATGAGTTTTTGGTGATGCCATTTGGGCTCACTAATGCCCCTGCGATTTTCATGGATTTGATGAATCTAGTATTCAGACCGTATCTAGATCAGTTTGTGGTTGTATTTATAGATGATATATTGATCTACTCTCGAGATGAAACCGAGCATGCGGAGCATTTGAGGCTAGTGATAAACAATTATACGCAAAGTTCAGCAAATGTGAGTTTTGGTTGAATGAAGTTAGCTTTCTGGGGCATGTTGTTTCTGCATTGGGCATTCGGGTAGACCCGAGTAAAGTTTCGGCTATACTTGATTGGAAACCTCTACGGAATATTTCTAAGATTCATAGCTTTCTGGGGCTTACCGGATACTATAGACGCTTTAGGAAAGGGTTTTCTATGATAGCGGCTCCGATGACAATATTGCTACAAAAAGACGTTAAATTCGAGTGGTCAGAAAGGTGTCAAAAGAGTTTCGATCAACTGAAAGCCTTGTTAACGGAAGCTCCGGTACTTGTTCAACCAGTGTCGGGTAAAGAATTTATTATTTTCAGTGATGCATCCTTAAATGGACTGGGTTGTGTATTGATACAGGAGGGCAAAGTTATAGCCTACGCTTCGAGACAGTTGAAATCGCATGAGAAGAATTACCCGACTCACGACCTCGAGTTGGCCGCTATAGTCTTTGCTTTGAAGATATGGCGACACTATCTTTTTGGTGAGAAATGCCACGTCTATTCGGATCATAAAAGTCTAAAGTACTTAATGACTCAAAGGGATTTGAATTTGAGACAGAGGTGATGGTTGGAACTGTTGAAAGATTACAAGCTCGTGATTGATTATCACCCAAAAAAGGCTAATGTAGTTGCTGATGCACTTAGTCAAATGTCGCTTTTTGCTCTTCACGCAATGAATATGAATATAGCTATGAATGAGGATGGTGCTATTATTACTGAATTAAAAGTGAGACCCTGGTTTGAACAGCAGATTCGAAAAGCTCAAGAAGTTGATGATGTGCTAAAAACAGAGAAAAACCATTGTGGCACCAGTACGGATTCAAATTTTCAAATTGATGCTAAAGGATGTTTACGGTTCAAGAATCGAATGTGTGTACCGAAGAACCCTGATTTGATTAGAATGATTTGTGATGAAGCTCATAGTAGTAGATTGTCGATCCATCCGGGTAGCACGAAGATGTATAATGACTTGAAACAACATTATTGGTGGCACGGTATGAAACGAGACATCTTGGATTATGTATCGAAGTGTTTGGTATGCCAGCAAGTGAAAGCTGAGCATCAAGTGCCATCGGGACTTCTTCCGCCAATTATGATACCTGAGTGGAAGTGGGATTGAGTCACTATGGATTTCGTATCGGGTTTGCCTTTGAAGCCCCGGAAAAAAAGATTCAATCTGGGTTATTGTTGATAGATTAACGAAATTGGCTCATTTCATTCTGGTACGTACTGATTTTTCACTTGATAAATTAGCTGAGTTGTACCTATCCAAGATCGTACGGTTACACGGAGTACCTGTCTCTATTGTTTCGGATAGAGACCCGAGGTTCACATCACGGTTTTGGAAAAAACTACAGGATGCTTTGGGCACCAAGTTACACTTCAGTACAGCTTTTCACCCTCAGTCGGATGGTCAATCCGAGCGTGTTATTCAAGTACTCGAGGATATGTTGAGATGTTGCGTTCTTGAGTTTGAGGGTACATGGGAACAATATTTTCCTTTGATTGAATTTGCGTATAATAACAACTTTCAATCGAGTATTAAAATGGCACCCTACGAAGCTTTGTACGGTCGTAAATGTCGTACACCATTATACTGGATCGAGCTCAGTGAAAACAAGATACACGGGGTTGATTTGATTAAAGAGACTGAACAGAAGGTGGCAGTAATCCGTGATAGTTTAAAAGCTGCGCCAGATCGTCAAAAGTCATATGCTGACCTGAAACGTAAAGACATTGAATTTCAGGTTGGAGATCGAGTATTTTTTAAAGTTTCACCGTGGAAGAAAATACTCAGATTCGGCCGTAAGGGGAAGCTGAGTCTAAGATTTATTGGGCCATATGAGGTTATAGAGCGTATTGAACCGGTTGCGTACAGGTTGAGATTGCCATCTGAATTAGATA
Organism: Gossypium australe; assembly: GCA_005393395.2. Classification (NCBI taxonomy): domain Eukaryota; kingdom Viridiplantae; phylum Streptophyta; class Magnoliopsida; order Malvales; family Malvaceae; genus Gossypium; species Gossypium australe. Next base: position 101,179,594 of record CM016617.1, read on the forward strand.
AGATTCAAATGTCTTCCACGTGTCGATGTTACGACGTTACATATCCGATCCTTCTCATGTGATTAGTCCATCAGAGGTGGAAATTCAGCCCGATATGACTTATGAGGAAGAACCGATTCGCATCTTAGCTCGTGAAGTGAAAGAGTTGCGAAATAAGAAGATTTCTTTAGTTAAAGTACTGTGGCAAAGGCACGGAGTTGAAGAAGCAACTTGGGAATCAGAGAATACAATGAAAGAGTGCTATCCGAACCTATTTATCTGTAAGATTTTCGAGGACGAAAATTCCTAAGGGGGAGAGTTGTAACAGCCCGAATTTGACCCTAATCGGAATGGTGGTTTCAGGACCACGATTCTAAGTTAGAAAATATTTTAATATTTTATTTGATATCTGAGTTATGCGTGTGAACATGTGTTAAAATATTGTAGAATTATTTGTATGTTTGAGTGGCTAATTTAAGAAAAAGGATTAAATTGAATAAGCATGAAAATAGGTATTGTGGAAATTAGGGCCAAATTGATTAGTTTTCTTTTTACATGAGATTTAAGTTGGAATTTAGCCCATAATTACCTACTAGTGGACGGCAATGACCATGAATTGTGTGTATGTTATATTTTATATTATTATTATTATTAGATAGAGGGATGATATTCATTAAAGTATTATTTGATAAAGAAAAAATAAGAAAAACATTTTTCTTCCCACTTTCTTCATCTTCTCCACGAAAACAAAGAGAAAAAGAGAAGAAAACTTAAGCTCCATAGTTTCGGCCATTTCATGTCTTCTTAAGGTGAGTAATCAAGCTTAATTTTTGTAAATCCTTGCATGGTTGTGCTAGTTATCTTGAATACTATAAAGTCCATGCGGAAATTTTGGGGTTTGAAACTTGTGCTAGGTTCGGCCATGGATGAGTACTTTGATATGTATTATGTTTGATGAAAAAAAATGCTAAGCATAGATTAGACTTCAACTTGTATGAATAGGAATTTAGATGAAATGGATGTGATAAGGTCTAATTTATGAAAATAAATAGTTGAGGGTATAAATGTAAAAATAAATGGTTTATATGGACTTATTTATGAATGAAGAAAATTCGGCTCTTAAGGGGTTAGTCCGAATTTCATGAAATTCTTGTGTTTTATGCTTGGGGACTAAATTGCAAGAAAGTGAAACTAGAGGGGTAAATTTGCATATTGGTAAATTACATGCTATGAATTATTTTAATGTTATAAAGAGATTTAAATGAGCTTGAGGAGTATTCGGCTTTAGATTAAAGGTGTATAAAATTTTTATTTTTATATATATGTTCGAATGAATGAAAAGAACTAGTATTAAATTGTAAAAGTTTCAAATTATGAATGATAGATTGGAAGAATTATGTGTTTCGAATGGAGATGAATGAAATTTATTTGAATAGGCTCTTTTAAATTTGGTTTTAGATCAATGAAGGAAAGATTTGGAAATGGATCGGGGGAAAGCTAAACTAGACGAGTAGCCGAAACATTCTTACCTTTCGACTATCAAAGTAAGTTTTTAAGCAAATTTGTTAAGCCGATGTCTTTTATATATATAAATGAGTATCAATGTAGAGGTAGGTAATGAGAATGGCATATTGCTGAAAGTGATGGTGAATTGGATATATATATATGGCTTAATGTGTTTCCTTTTGGGGATTTTGGATATGAATTTATGAGATGAATAATTGAATTGTTAATGTTGCATATAGTTTGAGAAGTATTAAACTATGACGTGCATGGATTCGATGTTAATTCGGCTATATGCTATTGAATTGGCCGAATATTATATCTCTGATTTGGACATTGAATTGCTAGGTTATGTTTATATGTATTGCGGTGGATTTGATCTTGATATTTATATGGTTGCACAATTATAAAATTTACAGGACTATCAAAAAAGTATTAAGTGTACAAAACTATCACCGGGCACTTAGTGTGCGATACCGGTCATATAGCACTAAGTGTGCGGATATGTTAAGTAACGGCTCTATGTGAGTGATACGTTACAATAAGTGGGCACTAAGTGTGCGATTATATTAAGTAACGGCTCTATGTGAGCGATACGTTATGGAAAATTTGCACTATGTGTGCAGGTCATCGGATTTTCTCAAGAACACGAATACTTTTAAAAGGGTAAATGGAAAATTCGGGTAAGTATATAGAAGAGAGATAAATATTTCATCTTGGTATAATTTATGCATGCTATTTTCGATCCACATATTAGTTATGAAAATGTTTGGTTTTGGTGATACAATGAGTTGGCATTTGATGAATGGTATCTTAATGCTCGTAATGAAATTGAAATTTTTGCTATATTTAATATGAGTTAGACAAGGGAAGTATCTGTTTATTATTTGATGTTATACTTTCATCTTTGCTTATAACTTACTAAGCTTAAATAGCTTACCGTTGTGTATTTTTTATTCTTGTGCTAGATCTTTAAAGTTGAAGCTCGTACTCGTGGATCCTGTCGAAGTCTAACACATTATCACTTATCTTGGTATTATCCTTTTTGTCGATAAACCTTAGGAAAAATTATGGCATGTAATAGCTTGGATATTTTGGTCTCTTTAGTTGGATGTAATTATGTATGCCATGCGAAAATGGCTAAGTTTTTGGTTGTTTAGAACTTTCATTTTCTCGGCTATGGTCTAAGTTCTATGGCTTGATATGTTATGATGAATGGTTCTATGTGGTTTTTATAAAATAATCTAAATGCTTATATAGTTTTAGAATAGTGATTGACAAATTCAGCATATGGTTATAAGTTTGACTAAGTGATTATAAATCATGGATAAGAGTTATGTACTATATATGTGAATTGCTATTAATGATGTATATTCGGCTTTGATTGTTTTTATGAATTTTTTTTTTGAGAAAACAAATATACATTTGTAGGAAAGAAATGGTAAGAAGTATGCATGAAATAATTGAATAGTTATATGCATGAGTAAGATGCCGAATATAGTAAGGTAAGATGTCAAGGAATGAGTTATTTGGGTTAATAGAATAATAAGTTAGTAAAATGAGATATGCCGTAGATAGAAGTGAATCTATGTATATAAATGATGTGTGTTTGATCATATTCCTCTTAATAAAGTTCGACATGCATTTGTCTTGATAGCTGTTCTTAAAGAGTACTTAAAGCTTATGTGAGGTAATGTAATGTCCGTAAACCTATTCCGGCGACGGATATGGGTTTAGGGTGTTACATAGACTCGCACTGCTACGTTAGTCCTAGAATCGCCTAAACTATGGCTCTGGTACCAATAAAATGTAACACCCTTAACCTGTAACCATCGCCGATCTAGGGTTAAGGAGCATTACCAATCAATTCAGATCATTCACAATCATTTTACAACATAAAGTATATCATCATCCAAACATATCAAAATATATGCATATAGTCCCTTAATAAGGTCTATGAGACCTTAAACACATGTTAGAAAGGGGTCGGGACTAAACCGAACACATATAAAATTTTTTGAAAATCAAACTTTTTTCAAAGCTACAGAGGTCACACGCCCGTGTGGGTAGGCCGTGTGCCTCACACGGCCTCGGACATGCCCATGTGTCCAAGCAGTGGCAAAACAGGGCATACATATTGACTTGCCCACACGACCTGAGACACGCCCATGTGCTTCACTCGTGGTCTACACTAACTTGCACCACACGGCCAGTCACACGCTCGTGTGTCCAGCCCGTGGTCAAAATTTACTTGTTTTTTAAACACAACCAGGAAGGACACGGTCGAGCCAAACGCCCGTGTGCTACACCGTATGGGCAATTATAGGCCATTTGCAAGGCCAAAGTACCCACCCACTTAGGATCACCTACAAGCATCAAACCACATGCATTTATACCTCAAATAGCAACCAAAACATACCAATATATGCACCAATTAATCATCATCGACACCATCTATTACCACACTCAATTTCAACTCAACTAAGTCCATCGGAAATACCAATTTCACATCCCAAATCATACAAGTCAAGCATCATGCAATTCGTATCACAATTTCACATTTAAACCGTATTTTTCATCAATCAATTTAAGCATGAAACATACATATCCATTTTCACTAACTCATACCATATTTATCATTCACATAACCTACACATATGAACCAACATCATTCAACTTTCAAGCCATATCACATGGCAAAGCTTATACACTTCAAAACATGCCATATCTACTAGCCTATACATGCCATATACCAAATATATATACATCTTCCAAAAGTACCAAAGTAGATAGTCGATAGTGTGATTGAGTCGCTGACGATCCCCGAATCCGAGCCAGCTTTAATTACACTGTAAAACAGATAAAACTTCACACAGTAAGCTTTAAAACTTAGTAAGTCCGTCCTATAATACATTTAACTTAATAATTCAATTACAATACACAAATTAAACCATCACATAGATCAACTTACAAATATATGCACCATATCATCCATAACTAATATGCTCACTCAACCATCCATATATCCATTTACAAATTCATCAACCACGTAGGTTTTGCACGTACCTTAGCCAACATTTAGTTAACGACCAAGTTTGCTACTCAATGCTTAATACCACATTTCGATCAATCTTCATTATTCCTTCAACTCAATCGCACAGTTAGTGCCAATTCCATAGCCAAAGCTTAAATATCATCGCACACTTTGTGCTTTTTGTAACACCCCAAACACTACGACCGGATCTGCCATGTCACTAGGAAGAAGTTTAGGAAATTTGACTGGTTTCGAAAAAATTCTAAGTCATTTTAAAATCTCAAATTTCGTGGTTCAGCTAAAAACCCATTGTTTAGTTGACTTTGAAATTTAATTAGTCGAGCCTCGTGATTAGGTGACTTTTGAAATCACTTACCGATTGTTCGATTATCAGGTTTTTAATAATAAAAAAAATGCCATTTCTAATTTATAAGGAACATTGTTTGGTAGATTATAAGAAAACTTTAGTTTGTTATTTAGTTTTTAAAACGTCCTATTGAGCATTCCGTAATTAATATGTCCAAAACTTAAAACCCGAAAGAAAATTTCCAAATTTTGTAGTGGCCTTATTACAAATCAAAGAAGAATCCCCAATAGTGATAAACGTTAAATAAAATAAAATTTACTCGAAAAAGAATCCATGCGTGGCCACCTCGAGTTCCCTCCAGCCCTGTCCATAAAGCTAGGAATCACCTGCAATTGGTTAAACAAAAGTGTGAGTCACGAGACTCAGTGTGCAATTAGTCCACATAATCCACAGGTGGGCCTGAGCCCCAAAACACCATCACCCAAAGCCCAATCATATGGTATAGTAAACAATCAACATGATAGCCCAACCCAGCCTAGTTTTTTGATCCTCTACACTCCACTCCATGTCCATCCTCAACACACCTGGGGATTTCTACAATCAACCCTCCATCCTCTACACTCCTCTTTGGCAGTCATGCTGACAGACACTGCTCAAAGTCAATATAACGTGGCCTAGCCACCGATCACCATGTGACCAAATCACCGATACGATAATGTGGCACCAAGCCATCATTTAGTGTGACATTGTCACCTATAAGCACTTCCCCTTCATATCATAACCATCCCAATATCCCATGCACATGCAATAAAGTATGATAGACAGGTTATATGATGTCATACACACAATTATGCTATCAAAATTATAAGGTTTAATCAAGATACGCTAACCTGATATTTTGGTTTTACCCAACAGGGGTAACTCAATCACCATTGCCGGGGTTTTCGGCTTTCATAACACATACACGATTATTACAACAAAAAGGAGTAGTGTGATAATTACACACCTGTAAATACGCAAGACTATACTATCGATCCGCTAACGTCCTCACTCGCAGGGATCACAGCGATTTGTTTATCCCTTTCAGAAGCCGGCCCACAACCCGGTGGCAAATCTCGAACGGCAGACACCACACGCTTTTTAAACTTAGGGGCTGGGTTTACGGGTCCAACCCCCTCCTTTGCCTGACTGGTATTGGATTCCATCAAAGGATCTTGGTCAGGAGACCGAGTCAAGACATCAAGCAAAGAAATTAAGGATATACGCTGAATAATATAACGATTTCTTACCTAAGTCGATAGAACCTGAAGGCTACTACACTTGGATTAGTAAGCCACTAGAACCCCTACACAACTCCATATTAGAATCGGCCATCTTAGATATGGTCAAAAAGAGTGGCCTTTCGGCCTAACAAAAAAAAAATTTGAACTCCCCTACCTTGGTTGACCGATTGCCCTTCCTAAGATCCTTCAATACCGCTTAGATGCAAAAAGAATGTGAATGGAGGCCCCTCCTACATTCGGCCAAAGATATACAGAACATGGTTAACCCCACCGGTTACCAAACAAACAGAGATTAAAAGAGAAAAGAGAAGGAGGCTAGCGCTTACCACTTAACAGGGTGGAATCGATTTGAAAGGGAGATAGGAGGATAAGTGGCGACACTTTCCTGAAACAATAATCGAGTAAGAGATGTGAACACAACAAGGGATTCGGCAAATCAAGAAGATAAAAGCAACTCAGGAGGAAAGAAGAGAAAGTAAGTTTTTGTTTATGAAGAAACAGAGAGAAAATGTGAGAAGAACTGGCTATGGAGGTTCGGCTTACCAAGAAGATAAAGAAAGAGTTTGAAGCACAAAAGTTTCAGCCTTGAAAGAATAAACTTGCAACAATGGTGATTAAAAAAAGAAATGTGGCTAGAGAATGAAGCACTACTGTTTCGGCAATGGAGTAAGATAAACAGGGATGCTACGGCTTGGAATAAATGAGGGAAGAAGCAAAAGAAGAATGAAAGCTATGAGGGTTCGGCAATAGGGAAAGAAAGCTTGCTCACACGTTACCAAAATGCTAAAAAGAGGAGATAGTTTCGGTTTAGGCTAAAAAAGAATGAATAAAGCCCTTAGGAATTTCGGCTACTCAAAGAAAAGATCGAAATTGCCCGAAATGCAACATACTCAAATGCCGAAAAAGAGAGCTCACTACCTAAAGCTAACCCTTTAGAATTTTCAGCACTAACACCCCCTAAAACCGAATGCCTAACCCACCTAGCACCCCTTCAAAAATTCAGCTAGCACCTTACACCACCTTCAACCCCTTGATTCTCTCCTAACTTCACTCACCACCTCCCATTCAAAATAGTTTGAAAGTTTCAAATCCCCCTTTTTACTCTTGCCCACCATTTTTAAAAAACTTGACCAAGTCCACCCCACTCTTCAAGGCTCCCAACCAAAACCATCATCCAAGCCCTTTGGCGCATAAGAAAAAAAATAAACGTCCACTTTGCTGACGACGCGAATCGAACCTGCTCCCTCTCTGTTCCCCCTGAGCGTCACTTACCTGTACCCTAAGTGGCGCCTCCTTGCCACCTTACCAATTGAATTCTTGTGTCAACAACGACTAACAATAAACCTTAAGTCCTGCCCCAATCAGCTTCTCTCTTAAAGTGCCCAAAATTAAAATTTTGGCCAATGTTCCGACTTAACCCTGGGCCTCCCTAGAGACCCCAAACACACTCAAACAACACACAAAGTATACCAAACACACAGAAACAAGATAAATGTAGAGCCCCTAAATCCTGGATGTTACAGTTCTATCCTCTTAAAGAAATTTTGGCCTCGAAATTACCTGATCAAAAGAGATGCGGGTACTGCTAACGCATCACATCCTCTGGCTCCCATGTCGCCTCTTTGATTTCGCCTTAAGACTTTAACCAACTGAACTGATTTCCTCCTTAACACCTTGACGTCTTGTTCCAAGATCTAGATTGGTTCCTCCTCATAGGACAAGTTTGCCCTTACCTCAATTTCCTCTACTGGCACGATGTGAGACGGATCCGAACGGTAGCGTCTTAACATTGAAACATGGAACACATCATGCATCTGTTTCAATTCTGTAGGTAACTCCAGTTGATACGCCACTGGTCCCACACGTTTCAAAACTCGATAAGGCCCAATGAACCTAGGACTTAGCTTGCCCTTCCGTCCAAACCTCATCACCTTCTTCCAAGGTGAAACCTTCAAGAAAACCTGGTCACCCACCGCAAACTCTATTTCCTTTCGCTTCAGGTCTGCATAAAATTTCTGCTTATCAGACGCTTCTTTCAAGCGAGCCCTAATTAGCTTAACCTTCTCCTCTGTCTCTGCAACCAATTTGGGACCCAAAATCTGGCGTTCACCCAATTCTGTCCAACAGGTAGGAGTACGACACCTTCGCCCATATAACGCTTCATAGGGTTCCATCCGTATACTAGATTGGTAGCTGTTGTTGTATGCGAATTCCGCCAACGGTAAGAATTCTTCCCAACTACCCTTGAAATAGATGATACAACCCCTCAACATATCCTCCAAGATCTGAATTACTCTCTCAAACTGACCATCAGTCTGTGGATGAAAAGCTGTGTTGAAGTCCAGTCTTGTACCCAATGCCTGATGCAGTGCCCTCCAGAATCACGACGTAAACCTAGGATCTCTATCTGATATGATCGATACTGGTACCCCATGCAATCTCACAATTTCTGCCACATACAGCTTAGCCAACCTCTGAAAAGAGTAGTCGACACGAACAGGTATGAAATGGGCAGACTTCGTCAACTGATCCATAATTACCCATACCGAGTCTTTCTTAGTAGGCGTAAGAGGTAGCCCACTAACGAAGTTCATAGTGATCCTCTCCCATTTCCACTGTGGAATCTTCACTGGCTGCAACAACCCTGAAGGCAACTGATGCTCGGCTTTAACCTGCTGACAAGTTAAACACTTTCCCACAAAATCCGTAACCTACCACTTCAAACCAGGCCACCAAAATTGTTCACGCAGATCCCGATACATCTTACTTCCTCCAGGATACATAGCGTAAGGGCTACTATGCACTTCCTGAAGAATCATCTATCTCAATTCCACATCCTTCGGCATGCAAATCTTCTCAAGAAAACACAAAACCCCATCACCGTTCAAACTGTAATCTTCTACCCCACCATTCTGTACTTGCAGAAGTCGAGCACTCAAGACCTCATCCGATAACTGTTTCTCTTTAATCTGACTGACCCACGTTGGCTTCACTTGAAGTCCCGCTAACAGGCTTCCATTATCATACAAATTAAGATGGGCGAACATCGCTCTCAAGTCTGATATTACCTTCTGACTTAATGCATCCGCTACCACGTTAGCCTTACCCGGATGATATTCGATCGAACAGTCATAATCTTTCAACAGCTCAATCCACCTTCGCTGTCTTAAGTTCAACTCCTTCTGAGTTAGAAGATACTTCAAACTCTTGTGGTCAGTGTAGATAACAGACTTCTCTCCATACATATAATGTCTCCAGATCTTCAGAGCGAAAACTACCACAGCCAACTCCAAATCGTGTGTGGGATAGTTACTCTCATGCGATCTTAACTGCCGAGACGCATACGCAACAACCTTCCCATCCTGCATTAACACACATCCTAATCCCGTGTGTGAAGCATCACAATAAACCATGAATTCTTTTCCGGCCTCAGGCTAAATCAATACCGGAGCCTCTGTCAAAATTCTTTTCAGCTTCTCAAAACTTTCCTGTTGCTTGTCAACCCAAACAAAAGGTACCCCTTTCCTCAACAACTTGGTTAAAGGCGCCACAATTAATGAGAACCCTTCAACGAACCTTCGGTAATACCCAGCCAGACCAAGAAAACTCTGAATCTCAGCCACAAACTTAGGCGGTTTCCAATCTAACACCACTTCAATCTTCCGGGGGTCCACCCTAATCCCTTCAGCCGACACCACATGACCCAGAAAAGTAACTTCCTTTAACCGAAACTCACACTTGCTAAACTTGGCATACAGCTGTTTATCCCTCAAAATCTGCAGAACCACCCGAAGATGGGAATCGTGTTCCTCCTAAGTCTTGGAATACACCAAAATGTCGTCTATGAACACTACAACAAACCGGTCTAGATAGGGTTGAAAAACCCGATTCATCATATCCATTAACGCAGTTAGTGCATTTGTCAACCCAAATGGCATCACCAGGAACTCGCAGTGACCATAGCGAGTCCGAAAAGCGGCCTTGCAAATATCCGCTTCCTTGACCTTAAGCTTATGATATCCTGACCTCAAATCTATCTTTGAAAAGACTGAGGCCCCTTTAAGCTGATCAAACAGGTCATCTATCCTCGGCAGCGGGTACTTGTTCTTGATAGTCAACTTGTTCAACTGACGGTAGTCAATGCACATTCGCATGGACCCATCTTTCTTCTTCACAAACAACATCGGCGCTCCCCACGGAGATACACTGGGGTGGATAAAACCACGATCTAACAACTCTTGGATTTGAGCTTTAAGTTCAACTAGCTCCTTCGACGCCATCCTGTAAGGGGCGATGGACACCGGAGCCGTACCTGGAAATAACTCAATTCTGAACTCCACCTCACGATCCGGAGGCAACCCTGGAAGCTCTACAGGAAAGACATCCACAAATTCCTTTACTGTTTTGACCTCATCCACGATGACCTCCTTTGCATCCAAGGCACTGACATAGGTTAAGAAAGCCATACACCCTTTCCTCACCATTCTTTCCGCCTTAAGAGTAGACACTACATTGGACAAGTAGTCTCTCCTCTCGCCTATCACCAAAACTTTGTCATCCTCAGGAGTCCTTAACACCATACGCTTATTAGCACAATCCAAGTTTGCTCGATATCTTACCAACCAATCTATGCCTAAGATCAAATCAAACTCCCCGAATGGTAGTTCCATCAAATCAGACAGGAAAACTAACCCTTGTACTTCTAGAGGCACATTCCTAAAACATTTATTTACCACTACAGTCTGTCCTAAGGGACTAAGTACAGTCATCTTCGTAGAAGCAATTTCAGAGTTCATGTTCAAGGTTCCATACACCACACTAGCAACATAGGAATGCGTCGACCCAATATCAATTAATGCAGTAAAGGGTAAACTGAAAATGAGGAACGTACCCATTATAACGTTTGGTGCATCCCTCTCTTCTCGGTGTTTGGTTGCATAAACTAACCCGGGCTGCCTCTCCTTTGCATTCCCAACACCTCCGCCCGATGCTCCACGACCCCGACCAGAACCATTCCCTCCTCTGTTCGGTCCACGACCTCTCGGCATCTGCTGTCCACCCCTTCCTGGCTGCACATACCCCTGACCTACCATCCGAGCCCTGGTCCTTTCTAGCGGACAGTTCCTGATCAAATGATCCTTTGACCCACACCTGAAACACACCCTTTCTCTTCCCCAGCATTCTCCTGCATGTGACCTCCCACACTGAGCACACTGTCGAAATTGCCCAACAGCAGCTGGCGTTACAACATGACCCGGCCCATCAGCCCTAGGCCTCTTCTGGAAACCCCCAGATGACCCTGGCGGCCCATAACTCCTCTTATTTCTGCCTCTATCCTTGTCCTTATTCTGCCTCTCAGTCCGTTTTACCTTCTCGACTATTTTAGCCTTTTCCACCAGAATAGGGAAATCCCTCTCTCGCTGTGGAGCTATCAACACCCACAGCTCATCTCGCAGCCCATCCTTGAACCGCACGCAACGCTCATAATCGGTCGCAACTATCCCTCGAGCGTACCGGCTCAACCGCAGAAATTTCGCCTCATACTCAGCTACCGATTTACCCCCTTGAACTAAATTCAAGAATGCTTTCCTCTGAGCATCCACATAACTGGCCCCAACGTACTTCCCTTTGAACTTCATCTTAAAGAAATCCCAATCAACTCGGCCCGCCGGAGTACCCTCTTTCACGGTCAACCACCACTGATAGGCCTCATCCCGAAGTAAAGACACCGCGCCCTTCAGCTTTTCCTCTGCCATGCAGTCTAAATCATCCATAATTCTTTCGACTGCCTCTAGCCAATACTCAGCCACGTTTGGAGCTACTCCAGAGATACCTCTAAACATTTTGGCTCCATTCGCTCGAAGTCGCTCAAGGATAGACTTTCGAGTTGCTGTTCCTCTGCCTATCCCGGCCACCCGTTCCAACACACGCAACATTGCCTGAGACAGGGCATCATCTCCACCAGTTCTGCCTTGCGATCCCGCTTCCGCCGCAGTCTCATTTCTCGCTTCCGAGAGTTCAACCTCATTACCTTGGCCTCTCCCACGGCCGGGTGTAACAGGTCCACGTCCTCTACCACTCATGTCTATCACTCCGTCTTACTCTGATTAAAAATTTTATGCGTCAGTATTTCTTTCCACTGTTTATTAACCGAGTAGTTTTATGAAGGTAGGGTTATAAGTAGTTTTTTCGCAAGCACATGTATTCCTAAAGTTTTTCATTCCTACAATAAAGTTTCTTAATCCCATAACAACATATTCACATAAAATATGTAAATCACTTAATAATCAGAAACTTACCTGGTAGACTTGGGCCGGAGACTCGGGTGCCACGCTTCAAAAAAAATAGATCCATATATATATATATTAAAGTGAAATCTGGAAAACATTTTGAACCCAAAACCCAAGGCTGACCTTTTTAAACCTGGCTCTGATACCAAATTGTAACACCCCAAACCCGGCCCAAACACTACGACCGGATCTGGCATGTCACTAGGAAGAAGTCTAGGAAATTTGACTGGTTCCGGAAAAATTCTAAGTCATTTTAAAATCTCAAATTTCGTAGTTCAGCTAAAAACCCGTTGTTTAGTTGACTTTGAAATTTAATTAGTCGAGCCTCATGATTAGGTGACTTTTGAAATCACTTATCGATTGTTCGATTATCGGGTTTTTAATAATAATAAAAAAATGCCCTTTCTAATTTATAAGGAACGTTGTTTGGTAGATTATAAGAAAACTTTAGTTTGCTATTTAGTTTTTAAAACGTCCCATTGAGCAGTCCGTAATTAATATGTCCAAAACATAAAACCTGAAAGAAAATTTCCAAATTTTGTAGTGGCCTTATTACAAATCAAAGAAGAATCCCCAACAGTGATAAACGTTAAATAAAATAAAATTTACTCGAAAAAGAATCCATGCGTGGCCACCTCGAGTTCCCTCCAGCCCTGCCCATAAAGCTAGGAATCACCTGCAATTGGTTAAACAAAAGTGTGAGTCACGAGACTTAGTGTGCAACTAGTCCACATAATCCACAGGTGGGCCTGAGCCCCAAAACACCATCGGTCGAAGCCCAATCATACGGTATAGCAAACAATCAACATGATAGCCCAACCCAGCCTAGTTTTTCCATCCTCTACACTCCACTCCATATGTCCATCCTCAACACACCTGGGGATTTCTACAATTAACCCTCCATCCTCTACACTCCTCTTTGGTAGTCATGCTGACAGACACACTGCTCAAAGTCAATATAACGTGGCCTAGCCACCGATCACCATGTGACCAAATCACCGAAACGATAATGTGGCACCAAGCCATCATTTAGTGTGACATTGTCACCCATAAGCACTTCCCCTTCATATCATAACCATCCCAATATCCCATGCACATGCAATAAAGTATGATAGACAGGTTATATGATGTCATACACACAATTATGCTATCAAAATTATAAGGTTTAATCAAGACACGCTAACTTGATATTTTAGTTTTACCCAACAGGGGTAACTCAATCACCATTGCCGGGATTTTCGGCTTTCATAACACATACACGATTATTACAACAAAAAGGAGTAGTGTGATAATTACACATCTGTAAATAAGCAAGACTATACTATCGATCTCGCTAACGTCCTCACTCGTAGGGATCACAGCGATCTGTTTATCCCTTTCAGAAGCCGGCCCACAACCCAGTGGCCAATCTCGAACGGCAGACACTGCATGCTTTTTAAACTTAGGGGCTGGAATTACGGGTCCAACCCCCTCCTTTGCCTGACTGGTATTGGATTCCATCAAAAGATCTTGGTCAGAAGACCGAGTCAAGACATCAAGCAGAGAAATTAAGGATATACGCTGAATAATATAACGATTTCTTACCTAAGTCGATAAAACCTCGAGGCTACTACACTTGGATTAGTAAGCCATTGGAACCCCTACACAACTCCATATTAGAATCGGCCATCTTAGATATGGTCAAAAAGAGTGGCCTTTCGGCCTAACAAAAAAAAAAATGTGAACACCCCTACCTTGGTTGACCGATTGCCCTTCCTAAGATCCTTCAATACTGCTCAGATGCAAAAAGAATGTGAATGCTAAAAAAGAGAGCTCACTACCTAAAGCGAACCCTTTAGAATTTTCGACACTAACACCCCTTAAAACCGAATGCGTAACCCACCTAGCACCCCTTCAAAAATTCAGCTAGCACCCTACACCACCTTCAACCCCTTGATTCTCTCCTAACTTCACTCACCACCTCCCATTCAAAATAGTTTGAAAGTTTCAAATCCCCCTTTTTACTCTTGTCTACCATTTTTAAAAAAACTTGACCAAGTCCACCCCACTCTTCAAGGCTCCCAACCGAAACCGTCATCCAAGCCCTTTGGCGCATAAGAAAAAAATAAACGTCCACTTTGCTAACGACGCGAATCGAACCTGCTCCCTCTCTGCTCCCCCTGAGGCGTCACTTACCTGTACCCTAAGTGGCGCCTCCTTGCCACCTTACCAATTTAATTCTTGTGTCAACAACCACTAACAATAAACCTTAAGTCCTGCCCCAATCAGCTTCCCTCTTAAAGTGCCCAAAATTAAAATTTTGGCCAAGGTTCCGACTTAACCCCGAGCTTTCCCAGAGACCCCAAAACACTCAAACAACACATAAAGTATACCAAACACATAGAAACAAGATAAATGAAGAGCCCCTAAATCCCGGATATTACACCTTTACTTTAAACCAAATTTATCTCGGTGTCGCACACATAGTGCCAAACAAAGTAGTCGATACTTTTTTTATTTTGCACACACAGTGTCGTTCTCTACTGTATCAATTCTATTTCGCACACTTAGTGCCACATTTCTCAATTCCACACATATAGCATTTCTAATTCGATAACCACATATTCATTCATTTCATAAGACATAGATATGAATTTAACAATTCGTATTATACCCGAACTTACCTCGGACGTCGAAATAACAAAACGATTCGATTAATCGAGCACTTTATCTTTGCCTCGATCTCGATCCAAATCCCTATTTTCTTAATCTATACATATTCAAATTTAACTCATTCAATCACCAAATCATTCAATTTAGTCCAAACACACATATTTAGGGCATTTTACAAAATAGCCCTCACATTTTCACATTTCGACACTTAAGTCTCTATTTCATAAAAACATCAAATTCATTTAATTTCTTTTCACACATGCCTAGCCGAATTTTCCTTATGTTCATACAAGCCTACATATTTCATTTATTTTACATTTTAGTCCTCTCATTTCTCATTTTCACAATTGAGCCCAAATTACTCAATTTCACCAAAAATTCAAATACAAAATATGTTAACCCAACACTAAGCTTTCATATTCCACCAACTAACAACACAAAGTTCACATATTCATCAATGACATTTCTCAAAATCTTCATCAAATTCTAAAATTAAAGCATGGGTTTGATAGTACGCTAAGCAACGATCACAAAAACGTAAAAATTATCAAAAACCGATCAAAAACACATATTGAGCTATGAATGTGCCGAATTCAAGAAATCTTTAAACCTTTATTTCTCTTTCAATATTTGATGGAAGGAAGATGAATATGCGACTAATTTTAAGCTTTGTTTTATTTAATATTAACTTATACATAGTTTACCATTTTACTCTTGTTTATTAAACCATTTAATCAAGAATTTTTTGCCTATTTATGTCCATCCAATCTATTAATGGCTTAATAACAACATAAGGACTCCTCATTTAAAAAGCCATGCCAATTAAGCACTTTAACAATCAGCACACAACTTTTATATTTTATGCGATTAAGTCCTGTTTGCAAATTAAGCTCACAATCGAATAAATTTTCACACAGAATTTTCACACATACTCAATCACATATTGTAAACACCAAAAATAATTTTAAAATATTTTTTGGACCTCGGGTTTGTGGTCTCAAAACCATTATTTTGACTAGGGTCTAAAAAGGGCTGTTACACACGCCCGTGTCTCAGGCTGTGGAACCTTCGAAATAGGGACACACGGCTGTGTCCTAGCTCTTGTCCTCACCCGTGTAACTCTCTGAATAGGATCACATGCCTGTGTGTCAGGCCATGTGCTAGGCCGTGTAACTCACTAACTTGCATAAAAGGAACCCTCAGATGACACATGACTGTGTCGCCAGGCTGTGTGTCACACAGGATTGAGTCACATGCCCGTGTCTCAGGCCGTGTGGACCCAAATATACCTAAAATCAAGCCATTTCTAACACCATTTCATGCATTATCATTTGAACCAATTGTGCACACTTACAAGGCATCAAACCATACCTAAACATACATATAAATATACCATTCCAAGACTCTAATTCAATTAACCAATATGCCATTCAAAGGCACCTCAAATACACACAACAACACTTACCTAAACATGCCTATTTTTTCCACATTTTTATCATCAATTATAGTTCAACATTTACCACAACATGCCACAACATAACCATTAACACATTTTTCGAACATACCATTTGAACCATTCAAATATGCATAGTAGCATAACCAGGTTGACACAAGTTGACAAAGCATCAAAAGCTGTCAAACCAAGATAACATTCATAACTTATACAAGCCAAATCATCAACTAAACATCCAACTAAATACCATTACAAGTCCACCTATACATGCCATTATAGCATTGGCCAAAACATTCAAAAACTAGCGATATTTATGTTGGATAGTGTGATAGATCTCCGACGAGCTTCCAAATCGATCGAGCTTCCGATAATCTAAAAACATAGGAAAGAAACTACATAAATAAATAATGCTTAGTAAGCTCATATAACATAAACACAACTTACCATTTCATTTTGCATAATGTAAATAGCATAATTATAACTCCAACTAAACCATAAGCGTGGCACAATGCCTATACAACATCATCAAATCCACAAGTTAGTGCATTTTTACATGGTTCAAATGAATTCATCCATAACAAGTAAATTACACATGTACTCACATCATTTAGATCACTATTCCTTTTCATAGGTTCATGATACATTTCATTTGAACACTTACCATTTCATTTCCTTTTCATACCTATTGAACAATTTAGAATTACATCAGATACTCGGGAAAGCTCACAAGAAGTGTGCCTTTACATAATCGTAACCCTTCCTTTACATTATTGCTCACACAAGCTATGAAATGGGCCTGCTCACATGAGCTGTAGGTCAGAATGTAAGCTACATGATGCTGCTCACACGAGCTGTGGAGTATCCACAACAAATGCAAGACCTCAACCATCGATAGGACATTCAAGACCAGTACTCGAAACATGAAATCCCTAATGACATGTCATTTGTATCCTACAAATTCCCAAGGTTCAACCGGGACTCGATAACTGTTATAGCATTGATTTATTCATTCATCGATTAATTTACACTATAAATAACATAATAACATACGATCTGAAATAGCATTAATACGATAACTATTTATACAGACTTACCTCAACTATTAAGAACGTGAAGGGAAATCAAGCTAATCCGAAGCTCTTACTTTGCCTCGATCTAGGTCCGTACGTGATTTATCTTGATCTAAATAGAAAATTTCAATATATTTAATACTTATAGTATTCAATTTAGTCCACATTTCATATTTATGCAAAATTACATTTTTGTCCCTAATATTTTAACTTTTCACAATTTAATCATTGATGGTGATTCACTCAACTAACTAAAATCTCGAGAAAGGCAAGCGCACCTATCGAATAGTAGTATAGCTATGGTGAGTCGGGAATATCGTATCCACGAGGACTAAAAGTACTAGTAATTACTATCTTTTTATTATCTAGCCTATAAATTGAGAGGGTTGTTTTTAATCTAAAATTATCTAACTAATTATTAAGACGCAACAGAGAATTAAGTAAGAAAATATTCGAATGAACCAATGAGAGAGACAATACCCAGGAAAGAATCCACCTAGACTTCACTTATTATTCTGAATTTGAATTAAACGATTTATTCATTTGCCTTGATCCGTAGAAATCCATAAATTATATTAATATCTCTTTCGAGAGTAAAAATAACTTACTCTAGGTTGATTAATTGAAATCTCTTTCTAATTAAAACCCTTAATGTCGCATTAACTCGATCTATGGATTCCCCTATGAGATTTGACTCTAAGCCGGTAGATTTATGTTGTCCTATTTCTAGGATTGCATGCAACTCCACTCAATTATGCCAGATCTAATTTTAAACAGAGACTTTTGGTCCACTGAAATAAGCACATCAATTATGAATTAATATCCTGAAAACATTAAAACATGGGATATGTACACATAATTGAGACCAAGAAATCAAGTATTTATCATGTAATTTAGAAATTATATAACAAGATCCATTATAGGTTTCATCTTCCCTAGGTATCTAGGGAATTTAGTTCATAATTTGAAAGGAAAACATCTCAAAATTAGGAAAACAACAAAACATAAAGAAACCCAAAAACTTCTAGAGAAATTGAATGAAGATCTTCAATCTTGAAGGAGATCCTGATTCTGAGTTGAATCCATCGATGTTCTTCGAGTAATTTCTTCATTCTTCTCTGTGTTCTCTACTAGATCCTCTTCTAGTGTGTATTTATAGACTTTAGAATGCTCAGAAACCCTAAAAATTAGCTTTTTCAGTGTGTTTGGGAAACAGGGAGCGATATCGACACAGGCTGGCACATGGGCATGTGGCTAGCCCATGTGGCTCACACGGGCGTGTGCTCAGCCCGTATGGGAATGCCCAGGCCGTGTGCTTCCTGAAAATAGCTTGTTTTGTCTGATTTTGGCCCGTTTTCCGCTCCTTTTGCTTCCCTATGCTCTCCTAAGTATAGAAACATGAAATTAAAGGATTAAGAGCATCAAATTCACTAAATTATATAATAAATCATCCAAAAACATGCCAAGCATGAGATTAAAACATGTTACTTTTATAGTTTACCAATCATTATGCCCATAAATTGAAATCTAATCATTTTAATCCCCTACTCAAGCTAACCAAATTTATTAGGGATTTATATCAACCCAAATAAACCATTATTTCATAAATTTAACATGAATTTTTACATTTTTTACGAATCAATCCCTAAATGCAAATTTTATCAAAAATCACTTTACAAAACTTGTTTATTTATCAGCAATGATTCATAATCTACCATTTAACATCAAGATTTCAAAAACATTCATGGCATAACCCTCAATCTTTAACAGGACCCCCGAGATAGCTAGATTAAGCTAAAACGACTTCAAAAATATAGAAATCATTAAAAATAGGGTTCAAAATCACTTACATACAAGATAAGAAGCTAACCAAATGCTCAAGCTCAGTGTCTATGATGATTTTTGATGATAGATTGAAATGGGAAAGAAGATGAGATTAATTCATTAAGTTATTTTAACATTATTTATCAACTTACTATTTTAACCTTTAATAATTTCATTAAAACCATGTCCATAAACATCCACTATCACCTCAATTGGTATATTTACCATCCAATTCCTTTAGTTTAAGGTTTCATAGCCATTTGACCCTTTTTAACTAATGGAACTCTACTTTTACACTTTTTATGATTTAGTCCTTTTCACTTAATTAATCAAGCAAACATCAAAATTTATTAATGAGATTTTAATACTACCTTACTAATATCCCATAGACATTAAAATAATAAATAATAATAATAATTTACTCGTACGATTTGTGGTCCTAAAACCACTATTCCGACTTCACTGAAAACGAGCTATTACATATAATATGCTTATTGTTCGTATGTCATAATGCATGTGCATGGCGTGGGATATTGTGGCTGACGGAGGAGTTCTGTAGAGTACTGGCAGCAATTAAGTCCATATTATTATTGTTAGTGCACTGCAGCAGGAGTACAGAGGAGATTAGTGATTATACCACATACTTTTGGTAATTTAACTACATTTACTGTAACTGGTGGCATGTCCACAAAATTGGCAGCTTGTATGCATATTAACTGGCAGTATACCTACACTATTGTATTGGTGGTTTATCCATAATGGGATTGGGCCCATACTATTTTGGAATTCAGATGACAAGTTCTGTGGAACTCATGGTGTGTAGAAGTTGGATGGGTAGGAACTTTTCTTGCATTGCATCATGATCATGACATATTCTTATGATGTTGAATTATGCCATGTACTAAATTGTAATGAAAATGATGAATGTTACTTGTGTGATTGACTATATGTTCCACTGTTATTGACTCACGCGAATCTAGTTTAGCTCACCCCATAATCCTAACTTCCCAAGTAGTGTACGAGACTAGGTACAATGGACTTTGGACTAAACATCGAGTTTGATTAGTTTTTATTAAGCTTTATTTGGTTTTTGGACTGTGGTTTGGGTGCTTCTTTGATTTGAGTCTTGTTTTAGTATGCATACTCGACACGTTGATTGGATTCCTATGTATATCTTGAAACCGGACAATGCATGTCACTTGACCTAACAAAAAAACTTGACTTAAACAAAGTTTTTCCGCTATTTTAAAAGATAATAGAAATTTTGCAAAATAAAGAAACAAACAACGATTTTTCCTAAAATCTCACTAACGTCAATAAAGCTGGACTTAAGATTAAGGTGGCCTAAATAATGAATGTTTTCTGAAGTAACTCAAGAGCAGTCCATAGTTTTTCCTATAAGAGATTAACTAGGGTTTTCAAAGGATGGTAGGGTCACTTAGTCACGCTGGTGGCTATTCTAGCCTTCACGATTCAGACATAACGTCTAGGCTGGGTTGGGGAGGTTGCACTATAACTATATATCAATTCAATTTCATTTATTGGAAATTCTCTCAAGTTTTACATTTTATTTAGTGTAGTCCCTAAAACTAAATTTTCCATAACTTTGAATTTTGAGCTTTGATTTTAAAATCAATCTCATTTTCATCATTCTACAACCTTCTAATATCTATATTTACAAAAAAGTTCATGTCAGTTTAGAAATATTTACACTTTAATCCCTATGTTCAAAACTAACAACTTTCACTTTACAAATTAGTCCTTTTCATATCTAAGCTTAAAATCTAAAAATTGAGTCCCAAAATCTTCAAGGTTCAACAATAGAAACTTTTATAAACTTTGAAAATTTCGCAAAATAGTCCCCAAGCTAGATAAATCAAGCTATTGATGTAACACCTTTAACCTGTCTCCGTCGCCAGATTAGGGTTATAGAGTATTACCGTACAATCAGAAACATTTATACATTAAATCATTCCATAATTTAATGACAACATAAACCATTCATACACATGCATACTATCCTTAATAGAGCCCTTGAGGGCCTAAAAATAGCTTAGAAGTAATTTGGAACCAATTTGAAACAATTCGAAAAGTTTAAGAAAAAGTTAAAAATATTCAAAACAGGGGACACATAGCCGTGTGGCTAGACCGTGTGGAATCACTCCAGGCCATGTAACTTTCAAACAAGGGACACACGGCCGTGTCCCAGCCCGTGTCCTCACTCGTGTAACTCTCTGAGTAGGGTCACACGCTTGTGTGTCAGGCCCTGTAACTCTCTGAGCTCCCCCACACTTCTGTGTGCCATGTCGTGTAACTCACTGACTTACACCCTAACGAAATCATGAAATGACACATGACTGCGTCGCCAGGCCATATGCCTCACACTGTTGGGTCACACGCCTGTGTGAACCCAAAATTTACCTAAAATCTAGCCATTTCATACCATTACATGCATAACCTTTCAACACATTTAAGCACACTTTAAAGGAACCTAAACATCACCAAAACACACATCAAATTGCCATTTCAAGATGCTAATTTACCTAACCAATATTCCATTCAAAGGCACGTCAAACATACCAAAAGATAATATTCCAACGCAAGTCAACATTACCTAATTTTAAGCATCATAATCTAGCTCAACTACTTACCAATTCGTACCTCAAATTAACCATTACCATACCACTCCAAACATACCATAAGAGACTTATAAACATGCATAGTAAAGTAACCAAAATGACACAAACTGACAAGGCATCAAATGGTACCAAACCAAGATAATTTCAAAAGTTATACATGCCAAAATACCATTAACACATTCATCAAAATACCATTACAAAATACCCTATACATGCCATTATAAACCTTGGCCAAAAAACTATCAAAAAGACTTCTGGATAGTGTGATAGATCCTTGACGAGCTGATAAACCATAAAAATAACATAATTTAATCCCATCCTTGGCATATTTTTGGGTGAATTATCATAAGAATTAGTGAATTTGATGCTCTTAATCCTTTGAAATTACATTTTTACACTTAAGTGAGCATAAAGAAGTGAAAGGAGCGAGAACTAGGCCAAAACCAGAAGAAACGGGCTGATTTTAGTATCGCACATGGTCTAGGCACTTTAACACGGGCCTTTCACATGCCTGTGTGAGACACGCGGGCTGGCCACACGCCCGTTTCGATTTTGAACCATGTCACTTGAAACACCCCAAACCCAGCCCACGAGCCTCGACTAGATCTAGTATGTTCCTCGATGTAAACCAATTCAAAATTCTTTTGTTACTTTGTAAAATTGTGTCTTTTGAAAGAAAGATTGTTTTGGGTTGGGCTTGAGTTGAAAACGAGTTTATCTTATATTGAAAACCCATTTATTTCAGGCGACAAAATATTTAGAGTCTATTTTAAATTAAATTGACTTAATCTTTAATAATTAAAAATTTCGTAACATAGTAAATAAAACAGAAATAAAATAGTTCACTATGGCCTTATTACATCAAATTAAAACCCAAAATAAAAGTTCAGAGTACTTAAACAGAATAAAAGTCCAAATAATAAAATTTTCCTTGCTGTGCATGGCCACCTTTGAGCTCCTGCCGACCCGGTCCATTACTGATCGTCACCTGAAAAAGGTTCCCACAACGGGGTGAGTCAAACAGACTCAATGTGTACACAAACACTAAGTCTTAACAAATTCAGGCATTTCAAATCATACATGTACATATAGCATTTAAACAATATGATGCAAACCCGAACCCAAGCCTAGATAGCCATCCGCTACACATCACCTGTACCAACCTGCACACCGTGGGGACTACTAAGTCAACCCTCCATCTGCTACACATCATCGAAGGCAGTCGCTGCAGTCGACGTGCTCATCGCCCTTATAAAATTCGTGGCATAGCCACCAGATACATATTTTGTGTCATGAGACACCATATTCAGATATCGTGGTCTTAGGTCACCACATTCAGATATCGTGGTCTTAGGTCACCACATTCACTTCCCCTTTCATATAACCCTAATGCCCCATATCATTCATATCATGCATATTACATAATTTCACATTCCTATCACTTTCCACATGTTACATATATGACATAATTTCATATTCCTAGTAGGAGTAGGAAACGTACCTGAGTACTTTTGTACCATTACATGGTACCTTAGCCATATTCTTACACATTCTTATAGTCACATACATATTAAACATTGCCATAAATATATCAAGAAATAGTGTGAGGTACACACCTGATTAACTTAGCAGTTCACTTAATCCCGAAAAGCTTGATTTAATGCCTTATATCTCAATTCCTACATTCGGCCAACCTTAATATGTTAGCATAAAGCCTATTCGGCTATAAAACCAAATCCTAGTAGGATTTGTACACTTAAAACTTACCTTTGATGCCGATTTGATGACTATTCAAATCCCGAAATTCCAAAATCTCTCTTCCTTGAAATCGGCTAGCACTAAATTACTGAGTTAGTTAGTTTCGGTTTTTGAATGAATCTTAATTATGAAATAGACCTTTGGCCGAATGTACATATATGTACTTACCTTGCTTTTAAATCCCAAAACTCACCGAATAATTAGGGAACACGCGGCCTATGGTGTACCTTCGGGAAAAGAACTTCTTCTTCCTTGTAGTCAACACCACCTAAATCCCGAAATTCCCTTCCATAGTTTCGGCCAAAATACAATATGAGGGATTAGTCTCTAAATTTCAATAAGTCTAAAATATAAAGAATGGAAACCAATTTTGGATCTTACCCTTTGAAGAAATCGGCAGCACCTTTGCTAGAAGCCCCTTAAAGAAATCGGCTTTGATGACTAGATGATAATCTCAAGGTTTCGGCTTTTGGGATTTAATGGAGAAATCAGCTAGGGGTTCTCTTGGAGTATTCGGTTTCCACAAAAATAAAGAAAAGAAAACTTGAGAATTTTGGCAATGGTGGACTATAGATTCGGCTTAACAAATGAAAGAGAAGAGAAGGATGGTTGCTAGAGAGTTTCGACAGAGAGAAGAGGAGAAACTTTAGAGAATTTCGGCAGAGGCTTTCTTGAAGAGAAAAGAATGAATGAAGAATAGCCTTACTCTTCCTTTCTTAGCCGAAATTACTAGACTAGAGTCCCTTACTTGGCCACCACTCTCATATCTTTATCAATTAAAGAATAATCCTTTAATTTATCTCTAATCATAAATCCATTATTTATCCCTTATTTATCCACCCTTTATCTCTTAAAATAAATCCATTATTTATCCCTTATTTATCCACCCTTTAACTCTTAAAATAAAAGAATAAAAGCTCCTAATTTATAGCCTTGTGACGTCCCTTGCTGCTAATCTCTGCTGCAAAATAAAACTTTTATTTTGCTTCCCCTGCAGCTCGAACCTTGGCCCAATAGCACCTGCTTTTGGCGTCACTTACTGGGCTTTAAGTGGTGCCTCCTTGCCACTTTTCCAAGCCCGTTCTTGTGTCAAATTTCTTCTATAAATTTTCTTAAGGCCACCTTGCCTCATGTCCCTCTCTTAAACTTTAAACTTAACATTTCTTAAGCATTTCCTTACATTTCTAAGACATTTCCTTACATTTCCTAGACATTTCCTTACATTTCCAAGTTTCCAAAAATTTTCACTTTCCTTCTTTAAACTTAACATTTCTAAATCATTTCCTTACATTTCCTTACATTTCCTAGTTTTCAAAAATGTTCAATATACATTCATAACACATAAGACATGCCATTTCGTATAATTAAATCAAAAATGCATAGGCCCATTTTCAGGATGTTACATCACTATTGTACACAGTCTGGGCATTCTTACATGGGCTGATATGTAACACCCCAAACTTGGCCTACACGTTATGGCCGGATCTAGCATGTCACATCGAAAGGGTGTTTAAAAGCGACACGTTCGTTGAAAACTGCGTATTCTTTTTAAAACTCCGAATTTCGTTATTTGAAGAAAAAAACAAGATTTGCTTAAAGTGTATTCTTCTAAAGATGTAATTATTTTCTGAAAACTTGTTTATTACAGAAATCTGACTTAAGAATTGCGGAAACGTGATATTTTGGAAAACGGTTGAGCCACAAGTAACAGTATACATGGCTGAGCCACTAAAATCAGTATATCGTGGCATAGCCACTAAATCAGTATAATGTGGCATAGCCACCAGTACAGTACTTCCTCCAAATCAGCAACCCAACCCAATGCAGTATGTCGTGTATGTCATGCTCAATCATTACACGTGTATGCAAAATGGCCATACTTAGTAACAGTCATTTTAACACATATTAACAATAAATTAGACACACGCCCGCAGTCAAGTCGGTTAAAACACAGTCATACAATCACAGTCAAATCATGGCACAAAATCAGTCTTTTACCCTCAGGGGCAAAATAGTCATTTTACCCTATAAGGGTATTTTGGTAATCCTACCCTACAGGGGTAATTCTACTCAAAACTAATCCATGTATGCAGTGCATCTCAAACCTAATCAATCATACAATTAACACATACAACACTAGTACTACCACGAGGGTACAACGATCATTTAATCGGTTAGGGGTAAAACAGTCATTTCGCCCTGTAAGGGCATCTTGGTAATTCTACCCGTCGAGGGTATTTCGGTAACTTTACCCATAGAGGGTATTTTAGTAATTTCACAAACTAGGGGTATTTTGGTAATTTTGCAAACCAGGGTATTTCAATAATTCTATAAATCTGTGGGTATTTCGGTAATTTCACAAATTGAGGGTATTTCAGTAATTTCATAAATCGGGGGTATGTCAGTAATTTTAGAAATTAGGGGTTTTCGATAATTTTACAAATCATGGGTACTTTGGTAATTTCACAAACTGAGGGTATTTTGGTAATTTTACAGATCGGGGGTATTTCGATAATTTTCCAAACTGAGGGCATTTTGGTAATTTTGCTAATTAGAGGTACTTTGGTAATTTCACAAACCGAGGGTATTTCGATAATTTTACAAACGGGGTACTTAGGTAATTTTACAAGCCGAGGGTATTTCAGTAATTTTGTAAATCAAGGGTATTTCAGTAATTTTGTAAACCAAGGGTATTTCAGTAATTTTGTAAATCGAGGTATTCTAAGCAGAGATAACGATACGAATGGGCCTATGCCCCATTCTCAGCCCAAATGGGCCCACACGCTTATGTGGCCCATTTAGCCCAAATCTAGCCACAGATATGAGATTCACATAGACCAATTCATTATCTACTACACAATCATACAATTTATTTATATGGACCCACTTGGCCCCTTTCAGCCCAAACAGCATCAACCATAAGAATACTCATAGTGGCCTCAACTATCGCGTCGAAGCTCCCACACGTGCGCTCGCACGCTCGTGTGGCTACCATCACCGTGTGACCGGCATTTCGGCATTTGCCGCTCTACAACTAGAGTAGTGCGAAATACACACCTGATAGGAATCTGGAGTTAATCCGCGGTCCGACCACTCCTGTGCCCAAACGCCAACCAAGGTGTGCTTACTCTCCTCATACATTGCTCTATTTAAAGCCAGCTTCTCACCTTCCCTCTTGCTAGCTTCCCGATGTGGGATCCCTCCTTCAGCAGAGCTTAATTCAAACACAAACTCTGGCCGTCCCAACTTAGCAAAACAAATATCCCTTTTTGCTTGCGATGGGCTTCGAACTCAGGCTCCCCTGTAACATAATCCACTCCGCTAGCCACTAAGCCGCAAGCTCCTCTTGTGTCTAAAATCATGCGCAACTAAATATAAGTCTATGGGCCAATGTCCAAGTTCACTTAAAAAAATAAATCAAAATTAAATGCAAGCGTCAAGACTTGAACCTTGGACCCCTTGCTTCCTTGTGGCGTCATTCCCTTGTCTCTTATGTGGCGTCATTTTCCACTAGACCACAACTCCTTTTGTGTCATTTTTCTCCACATTTTATTCTTAAAGCCTACTTACTAACCCTCAGGGTTTTACTCACCTAAAACCAAAATTTTCCTAAAGCCCAGGTTTGATCCCGAGACTTCATAGAAGCCCCCTAACCTTCCAAAATCACGCACCTAATAGGACCAACTTGCATTAGTGCTGTTCTCTTGTTCTCAAAAATTTTAAACACTCCCCTAGTCAAGGCCCAATAAGCCCAATTCTACTAGGCCCAAATTCGGGTCGTTACATGATCATATGTCTGTGTCCCTGTCAAACCCTATTTCATTTTCATGCGGAAAAAGCCAATTTTTAGGTATTTTAGCATTCCAAAGTCTATAAAAACACACTAGAAGAAGACCTAAAGGGGGGACGCAAAAGAGAGGATAGAAAATACTCGAAGAACACCATGGGGGATTCACTTCAAGATTGAAGACTCCATTCAAATTTCCTTCGAAGTTTATTTGGGTTTCCTATGTCTTGTTGTTATTCATATTTTGGGATGTTTTCGCTTATGAATATGAACTAAACTCCCTAAAATACCTAGGGAGGATGAAACCTATGATGGATCTTATTATTTAATTATCTAAATTACATGATAAATACTTGTTCTTATTCTTAATTATGTGTTCTTAATCCTTGCCTTAATATTTTCAGGATATTAATCCAAGTTTGATGTGCTTAATCAGTAGAGCAAAAGTCCATGCTTAAGAGTAGATCTGGCATAATTAAGCGGAGTTGATTGCAATCCAAGAAATAGGACTACATAAATCTACCGAATTAGAGTCAAATCTAATAAGGGAATCCATAGATCGAGTTAATGCGACGATATGGGTTTTAATTAGAAAGAAATTTCAATTAATCAACCTAGAGTCAGTTGTTATTAGTATCGAAAGAGATATTAACATAATTTAGGGATTTCTCTGGATCAAGACAAGTGAATAAATCGTTTAATTCAGAATCGGAATAATAAGTGAAGTCTAGGTGGATTATTTCCTGGGTATTGTCTTTCTCATTTGTTTTCTTAAAATATTTTCCCAATTTTATCTCTGTCGCGTTCATAGTTAATTAGTTAGTTTAATTTTAGATTAAAACACCCCTTTAATTATTAGGCTAAATAATAAAAAGATAGTAATTACTAGTACTTTTAGTCGTTGTGGATACGATATTCCGGACTCACCATAGCTATACTATTGTTCGATAGGTGCGCTTGCCTTCGTCGAAACATTAGTTAGTTTAGAGACCATCACGAGCTTCCAACCAAATCGAGCTTTCAACAATCTCTAAAATAAAGGAAAGAAACTACGTAAGCTAAGCTCATATAAACATAAACACAACTTACAATTTCCATAACACATAACATAGTTAAAATACAATTCAACACCAATGCCACAGGCTTAGAAATGCCTAACCAACATCATCAACTCACAAGTTAGTAAGTTTTTCCATGATATAATGAAATCAACCATATGTACAAGATCATGTAGTTCATACTTCCATTCTTAAATTCATGATTCAATCTAACTGCATACTTACCTTTCTGTTCCTTTCTCTTACCCATTGAAGCATATAAAATTTCGTCAGATACTCGGGAAAGCTCACACAAAGTGTGCCTTTACATATAACCGTAACCTTTTGATGTGTCTCACGTAACTAACTAAAAAATACGATGAAGGTAAGTGCACCTATCAGTAGATAGTATAGCTATTGTGAGTAGAGATATCGTATCCACGAGGACTAAAAGTATTAGTAATTTTCGTTTTCTTATTATTTAGTCGATAAATTGGAGTGGTGTGTTTTAAACTAAACTTACTAAACTAATTTAACTAAGAACTCAATAGAGAATGTATGAGGAAAATATTCGAAAGATAACTAATGAGAGAGACAATACCTAAGAAAGAATCCACCTATTAATATGAATTAAACGATTTATTCACTTGGTGTCTTGATTTGTAGAAATCCCTAAATTATGCTAATATCTCTTTTGAGAGTATGAACAGCTGACTCTAGGTTGATTAATTGAAATATCTTTCTAGTTAAAACCCCTATCATCGCATTAACTCAATATATGGGTTCCCTTATTAGATTTGACTCTAATCTGATATATTTATTTCATCCTATTTCTAGGATTGCATGCAACTCCACTCAATTATGTTAGATCTACTCTTAAACGGGGACTTTTCCTCCACTGAATTAAGCATATTAAACATGAATTAATATCCCGAAAATATTAAAACAAGAAATAGACACAAATAATTGAGAACAAGAATCAAGTATTTATTGCGTAAAATAGAAATTAAATAATAGGATTTATTTTAGGCTTCATCTTCCCTAGGTATCTAGGGAGTTAGATAATCTTGAATAGAAACATCTCAAAGTCAGAAAAACTACAAGAATAAAAGCTTCGAAAGAAATTAAAAAAGGAGGTCTTTGATCTTGATGGAAATCTGCTTCAAAGTTGGATTCAATGATGTTCTTCAAGTTGTTTCTTCAAAATCTCTGATGGTCCACATATCTTTTCTTCTACTTGGTATTTATATACTTTAGAATGCCTAGAAAGCCTAAAATTTTGCATTTTGGGAAGCTGATAAACCGTAATATATACATATTTTAATCCCACATTTAGCATACTTTTGGATGATTTATTCCCTGAATTGTGGAATTTAGTGCTTTTAATCCTTTAATTTCATGTTTTATACTTAGGAAAGCAATGAAGGATGAAAAGAATGAGAAACGGGCCTAAAACGGAGTAAATGGGCCTAAGTACGAATTTCACATGGCCTGGGCCCAAGACCACACGGTCGTGCCTCCTTGACAGACCCGAACACGGCCTGGCTACGATTCATACGGGCGTGTGCCATGGGCGTGTCCCTGACGTGACCTGTTTGAATTTCATTCGGATTAGGGTACTTAGAGGCAAAGAAAGTCATTCCAAAAGCCTATATAAACACCCTAAAGGTGAACCTTCAAGGGGCGTCAAGTAAGGAAGAAGAGCTAAGCCAGGGAGGTCAGAATTGTGGGAATTACAAAAAGAAAGTCAGTTGATTCATCTCAAGAAGCTGGAGTTATATGCAAGACAGAAGATCTTCCCTTCAATTTCCTTCAGAGTGTTTTAGGGTTTTTCTTATGTTTTGTTTTATATTTTCTTCTGAGATGTATTCTTTTATTATTATGAACTAAACCCGTCAAATACTTGAGGGGGATGAAACCTAAGACGGATCTTGTTATTATTTTTTGAACTATATGATAAATACTTGATTTATTCTTAATTAAGTGTTCTTAATTCTTGCTTTGATATTTTAGGATATTGATTCAAGTATTGATGTGCTTAGGTAGAGGAGGAATAGACCCTGTCTAAGAGTAGATCTAACATAATTAAGCGGAGTCGATCGCAACCCTAGAGATAGGATGACGAAAATCTGCCGGATTAGGGTCAAACCTAATATGGGAGTCCATAGATCGAGTTAATGCAATTCTAGGGGTTTTAATTAGAAAGAGATTTCAATTAATCAACCTAGGGTTAGACAATAATAGCCTCAAGAGAGGTATTAATATAACTTAGGGAATCCTACAGATCAAGTCAAGTGAATAAATCGTCTGGTTCAGAGTTAAATAACAAGTGAATCTAGGTGGATTCTTCCTTGGGTATTGTCTTAATCAATTGGTTTTTCCCACAAGTATTTTCCCCAAATTCTTCTCTTTGTCTTAGCATCCTTAGCTTAGTAGTTAGTTAATTTTAGATTAATTAATAATTCCCTTAATTCTTAGGCTAAATAAAAAAAAAAAGTTAGTATTAGTACTTTTGGTTCCTTTGGGTTCGACAATCCGGTCTTGCCACTAAACTATAGTACTGTTCGATAGGTACACTTGCCTCAATCATTGTCACAGTTAGTTTCTAGGCTCAATCATTCTTTATATAAATTTTTAAGACTCTGACACACGATCAAGTTTTTGGCGCCTTTTCTGGGGAAATAATATATTAAGAACGCTCAATTTTTATTACTTTAGCCATTTTTATTTTTTTACAATTTACTTTTATTTTTATTTTGCTTTTAACTTTACTAATTTTCCTTCTTTTATTTGTTCCTAGCAGGTACCTCTAGTTTATAACTAGAAGGAACCCGACAGGGCCCCTATTTTACGACAGTGAAATAGAACATACCGCTCGCAGAAACTGAAGAGATGTCACTGAATAATTATCAGTGGCAAGTCATGAGGACAAAGCCTACTAAAGCAGCCGATGTTTTCAACCTTGACGCGGTCACCATGTTATCTAACCAGGTAGAGCTTTTAAATAAAACAATTGATGGTTTGTATGGTTCTACGCAGGTACATCCGGTAATACAGTACGATACAGATGGAAAATGGGTGAATAACACAGAATATCTATCCTACAACCCTAGCACAAAGAACGAACAAGTCAACTATATAGGTAACTATTCTAGACCTCAAAATAATCTTTACAGTAACACTTACAATGCAGGTTGGAGGTATCATCCCAATTTCTCGTGGGGTGGTCAAAGACCGCAACTTCCTCCAGGCTTTCAACAACCACCTCAGCAGCAGGAAAAGAAGCCGAACCTTGAGGAGATGCTAAAGAAATTTATTCCGGTGTCAGAAACAGGCTTCCAAAACACCAAAATAGTGCTTAAAAATTAGCAAGCGTCGATTCAAGATCTCGAGAATCAAATAGGTCAGCTTGCTAAGCTGATCTCAGAAAGACCACAAGATATCTTGCCTAGCAACACCGAAACTAACCCAAGAGAGTAACCTCAAGCAATAACTGCTCACGATAGTGAAGGGATAGATGAACCAAAATTGAAGCAAGAGAATGTGGTAGAGGAAGGTAAGGTTGAGGTAAGCCATGATAAACCAAACTTGATAATTACAGAGTACCAACCACGTGTGCCGTACCTCAAAGCGATAAAGAAAAACCACACAGAGGAACAATTTGGTAAATTTCTTAAACTTCTAAAGAAATTACATATTAACATGTCGTTTCTTGAAGCTCTTTCATAGATGCCAGATTCAAGGAAATTTTTAAAGGAGTTTTTGACAAACAAATAGAAGTTAGACGATACGTCGCATGTGGAGCTAAACGCAGTTCTTAACATGGCTAGGACATCGAGTATTAAAGGTGGAAGCAATCACTTCAAAGTTGGGGAATAGGTACTGTCGGATGCAACCAACCCTCGAATAGCCGCTTCAGAGCTTAATATAAACGGTGCGACTCCTTTTACAGCACGTAAGGTCTTTCCATACGGAACAGTCGAGGTAACACATTCTAATTTCGGCATTTTTGAGGTAAATATTACCCGACTCAAACCATATGTTGATAGAATTGATAGTAAGAAAAAGGAGTTTCGACTCCGTGAACCACCATGGCCATACGAATAACAGGTAAGTCTAGCTCAAGACTTTAAACGAGCGCTTCTCGGGAGGCAACCCGAGCACTAACCCACTAACGTCCATATTTTTGAATTTTAGCATCTAACTAAAAACTAACCAAAATTTTTAGGCGTACGTTTCCCTACCACATGGCCTTACACACAGGCGTGGTCGTGGCCGTGTGGACACCACGAATAGGTACATGGGTGTGGCAGAAATCGTGCAGAAACAGGATGAAATTTTTTCCCAAGACACGGGCTCCGACTAAACGCCACAGCCGTGCGACGCGGCCGTGGTTGAAACTGCCTAAGAACACGGGCTGAGATAAATCCACACGGTCGTGCGAGGCGGCCGTGGTCGACATTATCATCTTTTTCACATATCGCCGCCACCACCACCTCGAGATCACTCCAATGATGAGGACCTTTGAATCTTTTTCTTTTCTTTATTTTTATTTTAGTTCATTTTCTTTTATTATTAAACTCTTTAAATTTTTAAGTATAATTTGATTTCTTTTGTCTCTGGCTGTTTAACTCTCGAGTAACTATAACAAACGTCCATTAAATAAGAACTCCCTAAAAAATTTACTGATGACTTCACAGTCTAAAAAGGTTTAAGGTGCCATTCAAGGAACGAACACACCACCGGAGTATTCTCCACCACCTTCACCTATGCCTAGGCATCATGTTCATCATTGATCATCCTCTAAGGGTTTCATCCAAAATTCAAGAAGTTTCACTTCTCCCTCTCTCTTATGATATCATGCTATTAATCTCTAGATATATATATATATATATTTGTACATTGAGGGCAATGTACTTCTTAAGTGTCAGGGGTGAATTCTAAAAGTTCCTAACTTTTTGCATTATTCTCAAATCCCTGAATTTTGTTGAACAGATTCTGATTGATTTATGATTTTTATTAATATGTCTTGAATTAAAACATAGGCAGTTGTGCATTGATTGTTTAAACTTGAAGGCTCTAAAGAATCAAGCATGATAAGTTGATTTTTGAAAATTAAAAATTTGCTAAGTTGTTTTCCCAAGTTTAGGTATGATCTTGAAATTCGAAATTCGCAAGGGTTGACATCAAAAACAATAATTTCTGTGAGATTTTGAGCCTTTAGAGCATACATTCTTTCGTGCTCGCTTTTATTATTTTGAGTGAGTCAATATTGATCTGTTATTCTAGAACTTGCTTCGATTATACATGTCGAGACCACATTTTTTTTATTTGATATACTGAGATAATAAAGGCGCCTAGGATTTAACCCACTTACTTCCCAAAGGACCTACCTCCATAATTAACCCCTAGTGAACCCCTTTGATCCTAATAAACCATTCATTGATTTACCCCTTATATTAACCCCCAAGACTTACTCTTTTTGATTCATTAAGAATTTTTCCTATTAACCTTTTTATCGAGATTTGATTTGAAAAGTTGCCTAACTATGTTCTCTATTTTAGTTGTAAATTCTTTCCTATTTTCATATGATTTTTTTCTTAAAAAAAAGTTGAAAGTATATCCATTAGTTCTATGTTTTTTATGAGCTTAAACAGTAAATCTCACATCTTTAGAAGAAGCTCGTTTCATTAATGTAATTGTTCATTAGTAGTCTATTTTTTCTAGTTAGATAATTTTTCGATTCGATCTAGACTCTAACCTCCTCTTTCAGCTTGTAACCACACCCCCTAACCAAGCCATATTACAACCCTTCTTAAAGACCTTTTGATCGATGTATCATCTCAATTTATAGTGGTGGAGATCTGATTTTCATGCAAGCCTATGGTAATAACTTTTCATGTTGACTATTGAGTGCTTAACTTATTGTCCCTTAAACACTTCGAGTGATTTGAGTGAATCCTTAGTGAGGATGTTAACTCTGTGATATTTTGAATCAAAGGAGATTACCTAGATAAGGGGGGATACCTATGTTTTTCATGAATAAAATGCTCAACTTGTATTGTTTGAAACTTTGATGTTCTTTTAGTTGAATTCTCAATGTATGATTACCTATGGATTTTTTTGAAACATTATTGATAGGAGTTATAAGTTGAGAAGAATAAATTTTAATCGGGTGTTGACGATTTTGCTTGAGGACAAGCAAATGCTTAAGTGTGGGTGTAACACCCTAAAATCTGAGTATTGATATATTGCATAAATTGGTGTTTAGATTATGAAGGAAAATTTTCTTACTTCTTATTCGTGTTTAATATAGCCCTGAAGAAGAGTATAGAATTTTTGGATATGGAATAATTTTTAGTTTTGAGAATTTAAAGAAGTGGATTAAGTGACATTTACACTTAAGTTAATTTAAGTGTCAAAGTGTAGCATAAGATAAGTAAATGGTAAGGTGGTGTTGGCGCATGAGTTGTAGCATGAGGGGAGAGGTTCGAATCCCTTGTTTAGCATCTAGATAAATTTTTATTTTTATTTTTCTGCACATGTATAGCAAGTGTCGGCCAAGTATATATATGGTAAGTGTTGACCTTGTTATTTTTGGTTAGTAGATTAAAGGAATAAGGAAATTGTTAACTTATGGAAGGGAATCAAGAATTTATGGAAAGATATGGGGACATAGGGCAAGTATCAAGGAGAATGTTTTGGAAACAAATTCATGGTCATTTGACCAATGAATTTGGACGGCATTGTGGCTAGGGGGAGGTTGGCCGAATATGCTAGTAGCTTGGTAAGGTTTAGGAGTTGTTTTTGGTCATTCTTAGTTTTTGTGCAAGTTTGCAATTCTCTTTTCAACCTCTTTTCCTTTGGCCGAATTTGATCAATTGGTAAGCCTAAATATTTTGACCATTTGGTCATTTTTGCTCATCATTTTGGTATTCTTTTTGTGCCTTTTCTCATAGTGCTGAATTTGTTAACACCAAAAGGGCCATTTCTTTC
This sequence comes from Gossypium australe, assembly GCA_005393395.2. Lineage (NCBI taxonomy): Eukaryota > Viridiplantae > Streptophyta > Magnoliopsida > Malvales > Malvaceae > Gossypium > Gossypium australe. The sequence goes on from CM016617.1 coordinate 101,215,206, forward strand.
TTTTCTCTCCTTTCTCCATTGCCGAATGTGCTTTGATCTTAAACTCATCTTTTTCTTTCTCTTTCCTTCTCTTTGAAAACCAAATTATCATCATCCTTTTTCTCTTATTTTTATTTCTTTTCAATCAATACTTTCTCCTTTAATTTCTTCATGGCCGAATGTTAGAGTATCTTAACCGAACCATTTTCTCTTTTCTTTAATTTCTTCATAGCCGAATCTCTCTCTATTCATAAGCAACATTCTCAATCGTTTCTTTTCAATCGTGGACAATAGGCGATAGTGGGAGACCGGGACTCAAGAGTTCGTGAGTATCGTAGAAACGTTGGAATCGATTTAAGGTGATAAGGAACGTTTTGGTCGACTTTCATATCGTGGAACGAGGATATTGTGGTAAGGAAATCACATCCTTAAAACCTTTTGTATTATTTTCGATATATTATTAGGATGGATTAATAATCTTTTGTCTTTTAAGACATTCAAAATAGGGAAGAAGAGAGCGGTGTTTAGTTTTCGGAAGAAGGGAGGTTCCGTTAATCCCCCTAAGTTTAAGCAAAGGGCTATTTCGGGAATCCGGGATTTTCCACCGGGTTGCGGACGTTCATCCGGGGAGAATCAATTGTTTGAAGTTGTTCGTACTCCCGAACCCCTATTTGTTCGTGGATTTTCATTGGTTAGCGAACCATCGATCGAGGAGAAATCGCAAGTAGAAGTAGTTCGAAATTCGGAGGGTAAAAATTTATACCATTATTTCTAAGATCGATCTTGTTAATAAATATAGTGTTTTAATTATCGTGATATGTTTAGGTATCGACGAGCGGGAAAGTCTAGTTCTCACTATAACCAGGTGTGTAACTTCACACTCATTTTTCGGGTTAGATACCAAATCGTAAGTACTGTGATAAAATCGTAAAAATAGAAAAAACGGGGAAAAAAACGTAGTAATTCATACTTTTGAGTAAATGCATGAAAACGGTTAAAGTTGGAAAAATTGCGATAAATATTGCTAGATCGATAATTTGAGCCAAAATATTGCTAGATCGATAATTTGGGCCGAAAAACTGTAGATTGCTAAATTGGGCCGTAAACCTGCTAGATTGATAAATTAGGCCAAAAGATTGCTAGATTGACAAATTGGGCCGAAATGACTGCTAGATCGCTAAATGGGCCAAAAACCCTCAAGTTCGATTTATGGGCCAAAAACCCTCTAGTTCGATTTATGGGCCAAAAACCCTCTAGTTCGATATATGAGCTAAAAATATTCTAGTTTGATATATGGGCCAAAGTTCGCTAAATTTTATAATTGGGCTAAGTACTAAATTCATTTATGGGCCCAAATGAAATGTATAATTATAGGCCCATTGATGTTATGGATTATTTGATAAATTATTAAATGGCTATATTTTTGTTATGCATACATGATTGCATGGGGCGGGGTATTTTATGAAGAGAAGAATGGCCTGTTGCCAAAAATCTAGTTCGGTGGCTCTACCACAAATTTTGGCTTAATGCCTCTAGTTCAGTGGCTCTGCCACAAATTTTGGCTTAATGCCTCTAGTTCGGTGACAATGTCACAATCTAGTTCGGTAGTGCACTACAATATTATTTAAAGGCTTAAAGCCTATGATTGGTGTGTTTGGCGGGGTGGGTTGACTTGATCCCCACAGGTGTGTTGGTTGGTACGGGGGTGTGTAGCGGATGGATACTAGGCTTGGTTGGGAAATTCATTTTACATGCATTTTAATTTATTTTATTTTACTTTATTCTATATTGTTGAAATCTGCAATTGGGCTCAATCCCAGCTCGATATCTTGATGATCTGGCCCAATAATGGTGGTAAGTGAGTTGCACATTGAGTTCTTAGTAACTCACCCTATTTTATCAACCTTTTCAGGTAATGGAAATTGATGTGGACTTGGGCCGGGGATGACTTGGTGGAGGCCATACTACGAGCATAGGTTTATAAACTATGAACTTTATTTAAATTACTTATTTTAATTACTATTATGGGTTTGATGTAATAAGGCCTCTAATTATGTTTTTATGGATTTTATTGTGTGGATGGATTTAATTTTGTTTTAAGACTCTTATTATGGGCTTATGTTAAATTTATATGGTTTTCTTAAAAATATTGTTTTATAACATTTTGAACAACTAAATTATTTCTTTAAAATTTCTTCCAAATTCTTTTACAATTACTTTAAGGTTTTGATAAATATTTTTATAAATGATAGGTTTTAAACAAGTAATTTCTTAAATCATCAATTTCAAATCCTCGTACTAAATTTTTATTAAACTCTATTTTCAAAAGGTTTTGTAGCACTATTTTACTCTAATCACTCGAGAATAAATCAATGTTTGACTGGTGTGACAAACCAAACTTTGTCTAAACGCATAGACCTGGTTTGGGGTGTTACAGTGGGGGTATTTGATAAACATAATATATACATATTTTAATCCCACATTTAGCATACTTTTGGATGATTTATTCCCTGAATTGTGGAATTTGGTGCTCTTAATCCTTTAATTTCATGTTTTATACTTAGAAAAGCACCGGAGGGTGAAAAGAATGATAAACGGACCTAAAATGGAGTAAATGGGCCTAAGTACGAATTTCACACGGCCTGGGCCCAAGACCACACGGCCGTGCCTCCTTAACAGACCTGAACACGGCCTGGCTACGATTCACACGGGCGCGTGCCATGGGCGTGTCCCTGACATGACCTGTTTGAATTTCATTCGGATTAGGGTACTTAGAGGCAAAGAAAGCCATTCCAAAAGCCTATATAAATACCTTAAAGTCCAACCTTCAAGGGGCGTCAAGTAAGGCCGAAGAGCCAAGCCAGAGAGGCCAGAATTGTGGGAATTACTCGAAGAAAGCCAATTGATTCATCTCAAGAAGCTAGAGTTATACGCAAGACGGAAGATCTTCCCTTCAATTTCCTTCAGGGGGTTTTAGGGTTTTTCTTATGTTTTGTTTCATATTTTCTTCTGAGATGTATTCTTTTATTATTATGAACTAAACCCCTCAAATACCTGAGGGGGATGAAACCTAAGACGGATCTTGTTATTGTTTTTTGAACTATATGATAAATACTTGATTTGTTCTTAATTATGTGTTCTTAATTCTTACTTTGATATTTCAGGATATTGATTCAAGTATTGATGTGCTTAGGTAGAGGAGGAATAGACCCTGTCTAAGAGTAGATCTAAAATAATTAAGCGGAGTTTATCGCAACCATAGAGATAGGATGAGAAAAATCTGCCGGATTAGGGTCAAACCTAATATGGGAGTCCATAGATCGAGTTAATGCAATTCTAGGGGTTTTAATTAGAAAGAGATTTCAATTAATCAACCTAGGATAAGACGTTAATAGCCTCGAGAGAGGTATTAATATAACTTAGGGAATCCTACGAATCAAGTCAAGTGAATAAATCGTCTGGTTCAGAGTTAAATAACAAGTGAAGTCTAGGTGGATTCTTCCTCGGGTATTGTCTTAATCAATTGGTTTTCCCCATAAGTATTTTCCCCAATTCCTTCTCTTTGTCTTAGCATCCTTAGCTTAGTAGTTAGTTAATTTTATATTAATTAATAATTCCCTTAATTCTTTGGCTAAATAATAAAAAGAAAGTTAGTATTAGTACTTTTGGTTCCTTTGGGTTCGACAATCCGGTCTTGCCACTAAACTATACTATTATTCGATAGGTGCACTTGCCTCAATCGTTGTCACAGTTAGTTTCTATGCTCGATCATTTTTTATATAAATTTTTAAGACTCTAACACACGATCAGAAGCAAGTCGTGAAATTGACACGGCCTAGCACATGGTCGTGTGTCCAGCCCATGTGGGAAGGCCTAGCCCGTATGGCTCCTGAAATCTGCTCTTTTGACCGATTTTCACTCTTTTTTGATCCTTTTGCTCCCAAATGCTCACCTAAGTATAAAAACATGAATTCAAAGGATTAAGATCATCAAATTCACCAATTTTCATAACTAATCATCCAAAAATGCATTAAAAATGGGATTAAAATATGTTAGTTTTATCATTTATCAAATATCCCCACACTTAAGTGTTTGCTTGTCCTCAAGCACAATTCTCAACTCACGTTAAAGTTAATCTTTCTAAACTTAAAATTCTCATCAATAATGTTTCGAAATAATTCACAAATAATCATGCATTGACCATTCAACTAAAAGGGCACTAAAGATTCAAATAATCGAAGTCAAAATTTTTAAAGCATGAAAACATATGTATCTCCCCTTATCTAAGTATTTACCTTTAATTCAAAATCGACAAGAATTGACATCCTCACTAAAGATTCACTCAAATCACTCAACGTGTTTCAGTTTCAATAAATAAACACTCAATAGTTGAGCATGAAATGTCATTACCATAAGCTTGCTTCAAAATAAAATCTCCACCACTATAAAATGATATGACACACCAATCAAAATGTCTTTAAGAGGTTGTAATGGGGCTTAGGTTAAGGGTGTAGAGAAAGGCCAGAAAAGTTGATTATAATCAAGATCAAGTTGATAAATTACCCATCTAGAAAAAATAAACAAATGCTGAATTAAAAACAAGTGCATCAATCAAGAACTATTCAAGAACAAAAATGAGCTTCTTCTCAAAATATGAATTTAACTGTTCAAGCTCGATCAACAAGAACTAATTGATAATCAATATATATATATATATTTCAATTTTTTTTAAGAATATGAAACAATTCAGCAAATCAAACAAAAGAGCATAGTTAGGAAACTAACCAAATCAAATCTCAACAAAAAGGTAGTCAATAAAACTGGAAAGAGTCACAACGAAAAAATGGGTCATGGGTTAACATTAACGAGTTAATCAAGAACTGATGTGTTAGGCTTAATGGGGTTCACTAATGGTTAATTAAAAAGGTAGGCTTTTTATAGGATAAGTGGGTTAAAACCTAAATGCCTTTATTATCTCAATATATCAAATCAAAGCTGGGGTCTCGACATGCATTATTGAAGCAAGTTCTAGAATAACAAATCAAGTTGACACACTCATAACCAATAATAGAATAAACATGAAAAATGTATGCTCTAAGGGCTCAAAATCTCACAAAAAATTATGGTTTTGATGTAAAACTTGCAAATCTCAAACTTTACGATAATACCTTAATTCAGGGAAACAACCTAAAAAAATTTAATTTTGAAAAATAACCTCTCATGCTTGATTTTCTCATGTCTTAAAGTTTAAATCAACCAATGTACAGATATCTACAAATTAATCCAAAACACATCAATAAAAATTCCAAATCGACAAAAATTCATTCTAATGGAAGTATGAAAACATTACTTAAACACAAGAAATAATTCAAGGATTTTCTAATAATTATATGAATAACCTCCCCACACTTAAGATGTACATTGTCCTCAATGTACAAATAGATATAAGCATAGTATAAGCAGAATATCAAAAGAGAGGGAGAAAACTAAAACTGCCCTGAATATGGATGAATTCTCTAAGATGGTGAAAACCAGAAATGTAGGCAAATCTAAATGTAGTGCATGGTTCTGAGCAAACTAATAAGAAAATAAACACAATAAATAAAGAAGATTAAGAGGTTACAAACTCGATTAGAAATAACTATAAAAATAAAAAACATAGTTCAAAAGATAATAAATGAAATAAGTCTAAGAAAATAAAAATAAAACAACTAAAAGAAAAAATAAAAAAATAAAAAAATAAAATCAGTGATCTTCATCGTCGGAGGCATCGGGGTTGTAAGGCGTCGGCACTGAAGAGGAAATGTGAAGGTGCTAACAGATCTGCTGCAAAGTGGCATCAATACTGTTGAACCTCTCCAAATAGTGTCGCTTGAAATGAGTGAACCACTCCGAGAGGTCCACTAAGGTGGTAGTAGAAGTAACAGGATGGTGACTTTGAGATGGAGGATGAGGTGGATCCTTGAGGTGGAAGGGGACATTCTCAATGAAGTCTTCATGCTCATCCTGAGGGTCAGAATGAGATAATCAGTATTGAGGAGGATCCACTCCACACAGTCGTTTGATCATCCTCATGTGACTTATACTTGATAACCCTTGGGGGTCATCTGTCCAACTAATGTAAAGGAGAAGGACTACTCTAGAGTGTCAAGGAGACTGAAGTGGCATTTGAGGTGAGTCACATAAGGGCCTAACCAAATAGGACCCTTCTTACATCGTTCTGTTCGATGGCGGCAAGCTAAGGTGACGATAGAAAATAAGCGTTGGTTGTATCAACGACGCCAGTGCTCTCCCTCTGACCGGTCAAAGTGTGAACCAAGATGGCTTGAATATAGCGTAAAGTTAGAGGAAGGGAAGTCACCTTCGATCGACTTGTAACATAGGGCATCCTACTCGCAGTAAGGTCTATCCAACATAGAGAAGGCGAGTAGTGGATGTGTCTGTATAAAGTGAGAAACCCTTCGAAACCCATGAACTCCTCAGTGTAGAGTTGTAATGCAGCTGAGTCGAAAAGTAATAGTTTGTGTCTCATCATGGGTCGACATCACTTGCTGTAATAGGAATGTCGAATAAAACTTGAGAGTAAGCTCTGAGTAGGTGGGCTCGACAATGTTGAGAAATCGGTCCAAGGAGCTGTGGCAATCAATGCGCAGACTAGACCAGCTAGCTGGTCCCAATCAATACAATGGACTAATCCAAAAGGTTACTATCAGAGATGCTGATATAGGTCCTCTTGGGGACCCTGTGAAAAATGGATGGCGGGCATCGGTGGAAGCACCCGACTATGTGGTAATGGCTGGAGTCTTCCACTTATTCGAAGTGGGAACGACGACTTTAGATTTTTCGTGGGTGTTGGTCATGGTGTATCTACAATAAAAGATAAATAAAATAAAAAATTCAATATTTAATGCAGAAGCACGAGTTGACACAATGGGTCAGTTCAAATAAGCACAAAATGAAAGTTGAACCGAACTAAAATCTAGAATCACAAGATCGAACATTTAGCTAAAACTATTTGAATCCAACTGCATGGCAAAGACGTATCAAGAAAATAATAATAATAATAATAATAATAATAATAATAATAATAATAATAATAATAATAATAATAATAAAATAATAATAATAGTAATAGAAAAAAAACAACCTTGTAACACCCCAAACCCGGCCTAGACGTTACGACCGGATCTGGCTTGTCACATGGAAAGGTTCCTAAAGAAACTTCGCGATCGTTAAAAGTTTCGAGTTTTATTTCCATTTTGAAAATCAGATGTTTTAAGGTTTTCTTGCAAAAAGTTACAAATATTACCAACACCGCAACTTGTATTATAACCCAAAAGTCAAATTCAGAGGATTTCGGAAATGTGCCGTTTTGAAACAGTTTTTGTAGTTTTAAGAAAATCCCGAGTTTATTTATCTATAGGTTGGGAATCGTTCATTAATATTTTGGAAAACAGTTATTTACGTTTTTAGTAAAACCCCGTATTGATCATTTCATAATAGATGTTAACCGCATTAAAACAAAAACCAAAATAAAATCCCAGAGGCCCTTTTATAGAACATAATCCCAAAAGTAAAATTTAATTTAAAAAATATAAAACGGTGTTTACTAGCGGAACGATGTATGGCCACCACAGAGTCCACCTCGACTCCAAAACCTCAAAGCTAGGGGTTACCTGCGAAATTAAGCAGCGGGGTGAGTTAGAGAACTCAGTGTCTAATCCCCTCAACGAGTATTAATTGGGCCCGAGCCCATTCAGATACATATTGGGCCTTAGCCTTTTACGAAATCAAACTGGGCGAAGCCCATACGGAAATGAACTGGGCCTGAGCCCTTTTTAGCATGGTAACACAGTTAAATGTATGCAATGCAACCCAACCCAACCTAATAATCCATCTGCTACACACCACCCATTCTAGCCAAAACACACCGATGGGGATTTCTACAATCAACCCTCATCCGCTACACACCTCGATGGCAGTCACGCTGCTCATCGCCGAAATTATGGCAGTGCCACCGAAATAATGTGACAGGGTCACCAAAATATGTGGCAGAGCCATCGAAATACACTTTTCCGATCAATCAATATCCCTTTCCCATGCATCATGTTATATCATCATAATATAGTGAATGCATACATATATCAATGTACATCAGATAATCAGAACACACGTACAATTATGCTAATTTATCCAAATGGTATAGTCATAAATTTTACTTACCTGGTACATCTCCAATCTTACCCACTAGGGTATCTCAACCGCATTCCCGTTAAGGGTATTTCGAATTTTAGCCGAAACATAGTATAATACGAAACAAAACGAAATAAAGGTGTGGGACTACAGAAATGATTACGCGAAGAACTATACACTCCTGATCGTCGTCGCTCTCACTAGCGCGAACAACAGCAATTTGCCTATCCCTAACAGATGTCGACTCCTTTCCATAGCCCGGTGAAAAATCCCGAACCACTGACACTCTACGTCGTTTGAACTTATTAGCAGAGACTACGAGTCCACTCCCCTCAGGCTCCTTTATCGATACCCCCTTAGACTTGTTATCACTAGCCTCCATAAAGAAAACTCGAGCACTAAGGTACCACAGTGAAAACGGTAGTTGTCTAACAAGGAGATTTGGTTATGGTAGAGTAAACGGAAAAGGAACTAATTGCAAAGAAACTGGAGAGAAGACTCCTTACCTTGATAAATGAGGAACTACACGACAACAAATTCGTCCTCGAATCAGAGATGAGTCGCAAGAGAAGTAGAGGCTCGGCCTAACAGTCAAAGGTTAATCTTGAGTGATTCAGCTTAAGAAAGAAAAGCAGAGGAAATAGAGATACTAAAGGGAAAAGAAAGTGTTACCTATTATTCGGAAGAAACCAAGAAGAAGAGGATGGTTCGGCAGCACAGCTTAGTAACCAAAAATGGAATGTGGAGCAGAAAATGAACAATAGAGACTTAACTTCGCTGGATGCCTACCACAAAGAATGTAGGAGAGAAGTTATGCAATTGGCTAAGGTGTAGAAAAAACAAAGAAAATGGAAGGGTGTGAAAAGATGATTCGGTTAAAAGGGATTTGGTGATTAAGCAGGGGAAGCAATGCACGAAAAAGAAGAATAAATGAGAGAAAGCTTAAGAGAGATTCGGCAAAATGAAAGAAGAGTTGGAAAATGAGTTGAGAAAGAAAATAAAGCAACCATAAGGAAAATTCGGCAACACCAGAAGAGAAAGATAGCCAAAAGTGTTTGAAATGAAAAGGGTAGAATTCAATAGGCAAATTGAAGTTTCGGTAAAGAGAATGGGAGTAGTCGAAAATTTTTTAGCCAAAAAAAAAAAAGAATAAAACTCTCTCTCAAATGAGCACTCAGAGGAACGACACTCTCCCTACACACTTATGACCAATTGAGCTGAAATTGTCGAGGAAGCTAAAGAGAATTCGGCACCCACTTACACTAACCAAACACCTTCACTCACCAACACCCACGATTCTCTCCTTGATTTCCTCCCCCACTTACTCTCCATCCACCATTCGAAATGGTTGACCAAGTCCCCTTCCTCAATCTCACCATCCATTCAAACTCGTTTGACCCATTCAACTCCTCCTTGGTAGAGACCCAGCCGAATACCACCTCTTCTCCACCTTGAGCACAAAAAATAAAGCAGTAACTTGCAGCATGAGGGATTCGAACCCCACTCCACCTAGCTTCCACCTTGACGCCACAACCACCACACCACACACCTCACTTGTGTTATCAAAACACAATTAATTAAACTTAAGTCCTGCCTTCCCTAGCTCTCCCCCCCTAAAGCCCAAAAGCAAAATTTTACTAAAGCTCTAGCTCGAACCTGAGCCTTCCCAGGACCCCCAAACACACCTAAATAACAAGCTAAGCAAGCTAAACGCATGCAACAACACAAAATTGCCAGACCCCTATTTGAAGGATGTTACAGTTCTACCCCTCTTAAAGAAATTTCGGCCTCGAAATTTACCTGATTAAAATAGGTGAGGATATTGTTGTCACATCGCCTCTTCCGGCTCCCACATGGCTTCCTCTGAACTGTGATTACGCCATAATACTTTAACCAAAGGAATCGACTTCCTCCTCAACACTTTAACATCCCGATCCAAAATCTGCACTGGTTCTTCTTCAAAAGACAGATCGGGTCAATTTCTTCCACCGGCACTATGTGAGATGAATCTGAACGATAGCGTCTTAGATCGAAACATGATATACATTATGTATCTGACCCAACTCCGGGGGTAACTCAAGCTGGTAAGCCACAGGTCCCACACGTTTCAACACTCGATAAGGCCCGATAAATCTGGGGCTCAACTTACCCTTTCGTCCAAATCTTAAAACCTTCTTCCACGGTGAGACTTTCAAAAAAACATGATCCCCCACTGCAAATTCTATCTCCCTACGCTTCAGGTCCACATACGATTTCTGTCTATCGAAGGCTTCTTTTAACCGGTCCCGGATCAGCTTAACCTTCTCATCTGTTTCTGAAATCAATTTCGGCCCCAACAACTACTGCTCATCTAACTCTGTCCAACAGGTAGGGGTACGACACCTACGACCATACAACACCTCATAAGGTGCCATCTGAATGCTGGACTGATAGCTGTTATTGTACGCGAATTCAGCCAATGGCAAATAATCTTCCCGACTACCTCTGAAGTCAATCACACAGCCCCTTAACATGTCTTCTAGAATCTGAATTACCCTTTCCGACTGACTATCAGTCTGTGGGTGAAGCGCTGTGTTGAAATCTAGCCTTGTACCTAAAGCGTCATGCAATGCCTTCCAATGATGTAAACCTAGGGTCCCTGTCTGATATGATAGACACTGGTACCCCATGTAGCCTCATAATTTCTGCCACATACAGCTTGGCCAACTTCTGCAACGAATAGTCGGTACAAACCGGCATGAAGTGAGTGGACTTAGTCAACCGATCAACAATTACCCAGACTGAATCTTTCTTAGTAGGCGTAAGGGGTAGCCCACTAACAAAATCCATCGTTATCCTTTCCCACTTCCAAAGTGAGATCTTCACCGGTTGCAGCAACCCCGAAGGCAATTGATGTTTCGTCTTCACTTGCTGACATGTTAAACACTTGCTCACAAAGTCAGTAACTTCCCGTTTCAACCCTGGCCACCAATACTGTTCACGCAGGTTTTGATACATCTTGCTTCCACCGGGATGCATAGTGTATGGACTACTATGCGCCTCCCGCTGAATCATCTGTCTTAAATCAGAGTCCTTCGGCACACAAACTCTTCCCGGAAAACACAATACCCCTTCACTGTTCAACCAAAATCCCCTGTCTCTCCACTTTCCACTTGCTGAAATTGAGAACTTAATGAATAATCTAACAATTGCTTCTCTTTAATCTGACTTGCCCATGTCGGTTTCACTTGAAGTTCGGCTAACAAGCTACCATCTTCATACAGACTGAGATGAGCAAACATTGCCCTCAAATCCGATATCACCTTGTGACTCAACGCATCCGCCACCACGTTGGCTTTACTTGGGTGATACTCAATCGAGCAGTCATAGTCTTTCAGCAACTCAATCCACCTCCGCTGTCTTAAATTCAGCTCCTTCTGGGTAAGGAGATATTTCAGACTCTTATGGTCCGTATAGATAACCGACTTTTCTCTGTACAGATAGTATCTCCATATCTTTAGGGTGAACACCACTGCAGCTAATTCCAAATCATGAGTGGGATAGTTCATCTCATGCAGCCTTAGTTGACGAGATGCATACGCTACCACCTTCCCTTCTTGCATTAACACACAACCCAAACCTGTGTGCGATGCATCACAGTAGACGACAAACTCCTTCCCAGCCTCAGGCTGAATCAATACCGGTGCCTCAGTCAAAATCTTCTTTAACTTTTCAAAACTTTCCTATTGTTTATCAGCCCAAACAAATGGTACTCCTTTTCGCAATAACTTAGTTAAAGGTGCAACAATCAATGAAAACCCCTCAACAAACCTTCTGTAGTACCCAGCCAAACCTAGAAAACTTCGAATTTCAGACACTGACTTCGGTTGCTTCCAATCCAACATGGCTTCAACCTTATGGGGATCGACTCTAATCCCTTCAGCAGACACAACATGACCCAAGAACGTCACTTCCTTCAGCCAAAACTCGCACTTACTGAATTTAGCATACAGTTGCTTCTCTCTCAATATTTGCAGCACAACCCGAAGATGAGAATCATGTTCCTCCTCCGTTCTTGAATACACCAAAATGTCGTCTATGAATGCTACCACAAACCGGTCTAGATAGGGTTGGAAGACCCGGTTCATCATGTCCATAAAAGCAGCTGGTGTATTCGTCAATCCAAACAGCATCACTAGAAACTCGTAATGCCCATAACGCATTCGAAAAGCAGTCTTATGAATATCCGCCTCCTTGACCTTTAGCTAATGGTACCCAGATCTCAAATATATCTTCAAGAAAAGTGAAGCTCCTCATAGCTGATCGAAAAAATCATCAATTCTTGGTAGCGGGTATTTGTTCTTAATAGTTAACTTGTTCAACTGGCGATAGTCAATGCACATGCGCATCGACCCATCCTTTTTCTTGACGAACAATATCGGCGCTCCCCACGGTGATACACTTGGTCGGATAAATCCACAGTCCAACAGCTCTTGGATCTGAGCTTTAAGTTCTACCAGCTCCTTCGGCGCCATCCTATAAGGGGTGATGGACAATGAAGCCGTTCCTGCCAATAGCTCAATGCCAAATTCGACCTCGCGATCCGAAGGCAATCCTGGAAGCTCTTCAGGAAAAACGTCCGAGAACTCTTTCACTGTTCTAACATCTCCGACAAATAATCCCTTAGCATTAGATGAGCTGACAAAAGCCAGAAACGCCTTGCACCCTTTTCACAGCATCTTCTCGGCCTTAAGCACCGAAATCACATAAGACAAATAATCCCTTGTTTCTCCCATCACAATTACTTCCTCATCCTCTGGAGTTCTTAAAACCATACGCTTAGCAGCACAATCCAAATTTGCACGATGCTTAACTAGCCAGTCCATGCCTAAGATGAGGTCAAACTCACTGAACGGTAGTTCCATCAAGTCTACTGGGAAAACAATCCCTTGCACTTCTAAAGGCACACTCCTAAATAGTTTGTTCACTACCACCGATTGTCCTAGAGGGCTAATCACAGACATTTCTGTAGCAGCAATCTCAGATTTTATACCAAAAGTCTCAGATATAGCACAGGCAGCATAAGAATGTGTAGACTGAATATCTATCAAAGCAGTAAATGGCACATCAAATATAAGAAACGTACCGGTTATGACCTCCGGTGCATCGCCATCCTCTCGAGTTTAGCCACATATACCAACCCCGACTGTCTTGCCCTTGTATTACCTGCACCTCTGCCCGGTGCTCCACGACCTCATCCAAACCCATCTCCTCCTTCGGCTGGACCTCGACCCCTCGGCGGCTGCTGACCAACTCTCCTTGACTGTACAAATCCTTGACCTATCGTCCACACCCTAGCCACCTCTTGTGGACAGTCTTTTATCAGATGATCCCTAGATCCACATTTGAAACATCCTCCAGTTCTTCTCCAACACTCCCCTGAATGTATTTTCCCACACTGAGCACATGGTCGCAACTGACCAACAGCAACAGGCATCCCCACTCGAGCTGGCCCATCCAACCTAGGCCTCTTTTAGAAACCCCCAGAAGAACCTGATGAACCAAAACTTCTCTTATTCCTGCCCCTATCCTTATCTTGGTTCTGCCTCTCAGAACATTTCACTTCTTCGGTGATTTTTGCTTTCTTGAACAGAATGGCAAAATCTCTTTCCCGCTGCGGAGCTATCAGTACTCGCAGCTCGTCCCGCAGACCATCCTCGAACCGTACACAACGCTCATAATCGGTTGTGACTATACCCGTAGCATACCGAATTAAGAGTAGGAACTCCGCCTCATATTCTACCACAGATTTATTCCCTTGAATCAAGTTCAAAAATACCTTCCTCTAGGCATCCACATAACTCGCCCCAACATATTTTCCCTGGAACGCTGTCTTAAAGAAGTCCTAGGTGATACAATCTGCTGTGGTACCCTCCCTCACTGTGAGCCACCACTAGTATGCCTCATCTTGTAGGAGGAACACTGCTCCCTTCAAATTTTCCTCCGCAGTGCAGTCCAGATCATCCATAATCCGCTCAACTACCTCCAACAATATTCAGCTACGTTTGGGGCCACACTAGAAATACCCCTAAATACCTCAGCCTCAACTGCCCGAAGTCGCTCAGGAATAGATTTTCGGGCTACCAATCCAGTGCTTGCTCCAGCAACGCGCTCCAGAACTCGCAGCATATCCTGGGACAAAGCATCGTCCCCCCCAATTCGGTCTTGAGACCTTGCTTCCGCCACTGGCGATGCTGGCACTTCGCCTTTCAGTGCATGTCTAGATTCTGAGGATCCCACCTCAGCACCCCGGCCTCTACCACGACTGTATGTACCACGTCCACGTCCTCTTATGCACATGTTTGCTGAATCGAATTAATCTGATTAGAAATTTAATGAATTAGTATATCATTCCACTATTTATTAACAGATATTTTAAGAAGATAGATTTAAAAGTGGTTTTCGCGAATCGAATTCCTAATGTCTCAATCTCTACTGTCTTATCCCTTATTGCTAGCAGTCATAATACACTAACTTTAATAGTTTCTTTCTAAAACCATTTCATAATATCAAGCAAAGTCAAAAGACTTACGGATTTAGAGCCAGAGACTCGGGTGCCATACCTCCAAAAACATATATTTTTTAAACCATATTCCAACCTAATTTTGGAAAATGTTTTTGTACCCATTCCATAACCGAGTTTTGCAATCGGGCTCTGATACCACAAAATGTAACACCCCAAACCCGGCCTAAACGTTACGACCGGATCTGGCATGTCACATGGAAAGGTTCCTAAAGAAACTTCACGATCGTTAAAAGTTTCGAGTTTTATTTCCATTTTGAAAATCAGATGTTTTAATGTTTTCTTGCAAAAAGTTATAAATATTACCAACACCGCAACTTGTATTATAACCCAAAAGTCAGATTCAGAGGATTTTGAAAATGTGCCGTTTTGAAACAGTTATTGTAGTTTTAATAAAATCCCAAGTTTTTTTATCTATAGGTTGGGAACCGTTCATTAATATTTTGAAAAACAGTTATTTACGTTTATAGTAAAACCCCGTATTTATCATTTCGTAATAGATGTTAACCGCATTAAAACAAAAACCAAAATAAAATCCCAGAGGCCTTTTTACAGAACATAATCCCAAAAGTAAAATTTAATTTAAAGAAATAAAAAACGGTGTTTACTAGAGGAACAATGTATGGCCACCACAGAGTCCACCTCGGCTCCAAAACCTCAAAGCTAGGGGTTACCTGCGAAATTAAGCAGCGGGGTGAGTTACAAGAACTCAGTGTGTAATCCCCTCAACGAGCATTAATTGGGCCCGAGCCCATTCAGATACATATTAGGCCTTAGCCTTTTACGAAATCAAACTGGACGAAGCCCATACGGAAACGAACTGCGCCTGAGCCCTTTTTAGCATGGTAACACAGTTAAATGTATGCAATGCAACCCAACCCAACCTAATAATCCATCCGCTACACACCACCCATACTGGCCAAAACACACCGGTGGGGATTTCTACAATCAACCCTCATCCGCTACACACCTCGATGGCAATCTCGCTGCTCATTGCCGAAATTGTGGCAGTGCCACCGAAATAATGTGACAGGGTCACCAAAATATGTGGCAGAGCCACCAAAATACACTTTCCCGATCAATCAATATCCCTTTCCCATGCATCATGTTATATCATCATAATATAATGAATGCATACATATATCAATGTACATCAGATAATCAGAACACACGTACAATTATGCTAATTTATCCAAATGGTATAGTCATAAATTTTACTTACCTGGTATATCTCCAATCTTACCCACTAGGGTATCTCAGCCGCATTCCCGTTAAGGGTATTTCAGATTTTAGCCGACACATAGTATAATACAAAACAAAACAAAATAAAGGTGTGAGACTACACACCTGATTACACGAAGAACTATACACTCTTGATCGTCGTCGCCCTCACTAGCGCGAACAATAGCAATTTGCCTATCCCAAACAGATGTCGACTCCCTTCCACAGCCCGGTGAAAAATCCCGAACCGCTGACACTCTACGTCGTTTGAACTTAGGAACAGAGACTACGAGTCCACTCCCCTCAGGCTCCCTTATTGATACCCCCTTAGACTTGTTATCACTAGCCTCCATGAAGAAAACTCGATCACTAAGGTACCACAGTGAAAACGGCAGTTGTCTAACAAGGAGATTTGGTTATGGCAGAGTAAAAGGAAAAGAAACTAATCGCAAAGAAACTGGAGAGAAGACTCCTTACCTTGATAAATGAGGAACTGCACGAGAACAGATTCGTCCCCGAATCAGAGATGAGTCGCAAGAGAAGCAGAGGCTCGGCCTAACAGTCAAAGGTTAATCTTGAGTGTTTCAGTTTAAGAAAGAAAAGCAGAGGAAATAGAGATACTGAAGGGAAAAGAAAGTGTTACCTATTATTCGGAAGAAACCAAGTAGGAGAGGATGGTTCGGCAGCACAGCTTAGTAACCAAAAAAGGAACGTGGAGCAGAAAATGAACAAGAGAGACTTAACTTCGCTGGATGCCTACCACAAAGAATGTAAGAGAGAAGTTATGCAGTCGGCTAAGGTGTAGAAAAAACAAAGAAAATGGAAGGGTGTGAACAGATGATTCAGTTAAGAGGGATTTGGTGACTAAGTAGGGGAAGCAATGCACGAAAAGGAAGAATAGATGAGAGAAAGCTTAAGAGAGATTCAGCAAAATGAAAGAAGAGTTGGAAAATGAGTTGAGAAAGAAAAGAAAGCAACCATAAGGAAAATTCGACAACACCAGAAGAGAAAGATAGCCGAAAGTGTTTGAAATGAAAAGGGTAGAAGTCAATAGGCAAATTGAAGTTTCGGGAAAGAGAATAAAAGCAGTCGAAATGTTTTTAGCCAAAAAAAAAAGAATAAAACTCTTTCTCAAATGAGCACTTAGAGGAATGACACTCTCCCTACACACTTATGACCAATTGAGCTGAAATTGCCTAAGAAGCTAAAGAGAATTCGGCACTCACTCACACTAACAAAAACTGACTATGCTCCCTAAGCACCTCCCCACTTTCGGCCAAACACCTTCACTCACCAACTCCTACGATTCTCTCCTTGATTTCCTCCCCCACTCACTCTCCATCCACTATTCGAAATGGTTGACCAAGTCCCCCTCCTCAATCTCCTCTACATCATCCATTCAAACTCGTTTGACCCATTCAACTCCTCCTTGGTAGAGTCCCAGCCGAATATCACCTCTTCTCCACCTTGAGCACAAAAAATAAAGCAGTAACTTGTAGCATGAGGGATTCGAACCCCGCTCCACCTAGCTTCCACCTTGACGCCACAGCCACCACACCACACACCTCACTTGTGTTATCAAAACACAATTAATTAAACCTAAGTCCTGCCTTCCCTAGCTCTCCCCCCTAAAGCCCAAAAGCAAAATTTTACCAAAGCTCTGGCTCGAACCCGATCCTCCCCAGGACCCCCAAACACACCTAAATAACAAGCTAAGCGAGCTAAACGCATGCAACAACACAAAAATGCCAGACCTCTATTTCAATGATGTTACAACCCTAATATAATAAAATAAGAAATCATCAACTCCTAAAATAACTACAGAAATACCAAAATGTCTCATAACCATAACAGAAATAAAACTAAGTAGTAATAATAATAATAATAAATGAACATAAAAAATCAACAAAAACAAGAAGAAACATAATTAGTCAAGTTACCAAAACAATACTAAGATAGCTAGAATAACATAGTAGTAAAAGGAATAAAAATAATAAACATAATGAAACAAATAAAAAAATAAGAAAACACATGATAATAAATATATTAATAGAAATAAGAATAACAAATAAATAAATAAAAATAAAATAAGGAAAATGAAGGGGCAAACAGTGGTGGACTGATAGTTGGGTGGTGGCGTTGCTAACGAACGGTGTCGGTCGACAACAGAAAGAGGAGAGGGTCGGTGGTGGGGGCTGTTTCGAAGGGAGGGATAAGGAGGGGAAATCAAAGTGGGGGTGAGGGTGTGCATGGGGGAAACGAGAGGGGAGGACAGGGTGAATGGAGAAGGGAAGAGGACGCGGTGAAGGAGGGGCAAGGTTTGTGCGGTAGGGTGCGACGGGGCTAGGTTGTTGTGGGAGGTGGAGCTCTAACAAGGGGAAAATAAGAAAAAAGGAAGAAGGGGACCAGGGAGTTGTGAGGAAGGTAGAAAGGAGGGCAATAGGGGGAAAGGGGAAATTGCGAGGGAAGAAAGAAGAAGGAGGTAGCAACGTAGTGTGGTGCAGAGGGGCGATGATGACAGTGGCTGGAATGGGGGTCGACGTGGGTAAGGGTAAATTGGTGGTGTGGAGGCTTTGGGGTAGGAAGAAGACAAATACGAAAGTAAAGAAATTAGGACTTTTGGTTTAAAAAGGGGTACACAGTCGTGTAAAGGCATGTGTTGGGCCACATGACCCTGTCACACACCCCGTGTGCACCTTCCTCAGGCCATGTGCGATTTAAAATATTTAAGCCCAATCTTTACACGGCCTCAAACACAGACATGTGTCTAGGCCGTGTGGCACACACGATCGTGTGCCAAGCTGTGTGTGATATACTTTCACTTCTCCTATGCCCGTGTGACGGGCTGTGTCTCGCACACGACCGTTTCTTTTACCGGTGTAAGTCACTGACTTGGAATTAAAATTGAAAAATTAGCTCCAGTACTCACACGGTCGTGCCTCCAGGCTGTGTGGACCACCTCAGGCTTTGTAACAATCGAATTTTGAAAACAATTAAGTCTCAGGGCTCACACGACCAAGGACACATCTGTGTGTCCAGGCCGTGTGACCTACACGACCATGTCTTTACACCATGTAACTCACTGTAGAAAACTCCCTTATGCACACAGCCTCGGACATGCCTGTGTATCTAGGCAATGTGTGTCACACGGCCATGTTGCCAGGCTATCTGACTCACTATCGATTCCACTATTGTGCACATGGCCTGGGACACGCCCGCGTGTCTAGACCGTGTGGGTCAAAAACACATTTTTTTAATTAATTTAATTTTAAATTAGAATGCAATAAAATTAAAAGAATCTGCAGAAGTTAAACACTCGGGGTGCCTCCTGAGAAGTGCTTATTTAGAGTCTAAGCTCGACTTACCTTGTGTACATGTGGTCACGGTGGTTTGCGGAGCCAAAGCTCCTCTTTCTCGTTATCAATTATTCTACCAAGATAAAGTCTGAGTCGAGTACTGTTTACCTTAAATGTGCTGAAATCAGAATGAGTTAGGAAGACGTTTAGTACCGTAAATGGGTTTGATCCGTTTGCCTCAAGCTTCGAAGGAGAGATTCGTGGATTCATTTCATCCAGCAGTACTTTGTCCCCAACCTTAAATTGGTTTGTCCCATTCATATACTCCTTATGGTGTTGCTTTGGCTCTTCATTGTTTTTTCTCACTTTTTCCTTGACACATGTTCTCCATTCATCTAGTTCATTAGTTGCACCATTCGCTCTTCATATGTTGTTCTGTTTCTGTTGCCTTGTCTAAAACATGGCTCTATCATGTTTTCACAAGGGATTTCCTGCAAACAAGGTTGAGTCACGTGGTTACTAACATTTACAGAAATTTTAAAATCATCTCCATCCATAGAGACTCTTACAGAATCACATGCTTAGAGAATATTCTTCTCGTTACCTACACAAAGTACAAGTTCACCTGTACCAACATTGATAATAGTCCTAATAGTTGCTAAAAAGGGGTGACCTAGAATCAAAGGCACGTTACTATCCTCATCCATGCCTAACACTACAAAGTCAATAGGGAATATGAATTTGTCAATTTTTACAAGCACATTCTCAATAATACCCTAGGATATTTAATGGTTCTATCCGCTAGTTGAATACTCATCCTATTTTGTTTGGGTTTCCCAAGACCTAGTTGTTTAAACATTTTATAGGGCATGGCATTTATACTAGGCCCTAAATCGTCTAAAGCATTATCGATATTTAAACTATCTAGATCTTTTAGTTTGTTGGGTAATTTATTCTGAAGAATGGCCAAGCAAACTGCATTGACCTCCAATTTCGACCAGTCGTCTAACTTCCTATTGTTTCCCAACAGCTCTTTTAAAAATTTAATGTAATTTGGCACCTATGAAAGAGCTTCAACAAACGGTAAGTTAATATGTAATATTTTTAAGAGCTTGAAGAATTTACCAAATTGTTCGTTTCTGTTGTCTCTCTTCATCGCATTAGGATATGGCACCCGAGTGTATATTCTTTGATAACCGACTTTTGCTCTTTCCTATTGTCCACAACCTCATCATTGTTTACCCTAATTTCTTACCTCGATTTTCGTTCAAATTCAACTAACCCTTCTTCATATTGAACAATAATTGTATGAAAATGCTCCCTTAGGTTAATTTTAGTTTTTCTAGGCAAGCTACCTTGTGGTCATTTCGAAATCAGTTTAGTAAGTTGGCCTATTTGATTCTCGAGCCCTTGAATCGATGCTTGTTGATTTTTGAGTGCTGCCTTAGTGTTTTGAAACTGCGTTTCTGACATCGAGATGAACTTAGTCAACATCTCCTCAAGGTTTGGCTTTTTCTCTTGCTGATAAGCTTGTTGGAAGCTTAGAGGTGGTTGTGTTCTTTGATTTCCTTGACCACCCCAAGAGAAATTGGGATGGTTCCTCCAACCTGCATTATAGTTATTACTATAAGGGTTATTTTGACGCTTAGAATTATTACCCATATAATTGATTTGTTCATTCTATGTGCTAGGGCCGAAGGGTAAACATTCTGGATTATACAATTTAATCCACATTTCATACTTATACAAAATTACCAATTTGCCCTTAACATTTTAACTTTTTCACAATTTAATCCTTAAGCTTATAACTTAAAATCTATAAATTTTAATCTAAATCCATGTGAATCAAACCCTAGAATTTATAACTTAAAACTCATATTTACCATCATTTCACAATAAAACCCTAGAATATTTCACAATAAAACCCTAGAATTTATACCTTTAACAAATTAGTCCCTAACTCCAAATCACTTAACAAAACTTGTTTATTTTTCAGCAAAGATTCATATTATATCATTTAACATAAAAAAATCTTTCAAAAACATTCATGGCATAACCCTCAACCTTTATCAATTTTACAAATTAACCCTTGGGCTAGCTAGATTAAGCTACAACAAACTCAGAAACATAAAAATCATAAAAAACGAGGCTCGAAATCACTTCCATGCACACACCTAAGCTAGCCGAACTTTGAATCCCTAACAATGGCTTTACCTTTCTTTAAATTTAGTGGTGGATATGCTTGGGTAAGATGATACCATCTTTTCCTTATTTTAATTTTAAGTTTTATTTATCAAATTACTAATTTAACCTTAGTCATTAACTTTAAAAATCAATTAAATTATGTCCACAATTGTCCACTAACCTTATAAATGGTATAATTACCATTTAATTCCATTTACTTTCATTTCCATATTCATTTAACCCTTTTAACTAAAAAAACTCAACTTTTTTACCTTTTACACTTTAGTCCTTTTCACTTAATTCACCAAGTAAACTTCAAAATTTCTTAACGAAATTTTAATACGACTTTACTACAATCACGTAGACCTTAAATAAATAATAAAAAAATAATTTTCTCATCAGAATTGTGGTCTTGAAACCACTATTTTTGATATCACTAAAAACAGGCTGTTACATCCAATAACTCAAAAACATAAAAGTTACAAGAAAAGGACTAAATTAAGCTTACCTATCAAGGAATTAAAGTTTAAATTCCTAGGATCAATTCTCTCCTGTTCAAAAATCATGTTTTCATGGTTGAAGAAGAAAAGATAGTGTTTCTCGTAATTTCCATGTTTTCATTTTTATTAACTTTTATTATTAATCATTTTCAAGACAAAATTAACATTATTTTTAGTATTTCTAAGGTTTTAAACATCCACACTATTCTAAGTTGGCTTAATCTTCATTTTATGCCTTGTTCAAGTACTAAATAAGCTCTTTAGCAATTAAAAATCTATAGCGATTAATTTTTACCACTTTTACGATTTAGTCCTTGTACCACAATTATACCAAAATTAGAAACAATACTAAAATATAATCTTAAAATTTAAATAATAAAATTAATTGACTCGATCATCCAAAAATTAGGTTTCAAAATCACCATTTTTGGTACCACTAAAAAATAGGTTATTACACACCCAGCACATTAAATTTAGAAAATCGAAGAGTGATCGTGTGTCAGAGTCTTAAAATTTATATAATGAATGATCGAGCCTAGAAACTAACTGTGACAATGATTGAGGCCAGTGCACCTATCGAACAGTAGTATAGTTTAGTGGCAAGACCGGAATATTGAACCCAAAGGAACCAAAAGTACTAATACTGACTTTCTTTTATTATTTAGCCTAAAATAAAAGTGAATTGTTTTTTAATCTAAAATTAACTAACTACTAAGCTAAAGATGCTAAGACAAAGAGAATGAATTGGGAAAAATACTTGTGGGAAAAACCAATTGATTAAGACAATACCCGAGGAAGAATCCACCTAGACTTCACTTGTTATCTAACTCTGAACCAGACGATTTATTCACTTGACTTGATCCATAGGATTCCCTAATTTATATTAATACCTCTTTCAAGGCTACTAACGTCTAACCCTAGGTTGATTAATTGAAATCTTTCTAATTAAAACCCCTAGAATTGCATTAACTCGGTCCATGGACTCCCATATTAGGTTTGACCCTAATCCGGCAGATTTTTGTCATCCTATTTCTAGGGTTGCAATCAACTCCACTTAACTATGCTAGATCTACTCTTAAACAGGGACTTTTGCTCCACTACTTAAGCACATCAATACTTGAATCAATATCCTAAAATATCAAAACAAGAATTAAGAACACATAATTAAGAACAAATCAAGTATTTATCATATAGTTCAGAAAACGATAACAAGATCCGTCTTAGGTTTCATCCCCCTCAGGTATTTAAGGGGTTTAGTTCATAATCATAAAAGAATACATCTCAGAAGAAAAAATAAAACAAAACATAAGAAAAACCCTAAAACCCCCTAAAAGAAATTTAAGGGAAGATCTTCCGTCTTGAGTATGATTCCGGCTTCTTGAGATGAATCAACTGGCTTTCTTCGAGTAAATCCCACAATTCTGGCCTCTCTGGCTTGGCTCCTTGGCCTACCTGGACCTCCCCCTTTTAGGTCACACTTAGGGTGTTTATATAGGCTTTTGAAATGTCTTTCTTTGCCCCTAAGTATCCTAATCCGAGTGAAATTAAAACAGGTCGTGGCAGGGACACACCCCTGGTACACGCCCGTGTAAGTCGAGGCCAGGCCGTGTTCGGGTCTGTTAAGGAGGCACGGCCGTGTGGCTTGGGCCCAGGCCGTGTCAATTTTGTACTTTGGCCAATTTTCTCTGTTTTTGGCCCGTTTCTCATTCTTTTCATCCTCCGGTACTCTCCTAAGTATAAAACATGAAATTAAAGGATTAGGAGCACCAAATTCCACATTTCAGGGGATAAATCATCCAAAAGTATGCTAAATGTGGGATTAAAATATATACATATTATGGTTTATCAAAGAGCTTTAACATTCTTACGGAGACATATTTAGGTCAAACAATTTGCTCCAAATAGTATTTGATGGTGTTCGAAAGTGAAAATAAACTTCCAAGTCAAGAACTCTTTGAGTATATGTTCACGACTCTTATCCTATGAGTCTTGTAACAGAAAATTTACAAAATCTCTTGAATATAAGATCAACTATCACAATAACAAATTCAAAATAAACCATTAACACCTTAAATCATCAATCACAAAAGAATATCATATAGTAAAAAAATGAAATAAAAACAATCCAAAACATATTCTTAACTCTTCTTTATTAATTACGAGTTTCTAAAGAAAAAACCAATTCCAACTAACCATTAACACCTTAAATTCCTAATCCAAACATAAATCAAATAAAATTTTGAAAGAAAATTAATTGTCAAGTAAAATCAAAGATTGAAATAAAAACAATACAAAATTAAAAGATTACTTAGATGATGAATGCAAAGATAAACTTCAAATGTTGTGTTAAGAATGAAGCAAGTGTATTAAAAAGAGCTAAAAATGTTTAAACCTATAAAACCAAGGTTTGAAAAATAAAAGAATTAGTGAAAAAAATAAACAAATGAAAATTTTGCTTTAAAATTTGGTGAAAATAATCCATAAAAAATTGGTTTTAAAGAAAAGATGAAAGAAAATGTTTTATTACAAAGAATAAATTAGGGTTTTTTTAAGGAGATTTAGTATCTAAGCAATGAAAATATATAAGAATAATGGTTTTAGGCAGAGCAACTTTAACTCCAAGTTGATGGAGGAATTTGAAGATTAAATTTTGGGAGATTGAGAGGAGGGGAGAAGTAGGGAAAAAGGGTTTATTCAAATGGATAGGAATTAAAGGGGTTTATTTTTTAATGTTCCTGATATTTTTTTTGTTTACTAGTTGATCCTTGACTCACCGCCAACTTGAAAAAAATATCAAAATTTAATTCAAAAAGAAAATAACGGGTCATAAACCTAGAGTTGAAATGTAGAGGACCTTTTCAACAAATCTAATAAAAATGTATAGGTAATTTGGAAATGGTGATAGAAAAAGGTATTATTATTTTGTTTATGGAAACAAAATACATTTTAGCATAATTTGAGATTTATGACAGATAATATTGGATTTTTCTAATTATAAAATGCATTACCAAGCATTGAATAATGGTGAATATTGTTGCCATAGCTAGCAAAAAAAAATTATCCTACCAACCATTATTTATCTTTAGTTATTTGACAAGTGGATTTGTTTACCTAAAATGTAATGTTTTAGTATTCTTTGATATCCAGATTAATTAGCCTTGAAACTTTAAATTTTCACTTGAACACACTATATAAAGGTCACATTGGCCTTATTTTTTAAGTAATACAATTATCTTCTTCACCCTCTATTAGAAATAGATTGAGAACAAAAGAGAGTGTTACCTACCAAGCAATTTTAAATAGTTAAGTTTGCAAAACTAGAAATAACAATGGCAAGAAAGAAAGTTAAGCTTGCTTGGATAGAAAATAACAGTACTCGAAAAGCTAGCCTAAAGAAAAAGAGGTTAGGTTTGGTGAAGAAAGTTGAGTCAACCACTCTATCATTTGGTGGTGATGGTAGCTCAAGTCTTGAACATCACCTTGGGGTGCAAGGTCCCTCATTTAATGGTAGCTCAAGTGCTGCACATGATCAAGGACTACCCCCTTTCAAGACTTTTAGCGAGGATCAATTTTGATGGTGAAACTAACAAAAAAAGGCACTGCATGCAATAGTGAAATGGGGCCATTTGGTGACAAATAAATCCTCACCGAATTCGCACCATGAAGTTTGGTTTCCTTTCTAACTTTTTGGTTTATCTGCAATAGGTCTTCATATTCACAAATGTTTAGATCATTGAATATGACCTAAATTATAGTTTCTTTTCCTTTTTGTTTTCATTTGTGGTCAAATCATTAAATATTAAAAATTGAGTTATATGACTCTATGAATATGATAGTTTTTTCTGTGTTGCACTTTTGGGCATATTTACCTCATCATTATACTTTATTTTGATTAATTTTTAGAACTTTATCTGTAACAACCTGATTTTCATTGTTGTCAGAAAACATGGTTTGGGGTTGAGTTTCTTTAAATGGAGATAGTTCGAGTACTAAACCTAGAAATTTTAAAAAAATTATGAAAATTATTAATGGCATTCATAAGGTAATATTTGATTGATTGAAGAAAAAATAATATAGTGGACTAAATTGTGTAATAGTAAAAAAACTATATGAAATTGATTTGGATTTGAGTAAGAGCTTAAATAGTAATTAAATCAAGGATGATGGTGTAATATAACCATGTTTGTCATAATGGGTGGGATGAGTTAGATGACTTAGATGATGAATGCAAAGATAAACTTTAAAACTTGTGTTAAGAACGAAGCAAGTGTATTAAAAAAGCTAAAAATGTCCATAAAAGATTGGTTTTAAAGAAATCATGAAAGAAAATGTTTTATTACATATAAAAAATTAGGGTTTTTTAAGGAGATTTAGAATCTAAGCAATGAAAATAAAGAAGAAGAATGGTTTTGGGCGGCGCAAGTTTAACTCCAAGTTGATGGAGGAATTTGAAGATTAAATTTAGTGAGATTGTGAAGAGGAGAGAAATAGGGAAAAGGGGTCTATTCAAATGGTTGGGAATTAAAAGGGTCTATTATTTAATGTTCTTATTTTTTTATTTACTAGTTGATCTTTGACCCTCTACGAACTTGAAAAATATATCAAATTTTAATTCAAAAAGAAAATAAAGGGTCATAAACCAAAGTCGAAATGTAGAGGACTTTTTTAACAAATCTATTAAAAAAATGTATAGGTAATTTGGATATGGTGATAGAAAGGTATTATTATTTCTTTTATGGCAAGAAAGTACATTTTAGCATAATTCGAGATTCATGACAGATAATATTGGATTTTGCTATTGATAATGTAACATCCCAAAATTTAGGGGTTATAATTTTTTGCATTATTGCATGTTGTGCTTGCTCAGTGGGTTATTTGAGTGTATTTGGGGGTTCTAGAGAGGCCTGGGATTGAGTCGGAGCCTTGGAGAAATTTTAGTTTTTGGCCCTTTTGTGGAGAGGGCTGTTGGAAGCAGGGCTTAAGTAAATTTGAGTGTGTGTTGCTAACACAAGATGAGCACATGGTGGAGTCGTGTGGCGTCAAGTGGAGAGCAAGATGGTATGGGGTTCAAATCCAACAAGCTGCAAATGGTAGCTTTTATTTTGTGGCTTAGGAGAGGAGGAAGCAGAGTTTGGATCAAACTCTTCAATGAGAGGTAGAGAATCGGTCAAATGGTTCAAATGGATGAAGGGGAGGAATTGTAGGAGAGAAAAGGGGAGAAAATCAAGGAGTTGTGTGTGTGGGAGGTATTGGTCGAAAGTGGGAGTCTAGCCGAAACTCCTTTGTGTGTGTGCATTTTCTTTTCTTTTCATTTTGGACCTTTTCTAAAAGTGACGTTTTAGGTAATTATTTTCTTTTTCTCTGGAGTGTCATTTCGGGTTCGTACATTTTCCTCTTTTCTTTTTCTTGCCCATTGCCAAATTCAATCCTAGTTCCTCTTCGTTCTTTATTCCTTTGTGGTAACCGTCCATTGCATCGATAAGCCTCTCTTCTTCCACTCATTTTCTTAGTTCCATCATTATTTCATAGTTGCTACTCTTGGTTGCCGAATCTCTCTTTTCCATTCGGCTCTTCTCTGGTCAAAGGTAACAGTTTCTTTTCTCTTATTTTCTTTCTTCCCTCTCTTTGCTCTGCCAAAGCCGAAACTCCTAACTTCAACTTCTTATTGCCTAGGCCGAATCTATTAGAGTCCAAGTATACCTTCTTCTCTGTTCATTCAACATTCGGGTATTGGAAAGTGGTTGGTAAGTGTGACTATGGCCGAATAGGGGTGGTTGGCTTCTCTTTATCATTTTGAGTTTCTTAGGGCCGAAAGGTCGTTTCTTTTGTTGTCTTGGAACAATGTTGCTAACTTGTTCTTTTCTCTAGGGACTCGGTTTCTTAATCAAAGGGAGTATACCAAATACTTTACCATAATAAGGAGTTGTCGTTTTCTGGAAAGTAAATGCAATGGATAAAGTATTTCTATATCTTGGTTTATCAGGGGTAAAGACTAACTAATAGTCAACTGTGATTTCAGGTGCTTCGGAAAGTGTTGTAAACTGTAATCCGTAACAGGTGTGTAATATCACACCTCTGTATAAACTGCTGTTGTTGTGATCTAGGAATCGGCTAAAAGCCGAAATGTCGAAAAGCTAGAATACCGGCAACTAAGATCACTC
The DNA here is from genome assembly GCA_005393395.2 of Gossypium australe. Taxonomy (NCBI): domain Eukaryota; kingdom Viridiplantae; phylum Streptophyta; class Magnoliopsida; order Malvales; family Malvaceae; genus Gossypium; species Gossypium australe. The sequence continues at coordinate 101,243,302 of CM016617.1, forward strand.
GAGTGTCTGAGCGCTTGTAGTGATAAACCGAGTCACGTACGTTGATGATAGGCCTTTGGGAGTGCCACGATCTTTTTCGCAGGCGTTGGCCGTAATGGGCCTTGTTGAGCCATAGTGGGCTAGGTGGGCCCAATGGGCTAATGGGCCCATAGAGGCAAAATCCATAGTAACTGTCGGATGATTGATGCGGCTGCGAAGTTCACAGAACTGTGATCGAAATGGCCTGAATGGGCCACACGAGTGTGTGGGCCCGCTTTGGCCGAAATTGGGCTTTAGGCCCAATTGCACCGTTTCGACCAAAAAGGGAACCTGTGTCGCTTGAGGTGACAGTAGGCCTCCGGAAAGGCTGTTAGATGGTAAATTACTGAAATACCCTTATTGGGTAAATTACTGAAATACCTTTGTTAGGTAAATTACTGAAATACCCTTGGTGGGTAAATTACTAAAATACCCTTGGCGGGTAAAGTTACCAAAAATACCCTTAAAGGGTGAAATTAATTAAATGCCCTTGTTGGGTGAAATTACCCGAATACCCCTGAGGGGTAAATTACCATTTTACCCTATACCGACCAAATGACCATTATACCCCTAGTGGTAGATCTAGTGTTGTATGTGTACCCTGTTTAATTGTTTATGATGGTAATTTATTTCATACATCATTTTAATATGTCACTACATGTTGCATTGGGTTGGCTTATGCTTTTGGAGGAAGGACTGTACTAGTGGCTATGCCACGTTATACTGATTCAGTGGCTCTGCCACGATATACTGATTTTAGTGGCTCAGCCATGTATACTGTTACTGGAAGCTTTGCTGCGTTGATATTAGCAGCTCGTCTGCGCTATTGGTGTGTAGGGCTGGGTGGGTTGACTTGGTCCCCACATGGTGTGTAGGGTTGGTACGGGTGGTGTAATGGTTGGATTGGGTTAGGCTGCATTTTTGTTTATATTACCATGATTTTGGGGCTTAGGCCCAAATTGATACTGCATGGGCTTGGGCCCAGACTGTGACTGTGATAGGGGATTACACAATGAGTTCTCGTAACTCACCCTTCTTTTAACTGTGCAGGTAATCTCCAACCTTAGAGGATTTGGAGCTAAGAGAGACTCGGAGGTGGCCACATGCGTCCTGTATGTTCATGGGGTTCTTTAGTAATTTTAGTTTCATTTACATTACTTTAATTTTTGGGGTTAATAATTTCTGTAATAAGGCCATTGGAATTGTTTTTAACTTTTATTTGGTAGTTCTTATATCACTGCAAATTTATTAAACACAGGTTTTAAAATAATAACATCTATTTTTAAATATCATGTTTCCGCAACGGTTTAAATCAAGCTTTCGTAATAGACAAGTTTTTAAAAGCAAAACAATAAATGCATAATAAGGTTTTACAAAAAGGAAATGATTTAGAGTAAAACAAGTAAGCAACAAAATTGAAATTTTGAATCGGTAGGAAGTTCTGATTCATAGATGAGTTTTCCAACAAATGCATAGTGTTCAAACATCACCTGATGTGGCACGCTAGATCCGGTCGTAACGTCTAGGCCGAGTTTGGGGTGTTACAGATAAATAACACTACCAAACATTGAATAATGGTGAATCATGTTGCCATAGCTAGTAAAAAATTGAATTATCCTACCAACCATCGTTTATATTTAGTTATTTCACAAGTGGATTTATTTACCTAAAATGTATACGCTTTAATATTCTTTGATATCCACATTAGTTAGCCTTGAAACTTTACATTTTCCCCTGAACACACTCATTATATAAAGGTCACATTGGCCTCATTTTTTAAGCAATCCAATTCTTTTCGTCGCCCTCTATTAGAAATACATTCAGAGCAAAAGAGAGTGTTACCTACCAAGAAATTTTAAATAGCTAAATTTGTAAAACTAGAAATAACAATGGCAAGAAAGAAAGTTAAGCTTGCTTGGATAGAAAATAATAGTACTCGAAAAGCTAGCCTAAAGAAAAAGAGGTTAGGTTTGGTGAAGAAAATGGAGTTAACCACTCTATCATTTGGTGGTGATGGTAGCTCAAGTCTTGTACATTACCTTAGGGTGCAAGATCCCTCATTTAATGGTAGCACAAGGGCGGCACCTGACCATGGACTACCCCCTTTCATGAATTTTAGCGAGGGTCAATTTTGATGGTGAAACTAACAGAAAAGGCACTGCATGCAATAGTGAAATGGGGCCATTTGGTGACAAAAAAATCCCCACCAAATTCCCACCATGAAATTTAGTTTCTTGGCTATCTTGTTGGTTTATCTACAACATGTCACATATTCACAAATGTTTAGATCATTGAATATGTGTAACACCCCAAATCCAGCCTAGGCGTTATGGTCGGATCTAGCATGTCACATCAAAAGGGTGTTTAAAAGCGACGCGTTCGTTGAAAACTTCGTATTCTTTTTGAAACTCTGAATTTCGTTGTTTGAAGAAAAAAAACAAGATTTGCTTAAAGTGTATTCTTGTGAAGATGTAATTATTTTCCGAAAACTTGTTTATTACAGAAATCTGACTTAGAATTGCAGAAACGTGATATTTTGGAAAACGGTTGTTATCGTTTTAAAAATATGTGTTTAACTAATTAACAATTATTAACTAGCAGAATTACCAAATGAAAGTTTAAAAAGAAAAACTCCAACGGCCTTATTACACAATATTAACCCAAAAATATTAATATAAAATAAACTAAAACCGAATTTACTAAGTTTCGTAAGAAGCAAAACCAACGTATGGCCACCTCCGAGTTCTCCGCAGCTCTAAATCCTCTATCGCTGCGGATTACCTGCATCGTTAAAAGAAAGGGGTGAGTTACGAGAACTCAATGTGTAATCCCCTTACTAGAGTAACAGTTATTACACAGAATCAGAAATCTAACAGTCTGGGCCAAAGCCCTTTAACAGTTACAGTACAGTCTAGTTCAGAGCATACCTGGGTCAAAGCCCACTACAATATCATTTGGGTCACAGCCCGTAATAGAATCAATTGGGCCTAGCCCAAAAATCATGGTAATGCAAACAAAGTAATGCAAACAAATTAATGCAGTCCAACCCAATCCAACCATCACACCACCCGTACCAGCCCTACACTCCATGTGGGGACCAAGTCAACCCACCTAGCCTTACACACCAAGAATGCAGCCGAGATGCCAATATCAACGCAGTAAAGCTGCTAGTAACAGTATACGTGGCTGAGCCACTAAAATCAGTATATCATGGTAGAGCCGCTGGTGGCATAGCCACCAGTACAGTACTTCCTCCAAATCAATAACCCAACCCAATGCAGTATGTCCTCATTACACGTGTATGCAAAATGGCCATGCTTAGTAACAGTCATTTCAACACATATTAACAGAAAATCAGACACACGCGCACAGTTAAGTCGGTTAAAACACAGTCATACAATCACAGTCAAATCATGGCACAAAATCAGTCTTTTACCCTCAGGGGCAAAAGAGTCATTTTACCCTATAAGGGTATTTCGGTAATCCTACCCTACAAGGGTAATTTGGTAATTCTACTCAGAACTAATCCATGTATGCAGTGCATCTCAAACCTAATCAATCATACAATTAACATAAACAACACTAGTACTACCACGAGGGTACAACGGTCATTTAATCGGTTAGGGGTAAAACAGTCATTTCACCCCGTAAGTGCATCTCGGTAATTTTACCCGTCGAGGGTATTTCGGTAACTTTACCTATAAAGGGTATTTTAGTAATTTTGCAAACTAGGGGTATTTTGGTAATTTCGCAAATCGGGGTATTTTGATAATTCTATAAATCTGAGGGTATTTCAGTAATTTCATGAATTGAGGGTATTTCAGTAATTTCATAAATCGGGGGTATTTCAGTAATTTTACAAATCAGGGGTCTTTCAGTAATTTTGCAAATCATGGGTACTTTGGTAATTTTACAAACTGAGGGTATTTTGGTAATTTTGCAAATTGAGGGTATTTTGATAATTTTACAAATCAGGGGTCTTTCAGTAATTTTGTAAATCATGGGTACTTTGGTAATTTTACAAACTGAGGGTATTTTGGTAATTTTGCAAATTGAGGGTATTTTGATAATTTTGCAAATCAGGGGTATTTCAGTAATTTTCTAAACTGAGGGTATTTCGGTAATTTTGCAAATTAGGGGTACTTTAGTAATTTCACTAATCGAGGGTATTTCGGTAATTTTACAAACCAGGGGTACTTTGGTAATTTTACAAGTCGAGGGTATTTCAGTAATTTTGTAAATCAAGGGTATTTCAGTAATTTTGTAAATCGAGGTATTCTAAGCAGAGATAACGATGCGAATAGACTTATGGCCCATTCTCGGCCCAAATGGGCACACACGCTCATGTGGCCCATTTAGCCCAAATCTAGCCACATATATGAGATTCACATAGACCAGTTCACTATCTACTACACAATCATACAATTTATTCATATGGGCCCACGGGCCCATTGGGCCCACTTGGCCCCTTTCGGCCCAAACAGTATCAACCCACAAGAATACTCACGGTGGCCTCAACTATCGCGTCGAAGCTCCCACACGTGTGCTCTCACGCTAGTGTGCCTACCATCACTGTGTGACTGGCATTTTGGCATTTGCCGCTCTACAACTAGAGTTGTAACGACCCGAATTTGGGCCTAGTAGAATTGGGCCCATTGGGGCGTGGGAGCGTTTAAAATTTTTGAGAACATGAGAACGACAATAATGCAAGTTGGACCTATTAGGTGAGTGATTTTGGAAGGTTAGGGGGCTTCTATGAAGTCCCAGGATCAAACTTGGGCTTTAGGAAAATTTTGGTTTTAGGTGAATAAAACCCTGGGAGTTAGTAGGTAGGTTTTAAGAATAAAATATGGAGAAAAATGACACAAAAAGAGCTTGTGGTGTAGTGGCAAAGTGGCGCCGCATGGGAGACAAGGAGGTGACGCCACACAAAGAAGCAAGGGGTCCAAGGTTCAAGGCTTGGCGCTGGCATTTCATTTTGATTTATTTTTAAATGAACTTGGACTTTGGCCCATAAATTTATATTTAGTTGCGCATGATATTAGACACAAGAGGAGCTGGTGGCTTAGTGGCTAGTGGCATGAATTGATTGATGGGAGAGCCTAGGTTCAAATCTCATGACAAGCAAGGGAGTATTTGTTTTGCGGATTGGACAGCCAGAGTTTGTGTTGGATTTAAACTCTACTGAATGAGGGATCCTACATCGGAAAGCTAGCAAGAGGGAAGGTGAGAAGCTGGCTAAATGGAGCTGTCTATGAGGAGAGGAAGTATACCTCGGTGGGTATTTGGGGATAGGAGCATTCAGAGCGCGGATTAGCTTTAGACTCCTATCAGGTGTGTATTTCCCACTACTCTAGCTGTAGAACGGCAAATGCCGAAAGGCCGGTCACATGGCGATGGTAACCACACGAGCGTGCGAGCGCATGTGTGGGAGTTTTGACGCGATAGTCGAGGCCACCATGAGTACTCTTGTGGGTTGATGCTGTTTGGGCCACGATGGCCAAACAGGGCCAAGTGGGCCCAATGGGCCCGTGGGCCCATATGAATTGGTTGTATGATTATGTAGTAGATGATGTATTAGACTGTGAATCTCATATCTGTGGCTAGATTTGGGCTAAATGGGCCACACGAGCGTGTGGGCTCATTTGGGTCGAGAATGGGCCTTAGGCCCATTCGTATCATTATCTCTGTTTAGAATACTTGAGTCGCTCGAGGCGACTGTAGACCTTCTAAAGGGTTGACAAAATTACTAAAATACCCTTGGTTGACAAAATTACTGAAATACCCTTGGTTTACAAAATTACTGAAATACCCTTGGTTACAAAATTATTGAAATACCCTTGGTTTATAGAATTACTGAAATATCCTCGAATTACAAAATTATTGAAACGCCCCTAATTTGTGAAATTACTGAAATACCCTTGGTTTGCAAAATTACTAAAATACCCCCAGTTTGTGTAATTTCTGAAATACCCCTAATTTGTGAAATTATCGAAATACCCCAGTTAGCAAAATTACCGAAATACCCCTGGTTTGCAAAATTATTAAAGTACCCCCAAGGGGTGAAATTACCGTTGTACCCCTAAACGACAAAATGACCGTCGTACCCTCGTGGTAGTACTAGCGTTGTATGTGTTAATTTGTGATTGATTATGTTTGAGATGCACTACATACAGGAATTGGTTATGAGTAGAATTACCGAACTACCCCTGAAGGGTATGATTTTCAGAATACCCTTACAGGGTAAAATGACTTATTTGCCCTTGTAGGTAAATGATTGGCTTGTGCTATGATATGATCGATTTGACTGTGATTAGTATGATTGTGTATTCTGGTTAACTGGTTTTGATGGTAATTTATTTCATACATCATTTTTTATATGTGCTTTGCATACATGACATTCTGCATGGGGTTGGGATATTGATGATTAGAGGAAGTGTATTCTGGTGGCTCTGCCACATTCTGATCTGGTGGCTCTGCCACATTGTGTCTAGTGGCTATGCCACGCATATTCTGATATTCTGGTGGCTTCACCACAAATTCTGTGATGAGCAGCTTGTCTGCCATCGAGGTGTGTAGCGGATGGAGGGGTCGATTTAGAAATCCCCACAGGTGTGTTGGGCTAGTACGGGTGGTGTGTAGCGGATGGATTATTAGGTTAGGCTGCATGCATTATCTGCTTTATCATGTTAATAGGGTTAAGGCCCAGATTGTACTGAATAGGGCTTCGGCCCAGTTTCCTTTTGTATGGGCTTCAGCCCAGTCTGTACGTATGGGCTCGGGCCCAGTTAATGACCGATTAGGGGATTACACAATGAGTTGTCGTAACTCACCCTCTGCGTTAATCTTGCAGGTGATCCCCAACTTTGAGGATTTGGAGCTGCGGAGGACTCTGTGGTGGCCATACATCGGAGTACTTCTCCCACACTTTAGTAAATTTCTGTTTTGCTTTATTTTGAGATTTATTTTAACTTGGGTTCTATATTTTGTAATAAGGCCTTTTAATTTTTAATTTTCTTTTAAACTTTCTTTTCCTCTATGATTTATTACTAAAGGATTAATATGGAGTTTTCTTAAAACGTTAACGAACGGTTTTCCAAGACATCACGTTTCGCAAGTTACTGAATCTGATTTCTGCTATAAACAAGTTTTCGCAAATAATAATAATAATAACATTTTACAAGAAAACCATAAAAGCAAATCAGGTTTTTCACAAACAACAATGCTCGGAGTTTCAAAAAAAAATACGAAGTTTTTAAAGAACGCGCAGTTTTTAAATTACCCTTCCCATGTGACATGCCGGATCCGGTCATAGCGTCTAGGCTGGGTTTGGGGTGTTACATTTTATGGTATCAGAGTCCGGTTGCAAAACTCAGCTGTGGAATGGGTTGGAAAATTTTTTTCCAAATCTGTTTAAACTTTGGTTTAGAAAAGTGATAGTGTTACTGAAAATATGGCACACCGAGTCTCCGACACCAAATCCGTAAGTTTCCTGATTTATGCTCTGTTATATGCAGTAATGACTGTATTTTGGTATTTATTCTGTGTGTGTTCTGTTTGGATGTGATGTTTGAATATAGAAATTGTATGCATGTGTGAAAAATACCTGTTTGTTTCTGCGATTAGATGTTTGGTTGTGTGTAAGGGGTTTCAAGATTAAGTTAAAAGTGTTTTAGTGTTGTTGGGACGAGAGTGCGCAGTGGCAGCATAGTAGGGTAATCTGTGTTAAACGACTGTTAGTTAGTTGGAAATTTCGAGGACAAAATTTCTTTAAGAGGGTAGATTTGTAACGACCCGAATTTGGGCTTAGTAGAATTGGGCCCATTGGGCCTTGGGAGCGTTTAAAATTTTTGAGAACATGAGAACGACAATAATGCAAGTTGGACCTATTAGGTGAGTGATTTTGGAAGGTTAGAGGGCTTCTATGAAGTCCCAGGATCAAACTTAGGCTTTAGGAAAATTTTGGTTTTAGGTGAATAAAACCCTAGGAGTTAGTAGGTAGGTTTTAAGAATAAAATGTGGAGAAAAATGACACAAAAAGAGCTTGTGGTGTAGTGGCAAAGTGGCGCCACATGGGAGAAAAGCAGGTGACGCCACACAAGGAAGCAAGAGGTCCAAGGTTCAAGCCTTGGCGCTGGCATTTCATTTTGATTTATTTTTAAGTGAACTTGGACTTTGGCCCATAGATTTATATTTAGTTGTGCATGATATTAGACACAAGAAGAGCCGGTGGCTTAGTGGCTAGTGGCGTGAATTGGCTGATGGGAGAGCCTGGGTTCGAATCTCATGACAAGCAAGGGAGTATTTATTTTTCGGATTGGACGGTTAGAGTTTGTGTTGGATTTAAACTCTACTGAAGGAGGGATCCCACATCAGAAAGCTAGCAAGAGGGAAGGTGAGAAGCTGGCTATAAATTGAGCTGTCTATGAGGAGAGGAAGCATACCTTAGTGGGCGTTTGGGGATAGGAGCATTCAGAGTGCGGATTAGCTTCAGACTCCTATCAGGTGTGTATTTCCCACTATTCAAAGCGTGCGAGAGCATGTATGGGAGTTTCGACACGATAGTCGAGGCCACCATGAATATTCTTGTGGGTTGATGCTGTTTGGGCCACGATGGCCGAACGGGGCCAAGTAGGCCCAATGGGCCCATATGAATAAGTTGTATGATTGTGTAGTAGATGATGAATTAGGCTATGTGAATCTCATATTTGTGGCTAGATTTGGGCTAAATGGGCCACATGAGCGTGTGGGCTCATTTGGGCTGAGAATGGGCCTTAGGCCCATTCGCATCATTATCTCTATTTAGAATACTTGAGTCGCTCAAGGCGACTATAGACCTTCTAAGGGGTTGACAAAGTTACTGAAATACCCTTGGTTTACAAAATTACTGAAATACCCTTGGTTTATAAAATTACCGAAATATCCTCGGATTATAGAATTACCGAAATACCCCTGATTTATGAAATTACTAGAATACCCTTGGTTTGCAAAATTACTGAAATACCCCCAATTTGCAAAATTACTGAAATACCCCTAATTTGTGAAATTACAGAAATACCCCTGGTTAGCAAAATTATCGAAATACCCTTGGTTTGCAAAATTATCGAAATACCCCCAAGGGGTGAAATTACCATTGTACCCCTAAACGACAAAATGATCGTCGTACCCTCGTGGTAGTACTAGCGTTGTATGTGTTAATTATGTGATTGATTATGTTTGAGATGCACTACATACATGAATTGGTTATGAGTAGAATTACCAAACTACCCCTAAAGGGTAGGATTTTCGAAATACCCTTACAGGGTAAAATGACTGATTTGCCCTTGTAGGTAAATGATTGGCTTGTGCTATGATTTAATCGATTTGACTGTGATTAGTATGTTTGTGTATTCTAGTTAACTGGTTTTGATGGTAATTTATTTCATACATCATTTTTTATATGTGCTTTGCATATATGACATTCTGCATGAGGTTGGGATATTGATGACTAGAGGAAGTGTATTCTGGTGGCTCTACCACATTCTGATTTGGTGGCTCTGCCACATTCTGTCTGGTGGCTATGCCACGTATATTCTGATATTTTGGTGGCTTTGCCACAAATTCTGTGATGAGCAGCTTGTCTGCCATCGAGGGGTGTAGCGGATGGATGGGTCGATTTAGAAATCCCCACAGGTGTGTTGGGCTGGTACGGGTGGTGTGTAGCAGATGGATTATTAGGTTGGGCTGCATGCATTATCTGCTTTATCATGTTAATAGGGCTAAGGCCCAAATTGTACTGAATAGGGCTTCGGCCCAGTTTGCTTCTATATGGGCTTCGGCCCAGTCTGTATCCGTATGGGCTCAGGCCCAGTTTATGACTGATTAAGGGATTACACACTGAGTTCTCGTAACTCACCCCTCTACTTTAATCTTGCAGGTGATCCCCAACTATGAGGATTTGGAGCTGCGGAGGACTATGTGGTGGCCATACATCGGAGTACTTCTCCCACACTTTAGTAAATTTCCGTTTTGCTTTATTTTGAGATTTATTTTAATTTGGGTTCTATATTTTGTAATAAGGCCTTTTAATTTTTAATTTTCTTTTAAACTTCCTTTTCCGCTATGATTTATTGCTAAAGGATTAATATGGAGTTTTCTTAAAACGTTAACGAACGGTTTTCCAAGACATCACGTTTTGCAAGTTATTGAATCTGATTTATGCTATAAACAAGTTTTTGCAAATAATAATAACGTTTTACAAGAAAACCATAAAAGCAAATCGAGTTTTTCATAAACAACAAAGCTCAGAGTTTCAACAAAATACGAAGTTTTTAAAGAATGCGCAGTTTTTAAATTACCCTTCCCATGTGACATGCCGGATCCGGTCATAACGTCTAGGCCGGGTTTGGGGTGTTATAAGAGTAGTGCGAAATGCACACCTGATAAAAATCTGGAGTTAATTCGCGCTCCGACCACTCCTGTGCCCAAACGCCAACCAAGGTGTAACACCCTAAACCCGGCCCAAACTCTACGACCGGATCTGGTATGCTATGGGGTTTACGTTAAAAACTTCACTTGGATGATCTTTGGAAATTCAGTTTCTTTATTCAAATATTCGTTAAATAAGTGATATTGGAAGAAAACCTTTGCTATTTCTTTGAACGTGTTTGGAAATCCCATTTTATTACCTCTTATAGATAAGTCTTTGAACATAAATTTTAAAAAAAAAATGAAAACAATAACCACTATAAAATGATAACCTAAGTTATGGGCCTTATTACATAAACATTCCCAAGATTAAAACTTAAAGAAAAACCGAAAAAAAGAATAAAATTTATGGAAATAGAAACTTGATGTCCCCTCAAGCCCGCCTCGGCTCTCATGTCCACGATCTACTGCTCGTCTGAAAAGTGAGGGAAAATAAAAGGGTGAGTTACCAAGACTCAATGTGCAAATCCTGAAAACACATTAAAGGCTTGGGCCGACAAACACATTATGGGCCTTAGCCCATACACAATGGAAACAAAATATTTACATGCAACATGGCCCAACCCAACCTAAAAATCCATCCTCTCCACACCAGCCCGTACCAACCAACACATCTCAGAGATTTCTACAATCAACCCACCAATCGCTACACACCATATCGACAGCCATGCTGCCTATTCCTAACAGTCAGGAATAAATTTAACGTGGCTTAGCCACCGATCACTATTGTGACCTAACTTTATAATTCGTGGTTTAACCACCGATTACCAAGTGACCTATTAACATGCTCTTCCCCTTCATCATATCAACTCCATTCCATGCATACATACATGCAGAATCAAAACAATATACTACCTAAAAGTTCACAGTCTATCACATACATCAATACACATAGAGAAGTTTCTATGATTACGTACCTAGCATCCCTTGCCTACCCTTTTTGGGTAATCCGACTGTCCATACAGCCTTTTTTTGGCTTTTAGCCCATAACATATATAGTACAGATAAATTAGTGTGTTAGAGATCTACACACCTGATTAAAGCCAAGACGAGACCTTCTATGTCGACACTAGCAGAAGCAGATACGACTGCTAACTGCCTAAGATTTTGTTCTGAAGCCGGTCCACAACCCGGTGGCCAATCCCGAACTACTGGCACCGCTCGTTTCTTAAACTTAGGGATTGTTTTAACAGATCCAATCCCCTCCTTTGCCTGATCGATATTTGATTCCATTAAAAGACCTTATCATAACATATGGTTAAGATCACAATTACGATAGCGAATCTAAAGAGAATCTAAGGAGAACCCCTTACATTGAAATCCCGAAAAGAGAGATATGAAGTTCAGAGACTAACGGTTCCGGCTTTTAGTTCTAAGCGATCTACTTCAATTCCCGAATGTCACCCAACACGTAAACACAAGAAACCAACAATCCATTAGCCGTTCGGCTTTGTCTTCTAAAAACCGAAAGAGAAAAAGAATATATCAGAAGAAATCGGCACCTACCTTTACAGAGAGTTCGGCAACTCCTAGAAGATTTCGGCTTTTGAAAAGATCAAAAAGAAAAGATGATCTCAATAGATCTATAAAGTTTCAGCTTTTGAGAAGGTCAAAAAGAAAAGATGATCTCAAGAGATATATGAAGTTTCGACTTTTGAGAAGGTCAAAAAAAAAAAGATGATCTCAAGAGATCTATAAAGTTTCGGCTTTTGAGAAGGAGATGATTGAGAGAAAAGAGTAATATCAAACGTTGTAACATCCTAAAATTGGGTCTAGTAGGACTGGGCCCAATGGGCCTTGAGCGTAGCTGCGTTTAAATTTTTGGAGAACAAGAGATCGGCTTAAATGCAAGTTGGACCTATTAGATAAATGATTTTGGAAGGTTAGGGGGCTTCTATGAAGTCCCGGGATCAAACTTTGGCTTTGGGGAAATTTTGGTTTTAGGTGAATAAAACCTAGGAGTTAGTAGGTAGGCTTTAAGAATAAAATATGGAGGAAAATGACACAAATGGGCTTGTGGCCCTGTGGCAAAGTGGCGCCACTTAGAGAGAGCAGGGAAGTGGCGTCAACTGTGGAGGCCCAAACTCAAGCTGCATGGAGCCCAATTATTTTAATTAAATAGGTTAATTTTCAGCATTAGGGTTTATTCTCCCACTCTCTTCTTCAATTTCGACATTAGGGTTTCTCCATTCTCCCATTCTCTGCAAAAGTCAAAATCCCTAAGCCTATTCTCTCATCTTCACTTCTATGCAAAAGCTGAAAGTCTATTATTCTTTTTCTGTTTCTTTCTACAAAGCCGAAACCACCCAATTCTTCCTCTACATCTTTTCCCGATTTCTTCAAAAGCCGAAACTCTGAACTTTCTTCTCATCTCCATAGCCGAATACCTCTTATTCCCTTTTGTCGAACTCTTCACAAAAAGCTGAATCTACATAGATTTCTTCCTATCTTCTCTTTTTGGATCTTCTCAAAAGCCGAAATCTTTTAGGAGTTACCGAATTCTCTGTAAAGGTAGGTGCCGATTCCTTCTGATCTATTCTTTTTCTCTTTCGATTTTTAGAAGACAAAGCCGAAAGGCTAATGGATTGTTGGTTTCTTGTGTTTACGTGTTGGGCGACATTCAGAAATTGAAGTAGATCGCTTAGATCTAAAAGCCGGAACCGTTAGTCTCTGAACCTCATATCTCTCTTTTCGGGATTTCAAGGTAAGGGGTTCTCTTTAGATTCTCTTTAGATTCGCTATCGTAATTGTGATCTTAACCATATGTTATGATAAGGTCTTTTAATGGAATCAAATATCGATCAGGCGAAGGAGGGGATTGGATCTGTTAAATCAATCCCTAAGTTTAAGAAACGAGCGGTGTCAGTGGTTCGGGATAGGCCACCGGGTTGTAGACCGGCGTCAGAACAAAATCTTAGATAGTTAGCAGTCGTATCGGCTTCTGATAGTGTCGACATAGAGGGTCTCGTCTTGACTGTAATCAGGTGTGTAGATCTCTAACACACTATTAAATCTGTATGTGTATATATGTGTTGTGGGCTAAGAGCCGAAAAATAGGCTGTGTGAACAGTCGTATTACCCAGAAAGGGTAGGCAAAGGATGTCAAGTACGTAATCATAGAAATCTCTCTATATGTATCGATGTATGCGATAAACTGAAATCTCTTAGGTAATACATTGTTTGATTTTGCATGTATGTATGCATGGGATGGGATTGATATGATGAAGGGGAAGAAGGTAGCATAGCGATCGGTGGCTTTGCCACATAGGTCACATAGTGATCGGTCTTTATGACAGGCAGCTCAGCTGTCGAAATGCTACGATGTATTATTAAAGTCGCATGGCGATCGGTGGCTTTGCCACATAGGTCACACAGTGATCGGTCTTTAAGACAGGCAGCACAGCTGTCGATATGGTGTGTAGCGGTTGGCGGGTTGATTGTAGAAATCCCCAAGGTGTGATGGTTGGTACGGGTTGGTGTGTAGATGATGGATTTCTAGGCTGGGATGGGCCATGATGCATATATAGTTACCCTTGTATACGGGCTAAGGCCATAATGTGTTTGTGGGCCAAGCCTTTTATGTGTTTCGGGATTTACACACTGAGTCTTGGTGACTCACCCTATTATTTTTCCTTAACTTTTCAGATGAGCAGTAGATCCTGAACATGGGAGCCGAGGCGGACTCGAGGGGCCATCAAGTTTTTATTCCTATATATTATTTTCGGTTTTTCCTTTAAGTTTTTATTTTGGAAATATTTATGTAATAAGGCCCCATAGTTTATATTCACCTAAGTAGTTTTTAATATTTGCAACTTATGAAATTATGTCAAAGGTTTAATTATACGAAATAATAATAATACGAGTTTTTTTTAATGACATTTATTCAAATATTGTCTAATTAACTTACGATTTCCAAAACCAACAAAGCAAAAGTTTTCAATGTACAGCCCGTAGCATACCAGATCTGGTCGAAACGTATGGGCCGGGTTTGGGGTGTTACAAACGTAAAGAAGTGATAGGAACGATATAGGAAAAAGAAGAATTTCGACAAGGCTAGGGCAGATTCGGCTATGGCAGACAAATGTGAAAAGAAAGAATGCTTAAGGGAGTTTTCGGCTTTTATTCAGAAAAGGAGGAAAAGAGAGAAGATGAAAACCCTAAATGCGGAAAATAAAGAAGAGAATGGAAGAAAAAAACCCTAATGCCAATTTTAATTAAAATAGTTGGGCTTTTTGCAACTTGAATTTGGGCCTCCTCAGTTGACGCCACTTCCCCGCTTTTAAGTGGTGCCACTTTGCCACTGGGCCACAAGCCCATTTGTATTTTAAAACACAGATAACATCTTTTAAGCCATATCTTACCAAGCTTTCCACTAGAGTGTCCAAACAGAAAATTCGATTAAGGCCTCTACCCAACCCTGAGCCCATTCTGGACCCCTAACACTCACATTAAACATAACCACACATTAAATGCATAGCCCTACAATTTCAGGATGTTACAATTCTGCCCCCTTTAAAGAAATTTCATCCTCGAAATTTCCAACTAACTATTAATCGTACTACCCAAGTCTCACCATTATGCTTTCGCTGTGCACTCTAATTCTAAAGCCAAAAGAAATACTTAGTATAATATGGTAGAGTACGCACTGGTATTCGCATCTAGAGCGTCCTCGTCCCCTTGGCGACGTGCTGCATAGACCAAAGCTGGCTGCCTCGCCTCAGCATAACCTCTCTAAAACCCTTATCATTGCCTGAGATACAGTATCATCTTCGGGCGTCTGATCCTAAAATTTGGCCTCCGCAGCTGGTATCTCATTTCTTGACCCATGGCCAGATCCTACCAGTTCCGACACGGCCATCCTACCCCTACCGCGGCCACGCGGCAGACGTCCACGACCCCTTGTACTCATTCTACTGATTCGCGTTTATCTGATTAGAAATTTTATGAATTATTAATTTCTTTCACTGATTAACCACGAACAATCTTATGAACAGTAGTTTAAGAGTAGTTCTTTCGAATTCTAAATTATATCTACGAGTTTCTGTCTCAAGTTTGTATCTCCTATTTCTAGGAACCACATACATCAACCATCATACATCAACATACAAGTAGCATCCATGCACTCACATTCATCGCATAAGGGTTTTTTTCATCATTTATCTACCCAGGGGTATTTCCGTAGTTTTGTCCTACAGGGTATTTTCGTAATTCCTCAGAATAGGGTATCTTGGTGATTTTTCGAAATAGAGGTATTTTGGTATTATCGTAACACAGGGTATTTTAAATTTAAGTTTTTTTTAGAACAGGGGTATTTTGGAAAATTTTATTTTGCAAACCAGGTACTTTTGAAAATCTAGGGGCTTTCGGGCAAATTTGCAAAACATAGGTATTTTGGTGATTTTGCCAACCGGGGGTGTTTCAGTAATTTCACAAGTTTTGGTAATTTTACAAATCCAGGGTATTCTGGGAAATTTTCACAAATCAAGGGTATTTCAGAAATTTTACAAAACTTGGGGTATTTTGGTAATTCTGCAAAATAGGGTGGCTGGTCCCTTTCGGGTTTTAATTATAGATTTTGGCCCGTCAACAAATCCTAGTGGCTAAGGTGAACAGTCACTACGCACCAGGTAGGATTCTAGCGAAGAGGAGGTGAGTCACTAGGACTGCTTAAGTACCAAGCTCTCCCTGAATCCAATCCTAGACATGCGTATGCCTGTTGCCACACCCTAACACAACGATTTGTTCACGGGTTTGTTCGGATAGATTAAGTCTTATGAATTTAAAGAGTTGTTTAAACTAAGCCTAAAGTCCATCAATGCCTAACATACTAGTATACGTCCATCAAGCCCATCAAGCCCAATCATGCATATCATATCAAAAGTTAGAATACTTACCTGCGTGGATTGGGTGCCGGTAGACTCGAAGGCCATATCTTCATCCAAGACATTTTTCTCAAATTCACAACAAATTTTCAAAACACTACTAGACCCATTTCACAGCCCGAGTTTTGAACCGGGCTCTGATACCAAAATGTAACACCCCAAACCCGGCCCAATCGCTACGACCGGATCTGGTATACTACGGGATTTACATTAAAAACTTCACTTGGATGATCTTTGGAAATTCAGTTTCTTTATTCAAGTATTCGTTAAATAAGTGATATTGGAAGAAAACCTTTGCTCTTTCTTTGAAAGTGTTTGGAAATCCCATTTTATTACATCTTGTAGATAAGTCTTTGAACATAAATTAAAAAAAAATGAAAACAATAACCATTATAAAATGATAACCTAAGCTATGGGGCCTTATTACATAAACATTCCCAAGATTAAAACTTAAAGAAAAACCAAAAAAAGAATAAAATTTATGGAAATAGAAACTTGATGGCCCCTCGAGCCCGCCTCGGCTCCCATGTCCACGATCTACCGCTCGTCTGAAAAGTCAGGGAAAATAAAAGGGTGAGTCACCAAGACTTAGTGTGCAAATCCCGAAAACACATTAAAGGCTTGGGCCCACAAACACATTATGGGCCTCAGCCCATACACAATGGCAACAAAATATTTACATGCAACATGGCCCAACCCAACCTAAAAATCCATCCTCTACACACCAGCCTGTACCAACCAACACACCCTGGGGATTTCTACAATCAACCCACCAACCACTACACACCATATCGACAACCATGCTGCCTATTCCTAACAGTCAGGAATAAATTTAACGTGGCTTAGCCACCGATCACTAGTGTGACCTAACTTTATAATTCGTGGTTTAACCACTGATCACCAAGTGACCTATTAACATGCACTTCCCCTTCATCATATCAACCCCATCCCATGCATACATACATGCAGAATCAAAACAATATACTACCTAAAAGTTCACAGTCTATCACATACATCGATACACATAGAGAAGTTTCTATGATTACGTACCTGGCATCCCTTACCTACCCTTTTTGGGTAATCCGACTGTCCATACAACCTTTTTTCGGCTTTTAGCCCATAAGATATATAGTACAGATAAATTAGTGTGTTAGAGATCTACACACCTGATTACAGTCAAGACGAGACCTTCTATGTCGACACTATCAGAAGCCGATACGACTGCTAACTGCCTAAGATTTTGTTTGTAAGCCGGTCCATAACCCGGTGGCCAATCCCGAACTGCTGACACCGCTCGTTTCTTAAACTTAGGGATTGGTTTAAAAGATCCAATCCCCTCCTTCGCCTGATCGATATTTGATTCCATTAAATGACCTTATCATAACATATAGTTAAGATCACAATTACGATAGCGAATCTAAAGAGAATTTAAGGAGAACCCCTTACCTTGAAATCCCGAAAAGAGAGATATGAAGATCATAGATTAACAGTTCCAGCTTTTAGATCTAAGCGATCTACTTCAATTCACGAATGTCGCCCAACACGTAAACACAAGAAACCAACAATCCATTAGCCTTTCGGCTTTGTCTTCTAAAAACCGAAAGAGAAAAAGAATAGATCAGAAGAAATCGGCACCTACCTTTACAGAGAGTTCGGCAACTCCTAGAAGATTTCAGCTTTTGAGAAGATCAAACAGAAAAGATGATCTCAAGAGATCTATAAAGTTTCGGCTTTTGAGAAGGTCAAAAAGAAAAGGTGATCTCAAGAGATCTATGAAGTTTCGGCTTTTGAGAAGGTCAAAAAAAAAAAGATGATCTCAAGAGATCTGTAAAGTTTCGGCTTTTGAAAAGGAGATGATTGAGAGAAAAGAGTAATATCAAACGTAAAGAAGTGATAGGAACGGTATAGGAAAAAGAAGAATTTCGGCAAGGCTAGGGCAGATTCGGCTATGGCAGACAAATGTGAAAAGAAAGAATGCTTAAGGGAGTTTTCGGCTTTTATTCAGAAATGGAGGAAAAGAGAGAAGATGAAAACCCTAAATGTAGAAAATAAAGAAGAGAATGGGAGAATAAAACCCTAATGCCAATTTTAATTAAAATAATTGGGCTTTATGCAACTTGAATTTGGGCCTCCTCAGTTGACGCCACTTCTCCGCTTTTAAGTGGCGCCACTTTGCCACTGGGCCACAAGCCCATTTGTATTTTAAAACACAGATAACATCTTTTAAGCCCTATCTTACCAGGCTTTCCACTAGAGTGTCCAAACAGAAAATTCGATTAAGGCCTTTACCCAACCCTGAGCCCATTCTGGACCCCTAACACTCACATTAAACATAACCACACATTAAATGCATAGCCCCACAATTTCAGGATGTTACACTAGGTGTGCTTGCTCTCCTCATAGATTGCTCTATTTAAAGCCAACTTCTCACCTTCCCTCTTGCTAGCTTCTCGATGTGGGATCCCTCCTTCAGCAGAGTTTAATTCCAACACAAACTCTGGCCGTCCCAACTTAGCAAAATAAATATCCCTTTTTTCTTGCAATGGGCTTCGAACTCAGGCTCCCCTGTAACACAATCCACGCCGCTAGCCACTAAGCCACAAGCTCCTCTTATGTTTAAAATCATGCACAACTAAATATAAGTCTATGGGCCAATGTCCAAGTTCACTTAAAAAAATAAATCAAAATGAAATGCAAGCGCCAAGACTTGAACCTTGGACCCCTTGCTTCCTTGTGTGGCGTCATTCCCTTGTCTCCTATGTGGCGTCATTTTCCACTAGACCACAACCCCTTTTGTGTCATTTTTCTCCACATTTTAGTTTTAAAGCCTACTTACTAACCCCTAGGGTTTTACTCACCTAAAACCAAAATTTTCCTAAAGCCCAGGTTTAATCCCGGGACTTCATAGAACACTCCCCTGGTCAAGGCCCAATAAGCCCAATTCTACTAGGCCCAAATTTGGTCGTTACAATATGACCTAAATTATAGTTTCTTTTCCTTTTTTTTTCATTTGTGGCCTGATCATTAAATATTAAAAATTGAGTTATATGACTCAATGAATATGATAGTTTTTTTCTTTGTTGCACTTTTGGGCATATTTACCTTTTCATTATACTTTATTTTGATTAATTTTTATAACTTTATTTTTAAAAACTCGATTTTCGTCATTGTCAAAAAACATGGTTTGGGGTTGAATTTCTTTAAATCAAGATAGTTCGGGTATTAAACCTAGAAATATATAAATTAATTATGAAAATTATTAATGGAATTCATAAGGTAATATTTGATTGATTGAAGAAAAAATAATATAGTGGGCTAAATTGCGTAATAGTTAAAAACTATTTGAAATTGATTTGGGTTTGGGTAGGGGCTTAAATAGTAATTAAACTATGGACTATGGTGTAATATAACCATGTTTGCCATAGTGGGTGGGATCCATTTCTACCATCTTATTTTTAGGTGGAGAGTAGCTATAGGATTAAATGTTAATAATAATTAAACAAGCTTAATTATATATATATATATATATATATATATTTGAAAGTTAGTGGAAAAAATATATCTTCTCGAACCTAACCCAAGAGGAAGAAAAATAGGTTATTAGGAAGAAAAATATGTTATCTCTATGTTTCATACTTGAGATTTCTTTATGTTTCATCTCGAGCAGTAATTACATGAAGCTGCTCCCTTGGGTTAGTTTGAGTATTGCTAGGCAAGCTACCTTGTGGTCATTCCGAAATTAGTTTAGCAAGTTGGCCTATTTTATTCTCGAGCCCTTGAATCTATGCTTGTTGATTTTTTAGTGCTGCCTCAGTGTTTTGAAAATGCGTTTCTGACACCAAGATAATCTTAGTCAACATCTCTTCAAGGTTTGGCTTTTTCTCTTGCTGATAAGGTTGCTGGAAGCCTGGAGTTGGTTGTGCTATTTGATTTCCTTCACCACCCCAAGAGAAATTGGGATGGTTCCTCCAACCACCATTATAGTTATTACTATAAGGGTTATTTTGAGGCCTAGAATTATTACCCATATAATTGATTTGTTCATTCTCTGTACAAGGGCCAAAAGGTAAATATTCTAGATTATTCAATTTAATCCACATTTCATATTTATACAAAATTACAAATTAGCCCCTAACATTTTAACTTTTCACAATTTAGTCATTAAGCTTATAACTTAAAATCTATGCATTTTAATCTAAATCCATGTTAATCAAACATGAAAGGGACCCTGAAACAACTCATATTTACTCTCATTTCACAATAAAACCCTAGAATTTTTACCTTTAACAAATCAGTCCCTAATTCCAAAATTCATCAAAAATTACTTAACAAAAATTGTTTATTTTTTAAAAAAGATTCATCATCTATCATTTAACATAAAAAAATATTTCAAAAAAATTCATGGCATAACCCTCAACTGTAACGCCCCAAAATTTAAATTTTTGTTTTTACAAATATGTGACACAAATATCTGTCTGCTTGAGTGGTTAAGTGTTCTGGGTATGTGTAGGAGGCCCCAAGTTCAAGCCATAACTTGGGCAAATTTTGGTACTTTTTTTAATAAAGCCCAATCTTTGGTTGATAGGCTTTTATGTAAAAGATGGTAAGTAATTAACAAAATGGGCCTGCTGGTCTAGTGGATAAGTGGAGTGTTGGTGAGATGGAGGTCCTGTGTTCAATTCTCTGCGTCGGTAAAGGATAGTATTTTTGTTTTTGACTAATTTTCAGCTAGAGTTGTACTGTGGTTGGACTCTGAGTAGTGGGGTTTGGATGGAAAAAAGTAAGGGGAATTGGGATAAGGAGTTATCAGAATATTTCTATTCAATTTTCTTTTTACAAAATTCTATTCTCTTCTCCCCCTCTCTCTGCCGAAATTCCATCTATCCCCCCCTTTCATTTTTTTTCGCTCTTTTACTCAAGTTCACCTCCTTTGTTTTGTGCTGCGCATAATCCTGATCGTTCAGTAAGTACTCATTTTATCACTATTCTATTGTTCTGAAATTAATTTCTAAAATAGGGCTATTTTTGGTTCTGTCGATTCAGGCGAGGATTAGAGAGCGATTAGTGCCTTAGTAGAGTCTTGAATGACAGGGATATTGGTTCGTTACTCGGTAAGTGATCGTGTTTGCTTTTTGATGATTCTAAGATGATGTTGTGAATACTCCTGAGTTGTTTTGCGAATGTGCTGCTAAAATTGGCTTTGGTAATGTCAATCATAGGTTCTGGAAATACGATATTGCGTTTAGGAGCGAAATTGATACAGATGTGTACCAAAAAATACAGAAAGCGAGGTTTCAAAAAAAGCCAAAAACCTCACTGTCGACACCACATGGGTGTGTGGTCGCCTGTGTGGTAAGTCGTGTGATGGGGCACAGGCATGTGATTGACAAGGCCAGGCTGTGCATGCAGGACACGGTCGTGTGATGGCCAGGCAGGCCTTGTGCGACACACGGGCTAAATTGATTTGGGCCGTGAGAGCCACACTGGTGTATGGGTCCACATGGGTGAACCACACGGGCGTGTGGGATTTTGGGCCAACACACGGCCAAGGCAAATTTGGGTCGTATGAGCCCAATAGGCGTGTGAGCCCATTTTCACTAAATTGATTGCTAAGGTTGCACGGGTCGCCCAAGTCGACTATGAACCTACTGTAGGGTCGATAAGCACTACTTAGACCCTTAAAAGTGTGAAACTACTTGTATGATATCTGTACTGAGCATGTTAATAATTTGCATGTAAACTAAATTGAGTGTATGTACTGATAATCACTTAATAGCATGTCATCTATTGTATGTTGCATTGCATTGGGTTGGGATGATATTATTTGGAGGAAGTGTACTGAAATGCTCTTAAGCCTAATATACTGGCAGCTCAGCTGCAAACTACAGTTTGTGCCGCATTCGGTACTACTTGGAGTGTAGGGATGGGTGGGTTGATTTAATCCCCACAGAGAGTGTAGGGTTGGACGGAGATGGTGTGTAGAGGCTGGTTGGGTAGGACTTTGTTATTGACTAATGTATATCTGTTACTGATACTGTGATGGGCTAAGGCCCTATGGATGACTGATACTGATATTGTAATGGGCTAAGGCCCAACTGCTACTAAATCTGAAAAGGTCTTAGGCCCAGACTGCGTATATTGTAAACTGATTGCTTGTTTTCTGTGGGATTACATACTGAGTTTACGTAAACTCACCCTCTTCTGTTTAATGTGTACAAGTAATCCCCAAACTTGATGGATCGGTGCAACGGAGGACTCGACGGTGGCCACACGTACTTTAAGCTATTTTAATTTCAGTTTTGGTATTCATTTCTTAATTATTTACTGGGTTAATTTTGATGTAAATTGGACTTTTTGGACTGTTTGCTTTTATTTCGGATTTTAGACTGTTTTCATGGATTTAATAACTGCACAAACTCAACGAACAAACGATTTTCTCTAAAACAAATGGGTTTTTCTAAGATGAACGAATTTACCTAATTAACTCGGTTTTTCAGAAATTAAATTATTTCTAAAGCTTCCACAACGAATTGTGTTTTAAAACAATTGAGTAAATAAGTAAGCGATTTTGGAGTTAACAAGAGTAGTGAAACGGAAAAGGATTTTTAGAAAAAACTTAGCTTTCAAACACTCTATCATGTGACATCACCATATTCGGCCATAACGTCTAGGCCGGGTTTAGGGTGTTACATCAACCTTTAACATTTTTACAAATTAACCCCCGGGCTAGCTAGATTAAGCTACAACAAACTCAGAAACATAAAAATCATTAAAAACGAGACTCGAAATCACTTCCATGCACACAGCTAAGCTAGCCGAACTACGAAGCCCTAACAATGGCTTTTCCTTTCTTCAAATTCAGTGGTGGATATGCTTGGGGAAGATGATACCATCTTTTCTTTATTTTAGTTTTAAGTTTTATTTATCAAATTACAAATTTAACCCTAGTCATTAACTTTTTAAATCAATTAGATTATGTCTGTAATTTTCTACTAACCTTATGAATGGTATAATTACCATTTAAGTTCATTTACTTTCATTTCCATATTCATTTACCCCTTTTAACTAATAGAACTCAACTTTTTCACCTTCTACGATTTAGTCTTTTTCACTTAATTAACTAAGTAAACTTCAAAATTTCTTAACGAAATTTTTATACGACTTTACTACAATCCTGTGGACCTTAAATAAATAATAAAATAATAATTTTCTCATTAGAATTATGGTCCTGAAACCACTATTTCTAATATAACTGAAAACTGACTGTTACATCCAAGAACTTAAAAACATAAAAGTTACAAGAAAAGGACTAAATTAAGCTTACCTATCAAGGAATTAAAGTTTAAATCCCTAGGATCGATTCTCCCATATTAAAAAAAAAATCATCTTTTCGTGGTTGAAGAAGAAAATGAAATAGTGTTTCTCTTAATTTCCATGTTTTCATTTTTATTAACTTTTATCATTAATCATTTACAACATAACATTAACATTATTTTTAGTATTTCTAAGATTTTAACCATCCACGCTATTTTAAGTTGGCTTAATTTTCATTTTATGCCTTGTTCAAGTACTAAATAAGTCCTTCAGCAATTAAAAAACTATAGCGATTAACTTTTGCCACTTTTATGATTTAGTCCTTAAACCACAATTAAATATCGATTCAATAAAATTAATATACAAAAATTTGAAACAATACTAAAGTATACTCTTAAATATTAAATAATAATGTTAATTTACTCGATCATCCAAAAATGAGGTTTCAAAACCACCATTTTTGGTGCCACTGAAAAACAGGTTATTACACATCGAGCACATTAAATTTAGAAAATCGAAGAGCTTTAACAATCTAAACATATGAAGACATAGTTAAGCCATAAAATTTGCTCCTGATAGTATTTTATAGTGTTCGAAAGTGAAAATAAACATCCAAGTCAAGAACTCTTTGAGTATATGTTCACGACTCTTACCCCATGAGTCTTGTAATAGAAAATTTACAAAATCTCTTAAATATAAGATCAACTACCACAATAAAAAATTCAAAATAACCATTAACACCTTAAATCATCAATCACAAAAGAATATCATATAATAAAAAAATGAAATAAAAACAATCCAAAACATATTCTTAACTCTTCTTTATTAATTTTGAGTTACTAAAGAAAAACCAATTCCAACTAACCATTAACACCTTAAATTCCTAATCATAACATCAATCAAATAAAAATTTGAAAGAAAAATAATTCTCATGTACATATATGGTGAGAAGTAGAATGAATAACACCCAAAATAATTGTCAAGTAAAATCAAAGATTGAAATAAAAACAATACAAAATTAAAAGATTACTTAGATGATGAATGTAAAGATAAACTTTAAAAGTTGTGTTAAGAATGAAGCAAGTGTATTAAAAAGAGATAAAAATGTTTAAACCTATAAAAACCAAGGTTTGAAAAATAAAAGAATTAGAGAAAAAAATAAACAAAGGAAAATTTTACTTTGAAATTTGGTGAAAATAATCCATAAAAGATTGGTTTTAAAGAAATCATGAAAGAAAATGTTTTATTACAAAGAAAAAATTAGTGTTTTTTTTAAGGAGATTTAGTATCTTAGCAATGAAAATAAAGAAGAATAATGGTTTTGGGCAGCCCAACTTTAATAAGTCAGGATCTTTTTGAAATTCCAAAAAAAGTTGAAGAGTATTTTTGAAAATTTCGCAAATTAAAGATATAGCAGGATTTTAAAAACCAGGGGTATTTTGGTAATTTTTGTCAACAGGGTAATTTTGTAAATTTCCAAAGTCGGAGTATTATTTTTGCCATACAGAAAATTGGGTACTTTTGCAAAAATAAGAAAATTTTATTAAACTTGGGGTTAAACCGAAAATTTTGAAAGTCAGGGGCATTTTAGTAATTTTTAACACAGGGGTATTTTCGTAAATTTTCACAAACCAAAATATCTTAATATTTCGAAACCTCAAGATTTTGATATTTTATAAAGTAAAAATCATTTTATCAAAAGTTGAAGGTAGTACGGTAATTTTGCAATACAGGGGCATTTTTATAATTTTGCCACTAGGGCATTTTGGGAAATTTTGTAAATCGAAAAACGTCTTTCAGAATCAGATTTAGGGTTTCACAAATCAAAGGGGTAAGTTTGAAAAATTTTAAAACAGAAGGTTTTAAAAACACAAGGCTAATTCCCTTTCGGGTTTTAATAATCAGTTTAGCCTATGAACAAGTCCTCTTGGTTAAGGTGAACCAAAGCTACGCACCAGGTAGGATTCCTGCGAAGAGGAGGTGAGTCACGAGGACTGCTTAAGTACCAAGCTCTTCCAGATCCAATCCTAGACATGCGCACACAGGTTGCCACACCTTAACTCGGCGACTTATTTCACAAGTTTGTTTAAGAACTTTAAGTTTTATGCACATGTTTGAGTAGTCTAATCCTAGGGTCCAACAGATCCTATTATTCTATTCTACGAGCCCAACCTAAGCCCAAAACAATTCATACAAACAAATCACTTCAAGAAAGTCCGAAGTACTTACCTGGTGGACTTCGGGTCGGAGGTACAGGTGCCATGCCAGAAAATCAAAAAAAAAAAATTCTTAAAAGCCCATATTTTTGAAAAGCCCATTTGAAAATGTTTTTGGGCCCAAAACCCTCAAAGCCGAGTTTTGAACCGAGCTCTGATACCAAACTGTAACATCCCCAAACCCGGCCCATTCACTATGACCGAATCTGGTTATGTTAGTGAAAATATATTTTTTTTTCCCTTAGAATTTAAAACACGGAAATTTACTATCTTTCTGGTACAACCCGTGTACTTTTAAAACTATACTTTAAGACTTTGATATTAAATAGAAATGTCCATATTAAAACACTTGATCACTTATATATTTGTAAATCAAATATAATTTAAAAATAATAATAAAGTCATTTCCAAAATAAATGAAAAATCAAAATGGCCTTATTACATCAATATTTAAAATATCCAAAACTTAATAAAAAAAATAAACTTAAAATATTTAAAATCCTCTTTCTGCATGGGCCACCTTGCAGCCTCTCCGATCCTGGTCCAACTCTACGCATCACCTGAAATGGTTAATAAGAATAGGGTGAGTCCACTGACTCAGTGCATAATCACATCACATATTTCCATACGTATGGGCTTGGCCCATACCAAACAATTCACATAGTAAATCATGCACATATGCATCTCAGCCCAACCCACAAACCAACCGTACTCCAACCTTGGCAGACTCCCTGCGTAAGGCCGTGGATAAACCACCACTGATCACCTCGTGATCCAAAATCCTTACCTTGGTAACTCACTGCTCAAGGCCGTGGCTGAGCCACCGATCAACCAATCGTGATCCCGATATCAAAATCCGCCTACGGTGATGCACATAGCCATCAACCGCCGAGATGGGCACCGAGCCACACCTCCCTTGAGGTAGCACAAAGCTAGCCTTCAAGCGCTAATGTAGCCTGAGCTATCATTAGACCACGTACATCCTGTGTACACTTCTTCCTTCTTCAATCCAAACCACCTCCCATGTGTGTAACAAATGCAACATGTCAGATCACAACCTAAAGGTAAGCACCACACATTAATTACCATAACATGAATATATTATAATTAACCCACCATTCAAGCCATTGTAATCGGCCACCACACATCACGCATATGTAAACATATTAGCAAACCAACACCACAGAAATAGTGCGATGATTACGCACCTGCTTGATACAGTCAACAAACCTCGAAGTCACACGCTGCCCCTAAAAGCTTGTCGAAACCCCCTTGACGAGCAATCGATTCCAACAGCCCCCTAAGTGCTCCCTCACACCGGCTTAACAATAGATCTCCTTCGGCTAATCAGAAAAGACTGAAAAGTTCGACAAAGCTTTTTAAATGGTGTTGGGGTATTCGGCGATGACAAGTTTTGGTGGTGGTTTCGGTTAGAACGAAGGTTAAAAGAATAGGAGATGGAGGAGTAGGAGGTTCGGCCACCTAGCAAACTTGAGATGAAAAAGAAGTGTTTTGAAAGAAAAGGTTTCGGCTACAAAAGGTTGGGAGTAAAATACTAGCAATTTCGGCAAAGAGATCAAAATGATGGAAAGGGACAAAAAGGTGAGCACTTCCTCTATTTATAGAACAAAAAAATCGACTCACCCTACCCACATGCAACAAACCGAAAATGCCCCCCAAGCTCCCCAATTCGGCTACCACCTTCCTGGCCATATAATTCAAATTGATTTGAATTAATCAAATCACCTAACTCACTCCCAGCCACTCATTTGAAATCAATTCAAAATTAAAAATAAAACCCACCTTTAATCCATTACCACCCCTCCTATTTAAAATATAAAATAAAAACTAAAAAAAAAACTAATCCATTATCCCACCGAATTCAAAAGAAAAACAACCAAAATCATCCTTATCTTTTAATCTACATGTGCCGCCCACTTCAATTTGCTGCCCAAAAGACTAAAAAAAAAAAACTAAAACATCAAACGCCACCCTCCAGGTTCGAACCTGGGACCAACCCACTGCAAGCCTACCCCCAACGCCCAGGCCACTCGGCCACCTTGATTTTTATGACAAAAACCCCCACCATTTAAACTTAACCCTTCCTAGCCCAGCCCCATAACCGCATAAAATAAATAAACACGCAAAAGCTGCTTCCATTGCTCGAACCAGCGCCCACATGCACCTTCAGCGCTTAAGTTCCGCACAGGCACCACCTGGACTAGCTGCTCCTTGCGACAAAACACGCCCCAAAATTATTTAAGACCTTCTACCCCGTAGCGCCATACCCCAAAAATTAAAACCCAACTGCTGCCTTCTTGGATCGAACCTAAGACCCTCCAAAGCGCTACCTCCAACCCCCCTTAAGCTGCGCACACAGCCACTTTGCCAAAGCCTCTCATGTGCCAAAAATTGCCAAAAATTAATCTTAAGGCCTCCCTTGGCCCAATTCCTTTTTCACCCCAAAAATCCAAAATTTTCCAAGATCTTCCCTTTTAATCCCAACATTTCTAAAACCCCTAAAACTCATCCAAGCACTCCCAAAAACCTACTAACACTTGATTTAAACCCAATACGCACAGCCCCTAAATCAGGGTGTTACAGCTAGGAAAAATAAATAAATTATTCTACCAACCACCATTTATCTTTAGTTTTTTGACAAGTGGATTTGTTTACCTAAAATGTAATGTTTTAGTATTCTTTGATATCCAGATTAATTAGCCTTGAAACTTTAAATTTTCACTTGAACACACTCACTATATAAAGGTCACATTGTGTAACACCCCCAAACTCGATCTATACACTAAGACCAAGTCTGGTATGTTACAGGATTGGAGGTTTTGAAATTTTAAAGAAACAACGTGACTTGGAAACCATTTTTTTTAAATGTCAATGTTGAGAAATATTTTTACAGTTGTGATTGAAAGTTTTGTGCCGACTTCTTTTTAATCAAATCAAAAAGGTTGTGAGCAAATCTGTTATTTTACGAAAGCCAAACTCAAGGATTCTCGTAGAGTGACATTTTAAAACGATGTTGTAGTTTTAATAAAAACTCCAAATTAATTAGTTACTTGTAATCCATCTTTTGTTAAACACTTTGAAAACTATTTATTTACTTTTTTTCTGAAATACCCCATATTCAATAGTTTATAAAACATGCAATATCAGCATAAAAATCTAAAACCCAATTTAAAGTTAAAGTTAAAGTGGCCTTATTACAACTTGAAATCCTAAAACAGAAATAAATTTAAAATAAAGTCTGAGTTTACTTAAAGAAATTGCAACGCATGGCCACCTCGAGTCTGTCTCGGCCCAAGACTCGCCATCTACTGATTACCTGCAAAATTAATAAAAGGGGTGCGTCATCGAGACTCAGTGTGTACATCCCCGTGTAGCGTAAATTGGGCCTTAGCCCACTCAGTACAGCTCATGTTTTGTGCATGCAATGCTGCCCATCCTAGAATAGCTCTCCATCCAAAACACCCGTGGCATTATGCCACTGTGGTTCATGACCACCGTGGTCCTAGACCACTCGTGACCGTAGTCACTCGTGACAGAGTCACTATAATGTACTCGTAGGGCCAACCCACTGTGGTCGTAGACCACCGTGACGATCTCTGATAAATAATGCATACGTAGGGCCAACCCACTGTGGTACTTGACCACCGAGATAAGTCACTAATTAGATTATTCGTGGTTTCAACCACCGTGGTACTTAGACCACTCGTGACGACAGTCACTCGTGACCGTAGTCACTGATTCTCTCTCCTCCTTCATTCAATCCCGAGCCCATGCTCTTTTCATTATGCATAATATATATATGCAACCAAAATCATAGTATAAAGCAGATCATATTTCATACATGCATAACATCAGAATATACATACATGCATATTAACAGCCATATTATTAACGAAGAACTTACCTGATGTCTCCAACCTTACCCCTAATGGTAGTTAATCCATAATATCAGTTATTTTGGCTTTCGACCATTTCAGTTAATAATACAATATCAAGGAAGGCGTGTGAGTAGTACACATCTGATAACGCGTAATACCAAACTATCTATGTCAACACTCTCGTTAGCAGGGACGATGGCTGTTTGTCTATCCGAAGCAGACGTCGGCTCTCTACCACATCCCAGCTAAAAATTTTGAACCGCCGACACAGCACGCTTCTTAAACTTAAGAGCCGAAACTATGGGTTCATTCCCTTCCTTAGATTGACCAACCTTACAAATCCAACTGGAGTGATCCGATTCGACACCCATAATCCCTTCGGCTTTGAACTACAACCACTCGGCTAATGGAGATTCCCGGCATAAATGTCCCAAATGAGAGAAGAGAAAAAGAAAGGAGAGTTAACTGAAATATAAACGCCATGCTAACTAGCCATTCGGCTTTGGCCACACAAAACTGGAAGAAAGAAAAGAAAAGGCAAAAGAATCGCTTCTTACCTTCAACAACAAAACCCGATCGTAAAGGCTCTCAGCAACCTAAGATTTTCTAGCACCTTGCTTCTTGGTATTCGGCCACAGCAGAGAAACCAATTGTCACTCAAAAAGATCCGGCACAGGAGAAGTAATAGATGAGAATGATCGATCGATTGAACAAAGAGAATGAAGATTGAATTTCGGCTATTGGCAAAGAATGATGGCAAGAAAGTTTCGATGGTACAAGTGGAAATATGCGGCATAAGGAGAGAACACTAGAAGAAGAATGAGGAAGAAAGGATGTTTTGGCTAGAACTCACAAGAACCAAAAGAAAGATGAAGCAAAGAAAGTGAGATGGAAGTTTGGATTATAGGAAAGATATGAAGTGAAAAAGTGATGAGAGAAAAAGGGTAGAAAAAGTGTGCTATGGTCTTTCTTTGAAAACCAAAAGAATAATCAAATAAAATGACCAAAGTGCAAAAGAAAGGAAGAGAGAAGATTCTTTGAATGGTTTCGGCTTTACCCCTCACTCAAATGAAACTTGCCAAAAATGGCACTACATTTCCTTTAATGAACAAATATGCTAAAATGAAACATAACAAATGCTTAAGGCCTATGGAGTTTTGGCACATCACCTATGCTAACACTTAAACCGAATATGCTGAATTTTACTGAATTTTAAAATCAATTAACAAGCATGGGAGATGAATTTTAATAATATCAAAATAATTTTATAAAATAAATAAATCACCATGCTTATTTGTTTTATTATTCCACCTAATTTCTTATAATATTAAAATAACTTTATAAAATAAATAATCATCATGATTATTTTTTTTAACACACTTAATTTATTATAATACTAAAATAACTTTATAAAATAAATAATCATCATGATTATTTGTTTTATTAACCCACTTAATTTATTATAATATTAAAATAACTTTATAAATTAAATAATCTTAATTTATTATAAAATTAAAATAATTTTATAAAATAAATAATCATCATGATTATTTGTTTTATTAGCCCACTTAATTTATTATAAAATTAAAATAACTTTATAAAGTAAATAATCATCATGATTATTTGTCTTATTAACCCACTTAATTTATTATAAAATTAAAATAACTTTATAAAGTAAATAATCATCATGATTATTTGTTTTATTAACCCACTCAATTTATTATAAAATTAAAATAACTTTATAAAGTAAATAACCGTCATGATTATTTGTTTTATTAACCCACTCAATTTATTATAAAATTAAAAATAATTTTATAAAATAAATAATCATCATGATTATTTACTATTGCCATCCACTTACTTTGTAATTGGCATAATTGCCATTTAAAACCCCATCATTAAAAGACATGGCAAATTAACATTTTTAATGTAGCATGCTTAATGAGCCAAACACAATAAATAGTGCAAAAATGCAGAATCCCTATTTCTAGGATGTTACAGTTCTACCCCCTTAAAGAAATTTCGGCCCCTAAATTTGCCTGGTCAAAAGAGGTGAGGGTATTGCTGTTGCATCACATCCTCTGGCTCCCATGTAGCTTCCTCAGAACCATGATTCCGCCACAACACTTTAACCAACGGAACCGTCTTCCTCCGCAACACTTTAAGATCTCGGTCTAAGATCTGAACTGGTTCCTCATCAAAAGATAAGTCAGGCCTTACTTCGATTTCTTCCACTGGCACTATATGAGATGGATCTGAACGGTAGCGCCTTAACATCGAGACATGGAAATCATGGATCTGGCTCAATTCTGAAGGTAGTTCGAGCTGATAAGCTACTGGTCCCACACGCTTCAACACACGATAAGGCCCAATAAACCAGGGGCTCAGCTTGCCCTTCCGTCCAAACCTTAGAACTTTTTTCCACGGTGAAACCTTTAAGAAAACCTGATCACCTACTACAAATTCTATGTCTTTACGCTTTAGATCTGCATAAGATTTCTGCCTGTCAGAAGCTTCCTTCAACCGAGTCCGAATTAACTTAACCTTTTCCTCTGTTTCAGAAACCAACTCTGGGCCCAACAGCTGTCGCTCACCCAACTCTGTCCAGCAAGTAGGAGTGCGACATTTCCGACCATACAACACTTCATAGGGCGCCATCTTAATGCTAGATTGGTAGCTATTATTGTATGCGAATTCCACCAACGGTAAAAACTCCTCCCAACTACCCTTGAAGTCAATGATGCAGCCTCTCAACATATCTTCCAAGATCTGAATTACCCTCTCAGACTGACCATCAGTCTGTGGATGAAATGCTGTGCTGAAGTCTAGTCTTGTACCCAATGCCTGATGCAACGCTTTCCAAAATCGTGATGTAAACCTAGGGTCTTTGTCTGATATAATTGACACTAGTACCCCATGCAACCTCACAATTTCCGCTACGTACAGCTTGGCTAACTTAGGTAGTGAATAACCAACCCGAACCGGTATGAAGTGAGCAGATTTCGTCAACCGATCGGCAATTACCCACACTGAATCTTTCTTTATGGGAGTCAGGGGTAGCCCACTCGCAAAGTCCATCGTTATCCTTTCCCACTTCCAAAGTGGAATCTTTACTGGCTGCAACAACCCCGAAGGCAATTGGTGTTCCGCCTTCACCTGCTAACACGTCAAGCATTTACCCACAAATTCAGTTACCTCTTGCTTCAGACCCGGCCACCAAAACTATTCTCGCAGATCCTGATACATCTTATTTCCTCCAGGATGCATAGCGTATGGGCTACTATGCGCTTCTTGCAGGATCTTCTGTCTTAACTCAGAATCTCTTGGCATACAAGTCTTTCCTCGAAAGCACAATACCCCATCACTGCTCACACTAAAATCTTTTGTCTCACCACCTGCCACTAACTGAAGTTTCGAACTTAGTGACTCATCAGATAATTGCTTCTCCTTTATCTGACTGACCCAAGAGGGCTTCACTTGAAGTTCTGCTAACACACTTCCATCATCATACAAGCTGAGATGGGTGAACAATGCCCTCAAGTCCGATATTACCTTACGGCTCAACGCATCAGTCACCACGTTGGCTTTACCCGGGTGATACTCGATCGAACAATCATAGTCCTTCAGCAACTCAATCCATCTCCGCTGCCTTAAATTCAACTCCTTTTGGGTAAGGAGGTATTTCAGGCTCTTGTGGTCCGTGTAGATAATGGACTTTTCCCCATACAGGTAGTGTCTCCAAATCTTCAAAGCGAACACTACTGCAGCTAACTCCAGATCATGTGTGGGATAATTCACTTCATGCGGTCTCAACTGCCGGGACGCATATGATACCACCTTCCCTTCCTGTATCAACACACATCCCAAACCCGTGTGCGACGCATCACAGTACACGACAAACTCCTTCCCAGCCTCAGGCTGAATCAACACTGAAGCCTCAGTCAAGATCCTCTTTAGTTTCTCAAAACTTTCCTGTTGCTTATCCGACCAGACAAACGGTACCCCTTTCTATAACAACTTGGTTAAAGGTGCGACTATTAGTGAGAATCCCTCTACAAACCTTCTGTAATACCCAGCAAGACCAAGAAAACTCCGAATTTCTGCCACAGACCTAGGCGGTTTCCAATCCAACATGGCCTCAATTTTCCGGGGATCAACCCTAATTCCTTCAGCAGACACCACATGTCCCAGAAAGGTAACTTCATTTAGCAAAAATTCACACTTACTGAATTTGGAGTACAGCTGTTTCTCCTTCAGAATTTGTAAAACTACTCGAAGATGCGAATCATGTTCCTCTTCCGAACTTGAATAAACCAAAATATCGTCTATGAACACCACAACAAACCGATCCAGATAGGGTTGGAATACCCGATTCATCATGTCCATAAACGCAGCTGGTGCATTTGTCAACCCAAACGGCATCACCAGGAACTCGTAGTGACCATAACGAGTTCGAAAAGCTGTCTTATGAATATCTGCCTCCTTGATCTTGAGTTGGTGATAACCTGACCTCAAGTCTATCTTTAAGAAGACAGAAGCACCTCGCAACTAATCAAGCAGATCGTCTATCCTAGGCAACGGGTACTTGTTCTTAATCGTCAACTTGTTCAACTGCCTATAGTCAATGCACATCCGCATTGACCCATCCTTCTTCTTAACAAACAACACCGGCACTCCCCAAGGTGACACACTGGGTCAGATAAAACCCCGGTCTAATAATTCCTAAATTTGGGCTTTCAGTTCCACCAACTCCTTCGATGCCATTCTATATGGGGCAATAGACACTGGTGATGTTCCCGGAAGAAGATCAATACTGAATTCCACCTCACGATCCAGAGGTAACCCTGGAAGCTCTTTTGGAAAAACATCAGAGAACTCTTTCACTGTTCTGACATCCCCTACAGTCAACCCCTTGGCCTCTAGAGCTCGAACAAAAGTTAAGAAAGCCTCGCATCCTTTTCTCACCATTCTTTCAGCCTTTAAAGCAGACACTACATTAGAAAAGTAATTCCTTCTTTCCCCTATCACTACTACCTCATCATCCTCAGGAGTCCTTAACACCATACGTTTAGCAGCACAATCCAAGTTTGCTCGATATCTCACAACCAGTCTATACCTAAAATTAAATCGAACTCCCCGATCGATAGTTCTATTAGATCACCCGGGAAAACCATCCCTTGTACTTCTAGAGGCACATCTCTAAAGAGTTTGCTTACCACTACAGACTGTCCTAAAGGGCTAAGTACAGTCATCTCCCTAGAAGCAATCTCAGAGTCTATGTTTAGAGTTCTAGACACAGTTCGAGCAACATAGGAACGTGTTGACCCAATATCAATCAGTGCAGTAAAAGGTAACCCATAAATAAGGAATGTACCGGTTATGACGTCCGGTGCATCGCCCTCCTCACGGCGTCTAGCTGCATAGACTAACCCGGGCTGTCTTGCCTCTGTGTTCCCAGCACCTCTGCCTGGTGCTCCACGTCCACGACCAAGACCATTACCTCCTCTGGCTGGACCACGACCTCTCTGTGGCTGCCGACCCCCTCTACCAGGCTGAACATAATTCTGACCTGCTGGTTGCGTTTT
The DNA here is from genome assembly GCA_005393395.2 of Gossypium australe. NCBI lineage: Eukaryota > Viridiplantae > Streptophyta > Magnoliopsida > Malvales > Malvaceae > Gossypium > Gossypium australe. The sequence goes on from CM016617.1 coordinate 101,278,683, forward strand.
GTTTGGCTCTTGCGGGCAATCTCTTACTCGGTGATCCACTGACCCACATCTGAAGCATCCATTACTTCTTGCCCAGCATTCTCCAAAATGGAACTTCCCACACGTAACACATTGTTGTGGCCAACCAGTAGCAGCGGGCTTCACAACTTGACCCGACCCATCCAACCTCGGCCTCTTCTGAAAATTCCCAGTAGATCTTGAGGTCCAAAATTTCTCTTATTTCTACCCTTGTCCCTATCCTGATTCTGCCTTTCAGATCGCTTTGCCTCTTCGGCTATCTTAGCCTTTTCCACTAGAACAACGAATTCCCTTTTCCGTTGCGGAGCTATCAGTACTTGTAACTCATCCCTCAGACCATCTTCAAATTGAACACAACGCTCATGATCTGTAGACACAATACCACGAGCATACTGGCTTAGACGCAGGAATTCTGCCTCATACTCAGCCACCGACTTACTTCCTTAAACCAAGTTAAAAAATGCCTTCTGCTGCGTATCCACATAGCTTGACCCAATGTATTTCCCTTGGAATGCAGACTTAAAGAAGTCCCAGGTAATGCGGTCCACTGCTGTACCATCTCTAATCGTGAGCCACCATTGGTAAACCTCATCTCGAAGAAGAGACACAATTCCTTTCAGTTTCTCCTCACAGTGCAGTCAAGATCATCCATAATCCGTTCCACTGCTTCTAACCAGTACTCGGCTACATTAGAAGCCACACCAGAAATGCCCCTAAAAGTCTCAGCCCCATTAGTTCGGAGTCGCTCAGAAACAGATTTTCTAGCCACTGATCCTGTGCTCGCTCCAGCCACTCTCTCCAGAAAGCGTAACATAGCCTGAGACACAGCATTGTCTCCACCAGTTTGGTCCTGAAATTTCGCTTCCACAACTGGCGATGCGGTCACTTCACCTTCCGGCCCATGCCCAGATTCTGAAGGTGCAACTTCAACACCCCGACCTCTACCACGGCCGCGCATACCACGTCTACACCCCTAAAAGTCTTAGCCCCATTAGTTCAAAGTCGCTCAAAAATAGATTTTCTAGCCACTGATCCCGTGCTCGCTCCAGCCACTCTCTCCAGAAAGCGTAACATAGCCTGAGACACAACATTGTCTCCACCAGTTTGGTCCTGAAATTTCACTTCCACAACTGGCGATGCGGGCACTTCACCTTCCGGCCCATGCCTAGATTCTGAAGGTGCAGCTTCAACACCCCGGCCTCTACCACGGCCGCGCATACCACGTCCAAGTCCACGGCCGCGCATACCATGTCCACATCTACAGCTGTGCATGACTACTGATTTAACTTAATCTGATTATAAGTTTTATGAATTAGTACTTCTTCCACTGTTTATTACCGAATAGTCTTATGAAATTAGTATCAGAAGTAGGTTTTTGCAAGAAATATTTCTAAGGGTCTCTATTCTTAGAGTTGTATTTCTTAAAACTATCCATCACAACATTTCATAAAAATCCAAGCAATAATCAGGGAACTTACAGCGCGGATTGGTGCCGAAGACTCGGGTGCCACGCTTCCAGAAACAAGTATTTTTCTAAACCATTTCCAACTTTTGAAAAAAAAACATTTTGAACCCCAAGCCCATAGTCGAGTTTTGTAAACCTAGGCTCTGATACCACAATTGTAACACCCCCAAACTCGGTCTATACACTAAGACCAAGTCTGGTATGTTACAGGATTGGAGGTTTTGAAATTTTAAAGAAACAACGTGACTTGGAAACCATTTTTTGTTAAATGTCAATGTTGAAAAATATTTTTACAGTTCTGATTGAAAGTTTTGTGCTGACTTCTTTTTAATCAAATCAAAAAGGTTGTGAGCAAATCTGTTAGTTTATGAAAGCCAAACTCAAGGATTCTCGTAGAATGACATTTTAAAACGATGTTGTAGTTTTAATAAAAACTCCAAATTAATTAGTTACTTGCAATCCATCTTTTGTTAAACACTTTGAAAACTATTTATTTACTTTTTTTTGAAATACCCCATATTCGATAGTTTATAAAACAAGCAATATCAGCATAAAAATCTAAAACCCAATTTAAAGTTAAAGTTAAAGCGGCCTTATTACAACTTGAAATCCCAAAACAGAAATAAATTTAAAATAAAGTCTGAGTTTACTTAAAGAAATTACAACGCATGGCCACCTCAAGTCTGTCTCGGCCCAAGACTCGCCATCTACTGATTACCTGCAAAATTAACAAAAGGGGTGAGTCATCGAGACTCAGTGTGTACATCCCCGTGTAGCGTAAATTGGGCCTTAGCTGACTCAGTACAGCTCATGTTATGTGCATGCAATGCTACCCATCCCATAATAGCTCTCCGTCCAAAACACCCGTGGCATTATGCCACTATGGTTCATGACCACCGTGGTCCTAGACCACTCATGACCGTAGTCACTCGTGACAGAGTCACTATAATGTACTCGTGGGGCCAACCCACTGTGGTCGTAGACCATCGTGACGATCTCTGATAAATAATGCATACATAAGGCCAACCCACTGTGGTACCTGACCACCGAGATAAGTCACTAATTAGATTATTCGTGGTTTCAACCACCGTGGTACTTAGACCACTCGTGACGACAGTCACTTGTGACTGTAGTCACTGATTCTTTCTCCTCCTTCATTTAATCCCGAGCCCATGCTCTTTTCATTATGCATAATATATATATGCAACCAAAATCATAGTATAAAGCAGATCATATTTCATACATGCATAACATCAGAATATACATACATGCATATTAACAGCCATATTATTAACGAAGAACTTACTTGATGTCTCCAACCTTACCCCTAAGGGTAGTTAATCCATCATATTAGTTATTTTGGCTTTCGACCATTTCAGTTAATAATACAATATCAAAGAAGGCGTGTGAGTAGTACACACCTGATAACGCGTAATACCAAACTATCTATGTCAACGCTCTCGTTAGCAGGGACGATGGCTACTTGTCTATCCGAAGCAGACGTCGGCTCTCTACCACATCCCAGCTAAAAATTTTGAACTGCCGACACAGCACGCTTCTTAAACTTAAGAGCCGAAACTATGGGTTCATTCCCTTCCTTAGATTGACCAACCTTACAAATCCAACTGGAGTGATCCGATTCGACAACCACAATCCCTTTGGCTTTGAGCAACAACCACTCGGCTAATGGAGATTCCCGGAATAAACGTCCCAAATGAGAGAATAGAAACAAAAAAGGAGAGTTAAATGAAATATAAATGCCATACTAACTAGCCATTCGGCTTTGGCCACACAAAACCGAAAGAAAGAAAAGAAAAGGCAAAAGAATCGCTTTTTACCTTCAACAACAAAACCCGATCGTAAAAGCTCTCAGCAACCTAAGATTTTCCAGCACCTTGCTTCTTGGTATTCGGCCTCAGCAGAGAAACCGATTGTCACTCAAAAAGATTCAACACAGGAGAAGTAATAGATAAGAATGATCGATCGACTGAACAAAGAGAATGAAGATTGAATTTCGGCTATTGGCAAAGAATGATGGCAAGAAAGTTTCGATGGTACAAGTGGAAATATGCGGCATAAGGAGAGAACACTAGAAGAAGAATGAGGAAGAGTGTAACACCCTAAATTTAAGGGCTTGTGCATTTTATGTGGTGCTCGCTTAAAATGTTAATTTGAGACCTTGAGGTACAAAAAGGGGGCTCAGGCTTGGGCTAAAACCTGGGTTGGTTTTGATAAAGAGCTATAGAAAATTAATTGAATAGATATTTGTGTTTAAATTGCAAGGTGGGCTTGTGGCCCAAAAATTTGGAAGTGTTGTAAGGGGAGCATATAAGTGGCGTCATTAAGGGAAGGATTGGGCCAAGTGAGGGCTACTTAGGGCCCAAGTTTTGGGTTAAAAATTCGACACTTAGGAGGGAAGGGGGGACGACACACTAGCTATAAAATAGGGGAATTAATTCTTTTATTTTGATTATTAAATGATGATAATAGGAGGAGAGAAAATAGGGCTATTTTTAAGGAGACAAGGGATAAGGATGTGAGTTATCTCTTGGGTTGCAGAGTTGGCCGAAACTCAACTACAAGGGGGAAGAATCGGTTTAGTATAGGCTTTTGTAGAAGCCGAAATTCTGCTAACAAGATCTCTTCATCTTTTTCTTTCCTCTGCCGAAATCTTCACTTGTTCCTTCCTCTGAAATTTTTCTTTCTTTTCTTCCTCTATTAGGCCGAATTCTCTGAAAATCTTTTCTCATTCTTTTCAAACACTTAAGCCGAATTCTCCTTGCCCATATTTCTTCCTTTCATAGCTGAATCTTCAACGATTCATCCTTTTTTTCCCGAAGTTACGTAAAAGCTGAAAACGCGAGATCTAGTCTTCTATATGTGTGCCGAAATCATTCTGAGGTACCTACCTGTGCCGAAATTTTTAAGGAATCAATAGGTATGTGTCAATTCTAAGTTTCTAATATTTCTCCGGCTTTTCAAGGTTTCTAGCCGAATGGCTATGTAGTGACTAATCAAAGGTTTTTCTTATTCCTCCGGCATTTTGGGATCTGAATTGAAGTTTAATGCTTAGATCTGTAAGTCAAGGTTCAGTAACCTTTGAGTGGGGTTATTTTCGGAATTTCAAGGTAAGCGATTTATTAATTTTAATGTGTGATTTGGGATTTGTTTAATCTTAGCCGATTGTTGAAGGGGCTAGATCTTTGTGTGTTTTTTCGGTTTTTGAGCAAGACTTTACACTGAGGGTAGTAGATCCGGATAACAAGGTTATCGACTAGGATATTGGATTTCGCGATATCAGGTGTGTAACACTTCCCCACCATCTAGATCTAATTAATATGTACATGTTTATAAGTTTTATATGTTACAATAAATGCCGAAATCTCGGTTTAATGATGGAAGCCAAAAAGGGTAAAAGCAAATCACCAGGTCAGTAAAAGTTTTGATTATATGATATAAGTAAATTGACTTTCTTTGATTGCATGGGTTGGGTTTGATAAAGGAGGAAGTTATACGTTGTAGCGGTATTTTACCGTAATCTGTGTAGCGACTTTTCCGTGATCTGTGTAGCGGGTTTGCCGTGATCTGTCTAAGTGGCTACGACCATGATCTGATGATGAGCAGCAAGACTGCCATCAAGGCGTGTAGCGGTGTGGGTCGATTGTAGAAATCCCCAATGGTGTGCTTGGCTGGTACGGGGGCGTGTAGCGGATGGACATTTAGGTTTTAGGTTGGGCTTGCGTATTAGTTCTTCTTATTATATGTGTTAAACTGTTTAATCTGTTTTATGGGCTTAAGGCCCAAATCTAGTGGTGCATGAGGGTTGTACACTGAGTCTCGCGACTCACCCTTTTATTTTAACTATCTCAGGTGACACTTAGTGCAACGGACCGGGCCAGAGAGGAACGCGAGGTGGCCATGCATAAGAGCTATTGGATCCAACAAAGAGGCTTTTAATTTAATGGATTATATTTTTTTATTAATGAGTTTTAAATTCCGTTGTAATAAGGCCTTGGGCCACTAGACTCGTACTTAAGTTTTGGGTTTTATGTTGGGCTTCTGTTGTTGGGTTTTAAGTTTTTTTTTTTTTTATGTTTAAAGTACGTTAAGACATGGATAATTATTGGGCTTGTAATTTAAGGTCCACCAATGCACTTTATAATTTTATATTTTATACTTACTAATAAATCCCTCAGTTTTCAGTTTTAGTATTTAAACCTGAAAATTATTTTCTTAAGTGCTACATGTTTTATAAAATCACTTAAGTGACATACCAGATCCGGTTGTAGCGTTTGGGCCGGGTTTGAGGTGTTACAAATTGGTATCAGAGCCCGGTTCAAAACTCGGGTCTAGGGTTTTTGGGCTCAAAACGTTTTCTGAAAATGGGCTTTTGAAACATATATGTTTTTAAAAGATTACAGGTTTGTTAGCTCAGCATGGCACCTACGTCTCCGGCCCAAGTCCGCCAGGTAAGTATTCTGAACCATTGTGTGATATATTGATGTGGGCTTGATGGGCTTATTGGGACGTAGATTAATTAGATTAGAATTTGATGGACTTTAGGCCTAGCTTAAACCACTTCTTAAATTTCATAAGACTTAACTTCACTAAACAAACCCGTAAATAAGTCGCAAGGCTTGGGTGTGGCAACAGGCATACACATGTCTAGGATTGGATCCGGAAGAGCCTGGTATTTAAGCAATCCCAGTGACTCACCTCCTCTTCACTGGAATCCTACCTGGTGCGTAGTGACTGTTCACCTTAGCCGAGTTAGGGTGTGGCAATAGACATACGCATGTTTAAGAGTAGATTCAGGGAGAGCATGGTGTTTAAGCAGTCCTAGCGACTCACCTCCTCTTCACTGGAATCTTACCTGGTGCGTAGTGACTATTCACCCAATGTTACGAGAACTTATTGATGGGCTAAACCTAATGATTAAAACCCGAAAGGGACCAGCCATCCTCTTGAAAAAACAATCCCCAAGTTTTGTAAAAATTCTCAAAGTACCTTTGATTTATGAAAAATTTCCAATCAACCATGATTTGAAAACTTTACCCGAAAATCTCACGTTTACAAGAATAACCCGGACCATGAAACTAGATTTCACCAAAAGTACCCCTGTTAAAAAAAACAACATCAAAGTTTGAAAAATTACCAAACTACCCTCGTTTGCAAAATGACCAAAATACCCCTAGTTTGTAAAATTACCGAAATACCCCCGAATTTCAAAATTACTGAAATACCCCTATATTTCCAAATTACTGAAATACCCCCCGAATTTCCAAATTACCGAAATACCCCCGAATTTTGAAATTACCGAAATACTCCCGGGATTGGAAAATTACCAAAATACACTTATTTCACCAAAATCACCAAGGACCCTATTTTGAAAAATTACGAAAATACCCCTGTAGGATAAAATTACAAAAATACCCCTGAGTAGTGGAAAACAACAACAACAACACCACCTTTCTGTAATGAACGTGAGTTCATGGATGTTGATGATTGAATGTATGAACTTGAGACTGTATTGTGAGTATGAATTCGAAAGAACTACTTTTTAAAACTATTATCCATAAAACTGTTCGCGATAAATCAGTGGAAAGAATTAATGATTCATAAAATTCTTAATCAGATAAACGCAAATTGGAAGAATGAATACAAGGGGTCGAGGACGTCCGCCGCGTGGACGCGGTAGGGGTAGGATGACCTTGTCTGAGCCAGTAGGGTCTGGCCACGGGTCAGGAAACGAAATGCCGGATCCTCCAGGTGTAGAGGGAGAGTTACGAGATCAGGCGACCGGAGATGATGCTGTATCTCAGGCGATGTTGCGAGTCCTTAAGAGAGTTGCTGGAGTAGGCATGGGCACAGGAGCCCGAAAATCTGTGCCGGAGCGGCTTAAGGCCAATGGGGTAGAAGTGTTTAGGGGAGTTTCTGGTGTAGCCCCTAACACAGCTGAGTATTGGATGGAAGCGACTGAGCGTATAATGGATGACTTAGATTTTACGATGGAGGAGAAGTTGAAAGGGGTCGTGTCTCTTCTTCGAGACGAGGCTTACCAGTGGTGGCTCACGGTGAAAGAAGGTACTGCTGCAGATCTGATTGACTGGGATTTCTTTAAGGAATCATTCCAGGGAAAGTATGTTGGGGCCAGCTATATTGATGCACAAAGGAAAGCATTCTTGAACCTGGTACAGGGAAGTAAGACTGTGGTTGAATATGAGGCAGAGTTTCTGCGTTTGAGCCGCTACGCTCGGGAAATGGTAGCAACGGAGTATGAACGCTGTGTTCGGTTCGAGGATGGGCTACGAAATGAGTTAAGGGTTCTGATAGCACCGCAGCGAGAGAGAGTTTTTGCGATTTTGGTGGATAAGGTTAAAATAGCTGAGGAAGTGAAACGGGTTGAGAGACAAGAAAAAGATAAGGATTGGGGTAAGAGTAAGAGAAATTTTGGGCCATCAAGAGCATCTGGGAATTTTCAGAAAAAGCGTAGGACTGATGGGCCAGCTCGTGCTCCGACGGGCCAGAATCGAGCATGTTCTACATGTGGGAGGACGCATTATAGGGAGAGCAGAATGAAAACGGGTGGATGCTTTAAGTGTGGACAGAACATCTGATTAAGGACTGTCCTTAGATGGATCGGGTACAGCCGGCGGGTCGAGGTTCTGATCAGGCTAGGAGAGGTTATCAGCTTGGACCAAGGGGTCATGGTGCAGCCAGAGGAGGAAATGGATTTGGTCGAGGTCGTGGAGCACCTGGTAGTGGTGCCGGTAATGTAGATGCAAGGCAGCCGGGTCTAGTTTATGCAGTTCGTCGACAGGAGGATGGTGACGCACCGGATGTCATAACCGGTACGTTTCTTCTAGCTGACAGCCATTTTCTTGCTTTGATTGATATTGGGTCAACCCACTCCTATGTTGCATGTTCGATATCTGAGACCTTAAGTATAGATTCTGAAACAACTACTAGGAAGATGACTGTGGTTAGTCCCCTAGGACAATCTAGGGTAGTGGACAAGCTATTTAAGGATGTACCGTTAGAGACTCAAGGGGTAGTGTTTCCGGCAGATTTAATAGAATTACCATTTGGAGAGTTCGATCTTATCATAGGAATGGACTGGCTGACAAAGCATCGTGCTAAGTTGGATTGTGGGTCTAAGCGCATGGTGTTAAGTACCCTGGAAGGCGGGGAGGTGGTTGTGTTAGGAGAAAGAAAGAACTATTTGTCCAACGTAGTATCGGCCTTGAAAGTTGTTAAGATAATTCAGAAGGGATGTAACACCTTTTTAGCTTTTATTAGTGCTTTGGATGCTAAAGAGGTGACTGTCGATGAGGTTCGAACAGTCAAGGATTTCGCGGATGTATTTTCGGAGGAGTTGCTAGGATTACCCCCTGACCGCGAGGTGGAGTTTGGAATAGAACTACTCCTGGGTACAGCTCCGGTATCTATTGCTCCTTATCTGATGGCGCCGAAGGAGTTGGTGGAGCTCAAGGCTCAGATTCAGGAACTGTTGGATCGTGGGTTTATTCGACCAAATGTGTCTTCATGGAGAGCACCAGTTCTATTTGTGAAAAAGAAGGACGGATCCATGCGTATGTGCGTGGACTATCGTCAACTGAATAAGTTGACGATTAAGAATAAGTACCCATTACCGAGAATCGACGATTTGTTTGACTAGCTCAAAGGAGCTTCGGTCTTTTCTAAGATTGATTTAAGGTCGGGATATCATCAATTAAGGGTTAAAGAAGGAGATATTCATAAGACAGCATTTCGGACTCGGTATAGTTATTATGAGTTCTTGGTGATGCCGTTCGGGTTGACGAACGCACCAGCCGCCTTTATGGATATGATGAACAGGGTATTTCAGCCATACCTTGATCGGTTCGTCGTAGTATTCATTGATGATATCCTGGTATATTCCAAGTCTAAAGAGGAGCATGATGCACATCTTTGTGTGGTGTTGCAAATTCTGAGGGAGAAGCAGTTGTACGCAAAGTTTAGTAAGTGTGAGTTCTGGCTGAAGGAAGTGACTTTCTTAGGGCATGTAGTTTCTACAGAGGGAATTAGGGTGGACCCGAGGAAGATAGAAGCTGTTTTAGATTGGAAGTCGCCGAAGTCTGTGGCAGAAATACGAAGTTTCTTAGGATTAGCAGGGTATTATCGAAGGTTCGTTGAGGGGTTCTCTTCAATAGTGGCACCTTTAACTAAGCTGTTGGGAAGGGAGTATCATTTGTGTGGACTGACAAACAACAGGAGAGCTTTGAGAAGCTGAAGAGAATTTTGACGGAAGCGCCGGTGTTAGTTCAGCCAGAGGCAGGAAAAAATTTACCGTTTACTGTGATGCGTCACCCACAGGTTTAGGGTGTGTGTTGATGCAAGATGGAAAAGTGGTGGCATATGCGTCTCGACAGTTAAGACCACATGAGCTAAACTATCCTACGCATGATCTGGAGTTGGCGGCAGTAGTGTTCACCATGAAGGTTTGGAGACACTACTTGTATAGGGAAAAGTCAGTTATTTATATTGACCATAAAAGTCTGAAGTATCTCCTTACTCAGAAGGAGTTGAACCTAAGGCAGAGAAGGTGGATTGAGCTATTAAAGGACTATGACTGCTCGATTGAGTACCACCCGGGCAAGGCTAACGTGGTGGCGGATGCATTGAGTAGGAAGGTGATAACAGATTTAAGAACAATGTTCGCACATCTTAGCCTGTATGAAGATGGTAGGTTGATAGCTGAACTACAAGTAAGACCTATGTGGACAAGTCAAATCAAGAAGAAGCAACTTGTGGATGATGTCTTAGGTACTCGAATCCAACAAGCGCAGAAGGGTGAAGTAGATGACTACAGTCTGAACAATGATGGAGTTTTATGTTTCCGTGGAAAGGTTTGTATGCCAAAAGATGAGGGGTTAAGACAGATGATTCTTCAAGAATCGCATAATAGCCCTTATGCTATGCATCCTGGAGGAGTTAAGATGTATCGGGATTTGCGAGAGCAGTTCTGGTGGCCAGGGTTGAAGCGAGAAGTTACGGAATATGTGGGGAAGTGTTTGACGTGTCGGCAAGTCAAAGCTGAACACCAGTTGCCTTCAGAGTTGTTGCAACCGGTAAGATTCCCCAATGGAAATGGAAAAGAATTACGATGGATTTCGTTAGTGGGTTACCCCTCACGCCCACTAAGAAAGATTCAATTTGGGTAATTGTGGATCGGCTGACGAAGTCTGCTCACTTCATACCGATTCGAGTGGATTTTTCTCTACAAAAGTTGGCTAAGTTGTACGTGGCTGAGGTTGTAAGATTACACGGTGTACCAGTATCGATCATATCGGATAGGGACCCAAGGTTCACGTCACGATTTTGGAAGGCTCTTCATCAAGCAATGGGAACAAGGTTAGACTTTAGTACCGCTTTTCACCCACAGACTGATGGTCAGTCTGAGAGGGTAATTCAGATTCTGGAGGATATGCTAAGGGGTTGCATCATTGATTTTAGGGGTAGTTGGGAGGAGTATTTACCCTTGGCTGAATTCGCGTACAATAATAGCTATCAAGCTAGTATTCAAATGGTACAGTATGAAGCATTATATGGAAGGAGATGTCATACTCCAACTTGTTGGACGGAGTTGGGTGAACGTCAGGTATTGGGTCCAGAACTAGTTTTGGAAACGGAGGAAAAAGTTAAGTTAATACGGGCTCGATTGAAAGAAGCTTCTGATCGGCAGAAGTCTTATGCGGATCTAAAGCAGAAGAAGGTAGAATTCGCAGTAGGAGACCAAGTTTTTTTGAAGGTTTCTCCATGGACAAAGGTAATGAGGTTTGGACGAAAGGGTAAGCTAAGTCCTCGGTTTATTGGGCCTTATTGGGTGTTAGAACGTGTGGGCCTAGTGGCTTATCGTTTGGAGTTGCCTTCAGAGTTAGAATAGATACATGACGTATTTCATGTCTCGATGCTGAGACGTTATCGATCTGATCCATCGCATATAGTGCCGATAGAAGAGATTAAGGTAAGGCCAGACTTGTCTTTTGAGGAGGAGCCAGTGCAAATCTTGGATAGAAATGTAAAAGTGTTGAGAAGGAAGTTCGTCCCTTTGGTCAAAGTTCTGTGGTGAAATCACGACGCAGAAGAGGTGACATGGGAGCCAGAGGATGTTATGCGACAGCAGTATCCTCATCTCTTTTGATCAGGTAAATTTCGAGGACGAAATTTATTTTAAGGGGGGTAGAACTGTAACACCCTAAATTTAAGGGCTTGTGCATTTTATGTGGTGCTTGCTTAAAATGTTAATTTGAGACCTTGAGGTACAAAAAGGGGGCTCAGGCTTGGGCTAAAACCTGGGTTGGTTTTGATAAAGAGCTATAGAAAATTAATTGAATAGATATTTGTGTTTAAATTGCAAGGTGGGCTTGTGGCCCAAAAATTTGGAAGTGTTGTAAGGGGAGCATATAGGTGGCGTCATTAAGGGAAGGATTGGGCCATGTGAGGGCTACTTAGGGCCCAAGTTTTGGGGTAAAAATTCGGCACTTAGGAGGGAAGGGGGGACGGCACACTAGCTACAAAATAGGGGAATTAATTCTTTTATTTTGATTATTAAATGATGATAATAGGAGGAGAGGAAATAGGGCTATTTTTAAGGAGACAAGGGATAAGGATGTGAGTTATCTCTTGGGTTGCAGAGTTGGCCGAAACTCAACTATAAAGGGGAAGAATCGGTTTAGTATAGGATTTTGTAGAAGCCGAAATTCTGCTAACAAGATCTCTTCATCTTTTTCTTTCCTCTGCCGAAATCTTCACTTGTTCCTTCCTCTAAAATTTTTCTTTCTTTTCTTCCTCTATTAGGCCGAATTCTCTGACAGCTCTTTTCTCATTCTTTTCAAATACTTAAGCCGAATTCTCCTTGCCCATATTTCTTCCTTTCATAGCCGAATCTTCAAGGATTCATCCTCTTTTTCCTGAAGTTACGTAAAAGCCGAAAACGCGAGATCTAGTCTTCTGTATGTGTGCCGAAATCATTCTGAGGTACCTACCTGTGCCGAAATTTTTAAGGAATCAATAGGTATGTGTTGATTCTAAGTTTCTGTTATTTCTCCGACTTTTCAAGGTTTCTAGCCGAATGGCTATGTAGTGACTAATCAAAGGTTTTTCTTATTCCTCCGGCATTTTGGGATTTGAAGAGAAGTTTAACGCTTAGATCTGTAAGTCAAGGTTCAGTAACCTTTGAGTGGGGTTATTTTCGGGATTTCAAGGTAAGCGATTTATTAATTTTAATGTGTGATTTGGGATTTGTTTAATCTTAGCCGATTGTTGAAGGGGCTAGATCTTTGTGTGTTTTTTTGGTTTTTGAGCAAGACTTTACACTGAGGGTAGTAGATCCGGATAACAAGGTTATCGACTAGGTGTGTAACACTTCCCCACCATCTAGATCTAATTAATATGTACATGTTTATAAGTTTTATATGTTACAATAAATGCCGAAATCTCGATTTAATGATAGAAGCCAAAAAGGGTAAAAGCAAATCACCGGGCCAGTAAATGTTTTGATTATATGATATAAGTAAATTGACTTTCTGTGATTGCATGGGTTGGGTTTAATAAAGGAGGAAGTTATACGTTGTAGCGGTATTTTACCGTGATCTGTGTAGCGACTTTGCCGTGATCTGTGTAGTGGCTTTTGCCGTGATCTGTCTAAGTGGCTACGGCCATGATCTGATGATGAGCAGCAAGACTGCCATCAAGGCGTGTAGCAGTGTGGGTCGATTGTAGAAATCCCCAATGGTGTGCTTGGCTGGTACGGGGGCGTGTAGCGGATGGACATCTAGGTTTTGGGTTGGGCTTGCATATTAGTTCTTGTTATTATATGTGTTAAACTGTTTAATCTGTTTTATGGGCTTAAGGCCCAAATCTAGTGGTGCATGAGGGTTGCACACTGAGTCTCGCGACTCACCCTTTTATTTTAACTATCTCAGGTGACACTTAGTGCAACGGACCGGGCCAGAGAGGAACGCGAGGTGGCCATGCATAAGAGCTATTGGATCCAACAAAGAGGCTTTTAATTTAATGGATTATATTTTTTTATTAATGAGTTTTAAATTCCGTTGTAATAAGGCCGTGGGCCACTAGACTCATACTTAAGTTTTGGGTTTTATGTTGGGCTTCTATTGTTGGGCTTTCAGTTTTTTTTTTATGTTTAAAATACGTTAAAACATGGATAATTATTGGGCTTGTAACTTAAGGTCCACTAATGCACTTTATAATTTTATATTTTATACTTACTAATAAATCCCTAAGTTTTCAGTTTTAGTATTTAAACCTGACAATTGTTTTCTTAAGTGCTACATGTTTTATAAAATCACTTAAGTGACATACCAGATCCGGTTGTAGCATTTGGGCCGGGTTTGGGGTGTTACAAAGAGAGGATGTTTTGGCTAGAACTCACAAGAACGAAAAGAAAGATGAAGCAAAGAAAGTGAGATGGAAGTTTGGATTATAGAAAAGATAGGAAGAGAAAAAGTGATGAGAGAAAAAGGGTATAAAAAGAGTGCTATGGTCTTTCTTTGTGTAACACCCTGGTTTAGGGGCTAAGTAATTTAAGTATAATTCAGGTGTTGGTAGGTTTTTGGGTGTGTTTGGAGGTGTTTTAGAGGTTTTAAGAATGTTGGGATGAAAGGGGAAGGCTTAAGAAAATTTTGGATTTTTAGTATAAGGAAGGGAATCGGGCCAAGGGAGGCCTTAAGTATATTTTTCGGTAATTTATGGCACAAGAAAGGCATTGGCAAAGTGGCTCCATGCGTTGCTTAAGGGGCTGGAAGTAGCGCCATTGAGGTCTTGGGTTCGATTCGAGAAGGCAGCAATTTTTTTGTTTTTGTGCGTCAAGGGACTGGGCTAAGTAGGCCTTAAAAATAAAAGGGCAGGATTGATGGACATGGAAGTCCAGTGGCAAAGTGGCTAGCGTGCGTCACTTAGGCGCTGGAGGGAGGAGAGAGCGCGGGTTCGAGGGCTGGAGCAGCAGTTTTGGGCGTTTTATATTTTGCTTGTGATGGGCGGATGTAGGAAGGGTTTAAAAATAAATTTGGGGGCTTTATGTCACAAAGAGGCGCCTGGCCCAAGTGGCCTGGGCGCTACTTGGCTGTTGATTTCCCCCAGGTCCCATGTTCGAGACCTATGGGCAGCAATTTGGGGTGTTGTGTTTTATTTTGATTTTTACAGCAGATTAGAAAGGAATTGGACGGCACATGGGAGAGCTAGGTGGTTTAGTCCTTCTTAAATTCGGCTGGTGAGTAGACTGGGTTTTATTTTATTTTATTTTGTTAAATATAGGATTATTATTAATAGGATTAGGTGATAATGGTTGCCATTGGATTATTTTACTTCTTTTTGATTTGAATAGGAGTTTAATTGGAATGAGATACGGGAGTGATAAGGTGGGTGAATGTTGGATTATTTTATTATGGGATAATTGTAGGATAAGTATTATTATTTTTTTATTTGAAATAAGTGGGATAATTGGTGACCATTCAAACTAATTTTGAATGGATTAAAATAGGGAATTGGACTAATTCAATTTAATTTGAATTAGTAGGTACGGCCGAATCTTGGCTTCTTCACGTGGGGGGTATGGCCGAATTCTATAAATAAGGGGTGTGCTCATCCCTTAACCAAATTTTAGCCCTATTTTTTTTTATGCCAAATTATTCCTTATTATTTCCATAGCCTCTTGCCGAAACCAAGTCAAGGAAAACACTTCCTCTTTTTCTTTAATTTTTTTTTTTAGAAGCCTAGCCGAAACCTTCAGCCTCTCTACCTTCTTTCTTTTTCGCCAAGATTGAAGCCGAATCTGTGAAGTGTGGTGTTGTCGACATCTAAAGCTTGGGGGTAAGCGTTTTAGTTACTTGTTTTAATGGCCAAAATCGAATGGTTGGCCTTAGTGTGGGTTGGCCGAATGCTCTATAGACTATAAGTGATGTGTTTTGCTTGTTTGTAGCCAGCGCCAAGGAGTCTAAAGGAAAGTCTCGAATTGTTTGAACTCATCAAGGTAAGGGATGGTAAGGTATTAGGCCAAAGGGGCCTTTCCATGGATTTTTGTATGGCCGATTCTAATAGTCTTGTAACAGGGATTTTCGGCAATTCCATTGGTGTTTCGGGATTCGAGTAAAAAGGCGTAAGTGGTTTGATATTCGGCCTTAGGCTAATATATGTGGTTATGTGTTGACCGAAGGTTGGTTATGGTCTTTTTAGGGGCATATCGACAAGAGCAAAGGAAGCCTTCGGGATCTCAGGTTATTTCGGTAAGGATATTAGTAAGTGACTTAGACTCGTTGATAAGTAGATTATGACTTGTTGATTAATGATGTGATTCTGATTAAGCTTTTTGATGGAGACCAATACCAGTCAAGAAGGAAAAGGGAAAGCTCCTGTCCCGAAGTTTAAGAAAAGAGCCGTCTCGGCAGTTCGGGATTGGCCACCGGGGTGTGGACGTGCAACAGAAAACGATAGGCAGATAACGGTAGTCTCGCTAAGCGATAGCGTCGGGATCGAGGGTTTAGAGCTTCAGGTTATAAGGTGTGTAACTAACCCACTGTTTCCGGGTTTTATGTGTTATATGTTTTACTAACAAGTGCAGTAATGAGTGTGCCATATATACCCCTAAAGGGTATAGCGATGACCAGGTTAGTATCGGATCTGTTGCAGTGTGATTATTTGTTTATGAGTATGTTTATGGACATTAATAAGCATGTGCATGCATGATCACGATTATATTTTATGTGGCATGTGCATGGGTGGGTTATGAAAAGAAGGTACGGGTGTACTTCGAGTACGTGGTTGATGTCAGCTTTGTGCTACATCGTGGATTGGCGCTGACTGAGGTCGCGTTGTGGATCTTTGCGATTTAGTTCGCATGGTTACCTTAATTGATATCGGCTTTATGCCATATCGTGGCTTGATGGATTGCTGTGTGCTCCATCGTGGTTTGATGTTAGCTATAAGCTACATCGTGGATGGCATTGGTTGCCTTTTTGGAGGGAAAAGGAGAGGGTGACTCGATAGTCCCCTGGTGTGTGGTAGGCTGGATCAGGGGGTGTGTAGCGGATGGACCCTAGGCTTGTGTAACAACCCAAACCCGGCCCAAACACTATGGTCGAATCAGGATCGTTACGGGGAAAATCTTTTCGAAAACCATTTTGAAACCCATTAAGCTTTGTTGAAAACTTCCCAGATTTGATTATCTTGATAAAATCATACTTAGTGTTTTTTTTTTGAAACAAATATTTAAGTACATTATAAAACAAATTCCAACTGTGCCCGATGGCATTTTAAAATATTTTCGTGTTTAATTGGAAAAACATGTGAATTTAATTTAATTTTAATAATATAGTTTTAAGCAAAATATCCTACATATGAGAAAAATAACAAAAATAAAGTTTAGGGAGGCCTTATTACATCCAAAATAAAATAAACCAATAATAAAATAAAACAACTAAATTTGAATTTCAATTAGTTCAAGTCCACTGCATGGCCACCTCGAGTCATCCCGGCTCCACACCCGCGATCTAAGTGTCACCTGAAAAATATAAAGGAGAAGGTGAGTCACCAAGACTCAGTATGTAACCCTTCCCCCATTTTAAAGCATGTTCATACACATCAAATAACAAATTAATTATGCAAATCATCATGTGTCCCAACCTAACCAGCCATACGCCACTGTCTACCCCGTTGTGGTACCAAACCACTGGTGGTGCCAAACCACTGGTGACATATAGTCACGTTGTGCTACCAAAGCACTGGTGTCCGTAGACACAAATCGGGTGATGGGGCCAACCCATCGTGTGATACCAAATCACTGGCAGACGATCCCGTATCTCAAGTGGGGCCAACCCACGGTGGTGTTAACCACAGGGATAAGTCGCTATTGAGGTACCAAACCTCTGGAGGTACCAAACCTCTGGTGACCGTAGTCACAGTGTGTTACCAAAACACTGGTGCCCGTCGGCACATTATCACTGCCCCCTCCACTCATCAACCCACATAGTCAACAGTCACATATAGATTTATCATATGTATTATCACAACATGCTTCCCAAAAGCATAAAATAGCAATCATATGCACAGGTACTTACCTGGTTACCCCGTATACCGTTATGGTATTCAAGCCATTGCTACATACATCAAATTAGCAATCACATTACTTAGCATAATTTAATAAGTTAAATGGTGTGTATGTACACACCTGTCACCAACAAGGAGTCTAAATCCGAAAAGAGAAGTCGGCCACACTCAAGTCTTTGCCCCTATATTCGGCCAACTGTCAAGGTTAGTGATATGGGCCATTCGGCCAAACCAAACAATTTAAAGGGGTCATACTTTGTACCCGAATCCTTACCCAAATCGCTTCGAGTACTAGCCTTAGCGTCCGATTTGCGAATCTGGTTTACAAACTTCACTTAGTCAATTAATAACACTAATAACCATAGCCTTTGGCTTTTTAAATACCAATATAAGCCTTACCTACACTTACCAAATTTGGTTGGTAGAAAATGGAGCCTAGATCGCCTGATTTCAAATATCTCGGAGTCCCTACAATATTTCGGTTTAGACAAAAGATAAGCCAACTATCAGTCCGTGTCGGACTTCTGTTTTCCCCATGCTTAAATCGACAGAATCATAAAAGAGAATAACAAAAACCATTCGGCTATGCCCTTTCTTACCTTCTTCAAACCGATTGAAAACTAACTTCCGAAGAGCCTTATACTTCCTTTAGTATTCGGCTAACAATGCTGCCAAGGAGGAGTGTGAGATTCGGTTCTTCAAGGGGGGTGTATTCGGCTATTGAAGGAAGGAAAATAATGGGGATGAGAGGGAAAAGAAGTTTCGGCAAAAGGGGTTTGGGAGGCTGGAATAAAAATAAAAGAAGAATGAAGAAGGAGGGCTAGGGATTTCGGCAAGTAGAAAAATGAAGAAAAGAAAGAAAGGTGCTAGGTTGCTCCTTTTATAGACATTCGGCCCCCCCTCCTAGCAGCCTTGCCGTCCACACTACTCCACCAAGGAGTTCAAAATTCGGCCATTACCTAAAATTTCTCTTGGCCACACATTTGTATTAATTCAAAATAATTGAATTAATCTTCAAATAATCCCTTAATAATCCACTAATTATCCTTGGATATCCTCTTATTATCACTATAATTAAAATCCAATAATATCCATTAATAATCCATTTAAATCTTAACAATATCCTCATAATTAAAAAGAGTTTAAACTGAGGAAAACTTCCCCCCTTGTGCCGTCCCATTAATGAGCAAAAAGAGAAACTTCGCGACTCGAACCCAGCTCCCCTTGCTCCCCCTTGTGGCGTCACATGTAGCTCTTAAGTGGGCTTACTTTGCCACTTTACCAAGGCCTCATTAGTGCCCAAATTCCTTCATATATTCTTATAACACACTCCTGCTAAGGCTCCCTACCTTTAAAGTTAAGAACTAAAATTTTCTACCAAACTGAGACAACTCAAGGCCTTAATTTAAACTCTCTTATTCCATAAATAATATTTCAGTAGTTCATACATAAGAAAATAATGAAATTTCAAATAGCCCCGTTTTTGGGATGTTACAGTTCTACCCCCCTTAAAAATAAATTTCGTCCCCGAAATTACTTAACTAGAAAAGGTGGGGGTATTGCTGCCTCATTACATCCTCGGGTTCCCACGTGGCTTCCTCTGTACCATGGTTCCGCCACAGCACCTTCACCAGGGGCACTGACTTCTTACGTAGAACCTTCACATCCCGGTCTAAGATCTGAACTGGTTCCTCTTCAAACGATAAATCTGAATTCACCTCGATTTCTGTTACTGGTACTACGTGCGAAGGGTCTGATCGATACCGTCTCAGCATGGATACGTGAAAGACATCATGGATCTGGTTCAGTTCTGCCGGTAACTCAAGCTGGTACGCCACTGGTCCAACACACTTAATCACCGTATATGGCCCGATGAACCTTGGGCTTAGCTTTCCTTTTCGTCCAAATCTTAACACCTTTTTCCAAGGCAATACTTTCAGAAAAACCTTATCTCCCACAGCATACTCCATTTCCTTACGCTTAAGATCAGCATAGGATTTCTGCCTATCTGATGCTTCCTTAAGACGAGACCGAATCACCTTGACTTTATCCTCCGTCTCTGTCACTAACTCTGGACCCAAAATCTGTCGTTCACCCAATTCTGTCCAACATGTCGGGGTACGACATTTCCGTCCATATAGTGCCTCATACGGAGCCATCTGGATGCTCGCCTGATAACTATTGTTATAAGCGAATTCTGCTAACGGTAGAAATTCCTCCCAACTACCACGAAAATCCAAGACACAGCCTCTTAACATGTCCTCCAATATCTGTATCACTCTTTCTGATTGTCCGTCAGACTGTGGATGGAAAGCGGTACTAAAATCTAACCGTGTGCCCATAGCTTGATGCAAGGCTTTCCAAAACCTTGACGTGAACCTGGGATCCCTATCCGAGATGATTGATGTTGGAACCCCATGCAATCTTACTATCTCCGAGACGTACAGCTTAGCTAGCTTCTGAAGAGAGAAATCCATCCTCACTGGTATGAAGTGAGCCGACTTAGTTAACCGGTCCACTATTACCCAAACCGCGTCTTTCTTACTGGGCGTAAGGGGTAGCCCACTAACGAAATCCATAGTGATCCGTTCCCACTTCCATTGAGGGATCTTTACCGGTTGAAGTAGCCCTGATGGCAACTGATGTTCAGCCTTAACCTGTTGACATGTCAAGCATCTTCCTACAAATTCCGTTACTTCACGCTTCAACCCAGGCCACCAAAACTGCTTCCGCAAATCCCCATACATCTTGTTTCCTCCCGGATGCATAGCATATGGGCTGCTATGAGCATCTTGGAGAATTTTCCGCCTCAACTCCGCATCTTTTGGCATACATGCTCGCCCTTGAAAACATAGCACGCCATCACTAGATAGGTTATATCCTTCCAAACCACCATCCTGAACTTGTGCTCTCTTAGCATTCAACCCTTCATCCACTGACTGTTTTTCCTTAACCTCCTCGATCCATGTCGGCTTAACTTGAAGTTCTGCCAAGAGACTTCCATCATCATATAGACTTAACCGAGCAAACATTGCTCTTAAATCCGCCACGACCTTCCGGCTCAATGCGTCAGCTACCACGTTGGCCTTGCCTGGATGATACTCGATTGAACAATCGTAATCCTTCAAAAGTTCGATCCACCGACGCTGTCTCAAGTTAAGATCCTTCTGAGTCAAGAGATACCTCAGACTCTTGTGATCTGTATAGACTATCGACTTTTCCCCATAAAGGTAATGCCGCCATATCTTTAGAGCAAAAACGACTGCTGCTAACTCCAAGTCGTGCGTTGGATAGTTCAGTTCATGTGGCCTTAACTGCCGTGATGCATAGGCTACTACCTTCCCCTCCTGCATCAGCACACATCCCAAACCAGTATGGGACGCATCACAATAGACAGTAAACAACCTTCCTGCTTCAGGTTGTACCAAAACCGGAGCTTCCGTCAGAATTTTCCTTAGCTTATCAAAGCTTTCTTGCTGTTTCTCCGTCCATACGAATGGAACACCTTTCCTTAGTAACTTAGTTAATGGCGCTGCTATTAAAGAGAATCCTTCCACGAATCTCTGATAGTATCCCGCTAAACCCAGAAAACTTCGTATTTCAGCCACCGACCTAGGTGGTTTCCAATCCAATACTGCTTCTATCTTGCGAGGGTCTACTCTAATTCCTTCCGCCGACACTACGTGCCCTAAGAAAGCTACTTCCCTTAGCCAAAATTCGCACTTACTGAATTTGGCATATAACTGCTTCTCCCTCAATACTTGTAGAACTATACGTAAGTGCTTATCATGCTCCTCCTCCGTCCTTGAGTAAACCAAGATGTCGTCTATAAATACCACGACAAATTGGTCCAAGTACTGCTGAAATACTCTATTCATTAAATCCATGAACGCCGCCAGTGCATTGGTCAACCCAAATGGCATTACGAGGAACTCGTAGTGCCCATACCGAGTTCAGAATGCCGTCTTGTGAACATCCACTTCCTTCACCCTTAATTGATGATAACCCGACCTAAGGTCAATCTTTGAAAATACCGACGCTCCCTTCAATTGGTCAAATAAGTCGTCGATCCGAGGCAACGGGTACTTGTTCTTGATTGTTAACTTATTCAATTGACGGTAGTCGATGCACATCCGCATAGATCCGTCCTTCTTCTTGACAAATAACACGGGTGCTCCCCATGGAGATATGCTAGGTCGGATAAATCCTCTATCCAAGAGCTCCTGAATTTGAGCCTTCAGCTCTACCAATTCCTTAGGTGCCATTCGATATGGTGCTATAGACACAGGTGCCGTTCCGGGTAGCAAGTCTATACCGAATTCGACTTCCCGATCTGGAGGCAAACCTGGAAGTTCTTCCGGGAATACGTCAGCAAATTCCCCAACCGTTCGAACCTCAACTACTGACTCCTTAGCTTCCAGAGCACAGATCCTAACCAAATATGCCTCGCAACCTTTCTTGACCATTCTTTCGGCCTTCAAGGCCGACACCACATTGGATAGGTAATTCCTTCTATCACCTATCATAACCACTTCATCACCCTCAACCGTCTTAAGCACCATGCGCTTAGCCGCACAATCCAAATTCGCCTGATACTTAACCAACCAGTCCATTCCAAGGATCAAATCAAACTCTCCGAAAGGTAGTTCCATCAGATCGGCTACAAATACGACCCCTTGGAGTTCTAGGGGTACACCTCTATAAAGTTTGTCTACTACTACAGAGTGTCCTAGGGGGCTTAGCACAGTCATCTTCCTAAGAGTAGTCTCAGAGTCTAGGTCCATAGTCCCTACCACACTACTAGCAATGTACGAGTGCGTCGAACCCACATCAATCAATGCAACATAAGGTAAACCAAATATTAGAAACGTACCGGTTATGACGTCCGGTGCGTCTCCCTCCTCGCGACGCCTCGCTGCATAGACTAAGCCAGGCTGCCTAGCCTCTGTGTTACCCGAACCTCTGCCCTGAATTCCACGACCTCGGTTGGAACCATTGTTTCCTCTGCCATTACCCCGACCCCTCTGTGGTGGTCCAACATTTCTGCCCTGAGCGCGATTCTGACCTTCTGGCTGATCCTTAGCTACCTTTTGAGGACAGTCCCTTACCCGATGCTCCAAAGACCCACACTCAAAACAACCTTTGTTACCGGTCCAACAACTCCCCCAATGGGTTTTTCCACAGCGGTTGCACTGAGTTGGCCTTTGATTAGTAGTCGTGGGCCTACCGGTCTGATTTGGGCCACTCTGCCTAGCCCGCTTCTGAGCATTAGCGCTACCCGATCCAGCTGACCCAAAACCTCTCTTTTGGTTATTCTTACTATAGTTTTGTCTCACAGTCTCCTTAATCCCTTCGGCCACCTTGGCCTTCTCCACTAGGGACGAGAACTCACGAACCTGCTGCGGGGCGATTAGCAATCTCAGATCATCTCTGAGCCCGTCCTCAAAACGGACACAGCGCTCATGTTCGGTGGCTACGATTCCTCTGGCATACCTACTCAGCCTTAAAAACTCCGCCTCATACTCGGCCACCGACTTAGTTCCTTGCACTAGACCTAGGAAGGCTTTCCTTTGGGCATCAGTGTAACTAGTGCCCACATACTTCTTCTGAAAGGCCGTCTTAAAGTAGTCCCACGTGAGATCATCAGCCGCGGCTCCATCCCGGACTGTCAGCCACCACTGGTACGCCTCATCCTTTAAAAGCGACACCGCCCCTTTCAGCTTCTCCTCCTCAGTCAGGTCGAGATCATCCATAACCCTTTCCGTAGATTCCAGCCAATATTCTGCAGCACTGGGCGCCACTCCTGAGACACCACGGAATACCTCGGCCCCGTTAGACCGTATTCGCTCGGGAACAGACTTCCGAGCTCCCAAATTCCCACCAGCCCCGGCCACCATCTCCAACACTCGCAAAACAGCTTGCGACACAGCCTCACCACCGGTCTGGTCCTGCTCCTCAACCCTGAAAGTAGGAGGTGGTGGTGGCGGTGGTACCTCGTTTTCCGAACCTTGACCTGACCTGACGGGTTCAGACACCGTCATTCTACCCCTACTGCATCCACGACGTCCACGTCCTCTAGAACTCATTCTATCTACTGCGCTTTAATCTGATTAAGAAAATTTTATGTGTTAGCATTTGTTTCACTTTTTTATTCGCGAAGACATTTTATGAACAGAATTTAATTAGGGATTCTTTCGAGCAAACAAGGTTTCAGTCTTCTATCCTAGTTCACACAAAAAGTTCATGCATCCATTCCTTAATGCTTTCCATACCTATTCACTCTTCGGACATTTCTGCCCATTTCTAACCCAGGGGTATTTTCGTCATTTTCCCTACAGGGGTATTTTCGTAAAGAAATTTTAAAACTTTAGTAAAGTAGGTCATCTGAAATTCCCAAAACTGGAGGATATTTATAAAAATTTGTAAAATCGTAATCGTTTTAAAACCAGGGGTATTTTGGTAATTTTGTCAATCAGGGGCAATTTTGTCATTTTGATAGATCAGGAATATTTTCGACAGTTGTAAAACTTCGAGGGTTCCTTTTTGAAAATGTTCCTTTTCAAATAGTAATGTTTGTAAAAATTTCTAAAACCAGGGTCATTTCGGTAATTTTGCAACTTGAGGGCGTTTTCGTAATTTTCCAAAACCAAAATATTTTGTTGATGATTTTCAAAGCTAAGTTGTTGAATATTTGTAAAATAGTTGGAATTTTTGAACAAAACCATTGAACTAATATTTTATGAACCGAGGGCATTTTAGTAATTTTACCCCTAAGGGTATTTTTGTAATTTTCCACAAATCAAATTTTTCGAGGAAAAAGTTGTAAAAATGATGTTCTCCGATTTGAAAGAGTTATTGCAAAAGTTTTGAAAACATTAGGGTTCTTGTTGTTTCGTTCCTTTCAAAACATGGCTAATTCCCTTTTTGGGTTTTAATCATAGTGTTTAGCCTATGACCGAGCCCTTATGGTCAGGGTGAACCAAAGCTACGCACCAGGCAGGATTCGTGTGAAGAGGAGGTGGGTCACGCGGACCGCTTAAATACCAAGCTCTCACCGAACCTTTCTAGACATGCGCACCGAGGTTGCCACACCACTGAGCCCTCTGAGTTAGGGTGAACCGAAGCTACGCACCAGGTAGGATACCTGCGAAGAGGAGGTGAGTCACGAGGACTGCTTAAATACCAAGCTCTTCCGGATCCAATCCTAGACATGCGTACAGGGGTTACCACACCCTAGCTCACTTGGCTAAGTCATAGATTGGTTTAGTTCTTTAATGTCTTATGTTCGGTTCATGTGTTTGAGTAATCTGATCCTAGGGTCAAATCCTATAAGTCTATTCTACGTTCCATGCTTCCTACCCTTCTACAGAATATAATCCACAAAGAATGTTCAGAAGTACTTACCTGGGCGGATCGGTGCCGGAGACTCAGGCCATGCTGTTCAAAATCCAAAAATTATTTCATAAGGCCTTTTAAAACATTTTTGGGCCTTGGGCCCCACAGCCGAGTTTTGAACTGGGCTCTGATACCAACTTTGTAACAACCCAAACCCGGCCCAAACACTATGGTCGAATCAGGATCGTTACGGGGAAAATCTTTTCGAAAACCATTTTGAAACCCATTAAGCTTTGTTGAAAACTTCCCAGATTTGATTATCTTGATAAAATCATACTTAGTGTTTTTTTTTTAAACAAATATTTAAGTACATTATAAAACAAATTCCAACTGTGCCCGATGGCATTTTAAAATATTTTCGTGTTTAATTGGAAAAACATGTGAATTTAATTTAATTTTAATAATATAGTTTTAAGCAAAATATCCTACATATGAGAAAAATAACAAAAATAAAGTTTAGGGAGGCCTTATTACATCCAAAATAAAATAAACCAATAATAAAATAAAACAACTAAATTTGAATTTCAATTAGTTCAAGTCCACTGCATGGCCACCTCGAGTCATCCCGGCTCCACACCCGCGATCTAAGTGTCACCTGAAAAATATAAAGGAGAAGGTGAGTCACCAAGACTCAGTATGTAACCCTTCCCCCATTTTAAAGCATGTTCATACACATCAAATAACAAATTAATTATGCAAATCATCATGTGTCCCAACCTAACCAGCCATACGCCACTGTCTACCCCGTTGTGGTACCAAACCACTGGTGGTGCCAAACCACTGGTGACATATAGTCACGTTGTGCTACCAAAGCACTGGTGTCCGTAGACACAAATCGGGTGATGGGGCCAACCCATCGTGTGATACCAAATCACTGGCAGACGATCCCGTATCTCAAGTGGGGCCAACCCACGGTGGTGTTAACCACAGGGATAAGTCGCTATTGAGGTACCAAACCTCTGGAGGTACCAAACCTCTGGTGACCGTAGTCACAGTGTGTTACCAAAACACTGGTGCCCGTCGGCACATTATCACTGCCCCCTCCACTCATCAACCCACATAGTCAACAGTCACATATAGATTTATCATATGTATTATCACAACATGCTTCCCAAAAGCATAAAATAGCAATCATATGCACAGGTACTTACCTGGTTACCCCGTATACCGTTATGGTATTCAAGCCATTGCTACATACATCAAATTAGCAATCACATTACTTAGCATAATTTAATAAGTTAAATGGTGTGTATGTACACACCTGTCACCAACAAGGAGTCTAAATCCGAAAAGAGAAGTCGGCCACACTCAAGTCTTTGCCCCTATATTCGGCCAACTGTCAAGGTTAGTGATATGGGCCATTCGGCCAAACCAAACAATTTAAAGGGGTCATACTTTGTACCCGAATCCTTACCCAAATCGCTTCGAGTACTAGCCTTAGCGTCCGATTTGCGAATCTGGTTTACAAACTTCACTTAGTCAATTAATAACACTAATAACCATAGCCTTTGGCTTTTTAAATACCAATATAAGCCTTACCTACACTTACCAAATTTGGTTGGTAGAAAATGGAGCCTAGATCGCCTGATTTCAAATATCTCGGAGTCCCTACAATATTTCGGTTTAGACAAAAGATAAGCCAACTATCAGTCCGTGTCGGACTTCTGTTTTCCCCATGCTTAAATCGACAGAATCATAAAAGAGAATAACAAAAACCATTCGGCTATGCCCTTTCTTACCTTCTTCAAACCGATTGAAAACTAACTTCCGAAGAGCCTTATACTTCCTTTAGTATTCGGCTAACAATGCTGCCAAGGAGGAGTGTGAGATTCGGTTCTTCAAGGGGGGTGTATTCGGCTATTGAAGGAAGGAAAATAATGGGGATGAGAGGGAAAAGAAGTTTCGGCAAAAGGGGTTTGGGAGGCTGGAATAAAAATAAAAGAAGAATGAAGAAGGAGGGCTAGGGATTTCGGCAAGTAGAAAAATGAAGAAAAGAAAGAAAGGTGCTAGGTTGCTCCTTTTATAGACATTCGGCCCCCCCTCCTAGCAGCCTTGCCGTCCACACTACTCCACCAAGGAGTTCAAAATTCGGCCATTACCTAAAATTTCTCTTGGCCACACATTTGTATTAATTCAAAATAATTGAATTAATCTTCAAATAATCCCTTAATAATCCACTAATTATCCTTGGATATCCTCTTATTATCACTATAATTAAAATCCAATAATATCCATTAATAATCCATTTAAATCTTAACAATATCCTCATAATTAAAAAGAGTTTAAACTGAGGAAAACTTCCCCCCCTTGTGCCGTCCCATTAATGAGCAAAAAGAGAAACTTCGCGACTCGAACCCAGCTCCCCTTGCTCCCCCTTGTGGCGTCACATGTAGCTCTTAAGTGGGCTTACTTTGCCACTTTACCAAGGCCTCATTAGTGCCCAAATTCCTTCATATATTCTTATAACACACTCCTGCTAAGGCTCCCTGCCTTTAAAGTTAAGAACTAAAATTTTCTACCAAACTGAGACAACTCAAGGCCTTAATTTAAACTCTCTTATTCCATAAATAATATTTCAGTAGTTCATACATAAGAAAATAATGAAATTTCAAATAGCCCCGTTTTTGGGATGTTACAGCTTGGGTTGGGTTTCATGATTGCATTATTTCATTTATGAAAAGATATGGTAATGGGCCAAGCCCAATATGACATGTGGATAGGTATGTTTTGGGAACATACGTGGAAATGGGCCAAGCCCAGTTGATATGTGGTTTATTGAGAAATGGGCCTAGCCCAGTATTTGAGTATGATTTGAATGTGGGCCAAGCCCAGATTGTGGTAATTGTTAAAATGAATATATATTACTTGTTGCATTTGATAATTGGGATATTATGTGGCTAGCATGTGGGTGGATTTCAGTGGTTAACTTACACACTGAGTCATTATGACTCACCCAATTATTTTCAAACATCGCAGGTGACATGTTGATCGGACCGGGTTGGAGTGGATACAAGGTGGCCCATGCAGAAGGAGATTTTCATGCAGAAGATGTTTTACTCTATTTAAGTATATTATATTATCAGTATTTTGGACTTTTATTTGATGTAATAAGGGCCCCTTTTTATTTAAAGTACTCTATTTAATTTTGTTGAAGTTTACATTATATTCAGAAATATTTTTACAAAAGGTTCATATTATAGTAATTTATAACAATGTTTTAATTCGGAAGTTTTCAACAAGCTTATATTATTTATTAAATTTTAAATGGACATGATTTTCAGAGATAATAAATTTTCAAGTTTTATTCTAAAGTCAAAGATTTCCAACCGTCTTTCCGCAGTGACATAACCAGATTCGGTCGGGACTTGTGGGCCAGGTTTGGGGATGTTACACTTTGAAAACCAAAAGAATAATCAAATAAAATGACCAAAGTGCAAAAGAAAGGGAGAGAGAAGATTCTTTGAATGGTTTCGGCTTTACCCCTCACTCAAATGACACTTGCCAAAAACGGCACTACACTTCCCTTAATGAACAAATATGCTAAAATGAAACATAACAAATGCTTAAGGCCTATGGAATTTCGGCACACCACTTATGCTAACACTTAAACCGAATATGCTGAATTTTAAAATCAATTAACAAGCATGGGAGATGAATTTTAATAATATCAAAATAACTTTATAAAATAAATAAATCACCATGCTTATTTGTTTTATTATTCCACCTAATTTCTTATAATATTAAAATAACTTTATAAAATAAATAATCATCATGATTATTTTTTTTAACCCACTTAATTTATTATAATACTAAAATAACTTTATAAAATAAATAATCATCATGATTATTTGTTTTATTAACCCACTTAATTTATTATAATATTAAAACAACTTTATAAATTAAATAATCCTAATTTATTATAAAATTAAAATAATTTTATAAAATAAATAATCATCATGATTATTTTTTTATTAGCCCACTTAATTTATTATAAAATTAAAATAACTTTATAAAGTAAATAATCATCATGATTATTTGTCTTATTAACCCACTTAATTTATTATAAAATTAAAATAACTTTATAAAGTAAATAATCATCATGATTATTTGTTTTATTAACCCACTCAATTTATTATAAAATTAAAAACTTTATAAAGTAAATAATCATCATGATTATTTGTTTTATTAACCCACTCAATTTATTATAAAATTAAAAATAATTTTATAAAATAAATAATCATCATGATTATTTACTATTGCCATCCACTTACTTTGTAATTGGCATAATTGCCATTTAAAACCCCATCATTAAAAGCCATGGCAAATTAACATTTTTAATGTAGCATGCTTAATGAGCCAAACACAATAAATAGTGCAAAAATGCAGAATCCCTATTTCTAGGATGTTACACATTGGCCTCATTTTTTAAGTAATCCAATTATCTTCTTCACCCTCTATTAGAAATAGATTGAAAGATAGAGAGAGTGCTACCGACCAAGCCATTCTAAATAGTTAATTTTGCAAAACTAGCGATAACAATGGCAAGAAAGAATGTCAAGCTTGCTTGGATAGAAAATAACTTTACTCGAAAAGCTAGCCTAAAGAAAAAGAGGTTAGGTTTGGTGAAGAAAGTGGAGTCAACCACTCTATCATTTGGCGGTGATGGTAGCTCAAATCTTGAACATCACCTTGGGTGCAAGGTCCCTCATTTAATGGTAGCTCAAGTGCTACACCTGACCAAGGACTGCCCCCTTTCAAGACTTTTAGCGAGGGTCAATTTTGATGGTAAAACTAACAGAAAAAGGCACTGCATGCAATAGTGAAATGGGGCCATTTGGTGACAAATAAATCCTCACCAAATTCCCACATGAAGTTTGGTTTCCTTTCTATCTTTTTGGTTTATCTGCAATAGGTCTTCATATTCACAAATGTTTAGATCATTGAATATGACCTAAATTATAGTTTCTTTTCCTTTTTGTTTTCATTTATGGCCAGACCATTAAATATTAAAAATTGAGTTATATGACTCTATGAATATGATAGTTTTTTCTGTGTTGCACTTTTGGGCATATTTACCTCATCATTATACTTTATTTTGATTAATTTTTATAACTTTATTTGTAGCAACGGATTTTCGTCGTTGTCAGAAAACATGGTTTGGGGTTGAATTTATGTAAATCAAGATAGTTCGGGTATTAAACCTAGAAATTTATAAATTAATTATGAAAATCATTAATAGCATTCATAAGGTAATATTTGATTGATTGAAGAAAAAATAATGTAGTGGACTAAATTGGATAATAGTAAAAAAACTACATGAAATTGATTTGGATTTAAGTAGGAGCTGAAATAGTGATTAAATCAGGGACTATGGTGCAATATAACCATGTTTGCCATAGTGGGTGTGATGGGTTGGTCTCATCCATCTATTTCTACCATCTTATTTTTAGGTGGAGAATAGGTATAGGATCAATTGTTAATAATAATTAAATGAGCTTAATTATATATATACGAAAGTTAGTGGAAAAAATATATCATATTCTCGAACCAAACCCCAGAGGAAGAAAAATAGGTTATCTCTCCAACATGAACTACCATTAAAAAAAAAGATAAGCAAGTGATTTTCCTTGGCAATTTTTATAGAAATCTCAAGTATGAAACATGGTGTATTGGACCCATTATCTCTTTTTTTTTCTTTCCATTATTTTGTTTTTTCCATTATTAATCGTAGCTCAAATTACCATTTAAGGGGTCTTGTGATAATTCATGGTAGTGTAAGCTTGATTATGTGAAGATCATGATAAAAATTAAATGGATTAGTTTGGTGTCTCTACAACAGTTAATATGTTTAGTGACAATATAGTTGTGACAATAAAGAATTTTGTCACAAATAGTCAATTATTTGTGACAAATTTTACATGTGACACTAGTAAAAGATGCAATTGTGATTCATTGATATTTGGTCACTACTATGACAATCATTATGATGATTTAAATTACATCACATGTAAATTGCCCCTATAAGTGTTAATTATTACCAAATCTGTTGGCCACCACCAATTCATCACTATTGAAATGCTAAAAATTGGTATCAAGTTCTATTTTCTTTGAAATGATATGATAGTGACAACATATATCCTAAACACTATCATTATCCATTTTTGTGACTATACAATTCTATCACTATAAATTTTACTTTTTATAATGATGGAATTGTGACAATTTAAATTACATCACAAGTAAATCATCATTGTAAGTGTTTAATTGTTACCAAATCTTTTAATTTTTTTGGTTTTGAAATCGTTGCAACTAGTTCCAACTAACATGTATCTCTGTTTTCAAAACTTCAAAGATTTTAAAAGTTGCAGTTGATGTTATTTGAATTTTTTGAATGTTTATTGTAGATATTGAAGCTTAGAAATTAAATAGGATTAATTTGTTAAGTAATTTTTATTAGTTTTGAATATAGAGTCTAAATTATAAATATCTTGAAATTGGTATGAGTTTTTTTTTTTTAAAAATTGTGATAGTATGAGGATGTATATGGACATAATTGAAGTGGGTTTAAAATTTGGAGTTCAAATTTGGAAGATATGATAATTTTGATTTTAGGGACTGGATTGAATAAAATGAAAAAGTTAAGGGGCATTCAAATAATAAAATTAAACTGTAAAATACTTATAATAGGATGGTATAAGATGTTTGGAATTGATAAATTGAATTGAATTATTGAATAGATCAAAAATTGGACCAAATTAAAGAAAATTGGGAAAATGACAAAATTTGTTTGTTAGTCCTTAGAGAGTTGTTTATTTGTTGTCTTGACTAGGTATGTTTATACTGTATGTTTGTATTAAATTGTTAGAGATTTAGAATTATAATTGTAACTATGTTTAATTGAAATTTTTAATTGTTTACGATTTGGTACAAAAAGGTGAGATAGAGGATTAAATTGAATACGATGAATTTCAAATTGAAATAATTATGGAATTGACCTTAAATTGAATGGAAATAGGATATGTTATGTGTGATGAAGTGTTGATTTGATTTGATTTAGATCGATTGGTAGTAATAAGGATTAAATAGAATATATGTGAAAATATGATATAATGTTTATGTGAAGTGCTATTATATTTTAGAATTGATTGTTTGGATGATGAAATTATGTAATGAAACTAAAAAACAATTACCCAATTAATTATTCGGGCACTGTCGGATATAGTTGGCGGGGTTATACGACTATATGTCAGGGAGTGCTAGGCACATTTATTCGTTGGTTTTATCGACCAGCGCATTGCGCAATTCATTATTACAGATTTATCAGTCAGGTACTGAGTGAAAAATTGATGTGTTAGAGACATGCATAATGTAATTGGAATAAATGATTTTTAGATTGATTTGATACAATGATCAGATGATACATATACATATTAAGAATTAGTTATATACGCCTAGGGGGCCAATATGGAAACGTGACAAATTAATGAATGTGAATAGGAATTCGTATTATGAAGTGAAGTAGTAATTCACAATAAATTGGCAATTGATATATATTTGGTACAAAGATGAATTGATATGAAATGAGAATTAATTTCATACGGCTTAATATGTTTTGGTTTGAGAATTCAAATTATGAAATGAAAACAATGTTTGGTATTTATTTGAAAAGGGATGTATTGCAGGTAGATAGGTTATATGATATGATTAATATAGTGATGATTAAATGACTATTGTTTTATGAATGATGATGAAATGCTAAATTAAGTGAATTGAAATGTTATATTCTTGAGTTACAATATAGCATGATAAATGTTGAACTCACCTTTTTTATGTTTGAGTTGTCATGATAGGCAAACTTTACGAAGCTTAGTAACATGTAGTGTATAATTATATCCTGAGGTAAGTTACTTGGTTTTAAATACCTGTGAACTTACTAAGCATTTGTAATGCTTACTCCCTTTGTTTCCTTTTTCCCTATAGTGTCAACTTGCGGAACGTGTCTGGCAGATCGTTGAGAAGCTCACACTATCGAGGTATTGATTCTGTGTCTTTTGACTATATTAAGTCGTCATTATGTGTGGCATGTACTTAGGAGTTGTTTTGGTTTGCTTATGTAGTGGTATGTCTTGAAATCCTTGTTGGTGTGATTTTGAAAAGGAATATGCTTGTTGGAAATATATGCATTAGTAAATGGTTTGAATTGTATTTTTGGTATTTAAGATGACATTTTGAGTATGCAATTATATAGGCAATATGATGTCATGATATAAATTAGTTGGTTTGAAAGAGAGGTATATAATAATTTGCCTGTACCTATGAGAGTTATGTGGTTGTATATGTTATGCTTTGAATGAATCTAGCATTTTAAATGTTATGTAAATATGTATATAACTATAAGTTTGCTAATGATCTTGGTATTTGGTAATCTTTTTTGATTGTTTAGGTATGTTTGTTATAATGCTTATGTGGTGATAGGGTAACATGTTTGAAATATGCTTAGTAAATGAATGATATGTACACGATAAGTTTGAATGAATTTGGTAAGTTATTGTGCATGCTTGAATGGTTGATCTTGAATCATTATTATAAGGTGTTATAAATAGATAAATGATGTATGCTATGTTAATTGTTTTTATGTGCCTTAGAGAGCATATTGGATTGTTTTAAATAATTTGAATTGTTGGATTGAGGTGCTAGTTGTGGCATATTGGTTGTATGTTTGTAATTGATTGAATAAGTTATTGTAGGCTATTTGTGTACCTATATGTATCTATGAGCTAAGATGTAAATTTGGGCATGAAATGAACTTCTGAATTTGGGATTTTGACCATCTGGGTAAAAGTATTGATACTGGGGATCAAGGTATCGATACTTGATCAAGTGAACAGTGTTTTGAAAATGACAGAATGCTTAAATTGTATCGGTACCAATTATAATAACAATACCTACCATAAAAGTATTGGTATTTGTTTCTTTTGTATCGATACCTAGTTCTAAAGTTTTAAAAATTTAGATTGGCCCTTAATCATGCTCGAATTTGTTAAACTATGTTTGTATGCTCGATTTATTCCCTGCTTTACTAATAACTTCTATTATGCACAAATTTGGATTAATTTGATGATTTTAATTGAACTCAATTTTATAATTTGTGTGTGAATATTCTGGTGTTTGTTGTAGCATCCTATAACTCAGGTATGGCAATCGAGCCTGGTGAGGGGTTTTACATTATATGTTTGATTTATTATAAGATGTAATATATGTGTATACTCACCTTGTTGGTATGTGATTGTCATGTTTAGGCAAAGCTGTAAAGATAGTATTTTATCGAATTAAGATGTAATTTGAGGTAAGTTGTTGTTTAAATACCTGTGAACTTACTAAGCATTCGATATGCTTACCCCTATTGTTTCCCTTTTCCCTGTAGATTGCCAACTTACGAAACGTGTCTAGCAGATTGTTGAGGAGCTCACATTATCCTATTAATGATCCAGTAGTCTCTCTATCATTTAAAACTCAGTTTTTGGCATGTACATAGGGTTAATATATGTGTTTATTTTGGATATGGTTTTGATTTGAACCTTGTGAGTGCTTACCTTTGGAATTTTAATGGTTATATTGAAATGCATATATGATGGTAATGTGTTAAATGACTTATGAAGCACTTGAATGACAATTTGGTAGTCAATTAGTATGACCAAATTGTTAGTATGCTTGATTAGAGAATTGGTATGGTTTCCTGATGTTTTGGAAAAGTTTGAATTGTATGATAGGCTAGTTGGTATTGGGATTGGTATTTGTTGTTGTGAATTGGTTCCAAATGATGGCATATTGGTTGTTTTGGTACTATGATGAGATGATCTTAAACTACATTCAATGGTAAATTTCAACATGATTAGGCAAGATAACATTATGGTATGATATGACGATGGCATGAGATGGTTAAGTACATGTTTATTAAGTTGAACTTAATTTAAAATTATGTTAAATTGAGACATGTTAGATTATCTGAATTCAACAATGATAAATGAATGTTTGAGAATACTTTTGGATTGGTTTTTTATAGGTTTAGATGTACATGTATGCACCAAATGAGCTAAAGGTTTGGCTTGACCTGAAATAAGTACTAAATATGTCAAAATTTACCAAAACCAAGGTCCTCGTCTCGTAATACCCCTTGTCGCAACATTGGCGGACAGATTATGATGTCGTAACATTGTAACTGTAACATCCCAAAAATTAGGGGTTCGTAATTTTTGCATAATTGCATGTCGTGCTTGCTCAGTGATCGCTGCAAATCAGAGCTTTAAATATTTATAAAAGAATGACCAAACCTAGAGACTAACTCTAACAACGATATTAAGGCAAGTGTACCTATCGAACAGTAGTATAGCTTAGGCAAGACCGGTTATCAAACCCAAAGGAACTAGAAGTATTAATACTCACTTTCTTCTTATTATTTAGCCTTATAGTTAGAGTGAAGATTTCTTTTAAACTAAAGTGACGACAACTAAACTAAGGACACAAAGACAAGAAGACAAATTGGAGAATAACTTTGAAGAAAAACTCAGTTGATTTCGGCAGTACCTTCGGAAAGAATCCACCTAGACTTCACTTATTATCTAACCCTAAAGTATATGATTTCTTTACTTAGCTTGATCCGTAAAACTCCCTAACCTATATTAAACCCTCTCTCGAGGCGAATAACGTCTAACCCTAGGTTAATTAGTGGAACTCTCATTCGCTTATAATAACCCCCTAGGATAGCAGTAAATCGATCAATGGACTCCCATATTAGGTTTCACCCTAATCTGGCAAAATCTCGTAACCCTATCTCTAGGCGTTCGATCAACTCCGCTTAATTATGTTAGATCTCCTCTTAGGCAGGGTCTATTCCTCCTCCACCTAAGCACATTAGATTTGGATTAAGTAACACAATTAAGAACAAACTAAGTAATTTATCATATATCTTAAAAATCAAATAATAAAATCCATCTAGGTTTTATCCCCTTTAGGTATCTGAGGGGTTTAGTTCATAATGAATAAGCAAAACATCGCAAGAGAAAAGATAAAACAAAACATAAGCAAACCCTAAAACCCCCTGAAGGAATTGAAGGAGAATTCCGTCGTCTTGAGTATAACTTTGGCTTCTTGGGATGGATCAACTGGCTATCCTCGCGTTATTCCCTAACTTTGACCTTCTCGGCTTGGCTCCTTGGCCTCGCTTTCGCCCCTTTCAAAGGTGGTACTAGGGGGATATTTATAGGCTCTCGGAGTGCGATTCTTTCTCCCTAAGTATCCTTTTCCGACTGAAATTGCTCTTTCCAGCGACAGAGGCATGGCCATGGCACACGCCCGTGTGGATTGAGACCTGACCGTGTTCGGATTTCTAACTTCACGCACGACCGTGTGTGACGGAGTTGAGGCCGTGCTCTAGGTGTTGGTCAAGGAACGGCCGTGTGTGCTTGATACGGGCCGGCTCGGGGTGAGTGAAAATGTATACGGGTTGCCCAATCGTCTACGAGGAGGAATCAAGCCTTCGAAAAATAATCAGAAAATATAAATGAGTTTGCGGAAGCTTTAATTAAAATAAATAGGAGTTGGTTCGGTTTGATAAAATATGTAACATCCCAAAATTGGGCCTAGGAGAATTGAGCCCAATGGGCCTTAGGCGTAGTAGCGTTTAAATTTTTGGAGAAGAAGAGATCGGCTTAAATGCTAGTTAGACCTATTGGATAAGTGATTTTGGAAGGTTAGAGGGCTTCTATGAAGTCCCGGGATCAAATATTGGCTTTGGGGAAATTTTAGTTTTAGGTGAAAAAAACCCTGGAAGTTGGCAGATAGGCCTTAAGAATAAAATATGGAGAAAAATAACACAAGTGGAGTGTGTGGTGTAGTGGCAAAGTGACGCCACATAAGAGATAAGGGGTGACGCCACAAGGAAGGAAGGAGGTCCAAGGTTCAAGTCTTGGCTTTTGCATTTTGGTTTTCTTTTTGCTTGGACCTTAGAATTTGGCCCATAGTTTATATTTAGTTGCGCATGGTTTAAGACACAAGAGGAGCTTGTGGCCAAGTGGTTAGCAGCGTGGATTATGTTGCAAGGGAGCCTGGGTTCGAATCTCATGAGAAGCAAGGGAGTATTTATTTTGCGGATTGGACGGCAAGAGTTTCAGTTGAATTTAAACTCTACTGAGGAAGGGATCCCACATCGGAAAGACACAAAGAATGAAGGTGAAGAGCTAGCTATATAAAGAGCATTCCAGGAGGAGAGTTAACACATCTTGGAGGGCGTTTGGGCACAAGAGTGGTCGGAGCGCGGATTAGCCCAGAGTCCTATCAGGTGTGTAACTCTCTCTACTCTAGTTGTAGAGCGGCAAATGCCGAAATGCCGGTTACACGGCATTAGTAGCCACACGAGCGTGCGAGTGCACGTGTGGGGCTTCGACGCGATAGTTGAGGCCATCAGTAGTATTCTCGTGGGTTGGGGCTGCTTGGGCCTCGATGGGCCGAAGTGGGCCCAATGGGCCCGTGGGCCCATATGAGTAAATTGCATGATTGGTTAGTATATGTTGAACTAGACTAGATGGAAGTTATATACGTGGCTAGATTCGTGTTAGGTGGGCCACACGAGCGTGTGGGCCCGGATGGGCCGAAATCGGGTTTTAGGCCCAATCGTCCGGTACAACCAGAAATGGTAGCTGAGTCGCTAGTGGTGACAGTAGGCCTTCGAAAAGGCCATTTTAGTTGTGAATTTACGAAAATACCCTTAGTAGGTAAAATTACGATTATACCCTTAGAGGTTGATTAGCATGATTATGTTGTTTAGTTCTGGCCGATTGTAGGGGAAGGCTTGATCTCGCATATCTCGGGTTGTGGCTAGTGCTCGAAAAGTGTTAAGGAATGGGGGTCTAGTGCATTAGATCTTGATCTACGGGAGTTAATAGTCGCATTAGTAACCAGGTGTGTACACACACACACTCTTCTAGTAATTTATGTGCTTATTATATTGTGTGCACATTTACACACTTATCTGTTATTGTATCTATATATATGATGTGTGTGTTTGGATCCATGGAAGGTGGATTGAATATCATTATGGTATGAGGCAAAGGGTCAGGTAAGTCCCTGTTGTGATGCTTTTGGTAAGCATGCTGTATCTGCTACGAGTTGTCATGTTGATGCTTTGGTAACACAACTTTGTGACTTTGGGTCACCAGAGGTTTGGCACCTCCAGAGGTTTGGCACCTCAGCGTCTCGTCCCCGTGGTTTCGTACCACAGTGGGTTGGCCCCACAAGGCGGTATTGAGGGATTGACGCTAGTGATTTGGTATCACACGATGGGTTGGCCCCATCAATTGATTTATGACTTCGGTCACCAGTGTTTTGGTAACACACTTTGTGTCTTTGGGACACCAGTGGTTTGGCACCACATTGACGGATATCGTGTCTTCGGACACCAGAGGTTTGGCACCTCCAGTGATTTGGCATCACATCTGTGACTATACGTCACCAGTGGTTTGGCACCACCAGTGGTTTGGTACCACACGGGGTAGAGAAAGGTGTTGTGGATGGCTAGGTTGGGTGCATATTAATTGGATGCATGATGATCATGGTTATGTTTGTATATGATATTTTGCTAATCCAGGAAAAAGGGTTGCACACTGAGTCTTGGTGACTCACCTTTTTCCTTTAACCATTTCAGGTAGTGCATAAAGTTGGACCGGGATCGGAGAGGACAAGGTGGCCCATGCCGAGGATGATGTTTAATTATTTCATGCTTGATTTTGACATAAGTACTTTATTTGAATTGTTGGGTTGTAATAAAGGCCATTTTATGTTTTTGGTATTACTTTAACTATGGTTATTTAATTTAAGTTGCTAGGTGGAAATGATTTATGGGTTGCATCCTATTTATTCAAACCGGTTTTCATATACTAAAGCTTTAAAAATGCATAAGTTTTAATAATAAAGTTTTACTCAAAAGCTTCAATGGATAAGTTTTCCAAAATTCAACAAACTACAATGTTTTATCTTAAATTAGAAAGATTTTCAACCGTCTTTTCCCAGTGACATAACCAGATTCGGTCGTAGTGAATGGGCCGGGTTTGGGGATGTTACAAAATAAAATAGACAAAAGGATAATTGGATGGAGATGGATAAAAGAACTTAAACGAGAAGCGATTCAACACTAAAGAGTGTCACCCCGGGTTCTATAATGTTTAAGGTGGATAAATGGAATTGATGATGGAAATGGAAATACGAACTTAACTTAAGAAAGATTCAACACTATATAACAGTGTCACCCCGTTTCTTGTATCGTTAAGGTG
Source organism: Gossypium australe (assembly GCA_005393395.2). NCBI lineage: Eukaryota > Viridiplantae > Streptophyta > Magnoliopsida > Malvales > Malvaceae > Gossypium > Gossypium australe. Next base: position 101,317,989 of record CM016617.1, read on the forward strand.
GATAGGTGAAGATAGGTTGATGAACGGCACACCAAATGAAATTTGGTGATAAGTTCAAACAAGTCGAAGACGCCACAAGCAAAGCTTGATAAGTCTAACGAAACTTGTACGAAAACGAAGAGGAGATAAACTCACTCAAATGAACAAGGTTCTTAAAATTTCATTCATCCAAATTCTGTGTTTACAAATGACAAGGAACCACCTATTTATAGGATATGTGGTTACCGGGCTTACAATTGTTTCTCAGCTCTTATGCTCTTCAAGAATTTAAATTCATGAAGGTGTTGTCCAATTAAAAAAAAAAAGAATCTAGCAATAAAATATTTATCCCAATGCTCCTCCTTGCCGTCCCATTTTCTACCAACAACAAATGGGCTTCATTATTATATTCAAGTCAAATTATCCCATTTGGCTATGCCTCCACTCAAGTGAATTTTAAGTAATGTTTTGGCTGTACATTCACCTTCATTTCCATCCAAATCAATTAGAAGAATGTGGCCCTTATCAAGTCATTATTTAATTCAAAGATGGATAAACCCCACACTCCATTTATTTTCAATTTAAAATCCCTTCCTTCAAGCACCATCCTCTGCCGTCCATGCTAGGTGTCATCTTCAAAAAAAAAAATCAATTCTCCTCTTCTTAGTGCCGCATGCTCATCTTATCAATGCCATTGTTCTTGATTAAATTATTCCAATTTAGGAAGTGTTGTGCCGTCCACTATTTCTTCCATGCTTGGTTTCCATTATGCTATTATTTTATTCAACCAACACCACAAACATGCTTCCATACTCCATATACCAAGCCATGCCGTCCAAGCTTTCATCCATTAATCCCACCTTTTGCCGTCCAAGTAAATTTATTCCACTAAGCAATTGCACATTTTTTTTAATTCATTTACCACATGTTCTTTCATCTTCATATAGTTCAATTCACGTGGTGCCTTCCATTTGCATTCTCTTGCCACCAAAATGCACTTGCCCATCATGGATTATTTAATTCTCATGCTTGCATTTTAAATCACAATGTGTGCCGCCCAATCCCTTGAAAACCTGCAGTAAATTTAAATCAACTCATTAGTTCATTATATCAGCATTTAACGGGAGCAACTAGCCATTATAAATTCGGCAAAAAAAAGGTCATATAGACATCTTAAATTCGGCACACTAGAGGACATATTAAACACATGTTTCAACTAGGATATTTTAATCATATGAAATAAATCTAACATATTTAATATGATACTAATTATTTGGCAAATTAATTTGCTATAGAAAATCAATTAAATAAATTAAGATGTTTAATTCATTTAATTAAATTCAGCAATTTAATTTTCAACAACTTCAAAGACTCTATTTATTTAAAGCAATAAAAATTAAAAATTTGGCGTCGAGCTTCGTCAACCTAAAAATTCGTGGGTGCCCCGGGCGTGCTCGTATCATCCCCTCCCTCTTCAAGACGATTCGTCCTCGAATCGACCCGTTGGTTGTCCGTACAAAATTCCTTGCTCGTCTTTCCTCGATCAAACGGGACGGATAATAAGCACGATACCTGAAAAGGATAACCAAGAATTAGCAAGATCCGGTTCAAACAAAATTGCAATCCGGATATGGGCATCACAAGACAAATAGTTTTCAAGCAATCAAGCATAAATACATTATCATACAAAATGACCAAGGCCTTGTCAAAATTTTGAAACAAAAGTGGATAAGCTTCAAAACATGCACAAGATTTAAATGTATTCCACAAGTAAAAATAAACATGTGAATAACACATCAAATGATAGATATAGTCGTCAAAAGCAAGTAATGAAGAAAATGCATATGGCACCTGAAATTGAACATTCAAACCTTGCTTTGTATTCGCACATGAATAAAAATGATCAAACACAAAATTCTTTTTGTCTTCTTTTAAAACAAATAGACCATTAATAAACAATATAGGGCATTCAAATAATTCAAGATCTAAATGCTTTACAAAATGGCAGTCATCATTATGAACTCTTTCAACATCTAAAATGAACAAAAATGTTTCAACAAATGCTTCATGACACTTATCGAAAACAATTATCTTTTTGTCAAGAATTAAAACAGATAGTCCATTATCCAACAAGATAGAACAATGAAGAACATCACGTTTTAAAGATTTTACAAGAGTGGATTCAGCAACGTGATTCTTGTCAACATCCAAAGAAAACAAAATGGGTTCATAGGGTTCAAGTGTCTTACCTTTGGGTGTTGAAAGACAGAAATCGACTTTACCTTTACGGGCAGTATGGCAAAAGTCATTCTTACCTTGCTTGTCTTCACAAGCTGAAAATCGAAGATCGAATTTTCGTTGCTCGATCAAGACGAACCTTCTCTCCTCGGGCAAGTAATGTAGTCGATGCTTTATTCGCGAATCAATATTTTTCAAACAAGATGGGAACTCCATGTACACGAATTGCATATACAAACACAAAATTTGCTTAAGGAACGAATAAAAACTGAAAACAAGGTTGACAAAATTCGTTACCTTATTTAGAAACCAAGCATCAAGAATATAGAAATCTTTCAAACTTACCGGATGATACTTGAGTTTTCCACAAAACAAATTGAAACATATGCCCGATTTATGAGACTTAGGTTCCGAAAAATCAATCACGTTAGACAAATAAGAATTATGTACGTTCAAGATAAAGCGATCAAAACTCTTAACATATTTCAAAATGTATTTACAAAAACTCAACGATTTCATATTAGACAACGAACTAATCTCGTAATATCTACAATCAAACAAATTGGGGTTAGAAGAAAAATCATCTTTATACAAAAAATTTGATGCTTCAAAACGCTTACCTTCCTTACCTTTTTTAATCAAATGGAAACGTCGTTCTTCCGGGAGGTATTGGAATGGGTATTCGTCATTTGGCTTCTCGAAAACCTAAAAAGAAGAAATAGAACAAGTACACTCTTCAAGTGGGTTAATTAATTCAACACTCATCTTTTCTCGCTCTTCTTGTTCTTTTGTTTCTTTTTCTCTCACAAGCTTTTTTCTTTTCCTTTCAAATTTCTCTTTCTTTTCTCTCTCTTTTTCTTGTTCTTTTTCAATGATGTTCTCAATGGCCCTTTCAAGCTTTCTCAAAACTTGCTCATTGTCTCTCTTTCTTGCCTCTTTTCTTTCTATTTTTATTTCTTTTTCCTTTTCTTTGCTTCTATTACATGAAGTTACAAAAGAATCATAAGAATTTCCAAAAGAAGAAAGATTATTTACGGATGAATCACGATAATTTCTTCGGGAAGAATACTCCAAAGACGCTTTCTTGGAAGTTTCTGAATGAATATATCGATCAACTCGCGTGTTTTCTTGGAGGGAATAAGAATCATGACATGTACCACTTCTAGAATAATCTTTCATGGGTGAATACCGTTTCGAACTTCTTGAGGAATAAGAATTTCGATTACAGTCTCTTCTCGAATATTCTTCGAAAATGTGTCTTCGGGATGATCTTGACTCCGTCCTTCGACTTGAAGAAAGTTGATCTCGTTGGTCTAGTTCCTCGATCCGATCCAAGTTCTTTTCCAACTTGTTTATGGCTCTTCGCACTCCATTCAACAAGTATTGGTAATCATTGGTTGAGAACTCTTCTTGAGACATATTTATTGCTGAAAAAGAAAACTATTATAACCAAGGGAAATAAACCGAAAAAAATTAAAATACCTTACCACAAAATCTCACAAGTCACTCACAAAAAAAAATTTCGCTCACACTCATGTTTCACTCGTATAAGGTTTTTTTTTTAATGAATCACTCGTGCCTTTTACCACTCAATCTCGTCTCACAAATTCGTACTTTGTTTTGAAAGACTTATTTGTGGCTTGAGGGTCGTCTTCAAAATTGGTACAAGGGAAAATGATATTATGGGGTGGAGGTCGGCTGAAAAAATTTTTTTCGGTATAGTGCCGTTGTGGTGAAGAAGGGTGGCTTGAAGATCGGGAAAGAAGTAATGAGACAAGACTTGCAAACTTCACACTTTTTTTTTATTTAAATTCTCTCTTTTTTTATCTCTTTTTTTTTTGACCTTTCGTATTTCTCCTTTTTTTTTGAACTTCAAAGATACTATAATGAAATACAAGAAACAAAAATTACAACTTGAAATTTTTTTTTGATTTTTTTGCGAATTTTTTTTAACTTACGAACCTAATTCCGGCTTCACGATGGTCGTCGGTAGTCCTAGTTTTGTAGCTCTGATACCAAATGATACGGGCCAGCTCGGGGTGAGTCGAAATGTATACGGGTTGCCCAATCGTCTACGAGGAGGAATCAAGCCTTCGGAAAATAATCAAAAAATATAAATGAGTTTTCGGAAGCTTTAATTAAAATAAATAGGAGTTGGTTCGGTTTGATAAAATAAAATAGACAAAAGGATAATTGGATGGAGATGGATAAAAGAACTTAAACGAGAAGCGATTCAACACTAAAGAGTGTCACCCCGGGTTCTATAATATTTAAGGTGGATAAATGGAATTGATGATGGAAATGGAAATACGAACTTAACTTAAGAAAGATTCAACACTATATAACAGTGTCACCCCGTTTCTATGTGTTATAAATAGATAAACATCTTAATTTATTTATAAGGTGTTATAAATAGATAAATGATGTATGCTATGTTAATTGTTTTTATGTGCCTTAGAGAGCATATTGGATTGTTTTAAATAATTTGAATTGTTGGATTGAGGTGCTAGTTGTGGCATATTGGTTGTATGTTTGTAATTGATTGAATAAGTTATTGTAGGCTATTTGTGTACCTATATGTATCTATGAGCTAAGATGTAAATTTGGGCATGAAATGAACTTCTGAATTTGGGATTTTGACCATCTAGGTAAAAGTATTGATACTGGGGATCAAGGTATCGATACTTGATCAAGTGAACAGTGTTTTGAAAATGACAGAATGCTTAAATTGTATCGGTACCAATTATAATAACAATACCTACCATAAAAGTATTGGTATTTGTTTCTTTTGTATCGATACCTAGTTCTAAAGTTTTAAAAATTTAGATTGGCCCTTAATCATGCTCGAATTTGTTAAACTATGTTTGTATGCTCGATTTATTCCCTGCTTTACTAATAACTTCTATTATGCACAAATTTGGATTAATTTGATGATTTTAATTGAACTCAATTTTATAATTTGTGTGTGAATATTCTGGTGTTTGTTGTAGCATCCTATAACTCAGGTATGGCAATCGAGCCTGGTGAGGGGTTTTACATTATATGCTTGATTTATTATAAGATGTAATATATGTGTATACTCACCTTGTTGGTATGTGATTGTCATGTTTAGGCAAAGCTGTAAAGCTAGTATTTTATCGAATTAAGATGTAATTTGAGGTAAGTTGTTGTTTAAATACCTGTGAACTTACTAAGCATTCGATATGCTTACCCCTATTGTTTCCCTTTTCCCTGTAGATTGCCAACTTACGAAACGTGTCTAGCAGATTGTTGAGGAGCTCACATTATCCTATTAATGATCCAGTAGTCTCTCTATCATTTAAAACTCAGTTTGTGGCATGTACATAGGGTTAATATATGTGTTTATTTTGGATATGGTTTTGATTTGAACCTTGTGAGTGCTTACCTTTGGAATTTTAATGGTTATATTGAAATGCATATATGATGGTAATGTGTTAAATGACTTATGAAGCACTTGAATGACAATTTGGTAGTCAATTAGTATGACCAAATTGTTAGTATGCTTGATTAGAGAATTGGTATGGTTTCCTGATGTTTTGGAAAAGTTTGAATTGTATGATAGGCTAGTTGGTATTGGGATTGGTATTTGTTGTTGTGAATTGGTTCCAAATGATGGCATATTGGTTGTTTTGGTACTATGATGAGATGATCTTAAACTACATTCAATGGTAAGTTTCAACATGATTAGGCAAGATAACATTATGGTATGATATGACGATGGCATGAGATGGTTAAGTACATGTTTATTAAGTTGAACTTAATTTAAAATTATGTTAAATTGAGACATGTTAGATAATCTGAATTCAACAATGATAAATGAATGTTTGAGAATACTTTTGGATTGGTTTTTTATAGGTTTAGATGTACATGTATGCACCAAATGAGCTAAAGGTTTGGCTTGACCTGAAATAAGTACTAAATATGTCAAAATTTACCAAAAACAAGGTCCTCATCTCGTAATACCCCTTGTCGCAACATTGGCGGATAGATTATGATGTCGTAACATTGTAACTGTAACATCCCAAAAATTAGGGGTTCGTAATTTTTGCATAATTGCATGTCGTGCTTGCTCAGTGATCGCTGCAAATCAGAGCTTTAAATATTTATAAAAGAATGACCAAACCTAGAGACTAACTCTAACAACGATATTAAGGCAAGTGTACCTATCGAACAGTAGTATAGCTTAGGCAAGACCGGTTATCAAACCAAAGGAACTAGAAGTATTAATACTCACTTTCTTCTTATTATTTAGCCTTATAGTTAGAGTGAAGATTTCTTTTAAACTAAAGTGACGACAACTAAACTAAGGACACAAAGACAAGAAGACAAATTGGAGAATAACTTTGAAGAAAAACTCAGTTGATTTCGACAGTACCTTCGGAAAGAATCCACCTAGACTTCACTTATTATCTAACCCTAAATTATATGATTTCTTTACTTAGCTTGATCCGTAAAACTCCCTAACCTATATTAAACCCTCTCTCGAGGCGAATAACGTCTAACCCTAGGTTAATCAGTGGAACTCTCATTCGCTTATAATAACCCCCTAGGATAGCAGTAAATCGATCAATGGACTCCCATATTAGGTTTCACCCTAATCTGGCAAAATCTCGTAACCCTATCTCTAGGCGTTCGATCAACTCCGCTTAATTATGTTAGATCTCCTCTTAGGCAGGGTCTATTCCTCCTCCACCTAAGCACATTAGATTTGGATTAAGTAACACAGTTAAGAACAAACTAAGTAATTTATCATATATCTTAAAAATCAAATAATAAAATCCATCTAGGTTTTATCCCCTTTAGGTATCTGAGGGGTTTAGTTCATAATGAATAAGCAAAACATCGCAAGAGAAAAGATAAAACAAAACATAAGCAAACCCTAAAACCCCCTGAAGGAATTGAAGGAGAATCCCGTCGTCTTGAGTATAACTTTGGCTTCTTGGGATGGATCAACTGGCTATCCTCGCGTTATTCCCTAACTTTGACCTTCTCGGCTTGGCTCCTTGGCCTCGCTTTCGCCCCTTTCAAAGGTGGTACTAGGGGGATATTTATAGGCTCTCGGAGTGCGATTCTTTCTCCCTAAGTATCCTTTTCCGACTGAAATTGCTCTTTCCAGCGACAGAGGCATGGCCATGGCACACGCCCGTGTGGATTGAGACGTGACCGTGTTCGGATTTCTAACTTCACGTACGACCGTGTGTGACGGAGTTGAGGCCGTGCTCTAGGTGTTCGTCGAGGAACGGCCGTGTGTGCTTGATACGGGCCGGCTCGGGGTGAGTGAAAACGTATACGGGTTGCCCAATCGTCTACGAGGAGGAATCAAGCCTTCGAAAAATAATCAGAAAATATAAATGAGTTTGCGGAAGCTTTAATTAAAATAAATAGGAGTTGGTTCGGTTTGATAAAATAAAATAGACAAAAGGATAATTGGATGGAGATGGATAAAAGAACTTAAACGAGAAGCGATTCAACACTAAAGAGTGTCACCCCGGGTTCTATAATGTTTAAGGTGGATAAATGGAATTGATGATGGAAATGGAAATACGAACTTAACTTAAGAAAGATTCAACACTATATAACAGTGTCACCCCGTTTCTTGTATCGTTAAGGTGGATAGGTGAAGATAGGTTGATGAACGTAACACTAAACGATATTTGGTGATAAGTTCAAACAAGCCGAAGACGCCACAAGCAAAGCTTGATAAGTCTAACGAAACTTGTACGAAAACGAAGAGGAGATAAACTCACTCAAATGAACAAGGTTCTTAAAATTCCATTCATCCAAATTTTGTGTGTACAAATGACAAGGAACCACCTATTTATAGGATATGTGGTTACCGGGCTTACAATTGTTTCTCAGCTCTTATGCTCTTCAAGAATTTAAATTCATGAAGGTGTTGTCCAATTAAAAAAAAAAAAGAATCTAGCAATAAAATATTTATCCCAATGCTCCTCCTTGCCGTCCCATTTTCTACCAACAACAAATGGGCATCATTATTATATTCAAGTCAAATTATCCCATTTGGCTATGCCTCCACTCAAGTGAATTTTAAGTAATGTTTTGGCTGTACATTCACCTTCATTGCCGTCCAAATCAATTAGAAGAATGTGGCCCTTATCAACTCATTATTTAATTCAAAGATGGATAAACCCCACACTCCATTTATTTTCAATTTAAAATCCCTTCCTTCAAGCACCATCCTCTGCCGTCCATGCTAGGTGTCATCTTCAAAAAAAAAAAAAATCAATTCTCCTCTTCTTAGTGCCGCATGCTCATCTTATCAATGCCATTGTGCTTGATTAAATTATTCCAATTTAGGAAGTGTTGTGCCGTCCACTATTTCTTCCATGCTTGGTTTCCATTATGCTATTATTTTATTCAACCAACACCACAAACATGCTTCCATACTCCATATACCAAGCCATGCCGTCCAAGCTTTCATCCATTAATCCCACCTTGTGCCGTCCAAGTAAATTTATTCCACTAAGCAATTGCACATTTTTTTTAATTCATTTACCACATGTTCTTTCATCTTCATATAGTTCAATTCACGTGGTGCCTTCCATTTGCATTCTCTTGCCACCAAAATGCACTTGCCCATCATGGATTATTTAATTCTCATGCTTGCATTTTAAATCACAATGTGTGCCGCCCAATCCCTTGAAAACCTGCAGCAAATTTAAATCAACCCATTAGTTCATTATATCAGCATTTAAAAGGAGCAACTAGCCATTATAAATTCGGCAAAAAAAAGGTCATATAGACATCTTAAATTCGGCACACTGGAAGACATATTAAACACATGTTTCAACTAGGATATTTTAATCATATGAAATAAGTCTAACATTGTAACAACCCCAAACCCGGCCCATTCACTACGACCGAATCTGGTTGTGTCACTGGGGAAAGTCGGTTGAAAAGCTTTGTTAACTTAGCATAAAGCATGGAAGAATTTAATTTTTGAAAACCATGCTCATTTATTATCTTATGAAAAACTTTGAAGTTATAAAGTGTCTGAATAAAAACTATATTAAACATACACTTATAAGTAAGTTACAAAAATTAAAATCATTTTTACATAGAAACTCATATTAATTAAACCATAGTTAAAATAATACCAAAAATAATAAAATGGCCTTTATTACAACCCAATACTTAAAATGAAATACTTATATCAAAAACAAGCATAATATAATTAATCATCATCCTCGGCATGGGCCACCTTGTCCTCTCCGATCCCGGTCCAGCTTTATGCACTACCTGAAATGGTTAAAGGAAAAAGGTGAGTCACCAAGACTCAATTTGCCACCCTTTTTCCCGGATTAGCAAAATATCATATACAAACATGATCATCATGCATCCAATTAATATGCACCCAACCTAGCCATCCACAACACCTTTCTCTACCCCGTGTGGTACCAAACCACTGGTGGTGCCAAACCACTGGTGACGTATAGTCACAGATGTGATGCCAAATCACTGGAGGTGCCAAACCTCTGGTGTCCGAAGACACGATATCCGTCAATGTGGTGCCAAACCACTGGTGTCCCAAAGACACAATTGTGATACCAAATCACTGGTGACCGAAGTCACAAATCAATTGATGGGGCCAACCCATCGTGTGATACCAAATCACTAGCGTCAATCCCTCACTACCGCCTTGTGGGGCCAACCCACTGTGGTACGAAACCACGGGGACGAGACGCTGAGGTGCCAAACCTCTGGAGGTGCCAAACCTCTGGTGACCCAAAGTCACAAAGTGTGTTACCAAAACACTGGTGCCCGTCGGCACAAAATATCACTAAAAAATCCAAAATTTCCTAAGGCCTTCCCTACCTTCCAGGGTTCTCCAAACCCCCCCCAAAAACTTGCCCAAGCACAAAAGAAGCCTACCAACACTTGAGATATGCACTAAATGCATGACCCCTAAAACCAGGGTGTTACAATTCTACCCTCCTTAAAATAATTTCGTCCTCGAAATTGCTTGGCTAGACTAACGATCCACAACCTAACTCCCCACGCTACGCTATCGCTGCGCACTCTGATCTAACATCTTCCTAGGCATACTTACCCAGTCTATACCCAAGGTTCTAGATACTCTACTAACAATATAACCACTGCCAAAACAGTAACCAAAACAATAAAGAAATTCCAACCAAGAGAAGCTTACCCGCAGACACATCCGGCACATCACTATCCTCTTTCCGACGAACCAAAGCTTCACGACCTCGACCGAAACCATTTCCTCCATGGTTCAGACCACGACCTCTCGTCGCTTGCTGACCACCTCCGCCAGGCTGCACAAAACCTTGACCCACTGTCCGAGTCCTTTTCGGATCCAGGGGACAATGCCTAACCAGATGAGACTTGGATTGGCATCTGAAACATTCTCGAACACGATTCCAACACTCGCCCACGTGATACCTTCCGCACTGAGCACACGGATGATCTGGATTTCCTACAACTGACTTTGAAACACGAGCAGACGCCTCGACCCTCGGTCTTTTCTGAGACCTCTCAACCGATTCCGTCGATCCTGAGCTCCTCCTATTACGATTCCTTCCTCTAAATCCATTCCGCCTCTCAGCCCTTTTGACTTCCTCAGCTATCGGAGCTTCTTCCACGAAAATAGCGATACCACTGACCACATTGGCTCCTGCCACTTGCTCAGGCACCCGCAGCATAGCCTGCGATACTGCGTTATCTCCCCCGATCTGATCCGGCTGCTCAGTCCCAACAGCTGGTGATGGCACAACGCTCTCTTTCCCAACCAGTTCCGATACTGCCATCCTGCCTCTACCACGTCCACGAGAATTGCGACCACGCCCCCTAAAACTCATATCTAGCGCCTCGATTTAGTCTGTTTAAAAAGTTTTATGCATTAGAAATTCTTGTTTCACTGTTTTATCCACGAGCAATTTTATGCACTGAAGTTTCCGAGAGTAGTTCTTTCGAGCAACCAAAGTTTCATTCCCTACCCAGGGGTAAATTCGTCATTTTCCTATAGGGATATATCGGTAATAACTCAGGGTCAATTTTGAAAATAGTTTTCCAACTTAAAGATATTTCACAATTTACAAAATCTCGGGGTCACTTCGAACAATTTGTTTTTCAAACCAGATGTGTTGTAAAAATTTCAGAAAACAGGGTTATTTTCTGTAATTTTGGAAATCATGGGCATTTTCGTAAATTCTCCCAAATCGAAATATCACAATATTTCACAAAATAGGACTTTCTGATATTTGATAAAATAGGAATATTTCCATAAAAGTCGAAAGAAATTTGAAAATTTAGAAACCAAGGCGTTTTGGTAATTTTATCAACCAGGGGTATTTTCGTAAATTTTCACAAACCAGGGTATCTGAATATTTTGAAACCGCAAAATTTTGGTATTTTGTAAAGTAAAAATCATTTTATCAAAAGTTGAGGGTAGTACGGAAATTTTATAACACAAGGGTATTTTTGTAATTTTGCCACTAGGGGCATTTTAGTAATTTTATAAATCAAAAAAAACATCTTTCAAAATCAGATTTAGGGTTTTACAAACCAAAGGGGTAAGTTTGAAAAATTTTAAACAGAAGGTTTTGAAAACAACAAGGCTAATTCCCTTTCGGGTTTTAATAACCGGTTTAGCCTATGAACAAGTCCTCTTGGTTAAGGTGAACCGTAGCTACGCACCAGGTAGGATTCAAGTAAAGAGGAGGTGAGTCGCTAGGACTGCTTAAATACCAAGCTCTTACTGAATGCCACTCCTAGACATGCGTACAGTGGTTGCCACACCTTAACTCGGCGACTTACTTCACAGGTTTGTTTAATAATCAATTAAAGTCTTTATGCACATGTTTGAGTAAACTAATCCTAGGGTCCAATAGTCCTACTATCCTAATCTACGAGCCCAAACTAAGCCTATAATAAATCATACAAACAAAACACTTCAAGAGCTAGAAGTACTTACCTGGTGGACTTCGGGCCGGAGACACAGGTGCCATGCCAGAATAACCTGAAAACTTTTTATAAAAGCCCACATTTCGAAAAGCCCATTTTGAAAACTGTTTCGGGTCCAAAACCCTCAAAGCCAAGTTTTGAACCGGGCTCTGATACCAAACTATAACAACCCCAAACCCGGCCCATTCACTACGACCGAATCTGGTTATATCACTGGGGAAAGTCGGTTGAAAAGCTTTGTTAACTTAGCATAAAGCATGGAAGAATTTAATTTTTGAAAACCATGCTCATTTATTATCTTATGAAAAACTTTGAAGTTATAAAGTGTCTGAATAAAAACTATATTAAACATACACTTATAAGTAAGTTACAAAAATTAAAATCATTTTTACATAGAAACTCATATTAATTAAACCATAGTTAAAATAATACCAAAAATAATAAAATGGCCTTTATTACAACCCAATACTTAAAATGAAATACTTATATCAAAAACAAGCATAATATAATTAATCATCATCCTCGGCATGGGCCACCTTGTCCTCTCCGATCCCGGTCCAGCTTTATGCACTACCTGAAATGGTTAAAGGAAAAGGTGAGTCACCAAGACTCAGTGTGCCACCCTTTTTCCCGGATTAGCAAAATATCATATACAAACATGATCATCATGCATCCAATTAATATGCACCCAATCTAGCCATCCACAACACCTTTCTCTACCCCGTGTGGTACCAAACCACTGGTGGTGCCAAACCACTGGTGACGTATAGTCACAGATGTGATGCCAAATCACTGGAGGTGCCAAACCTCTGGTGTCCGAAGACACAATATCCGTCAATGTGGTGCCAAACCACTGGTGTCCCAAAGACACAATTGTGATACCAAATCACTGGTGACCGAAGTCACAAATCAATTGATGGGGCCAACCCATCGTGTGATACCAAATCACTGGCGTCAATCCCTCACTACCGCCTTGTGGGGCCAACCCACTGTGGTACGAAACCACGGGGACAAGACGCTGAGGTGCCAAACCTCTGGAGGTGCCAAACCTCTGGTGACCCAAAGTCACAAAGTGTGTTACCAAAACACTGGTGCCCGTCGGCACAAAATATCACTGCCCCCTCCACTCGTACAACCCACATCAATTACTAACATGCATTTTATCAGAAAATATGCCATTATACTTGTCAAGCAACGTACATATGGTTTATCAACAATCAAGTATCATAGCACACATACCAGATACACCATGCTTACCAAAAGCATCATAATGAAACCTCATAACAGAGACTTACCTGCCCCCTTGTCTCATTCCTTAATGATATTTAATCCACCTTTCCATGGATCCAAACAACACACATTATAAGCACATTTATTAATAGAAAAGTGTGTGTATGAACACACCTGCAAGCCTTAATCGAAGAACCAAACTAAGACCCTTGATAGCCTCGATAACCTTGCTCCTAAAATCGATCAAACAAGAGATTAGCATCCTAGGCCATACGGCCAAAACAGAACATACCAAAAGGATCAACGCTTGAAACCCAAGACCTACCTACACGCTTTTGAACACTAGCCAACACCAAGTGCTCTTGCTTCACCTGCTCACAACGGCAACCAACCCATCATAATAGCCTACGGCCTAAACAATTACCAACCGAATAGACTGTTAAGGCAATCACTTACCACTACTTACCAACGATCAACCAAAGAACAGAGGCTAAGCTTGACTGCTTCAAATCCTGGATATCCTATGCCAAAACGATTCCAAACAAAGATCAACATACTTCCAAATAAAAGCCAAAACCAACACTTACCCCTTGTAGATGTCGACAGAGAACAGAGGCCTAACCATAAAACATTCGGCCTTACCTATATATCTTCTCCAAGGCTTGAAATCACAACCCAAACGCAATCCACACCACCCTTAGATTCGGCCAAAGAACAAAACAAAAAGGGAAGGGAAGATTCGACCAACACTAAAATCAAATGGAAGAGAATATTCGGCTAGATCCTTTAGAGGGTTGAAACAAAAGGAAAAATAATCCAAGGAGAAAAAGAATCGGCAATGGAGATTAGCAATGAGAGGGAAGGTTCGGCTTTGTACGAAAGAAAACAAAGAAGAAAGCTAAGGGAGAGTAAGTGTTTCGGCCATGGGTAAAAAGAAAGCCATCAAGCAAAAAGACAAAACCAAGTGTCTTTGTATTCAAGAGAACATTCGGCCACCACAACATTAAAGAACAAATGTAGCTTTCGACAAAAAAATGAAGGTTACTAAGGGTTTCGGTATAAAATGAAAACAAAGAGAGAGACACTATGAAAAATCGGCTTTGGTACCCACAACTAAGGCTGGCCGAATATACCCAAAAATGCTAGAAAAACAAACAGCATTCTCCCCTCCTTAACACCTCCAAAAACCGGCCACACACCCACTTGAAGATTCCCACAATCGGTCACCTTCTGAAAACACTCCAAGCCACAAATTTGAATTATACAAATCCCTCATTTTACTCTATTTTATCCCTTCAACACCCATTCAAACTAACTAAAATAATCCATAATTATCTAAAATAATAAAATAACAAAAGCCACCAACCAGCCGAATTTAAAAACTAAACAACCTTAGCTTAATCTTTATCTAATTGGGACTCCCATGTGCCGTCCAACACCCTCAAGTCTGCTGCCCAAAAAGAATAAAAAAACTCCAAAATGCAACTCCCTTGGTTCGAACCTGGAACCAAACCGCTGCACACCTCTCCTTCAACGCCCCAGGCCACTCGGCTACAATGACTTTCATGCTATAAAGCCCCCCACTTAATTTTTAAACCCTTCTTACTCCAGCCCATAACCGCATATAAAAATAAAACACGCCCAAAATACTGCTCCAGCCCTCGAACCCGCGCCCTTTCACTCCACCAGCGCCTAAATGCCGCACGGGAGCCACTTGGCCAAGTTGCTGCTTGTGCCAAAGACACGCCTCAGCTTCTTTTAAGACTTCCTTCCCTATAACGCCAGTACCCAAAAATATTAAAACCCCTTGTTGCCGCCTGGACTCGAACCCAGGCCCTCAATGGCGTCCTCCCCAAGCTCTTAAGCCGCGCACGGAGGCCACTTTGCCAATGCCTTTCTTGTGCCAAAAATTACCGAAAATTATTCTTAAGGCCTCCCTTGGCCCAATTCCCCTTTTTTTTTTCACTAAAAAATCCAAAATTTCCTAAGGCCTTCCCTACCTTCCAGGGTTCTCCAAACCCCCCAAAAACTTGCCCAAGCACAAAAGAAGCCTACCAACACTTGAGATATGCACTAAATGCATGACCCCTAAAACCAGGGTGTTACAAACATATTTAATATGATACTAATTATTTGGCAAATTAATTTGCTATAGAAAATCAATTAAATAAATTAAGATGTTTAATTCATTTAATTAAATTCAGCAATTTAATTTTCAACAACTTCAAAGACTCGATTTATTTAAAGCAATAAAAATTAAAAATTTGGCGTCGAGCTTCGTCGACTTGAAAATTAGTGGGTGCCTCGGGCGTGCTCGTATCAGTGCTTTGGGCCAGGCCGTGTCAATTTTGTGCTAAGGCCCATTTACTCCGTTTTAGGCCCGTTTTGTGTTCTTTTCATCCTTGGGTGCTTTCTTGGGTATAAGACATGAAAAGAAAGGGTTAAAAGCACCTTTTTATATAAAACAAGGAATAAATCATCCAAAGGCATATTATATATGGGATTAAAATATGTTACTTTTACGCTTTATCAAATACCCCCACACTTAAGCTTTTGCTTGTCCTCAAGCAAAATTCTCAACTCACAATTAAAATGAACTTTCCATGATCTATAATTCTTATCAACCATGTCTTATCCTAATTCATAGAGATTTCATACATGGATAATTTGATTCAAAGAATCCTAAAGATACAAACGAGATAAGTCATAATTTTGTACCTTGAAAACATAGGTGTCTTCCCTCTTTTAAAATAACTACCTTTTCAATTCAAAACCGACAAGGATTGATATCCTCACTTAGGATTCACTCAAATCACTCTAAAGTGTTTAAAGTTCAAAAAAAGATCGCTCATAAGTCGAACCTGAAAAGTTAATCCCATAGGCTTGCCTGAAAATTAAATCTCCACCACTGTAAAATGAGATGATACACAAATCAAAAGGTCTTTAGCAGGGTTGTAACGGGGCTTAGGTTAAGGGTATGGATAAAGGCTGAATTAGAAGGTTAGAATCGAGACTGACCTGAAAAATTACCTAACTAGAAAAATGAACTAATCCTAAATAATTTCATCAATTGAAAACTAATAATACGAGCTTCTTCTTCTTCCTTTTCTTTTTCAAGATTTGAGATTTAAACATGTAAGCTTACTAATAATGAATATACTTCATTTTTTTTTTGAACAAATCAATAATAATAACGAACTTTAACAACTGAAATAGAGAACATAGTTAGGTAACTGCTCAAAATCAAATCTCGACAAAAAGGGTAGTTAAAAAGAACGGTGATAACAAATACAAAGGGTTTTGGGTTAATGTTAGTAGGTAAGTCAATGAAAAGGGTTGTTAGGCTTAAATGGGGCTCAGTAGGGGTTAATTGTGGAGGTAGGCTTTTTAGTGGAGTGAGTGGGTTAAAACCTAGGTGCCTTTATCATCCGGTATATCAAATCATAGGTGTGGTCTCGACAAGTATAATCAATGCAAGTTCTAGAATAACAAATTAATGTTGACACACTCATAATCAATAAAGTGAGCAAGAAAAAATGTATGCTCTATAAGGCTCAAGATCTCACAAAAATTATGGGTTTTTGATGTCAACCTTGTAAATTTCAAACTTCAAGGTAACATTTAGATTCAGGTAGACAACCTAAAAATTTTAAATTTCTGAAAAATAGACTTATCATGTTCGATTCTCTAGTTACCTTCAAATTTAGTAATCAATGCACAATTATCAATGACTTAATCCAAAACATATCAACAAAGATCATAAATCATAGGAAATTTCATTCTAATCATAATATGAGAGACTTTACTTTTGAACAAGGCATAATTCAGGGATTTTCAAATAATACTATAGTTAACCCCCCCACACTTAAGATGTACATTGCCCTCAATGTACAAAGATAGATGATAGCAAAATAATCATAAAAATCATAAGATGGGGAGAGAAGTGAAACTTCCTGAATTTTGGATGAAGTCAATGAAAAGAAATCGGATAGGATTGGAGGTGAACGTGGGGAAGCGTCTCGAACCGTTTGAAATTGAATCCTCGAAGCAGCCAGTCTGATTTTATTGTATCCTAAGCTATATCTAAATATCATAAAGAATAAGAAGAAGAAAATAAAATAAAATAAAGTAAAAAAATAATGAAATGAAATTAAAATTAAAATAAGAATAAAAATGAATAATGGAAAATGAAAGACAACTAGAAAAAGGGAGAATGAGGGTTAAATAGAGATGTAGCCCGTGTTTTGGGATTTTGAATTTTGGGTACGTTCGAGCACGGCCGTGGGTGTTGTGGCACGCCCGTGTCTTTCTTCACACGGTCATTTAATACGGGCGTGCTCCTTCCATGTTCAATAAGTCAGAATGTTGGCACGGTTGGAAGGCACGGCCGTGTTTAGCCCGTGCTTAACAAGTCAATAACCTTGCACGGGGCGTCGGCACGGGCGTGGACTATTATCGTTACCTGTGTTGGGAAAAGAATTTTTTCTATGTCGTGCATGGCTACTGGCACGCCCATGGTTCATCTCCTGGCTTCCACACAGCCACGGGCACGCCCGTGTGTAAGGCCGTGTGGCCTAAAAATCTGCTCTTTTGTTAGTTTTTGGTTAGGTGCTAAAAGAAAAGAAATAAAAAATAGAAATAAAAAATAAAAATAAAAAATGTAAAAATGGGGTTAGTGCTCGGGTTGTCTCCCAAGAAGTGCTCGTTTATAGTCTTAAGCTAGACTTTACCTCTCATTCGTATGGTCATGGTGGTTTGAGGAGGTGAAAATCCTTTCTCATGCGATCACTTTGGTTATGGATATATAGTTTAAGTCGAGTAATATTTACCTCAAAAGTGTCGAATTTAGGATTGCTTACCTCGACTGTGCCGTATAGGAAGACATTAAGCACCTCAAAAGTGATTTCTTCATTTGTTTTGAGGTCTGAATTGGTGATTCGAGGGTCTTCCTTATTCAACAATACATGATCCTCTATTTTGATGTGATTTGTTGTTCTTATCAGCTTGTTTGGGGTCTCCTTCAGTTTCACTTCGTGCGGCTCCTGTTCCTCTCTGATTTGTGTTTCCTGCTCTTTTAGTTTGTCAACCCTAAGGCTTTGTTCCTTATGTGTTTCTTCTTTGTTGGCACGAGGTCTAAGATCTAGCTCAGTTAAGTGATTTCGTGATGCTTCCTGTAAAGAAGGTTGAACCTGTAACACCCTGGTTTTAGGGGTTAGATTTTTGGTGCTTAGCTCAGGTGTTGGCACACTTCAGTGTGTGGTTGGGTGAGTTTTAGGGGTTCTGAGAACCCTAGGTAGTGGTGGAATGATTTGGAAAATTTTTAGTTTTAGGGGTTAAAAGGGGAGCTTGGATAGAGGGGGCCTTAAGAGAATTTTTGGTGGAGTTTTGGCACAAAGATTGGTGTGGCAGAGTGGCAGGGAGGCGCCACATAAGGCATGGAGAAGTGACGCCTCAGGTAGCTGGAGGGGGGTCTCAGGTTCGATTCGCAAGGGCAGCAGGAGGGCCCTTGTTTTTGCGTCATTTTGGTAAGGTGTTGGACGGTTTTTGGAGGCTTAAAAGATGGAGGAAGACTTGGTCTTCTCTTTTTGAATTTGGCTAGGAAGGGGGGTTGTTGGGTGGACTCATTCAAATCTTTTTGAATGGATGTTAGGGAGGTGATTTAGGAGAGATTTGAGGGATTTTGTGGGGAGGTTGAGTAGTGGCCGAATTTTGTTTTCTTTAGAGGGGGAGCTTGGCCGAATGTTATAAATAGGGGGGAGTGCTCACCTTTTTACTTTTCACCATTTGTGCTCCCTTGTCGAATTTTTGTTCCCCCATTTCCTTTGGTTGCCGAAACCTCCATTGCTAGCTTCCCTTTTTCCTTCTCTTTTAAACCCTTAGCCGAACCACCCACTCTTTCATCTCTCCTTTCTCTCATTTTGTGCTAAACCGAAAACACACCCCCACACCTTTCTTTCCCTCTTCTCAAACCTTTGGCCGGAACCCCTACTCCCTTTCCTTTGATTGTCTTTAATTGTTAGCCGAACCAACATCCCATCTCTGCCGTGTTCCTTTTCCCTTATTTTGGGAGCACCTTGGCCGAATTTTAGCTTAGACCTCTTTGGGTTTCGTTGCGATCGTTGTTGAAGGTATTCTGAGATTTTAAGGCTTTCGGTCTAGTCTCAGTAGTTAGCAGTCGGCTTGGTAAGTGGTGGTAAGGCTTTTTGGTAAGCTATGTATATGGTATTTTTATTAATCTAAGGTTGTTAAGTATATGATGCTAAGGCCGATTGTAGGGGGAGAAGAGCCTAACTCAGGAGATCTTTCGAGAGGCGATTAGTCAACGGTTGCAGAGGCATAAAGTAGCGTGTCAGGATTTGAGACATTTGTATCAATTAGGTGCGTAATCAATGCACTACTTCTCGGGTATTTGTTTACTAATGTGTTTATATATGCATGATGGGTGGTAGCCAATCTTAATGGCTAAGTGGTAAACACCACGGTTTGGGTAATTGGACGCCAGGTGACTATTTTGTGAAATTTATGTATTGTGATGTATATATATATATAATTAACATGTGATGTCCACTCTTATGTTATGATATGATCAGACATGTTGCATTTACACACATGGGAGGTGGATGGAATCGATGAAGGAAGAAGTGTACACATGATGTACGTGGTCTAATGTTAGCTCAGGCTACATTGGCGCTTGATGGTTAGCTTTGTGCTACCTCAAGGGAGATGTTGGCTAGGTGCCCATCTCGGCGGTTGATGGCTATGTGCATCACCGTAGACAGATTACGATATTGGGATCACTTTGGTTGATCGGTGGCTCAGCCACGGCCTTGAGCAGCGAGTTTGCCAAGGTAAGGATTATGGATCACGATGTGATCAGTGGTGGTTTATCCACGACCTTAGGCAGGGAGGCTGCTAAGGTTGGTGTTACGGTCGGACAATGGGTTGGGTTGAAATGCATTCTTGCATGATTTGTTCGAGGACTGTGTGGGTATGGGCCAAGCCCATACGTGCGGAAGTCTGTGTTTTGATTATGCACTGAGTCAGTGGACTCACTCTATTTTTCTTAACCATTTCAGGTGATGCGTAGATTGGACCGGGATCGGAGAAGAGACATGGTGGCCCATGCAGAAAGAGGAATTTAAATATTTTTAAGCTTATTTATATTAAGTATTTGGGTTTAAATATTGATGTAATAAGGGCCTTGTGATTTTTATTTAATTTGGGCCTTATAATTATTTTATTAGTATTTTTGGTACCATTTTATTTTTAATTTAATTATAACTTGGTAAGATTAAATTACTAGCTTTTAAAATGATTTTATTCTAATCTACTTATTCAAAGTATTCATAAGTTAATAAAGTGTTTTTAATATGGACATTTTTTTTTTGTACAATATCAAAGTTTTTCATGCAATATCAAATCAACATGGATTTTCAAAGGTTAATAAATTTACTGTTTTATTTTAAGTCTAAAAAGAATTTTTCCACCGTCTTTTCCGTAGTGACATAACCAGATTCGGTCGTAATGAATGGGCCGGGTTTGGGGATGTTACAGAACCAAATGATTATCAATAGAATTAATGTTCGTACCTTTATTACTCGATGTCCTAGCTGAGCCAAGAGCTTGAAGAGTGATGGTTTCGTCGTCTACACGAAGTGTGAGTTCACCGAATTCTTCCTCTGTGTGGTCTTTCTTTATTGCATCGGGATATGGCGCACGAGCTTGGTACTCTGTTTTTACCGGGTTTGGTAAATCATGGCTTACCTCAACCTTACCTTCACTTACCACAGGTTCTTGCCTTGGGTCAAATTCCACTAACAATTCACTGTTATGAGCTTGTACGGCTTGGGGCCCATGATTCGGCTCAGGTTTGTAGCCTTGTGGTGTTTCCTGTGGTGAAAGTTGAACAATTTGATTATCAACTGTATTTACTTTCTCACCTTCATCACTTGATGTCCTGGCCGAGTCAAAAGCTTGTAGACTGATTGATTCATCACCTACACGAAGAATGAGTTCTCATGTACCAACATCAATTTTAGTCCTGGCAGTTGCTAGAAAGGGTTTTCCTAAAATTAAAGGAATCGAATTGTCCTCATTCATGTCTAAGACAACAAAATATACTGGGAATATGAATTTATCAATTTTGATTAGAACATTTTCTATTATACCTCTAGGAATTCTGATAGTTTTATCAGTTAACTGAATGCTCATCCTAGTTTGTCTGGGTTTCCCTAGACCTAGTTGTTTAAACATTTTATAAGGCATAACATTGATGCTTTCCCCTAAATCAGCTAAAGCATTATCAATAGATAAACTACCAATTAAACATGGAATTGTAAAACTCCCTGTGTCTTTTTGCTTCTGCGGTAGTCTGTTCTGTAACATTGCTGAGCATGTTGCGTTTAATTCCACGTGGTGTTCCTCGTCTAATTTGCGTTTGTTTGTGAAGAGCTGTCTTAAAAATTTCCTCGAGTCTGGCGTCTGAAAAAGAGCTTTAAGAAGAGGTAAGTTAATATGTAATTTCTTTAAAAGTTTAAGAAACTTACCGAATTGTTCTTCTGAATCATCTCTTTTCATTACTTCGGGATAAGGTATGCTAGGTTGGTACTCTTTGAGTACCGATTTTGGCTTTTCTTGTGTTACCTCTGTTTTACCTTCGTCTACCTTGTTTTCTGGTATTGCATTGGGTTCATCTAACCCTTTACAGTCCTAAGCGGTGATGGCTTGATTTTACTCCTTAGGGTTAATCTCTGTGTTACTAGGTAGACGTCCTTGCGGTCGTTCTGACATTAGTTTTGCGAGTTGTTCGACTGCATTAGTCACTTCCTTGATTGACTTAGCAATTTCACTGAGCCGGCTCTCGTTGCTTTTGATTGCTCTATCAGTTTCTTAGAGATGTTCCTCGAGGGTTGGTTTCTTTTCTTGTAGATAGGGCTAATTTCGGAAGTTTTGAGAATGTGTTGAAAGTTTGAAGGAAGTTCCGATGTTTGGCTATTTTGATCATCCCACGAGAAATTGGGATGGTAACTCCAACCTGCGTTATAAGTGTCATTATGAAAATTATTTTGTGGTCTAGAATAGTTACCTGTATAGTGAGCTTGCTCGTTTTCCATGCCATATCTGTAGGGTGGGTACTCAGGATTCGCCACTCCTCCTAGATTCGAGTCATATTGCATTACTGAGTGTACCTGCGAGGAACTATACAAACCACCAATCTTTTTATTCATCATCTCTAGCTGGTTAAATAACCTGGTGACCACGTCGAGGGTGGAGACACTGGCGTTATTCATCATCTTTTTAGTCATATTGCATTACTGGCGTTGTCCTCATAACTTGCCACTGATAGTTATTTAGTGCCATCTCCTCTAAACTAAAATTACCTGTCAAAGCAAAGAAAAATTGGCAAAGTAAAAATAAAAAAATTGCAATAATAAAAAATGGCTAAAGTAATAAAAATTAAGCTTTCTTAATATTTTAGTTCCCCGGCAACGGCGCCAAAAACTTGATCGCTGCAAATCAGAGCAAAAAATATTTATAAAAGAATGATCAAACCTGGAGACTAACTCTGACAACGATATTAAGGCAAGTGTACCTATCGAACAGTAGTATAGCTTAGGCAAGACCGGTTATCGAACCCAAAGGAACTAGAAGTATTAATACTCACTATCTTATTATTATTTAGCCTTATAGTTAGAGTGAAGATTTCTTTTAAAATAAAGTGATGACACCTAAACTAAGGACACAAAGACAAGAAGACGAATTGGAGAATAACTTTGAAGAAAAACTCAGTTGATTTCGATGATACCTTCGGGAAGAATCCACCTAGACTTCACTTATTATCTAACCCTAAATTATATGATTTCTTTACTTAGCTTGATTCGTAAGACTCCATAACCTATTTTAAACCCTCTCTCGAGGCGAATAAAGTCTAACCCTAGGTTAATTAGTGGAACTCTCATTCGCTTATAATAACCCCCTAGGATAGTAGTAAATCGATCAATGGACTCCCATATTAGGTTTCACCCTAGTCCGGCAAAATCTCGTAACCCTATCTCTAGGCATTCGATCAACTCTGCTTAATTATATTAGATCTCCTCTTAGGCAGGGTCTATTCCTCCTCCACCTAAGCACATTAGATTTGGATTAAGCAACACAATTAAGAACAAACTAAGTAATTTATCATATATCTTAAAAATCAAATAATAAAATCCATCTAGGTTTCATCCCCTTTAGGTATCTGAGGGGTTTAGTTCATAATGAATAAGCAAAACATCGCAAGAGAAAAGATAAAACAAAACATAAGAAAACCCTAAAACCCCCTGAAGGAATTGAAGGAGAATTCCATCGTCTTGAGTATAACTCCGACATCTTGGGATGGATCAACTGGCTATCCTCGCATTATTCCCTAACTTTGACCTTCTCGGCTTGGCTCCTTGGCCTCGTTTTCGCCCCTTTCAAATGTGGTACTAGGGGGATATTTATAGGCTCTCGGAGTGCGATTCTTTCTCTCTAAGTATCCTTTTCCGACTGAAATTGCTCTTTCCAGCAACAGAGGCACGACCATGGCACACGCCCGTGTGGATCGAGACCTGACCATGTTCGGATTTCTAACTTGAGGCACAGCCGTGTGTGCTTTGGGCCAGGCCGTGTCAATTTCGTGCTAAGGCCCATTTACTCTGTTTTAGGCCCGTTTTGTGTTCTTTTCATCCTTGGGTGTTTTCCTGGGTATAAGACATGAAAAGAAAGGATTAAAAGCACCTTTTTATATAAAACAAGGAATAAATCATCCAAAAGCATATTAAATGTGGGATTAAAATATGTTACTTTTACGGTTTATCACTCAGTGGGCTATTTGAGTGTGTCTGGGGGTTCTAAGGAGGCCTGGGTTGGAGTCCAAGCCCTGGAAAAATTTTGATTTTTGGGCCTTCAGTGGAGAGGGCTATTGGAAGCTGGATGTAAGTAAATTAAAGTGTGTTTTGCTAACACAAGTTGGCCATGTGGTAGGATGGTTGTGGCGTCAATGGGAGAGCAAGGGGGAAGGGGTTCGAATCCCACAAGCTGCATACGGAAGCTTTTATTTTATGCTTTGGGAGAGGAGGAGGCAGAGTTGGGATCAAACCCTGCTATGGGAGTTGGAGACTGGGTCAAATGGTTTCAAATGGATGAAGGGGAGGAAATTGAAGAGGAAAAATGGGAGAAAATCGTGGGATAGGGGAGAGTGGTAGAGTTAGTCGAATTTGGGAGTGTGCGGGGATGATAATTTCGGTTGAAGAGGGGCTTGGGTAGCATATTCGGCCTTGAATGGAAAGGGTGCCGAATTTCTATAGTTGTTCTTTGGCGTTTTTGCATTTCTGGCACTTTTTCCTTGAGCATTTCGGGTCTTTTCTCTGCTTTTCTGACTTCTACCAGCTTCTTTACTCTCATCTCTTTTCTTCCTCTTACATTTCTTCTACTAAGTGCAGATTTGGTAAGACTATCCTTCTTTGCTTTTCGTTCCTTCTACTCAATTATCTTATTTACCCTTAAACCGTACCAGCACATCTTTCATCCTTTTTTTCTATCATACTTGGCGATTTCTTTCTCTTCCAAAAGCCGAGTTTCCACACTCTGTTCTACGTCCATCATTAGTTCGTGGTGCTATCCTCTATTACTGAAACCTTCTTTTCCATTCGGCTCATCCCTGGTCAAAGGTCGAACCTATTCACTCTTCTCCATCTCGAATCATTTGTGTTCCATTTGGTAAGGGCCGAAACTCCTTGGTGGATCAACTGCCGAATCTTTCTTCAACTAGTGCTTGTGTTCTTGATGCTCCTCTTTTCACGGTACTAAGCTAGCCAAGTTGGGGTAGGCCAAATCTATTTCTTTTGGTTCCTTGTGCGTTTTTAACCTTTTCCTTTTTCTTCTTAGTTAATTATCATTTCTGAGGGTCGTGCGTGTTTAACTCCTTTTGCTCAAGGAATCTGTCTTTGCCGAATCTAAGGGTAAGTAGTACTAATCGTTGCTGGATTTCTCTCTATTGCCGAATATTGGTGGATGCTAACCCTCTTGCGCATCAATCAGTTTAGGAGTTTGTTTGCCTTAGAAAACAAGAAGCGAAGCCAAATATTGTCACTAGGTTGAAGGAGGTCACGTCTTGTGGTAAGTGGTGTTAGTTGATTATTTGGATGCAATCTTTGGATATGTCTTATCAAGGTTGAGACTAATGGATTGGAATGTCTTGATTTCATAGGTGCGTAATCTCGGGAGTTTCAATCTACGCTCGTAACAGGTGTGTAATCTCACACCATTGTTTGAGATAATGTGATGTTATGTGGATCGGCCAAAAGCCGAAATGCTAAAAAGCCGGAGAACCGACAATCGAGATCACTCGAGCGTACGAGCGCTCGTGGTGATAAACCTATTCATTAGTGGGAGTGACAGACTGCTAAGAGGGTGTCACGGACACTCTCGTGAAATTGAGGCCGTAAGGGGCCTTATCGAGCCAGAACGGGCTAAGTGGGTTCGATGGGCTAACGGGCCCACATGAGAAAAACCGATGGAAAATCACCGAATAACTGCTGTGACTGCGAAGTCTGAAAAACCGAGACTGAAAATGTGCTAAATGGGCCCCCGAGCGTATGGGCTGTTTGGGCCGAAAAATGGATATTAGGCCCAATTACACCGTAGAGACCCAAAAGGGGTCCCGTATCGCTCGAGGTGATAGTAGGCCTCCGGAAAGGCCGTTAGACGACCAAAATTTCTGAGATACCTTAGTGGGTAAAATTACTGAAATACCTTCGGTGGGTAAAATTACTGGAATACCCTTGGTGGGTAAAATTACTGAAATATCCTCGGTGACTAAATTACTGAAATACCCTCTAAGGGTGAAATTACTGAAACGCCCTCGTTGGGTGAAATTATTGTTATACCCCTGAGGGGTAAATTACCGTTCTACCCCTACTGACCGAGTTACCATTATACCCTTATGGGTAGATTTAGTATGTTTGTGTGTAATCTGTTTAATTGATATGATGGTACATTATTGCATACACTGAATTATTATGTCACGACATGTTGCATTGGGTAGGGTTATGTATTCAGAGGAAGTACTGTATTGGTGGCTATGCCACGTTATACTGATTCAGTGGCTCTGCCACGATATACTGATTTTAGCGGCTCGGCCACGTATACTATTACTGGCAACTTTGCTGCGTTGATACTGGCAGCTCAGCTGCGATCTTGGTGTGTAGGGCTGGGTGGGTTGACTTGGTCCCCACAGGTGTGTAGGGCTGGTACGGGTGGTGTGATGGTTGGATTGGGTGGGCTGCATTTCTAGTTTGCATTACCATGATTATGGGGCTTAGGCCCAAATCGATACTGCATGGGCTTGAGCCTACTGTGACTGTAGCTAAGGATTACACACTGAGTTCTCGTAACTCATCCATTTTCCTTTAACTGTGCAGGTAATCCCCAGCCTTAAAGGATTTGGAGCCGCGAGGGACTCGGAGATGGCCACACGTACCGCATGTTTCGAGGGTGAATTTAATATTTTAATTTGGGATTACTTTGCTTTTAATTACTGGGTTTTATAATTGTTGTAATAAGGCCATTGGAACTGTTTTAACTTTTTACTCGGGTTTTCTTTAAGCACTATAAATTTAATCAACACGGGGTTTTCAAAACAATAAACAACTGATTTTCAAATATCAAGCCTTCGAAATTATTAAGACCAAACTTCTGTAACTGACACAGTTTTTTAATAAACAAAAGAATACGTGCATTTTTTTAAGAGTATTAATCGAGTAAACTTCTTTTGTGAATAAGCAACGAAAAACAAATTTTTGAACGTATAAGCTAGAATTTGACAATGTGTTTTTCAAACATCCACGAGGTTTTAAACATCACCTGATGTGGCACGCTAGATTCAATCGTAACGTTTAGGCCGGGTTTGGGGTGTTACAGTAACGTTAAAAAATGTTTGGTGACGTCACAACGTCGAGCCCAAACTTGCAAATCTTTGCAATTTAGTCCTTGTTTATGCTCAGGTCTACAAAAGCGATTTCATAAGCTCAATTAAGGCTCAGATTTAATTGTGCATCTTACCATCTAGGTATTTATGATATGATTAAATATTTGAATTTTTAGTTTATCGTATACTTGATCAAAATTTTTAGAAATGTTACAAAAATGTCCTTATTTGATATTGGGTTGACTGTAAAGCATCATATGCTCGTATAAGACTCGATAAAGAATGTTCATGTAACCTCCCAAACCCAAACCAAACATTTTGGCCGAGTCCTGTACGTTACATTAGCCATCGAAATGGCCAAGTAGAAACATTCAGTTTTAACAATCGCTATTTTGACCAATTTTTGAAAAACTTAGCGTGGTTGCATTAGGTTTGTTAAAAACACTGGTTATTAAATTAAATGTAATTTAAATCCAGTTTCATTTAAAATACGCATTATTGAAAATATAATCCTCACTTAATTTTATCAGTAAACTTTTTGAAAATTGAGTTCAACCATTTTGATGTGGAACAAGTGTTGCTTTTGATTTTTGTTTGAAATCCCATGTTTTAAATTGTGTTAGGCTGGATATTTAATTTGTTCAATTTCCATCAAAATATCTCATGCATGCAAAATCCCAATTAGAAAATAACCCAAATTACAATCCATACTTAAAGAAAAATTATAATCCCAAAATAATAATACCAAAATAAATAGAGTAATTAAAAATACTTTATTCCCAAAAAATTCATAATGAGACTTCGTATGTTGTGTCCGAGCCTAATCTTAAAGGTTATCTATAAGGACTAAAATAAGGGATGTAACACCCTTCACCAGTGCTCAACGCTGGAGTAGGGTTTCGGAGCATTACAAGACTTATAAGACGATTACACATACATTTTCTCATACATTTTCTCATACATTTTCAAATTTCATTCAATTATCAATCAACACATTAATATCGTCCCTAAAACGAGCCTACAAAGCCTTAAACATGCATTAGGAGTGGTTCGGGACTAACCTGATAACTTTGGAAACTTTTTGAACATTTAAGAAATTTTCACAAAAATAGGGGACACATGCCCGTGTGGCCCGACCGTGTGTCTCACACGGCCAATAAACACTCTCGTCTCACAGGCTGTAACATCCCAAAATAGGGGTTATTTGTGATTGAATTATTTTTCTTGTGTTTGAATTTCTGTGATATTATTCGTGGTGTTATAAGACTTAATTAGGGGTCTTGAGTAAGCTCGGTTTAGTAGAATAATTTTTTAGTTTGGTTTATTTAATAAAGTGGATTATGTGAGCTTAGCACTTAAGTTAATTTAAGTATCAATAAGTGACACAAGATGAGTAAATGGCAAAGTGGTGATGGCGCTTGGGTAATAGCAAGAGGGGAGTGGTTCGAATCCTTTAGTTAGCATTTAGAGAACTTTTATTTTTGTACTTGTATGGCAAGTGTCGGCCAAGCATAGTTATGGTAAGGGTTGACCTTGTTATTTTTGGTTAGTAGACTAAAGGATTAAGGAAAGTGTTAACTTATGGCATGGAATCAAGGACTTTTGGAAAGATAAGGGGACATAAGGCTTGTAATAAGGAAAATGTTTTGGAAACAAATTCATGGCCTTTTTACCATGAATTTGGACGGCAATGTGGCTAGGGGGGATTTGGCCGAATATGCTAGTAATTGGTAAGGTTTAGGAGTTGTTTTGGTCATTCCTTGCATTTGGTGCAAAAGTTTGTAATCCTCTCTCAACCTCTTTTCTTTTGGCCGAATTTTACCTTTTGATAAGCCTAACACTTTTTGACCATTTGGTCATTTCTGCTCATCTTCTATTTTCTCCTTTTCATTCTCTCAAAACCGAAACCTTCATCAACATCTTGTTCTCCTATTTGTTTTGCTTAAC
The DNA here is from genome assembly GCA_005393395.2 of Gossypium australe. Classification (NCBI taxonomy): domain Eukaryota; kingdom Viridiplantae; phylum Streptophyta; class Magnoliopsida; order Malvales; family Malvaceae; genus Gossypium; species Gossypium australe. The sequence goes on from CM016617.1 coordinate 101,347,297, forward strand.
CACTAAAAATTTCCTATACTCTCTTCTTTGCCGAAACTCTATTTCCTTTCCCATTATTTTCTTTTTGTTCTTTAGCCGAATATACCTCTTTGTTGTGCCGAAAATTTTCTTCTCCTATTTTGAACCACTTTGGCCGAATATTAAAGATAGCATAGATTTCCTCGGGACTTTTTCGTCAATCGATTTTGGTAAGGTGGTAAGGGTTTATTTCAAAGGATTATTCTTTTAAGTACTCGTTTAAGCCGAAGGCTAATAACCTTAATGATGATGGTTGATTGTAGGGAAGTGAGGCCGATTCACATTTAGGAGTGTGTTGGCTAGTGCTCGAAGGCATTTGGGTAATGTTTCGGGTTCACAAGGAACCCTTCTTAATTATTTTGGTTTGGCCGAATAGGCTATGGCACTAACCTAGTGTTTGGCCGAATATAGGGGCAAGGAAAACTTGTGTGGCCGGATTGTCTATTCGGGATTTAAGACTCTTGTTAGTATCAGGTGTGTACATACACACCTTATAACTTTTTAATATGCTAAGTGTTATATTATGCCTAATCGATTTGTGTAGATATGGATGTAATACCATCATGGTATTAACAAGGATTCGGGTAAGTCTTTGTGACTATGAGATTACTATTTGATGCTTTTGGGAAGCATGACATATTTGGTATGTGCAATATTTGATATATGGCAATGATAAATATACGAATGTTGTTTAATAAACCTTTTAACATGATTTCTGTAAAAGTATGTATTTGTTTGATGTGGGATAAATGAGTGGAGGGGGCAGTAATATTCGTGTCGACGGACACCAGTGTTTTGGTAACACATTGTGACTACGGTCACCAGAGGTTTGGTACCTCCAGAGGTTTGGCACCTCATAGCGTCTCGTCCCTGTGGCTTAGTACCACCGTGGGTTGGCCCCACTTTGAGATATGGGATTGACGCCAGTGATTTGGTATCACACGATGGGTTGGCCCCATCATTTGATTTGTGTCTTCGGACACCAGAGATTTGGTATCTCCAGTGATTTGGCATCACATCTGTGACTATATGTCACCAGTGGTTTGGCACCACCAGTGGTTTGGTATCACACGGGGTAGAGAAAGGAGTTTGGTTGGCTAGGTTGGGTGCATTTTTTTTTTATGCATGTTAAATTGTTATAAATTGTGTATGTTGTTGAATTAAATCGGGAAAAAAGGTTACATATTGGGTCTTGATGACTCACCTTTTTCCTTTAACATTTTCAGGTGATTCGTAGCTGCGGATAAGGAGTCGGATGAACTCGAGGTGGCCATGTGATGAAAATATGGACTAGGTGGATTTTGAACTATTTTATTTTATTATGGTTTTGATTTATTTAAGTTGTAATAAGGCCTCCTAGAATTATATTTTGGTTATTTTATCTGTTTTGGATAATTTGTTTAACAACTTAATGACTTGAAAAATGGTTACACATGTTTTATAAAAATTAATACGTAAAATGTTTTATTGTGCCATCGGGTACACTTGAATCTATAACAACTTGACTTAATATATTTTCAACCAACACTATCTAATGTTTTCTCCTCAACTCTTTAAAAACAAGACAACATCTTTTATCAAATTTTAAATCGGCTTAAGGGATTTTCAAAAGAGTTTTTCTCTGTGGCATACCAAATTCGGTCGTAATGTATTGGGTCGGGTTTGGGGTGTTACAAACTGGTATCAGAGCCTAGTTCGAAGCTTGGCTGTGGGGGCCCAAGGCCCAAAAATGTTTTGGTAGGCCTTTTTGAAATTTTTGGTTTTGAATAAGCATGGCACCGAGTCTCCGGCACCAACCTGCCCAGGTAAGTACCTCTAACTTTTTGTGTGGATTTTTATTGTAGAAGGGTAGGTAAGGAACGTAGTTAGTGTGATAGGTGTTGAACCTTAGGACTAGTTCACCCCAACAAAACTCATAAGACTTTAATGGCCTAATTAAAACCAACCTGTGATCAAGTCGCCGAGTTAGGGTGTGGTAACCTTGGTGCGCATGTCTAGGATTGGATCCGGAAGAGCTTGGTACTTAAGCAGTCCTCGTGACTCACCTCCTCTTCGCGGGATTCCTACCTGGTGCGTAGCTTCGGTTCACCCTAACTAAGAGGACTCGGTCATAGGCTAAACGCGTTAAATAAAACCCGCAAGGGATTAACCCTGCTTTATGAAGCTCTAAGTTTTAAAAATCGTTACAATACTCCTTTCAATAGCAGCAAAAATTTACTTTTGGAAAATTTTCAAAATATTCTTCAACTTACCTAAAATTACCGAAATGCCCCTAGTGGCAAAATTACGAAAAAGTCCTTGATTTCTTAAAATTTCCGCATTATCTTGGTTTTGATAAAATTTTTATTTTACAAAAGTACTCGAAAATGTTGTATTTCAAAATAATACCTAGATTTTGGAAATTTACAAAATTACCCCGATTGACAAAATTACCAAAATACCCCCGGTTTCCAAAATTCTGTCATATCTTCAGATTGGAAATTTTTTTCGAAAATACTTCTCAGTTTTAGAAATTACAAAATGTATTGATTTATTAAAGTTTTCAAATTTCTTCGGTTTATTTACAAAATTACCCTGTAGGAAAAATGACGAAAATACCCATGGGTTAGAAACCGACAGAAATGCCTGAAGAGTGATAGGTATGAAAGGTATTAGGGAATGGATGTACTTTTCTGTGTAAACTAGGATAGAAGACTTAAAACTTTGTTTGATCGAAAGAATCTCTATTAAACTCTTTACATAAAATTTCTTCGCGGATAATCAAGTGAAACATGTACTAATTCATAAAATTTCCTAATCAGATTAAAGCGCGATAGTTAGAATGAGCTTTAGAGGACGTGGCCATCATGGACGCGGAAGGGGTAGGATGACCGTGTCAGAACCTGTCGGGTCAGGTCAGGGATCTGAGAACGAGATACCACCACCACCCCCAACCTTTGTTGCTGAGGAGCAGGATCAGATGGGTGATGACGCAGTGTCACAAGCGATGCTGCGGGTTCTAGAAAGGGTAGCTGGAATGGGTGGAGGTGGAGGAGCTCGGAAGTCGGTACCTGAGAGACTTCAAGCTAACGGAGCTGAATTTTTCCGAGGTGTGTCCGGTATAGCGCCCAATACGGCTGAGTATTGGCTAGAATCGACCGAAAGAATCATGGATGAGATAGATTTGACAAATGAGGAGAAACTGAAAGGGGCAGTGTCGCTTCTCAAGGATGAGTCATATCGATGGTGGCTTACGGTTCGAGATGGTGCTACGGCAGATGATCTTACTTGGGAGTATTTCAAAATTTCTTATCAGAAGAAGTACGTGGGCACAAGCTACATTGATGCTCAGAGGAAAGCTTTTCTGGGGTTGGTATAAGGAAATAAGTCTGTGTCGGAATATGAGGCGGAATTCTTGAGGCTGAGCCGCTATGCTCAGGGAATTGTGTCAACGGAGCATGATCGTTGTGTTCGTTTTGAAGACGGACTTAGGGATGAGTTAAGGTTGCTGATTGCTCCACAGCAGGAGCGTGAGTTTGCTGTCTTGGTGGAGAAGGCTAAGGTAGCCGAAGGGGTCAAGGAGTCCGTGAGGCAGAGCTATGATAGGAGCAAGCAGAAGAGAGGTTATGGATCATCTGGATCAATCGGTAATGTTCAGAAAAGGGTTAGGCAGAGTGGGCCGAATCAATCTGGAAGGCCTGTTACTGCTAATTAGAGACCGGCCCAGTGTAATCGTTGTGGGAAGTTTCATTGGGGAGAATGTTGGACCGGAGGGAAAGGATGTTTCGAGTGTGGTTCACTGGATCATCGTGTGAGAGACTGTCCACGTAAGCAAGCTAGGAATCAGTCTGAAGGTCAAGATCGTGCTCAGTTCAGGAAGGAGGGACCAGCACCGCAAAGAGGTCGTGGTAATGGTAGAGGTGGTTATGGCTCTAGTGGAGGTCGCGGAGCAGCTGGCAGAGGTATTGGCAACACGGAGGCTAGACAGCCCGGTTTGGTGTATGCTGCGAGGCGTCGTAAGGAGGGAGACGCACCGAATGTTATAACCGGTACGTTTTTAATCTTTGGTGTTCCATATACTGCTTTGATAGATGTGGGTTCGACGCATTCTTACGTTGCTAGTAGCATAGTTGAGACCATGAGTTTAGTTTCTGAGACTGCTTCTAGGAGGATGACCGTACTTAGTCATTTAGGTTACTCTGTAGAAGTAGATAAGCTGTACAGAGATGTACCCCTAGAACTTCAAGGGGTAGTGTTTGTAGCCGATCTGATGGAACTGCCGTTTGAGGAGTTCGATCTGATTCTTGGGATGGATTGGTTGGTTAAGTACCAAGCAAGTTTGGATTGCGCTGCTAAGCGCATGGTTTTGAAGACGGTTGAAGGTGAAGAAGTGGTCATGATAGGTAATAGGAGAGATTATCTATCCAACGTGGTATCTGCGTTGAAAGCTGTGAAGATGGTCAGGAAGGGCTGTGAGGCGTTCGTAGTTCATGTGTGTGCTTTGGAAGCTAAGGAGTCTTCTGTGGGGAATGTTCAAACTGTAAAGGAATTTGCTGACGTATTTCCTGAAGAACTTCCGGGATTGCCTCCGGATCGTGAGGTCGAATTTGGTATAGATCTGTTACCCGGAACGGCGCCAGTGTCTATAGCTCCGTATAGGATGGCACCGAAAGAATTGATGGAATTGAAGGCTCAGATTCAAGAGTTGTTGGATCGAGGTTTCATTCGACCAAGTGTTTCACCTTGGGGAGCGCCGGTACTTTTTGTCAAGAAGAAGGATGGTGCGATGCGGATGTGTATAGACTACCGCCAGTTGAATAAGCTGACGATCAAAAACAAGTATCCTTTGCCGAGGATAGATGACTTGTTTGATCAGCTTAAAGGGGCTGCGGTTTTCTCTAAGATTGATTTAAGGTCTGGATATCATCAGCTGAAGGTGAAAGAGGCTGATATCCATAAGACGGAATTTCGTACTCGGTATGGACACTACGAGTTTCTGGTGATGTCGTTTGGATTGACTAACGCACCAGTAGCTTTCATGGACATGATGAATCGGGTATTTCAGCAGTTTTTGGATCAGTTTGTTGTGGTCTTTTTAGACGATATTTTGGTATACTCGAAGTCAAAGGAGGAGCATGATGCGCATTTACGAGTGGTGTTGCAGATTCTGAGGGAAAAGCAGCTGTATGCGAAATTTAGTAAGTGTGAATTCTGGCTTAGGGAGGTGACTTTCTTGGGTCACGTTGTTTCCGCCGAGGGGATTAGAGTGGATCCTCGAAAGATTGAGGCAGTGTTGGATTGGAAGCCGCCTAAGTCTGTAGCTGAGATTCGGAGTTTTCTAGGTCTGGCGGGGCATTACCGAAGATTTGTGGAAGGATTTTCTTTGATTGCTGCACCAATGACCAAGTTGTTGAGGAAAGGAGTTCCATTTGTGTGGACCGAGAAGCAACAAGAAAGTTTCGACAAATTGAAGAAGATTCTGACTGAAGCTCCGGTTTTGATTCAACCTGAGGCAGGCAAGGAATTCACGGTTTATTGCGATGCATCACATATTGGTTTGGGATGTGTGCTGATGCAAGAAGGGAAGGTAGTGGCTTATGCATCTCGGCAGTTGAGACCGCATGAGGCTAATTATCCGATGCATGACTTGGAGTTAGCGGCTGTAGTCTTCGCTTTGAAGATATGGAGGCATTACTTGTACGGAGAGAAGTCGATAGTCTACACGGATCACAAAAGTCTGAGATATCTCTTGACTCAGAAGGATTTGAATTTGAGGCAGCGTCGGTGGATTGAGCTGTTGAAGGACTACGACTGTTCGATCGAGTATCATCCTGGTAAGGCTAACGTGGTGGCAGACGCGTTGAGCCGCAAGGTTGTATCGGATTTAAGATTGATGTTTGCTCGACTTAGTCTATTCGACGATGGGAGTCTTTTGGCAGAATTGCAAGCCAAGCTGACTTGGTTAGATCAGATTAAGAAGAAGCAGTTAGAGGATGATGGTTTGAATGATCGGAGGTTGCAAGCTCAGAATGGTGGATTAGAGGATTTTAGTCTGTCCAGTGATGGAGTTTTGTGTTTTAAAGGGAGAGCTTGTATGCCTAAGGATGTGGAGTTGAGACAAAGGATTCTTCGGGACGCACATAGCAGCCTATATGCTATGCATCCTGGAGGTAGCAAGATGTATCGGGATGTGAGAGAGCAGTTTTGGTGGCCAGGTCTGAAGCGAGAAGTAACTGAGTTCGTGGGTAAGTGTCTGACGTGTCAACAAGTCAAGGCTGAACATCAGTTGCCATCTGGTTTACTTCAGCCAGTGAAGATTCCTCAGTGGAAGTGGGAGAGGATCACCATGGACTTTGTCAGTGGATTACCTCTTACGCCTAGTAAGAAGGATTCAGTTTGGGTGATTGTGGATCGTCTGACTAAGTCAGCTCATTTCATTCCTGTAAGGGTAGATTATTCGCTTCAGAAGCTAGCAAAGTTATATGTAGCTGAGATAGTTAGATTGCACGGTGTACCAGTGTCGATCATTTCAGACAGAGATCCCAGGTTTACGTCGAGGTTTTGGAGAGCGTTGCATCAGGCTTTGGGTACGCGGTTGGACTTCAGTACAGCTTTTCATACGCAAACTGACGGACAATCGGAGAGAGTGATTCAGATCTTAGAAGATATGCTGAGAGGTTGTGTTCTGGATTTTAGTGGTAGTTGGGAGGAGTATCTACCGTTGACGGAATTCGCTTATAACAATAGTTATCAAGCGAGCATTCAGATGGCTCCATATGAAGCACTGTATGGACGGAAGTGCCGTACTCCTACGTGTTGGACGGAGTTAGGTGAACGACATGTCTTGGGTCCAGAGTTGGTAACGGAAACTAAAGATAAAGTGAAGATGATTCGGGCTCGTCTCAAGGAAGCATCAGATAGGCAAAAATCTTATACCGATCTCAAGCGCAAGGAAATGGAATACGAGGTAGGAGATAAAGTCTTTCTGAAGGTGTCGCCTTGGAAGAAGGTGTTGCGTTTTGGTCAAAAAGGGAAGTTAAGCCCTAAGTTCATTGGGCCATATACTGTGTTGAAGTGAGTAGGACCGGTAGCTTATCAGCTCGAGCTGCCTGTAGAGTTGAGTCAGATTCATGACGTCTTTCATGTGTCGATGCTTAGACGGTATCGGTCGGATCCATCGCACGTTGTGCCAGTGGCAGAGATTGAGGTTAACTCAGACCTATCTTTCGAGGAAGAGCCAGTTCAGATCTTAGATCGTGATATCAAGGTTTTACGTAGGAAGTCAGTACCCTTGGTGAAAGCGCTATGGCGAAACCATGGTACTGAGGAAGCTACGTGGGAACCCGAGAGTGTGATACGGCAGCAATACCCTCACCTTTTTTGATCTGGTAATTTCGAGGTCGAAATTATTTTTAAGGGGGGTAGAACTGTAACATCCCAAAATAGGGGTTATTTGTGATTGAATTATTTTTCTTGTGTTTGAATTTCTGTGATATTATTCGTGGTGTTATAAGACTTAATTAGGGGTCTTGAGTAAGCTCGGTTTAGTAGAATAATTTTTTAGTTTGGTTAATGAAGTGGATTATGTGAGCTTAGCACTTAAGTTAATTTAAGTATCAATAAGTGACACAAGATGAGTAAATGGCAAAGTGGTGATGGCGCTTGGGTAATAGCAAGAGGAGAGTGGTTCAAATCCCTTAGTTAGCATTTAGAGAACTTTTATTTTTGTACTTGTATGGCAAGTGTCGACCAAGCATAGTTATGGTAAGGGTTGACCTTGTTATTTTTGGTTAGTAGACTAAAGGATTAAGGAAAGTGTTAACTTATGGAATGGAATCAAGGACTTTTGGAAAGATAAGGGGACATAAGGCTTGTAATAAGGAAAATGTTTTGGAAACAAATTCATGGCCTTTTTACCATGAATTTGGACGGCAATGTGGCTAAGGGGGGGATTTGGCCGAATATGCTAGTAATTGGTAAGGTTTAGGAGTTGTTTTGGTCATTCCTTGCATTTGGTGCAAAAGTTTGCAATCCTCTCTCAACCTCTTTTCTTTTGGCCGAATTTTACCTTTTGATAAGCCTAACACTTTTTGACCATTTGGTCATTTTTGCTCATCTTCTATTTTCTCCTTTTCATTCTCTCAAAACCGAAACCTTTATCAACATCTTGTTCTCCTATTTGTTTTGCTTAAACACCAAAAATTTCCTATACTCTCTTCTTTGCCGAAACTCTATTTCCTTTCCCATTATTTTCTTTTTGTTCTTTAGCCGAATATACCTCTTTGTTGTGCCGAAAATTTTCTTCTCCTATTTTGAACCACTTTGGCCGAATATTAAAGATAGCATAGATTTCCTTGAGACTTTTCCGTCAATCGATTTTGGTAAGGTGGTAAGGGTTTATTTCAAAGGATTATTCTTTTAAGTATTCGTTTAAGCCGAAGGCTAATAACCTTAATGATGATGGTTGATTGTAGGGAAGTGAGGCCGATTCACATTTAGGAGTGTGTTGGCTAGTGTTCGAAGGCATTTGGGTAAGGTTTCGGGTTCACAAGGAACCCTTCTTAATTATTTTGGTTTGGCCAAATAGGCTATGGCACTAACCTAGTGTTTGGCCGAATATAGGGGCAAGGAAAACTTGTGTGGCCGGATTGTCTATTCGGGATTTAAGACTCTTGTTAGTATCAGGTGTGTACATACACACCTTATAACTTTTTAATATGCTAAGTGTTATATTATGTCTAATCGATTTGTGTAGATATGGATGTAATACCATCATGGTATTAACAAGGATTCGGGTAAGTCTTTGTGACTATGAGATTACTATTTGATGCTTTTGGGAAGCATGACATATTTGGTATGTGCAATATTTGATATATGGCAATGATAAATATACGAATGTTGTTTAATAAACCTTTTAACATGATTTCTGTAAAAGTATGTATTTTGATGTGGGATAAATGAGTGGAGGGGGCAGTGATATTCGTGTCGACGGACACCAGTGTTTTGGTAACACATTGTGACTACGGTCACCAGAGGTTTGGTACCTCCAGAGGTTTGGCACCTCATAGCTTCTCGTTCCTGTGGCTTAGTACCACCGTGGGTTGGCCCCACTTTGAGATATGGGATTGACGCCAGTGATTTGGTATCACACGATGGGTTGGCCCCATCATTTGATTTGTGTCTTCGGACACCAGAGATTTGGTATCTCCAGTGATTTGGCATCACATCTGTGACTATATGTCACCAGTGGTTTGGCACCACCAGTGGTTTGGTACCACACAGTGTAGAGAAAGGAGTTTGGTTGGCTAGGTTGGGTGCATTTTTTTTTATGCATGTTAAATTGTTATAAATTGTGTATGTTGTTGAATTAAACCGGGAAAAAGGGTTACACATTGGGTCTTGATGACTCACCTTTTTCCTTTAACATTTTCAGGTGATTCGTAGCTGCGGATAAGGAGTCGGATGAACTCGAGGTGGCCATGTGATGAAAATATGGACTAGGTGGATTTTGAACTATTTTATTTTATTATGGTTTTGATTTATTTAAGTTGTAATAAGGCCTCCTAGAATTATATTTTGGTTATTTTATCTGTTTTGGATAATTTGTTTAACAACTTAATGACTTGAAAAATGGTTACACATGTTTTATAAAAATTAATACGTAAAATGTTTTATTGTGCCATCGGGTACACTTGAATCTGTAACAACTTGACTTAATATATTTTCATCCAACACTATCTAATGTTTTCTCCTCAACCGTTTAAAAACAAGACAACATCTTTTATCAAATTTTAAATCGGCTTAAGGGATTTTCAAAAGAGTTTTTCTCTGTGGCATACCAAATTCGGTCGTAATGTATTGGGCCGGGTTTGTGGTGTTACACAGGCCGTGTGGACATTCGAAATGGGATCACATGGCCGTGTCCCAACCCATGTTCGACCCTGTGTAACTCTCTGACTTGGGTCACATGGCCAACACACGCCCGTGTGGCTAGCCTATCTGCCCTACAAATGGCCATACACACCTGTGTGCCAGGTAGTGTCAAACCTATAGGGTATACTGACTTATGCCACACGGCCAAGTCACACGTCCGTGTGTGAGGCCGTGTGGAGCATATTGACTTGATTTTAATTTCAACACTAGGGGACACATGGCCATATAACGTAACCGTGTGTCATACATGGATGAGACACACACCCGTGTCTCTACCCATGTGGTCAAAAATAGGCTATTTACCAAGCCATTTTGCCACCCAAATTTGTGCACACCTATATCATCTCATTAGACACCAAAACATAGCATAACATTACATTTTAACCAACCAATTCAAGTTTAATTCATGCATAATCTATACCACCTTTCTCAATACACACAAGACACGAAATATACAATACCATTTTTACCAACATTACATATACAATTCAATTAAATGTACACTTCCAAATATGCATCATTTAACCTAAAATTCACAAGCAAATCAATATCCACAAATCCACTATTTGATAATTATCATGCCTATTACCATTAAGCATCACATAACCATCACTCAACATATTCCACAAGACATAGACACACATATATATACATGATTCAAACATGCCAAAATAGCCTAAAATAAGCCATTACTCATAGGTTTATATGCAAACCACAACATAAGCATTTACAAACCAACTTAAGTGGCACAACACATTACAAAATATACCAAAATGACCAAAGTCCTTATACATGCCACATACCAAAATACCAAAGTTCAAAAGTACCAAATGATAGTAGGATAGTGTGATGAAGCCTCCAACTATCCCCGAATCCGAGCTAGCTTGATTTCACTATAAAACACGAAAAATTAAACAAAGTAAGCTATATAGCTTAGTAAGCTCGTATGAAATAAACTCAACTCAATCATAAATATTCTTATCACCCAGTTGAATATTGCAACATTTAGATCATTTAACTAACAAACCTTTCATATGTTTAATCATATGTTTATATGTGCATTTCACAACTTCTTCGATTTAAAGCTTAAATGGTTCATGTACATACCTGAACTATCTCATATCAATCTCATACTCAACCACATCTTTCATTTACCCGTTGAACCATTCGAAATACTATCAGATACATGGGAAACTCGCACACGAAGTGCCACATATATAGCCGAAGCTATCTCGATCACATATCACATATATGCTCACTCTCGAGCTATCAATGGGCCTGCTCACACAAGTTGTGGGTCAAGACGTAGCTACACAGTGCTGCTCACACAAGCTGTCAAGTAACTGCAACACATGCCGATATACTCAGCCACTGGTAGGACGTACAGGACCAGTACCCGAATCACGTAATCACAATAATCCCCTAATGACATGTCACTAGTATCCAAATCTATTCCTAAGGTCAAATAGGGAATTTCAATGTCGAATCGTTGTCGAATCATTGTCGAATATGTCCGTAATCTAATATTCACAATTTATAAAATATCAAAGCATTTAAACGTAATAATAACAAAGCTTAATACATACAAACTCACCTCAGACGCAAAAAGGACGAAACGAGTTAATTAGTTGAGAACTTTGTTTTTCCCTCGATCTAGACCTGAGTTTCGCCTTTCTTGATCTATATGTAATATTTAATCATCTCTCTACTCAATTTAGTCCAAAATTCACTTTATCGCATTTTTACACATTTGCCTCTAATATTTCACATCTTTTACAGTTTAGTCCTTATTTCATAAAAAAAATTAATGCAATTTAACCACAACCCATGCTAGCCAAATTACTATTATGCCCCTAACGGCCCATATTTTTCATTTATTTCATATTTTAACCACAAAGTTTCCACATTTCACAATTTAATCCCTAGTTTGCAATTTCACTAAAAATCACATAACAAAACTTATATAATTCACGACCAACATTCATAATCTATCATGAAACATGAAAACACATGCTTATTCATCAATGGAAACATTAAAAATCTTTAACAGTTTTACAAAATAGTCTGTAACGCCCCGAATTTGGGCCTAGTAGAATTGGGCCCATTGGGCCTTGGGCGTGGGAGCATTTAAAATTTTTGAGAACGAGAGAACGGCACTAATGCAAGTTGGACCTATTAGGTGAGTGATTTTAGAAGGTTAGGAGCTTCTATGAAGTCCCGGGATCAAACTTGGGCTTTAGGAAAATTTTGGTTTTAGGTGAGTAAAGCCCTGGGAGTTATAAGTAGGCTTTAAGAACAAAATGTGGAGAAAATGACACAAAAGGAGTTGTGGTCTAGTCGCAAATGACGCCACATAGGAGACAAGGGAATGACACCACACATGGAAGCAAGGGGTCCAAGGTTCAAGTCTTGGCGCTTGCATTTCATTTTGATTTCTTTTTTAAAGGAACTTAGACTTTGGCCATAGACTTGTATTTAGCTGCACATGTTTTAAGACAACAAGGAGCTAGTTGGTAAAGTGGCTAGCGGCGTGGATTATGTTACAAGGGAGCCTGAGTTCAAATCCCATTGCAAGCAAAAAGGGGATATTTATTTTGCTAAGATGGGGCGGCAAGTGTTTGAGATGGAATTAAACTCTGCTGAAGGTAGGATCCCACATCGAAAAGCTAGCATGAGGGAAGGTGAGAAGCTGGCTTTAAATAGAGCAATCTATGAGGAGAGTATAGATACCTTGGTGGGCGTTTGGGCATAGGAGTGCTCGGAGCGTGGATTAGCAACTCCAGATTCCTATCAGGTGTGTATTTCGCCCTACTCTAGCTGTAGAGCGGCAAATGTCGAAATGCCAATCACACGGCAATGGTAGCCACAGGAGCGTGCGAGCGTACGTGTGGGGGCTTCGATGCGATAGTTGAGGCCATCATGAGTGTTCTTGTGGGTTAGGCTGTTTGGGCCTCGATCGGCCGAAATGGGCCATGTAGGGCCAATGGGCCCATAGGCCCATATGAATAAATTGTATAATTGTGTAGTAGATATTGGACTGGTCTATGTGAATCTCATATCTGTGGCTAGATTTGGGCTAAATGTGCCATATGAGCGTGGGGGCCCACTTGGGCCGAGAATGGGCCTTAGGCCCATTCGTATCGTTATCTCTATTTAGAATACCCTTTGTTTACAGAATTACTGAAATACCCTTGGTTTGTAAAATTACTGAAATACCCCTATTTTGTGAAATTACAGAAATACCCCTGATTTGTGAAATTACTGAAATACCCTCAAATTATAAAATTACCGAAATACCCCTGATTTGTGAAATTATCGAAATACCTTCAGTTTGGAAAATTACTGAAATACCCTCAGTTTATGAAATTACCAAAATACCCTTAATTTGCAAAATTACCAAAATACCCTCGATTTGTGAAATTATTGAAATACCCTCAATTTGTAAAATTATCGAAATATCCATGTTTTAAAATTACTGAGTACCCTCGATTTGTGAAATTATCGAAATACCCTCGATTTACAAAATTACCAAAATACCCTCGATTTACGAAATTATCGAAATACCCTTAATTTGTGAAATTATCGAAATACCCTTATAAGGTAAGATGACTATTTTGCCCTTGCGGGTAACTGACTGATTAAGACTTTGAATGATTTGACTGTGATTGTATGACTGTGTTTAACTGACTTGACTGTGGGCGTGTGACTGATATGCTGTTAATATGTGTTGAAATGACTGTTATTGAGCATGGCCATTTTGCATACACGTGTAATGATTGAGCATGACATACATGACATATTGCATGGGGTTGGGACATTGATACAGAGGAAGTTCTGATAAGGTCGCATGGGTCGCATGACGATTGTGGATCCAATATTTATTTGTTAAGGTCGCACGGGTCGCACGGCGACTGTTGACCAATGGACGGCTTAAAGCCGCGTAATCTGAATATGGCTCTGTGCCAACCTAAATATGGCTCTGTGCCAATCGTGTTTACCCGTGGCTATGTGCCTAACATATATATCGATGAATCTGTGTCGATCATATTTACCCAAGGCTGTGTGCCGATTATATTACCGTCGCTGATGGCTATGTGCCAAACATAATACAGTTACTGATGGCTTTGTGCCAATTGTAATACCAATACTGAAGGCTTAGAGCCGTATATATATGCTTAGCAGCCTTGCTACAACGTTTAAGTAGTGCCGCTGTTGGTGCTACCTTTGAAGTGTAGGGATGGGTGGGTTGATATTCATATCCCCACAGGAGTGTAGGGTTGGAAGGGAAATGGAGTGCAGGGTTGGATTTGGGATGGGATGCATCCTCATACTATTGCATATCTGTTATGAGATCTGTTATTGGTTTGGGCTAGGCCCAATTGATTCTGTTATGGGTTGTGACCCAAATGATATTGTAGTGGGCTTGGCCCACGTATGCTCTGATCTATACTGTACTGTTACTGTTAAAGGCTTTGGCCCAGACTACTTCATGTTCTGTTTCTGTATACTGAGTTTTCATAAACTCACCCCGTTTTTAACTGTGCAGGTAATCCCCAGCCTTAGACGGTTCGGAGCTGCGAGGGACTCGAAGAAGACCACACACTACTTGTGTTTTTCATTTTGATTATCTACTTTGAAATATTTTGATTTAGGTTGTAATAAGGCCTTTTAAAGTTTTCGCACTTTAAATTTTAGATTGGTTTTATTTTAATTTATATCTGTTAGAAGTAAATTGCAGTTTTCCAAAATGTTAACTGTTTTAAAACAACATTACGTTTTCGCAACATTTTTTTAAACAGTTTTACGACTTAATCTTTTCGTAAATCAATTACTTTCAAAATTAGCTTTCGTAACTGAAAAAAAAATTTTGGGAATAAAAATAACGTAACAGGGATTTTACTTAAGCTTTTAAACAAGAAGGTTTTTCAATGAAAACATGGTTTCTGAAAAACACTTCAATGTGACACGTCAGATTCAGGCCTAACTTCTAGGCCGGGTTTGGGGTGTTACATAGTCCCTGGGCTAGCTAGATCAAGCTGCAACGATCACAGAAATGTAGAAATCATTAAAAACGGGACAAAAACCACTCACCAATTGAGCTACTAAGCTTGGCCAAACATATCCCTGGCTTTTCTAGGTTAAAAATCGGTTGAAGGAAGATGGTAACATCAAAAAATAGCTTTTGTTTTTATTTATTTTAGTTTTATACACTAATTACCTATTCACCCTTTTCTAATTCATTAAAACATACATAATTAATGTCCATAATTGTCCATTTGAGCAACCAATGGTGTAATTACCATATAACTCCCTCAACTAATCAATTTCATAACCATTTAGTATTATTAGCTATAAGAACACCAATTTTGCACTTTACGCGATTTAGTCCTTTTTATCAAATTAAGCATTCAAATAATAAAATTTCTAAACAAAACTTTCACCAATTTTAAATTTTAGATTGGTTATAAATATTAAAATAATAATTATTATTATTTTGACTTCAAATTTGTGGTCCCGAAACCACTGCTCTGATTTGACTAAAAACGAGCTATTACAGGGTGTGAGCTTTAAAAGCCTAGTGTGAGTCTAAGAACTATAAGCATTCAATTAGTCAAATAGGTACACAACTATTATAATAGTTCAAACAACTTATCATGGAATTACAACATGTGAATATGGCATGCTCAATCATACAGTGCAATGGTCCTACTCATCTATCCACTACACACTACGAGTTTCCCAAAACCCATCATATGAACTCTAAAACAGTAAGAGTTGTAGCTCGATGTGGTTAAAACCACTAGTAACAATATGTAGATAAAACTGCCAGTAAAACATAGACAAGCTATCAATAAGATGCAATAAAAAACCCAATCTCCTCGGTACTCTGGTGCAGTGCACTAACAACAATATTGCAAACTTTAAATGCTGCCAGTACTCCATGGAACTCCTCTATCAACCAAAAATACCCACCCCATGCAGATGCAATATGTCATATAATTGGCAAGCACATCATGCTTTTAGTAACTGTTCCGGTACAATGACATGTTTAACATGCATGTCAATATTCAGTGTTGATGTATGCTTTGCATACTTTTCATTTAATGGTAACAATGGCATGCTCACATGGTTTCCATACAATCAAAATCATACCTGGTATGTAATTTAAATACCTACAAGTTCAATATCAGTCATGGCATAAAACATGCACCTAAGTCAATGTTTCAAATTTTGGCATGCATACATGCATTCAATATACAATTTCATCACGGATTAAGCAATTAGAGAAATGAAATATCAATCATACGGTCAACCAATGCATAGCACAAGTCATACATTACATACAACTCATACACAATTCCATCAGACCTACACAAGGCCTTTAACAATCGAGCTTTCTAATTAGACACCTCACTCATTTAAGTACCAAGCCAAAACTAGCAAGCAAAATTATCATTTAAGTACGTATTATATGATTTTTAAGCTAATTAGACATAGGGAAAGACTCACACCTATTAGCGCTAATCCAAATTTAATCTCTTTCCCTCAACTCTTACGTTTAAGATCTAAATTGCTCCAACTCAGATCTGTACCCAATAGAGTTTTAATTATTAATAATCGGCCCCCTAATGCTCCTATAGGGTTCGGCCAAGCAGAAAATATTAATTGAAAACTTCATGTCTGAAGTTGAAAATTAACACTTACCTTAATTGACTTATGACAACTTTTCAAATAGACTTCTCGATGCTACGACTGATTTGTATGGTTCAGATCTAGATCATGAACATTCAAACACCAAAGAAAAGGTAACTTGTAAGATTCTGCCATGCCACAAATCAATCAGCCATATCAAAATATGAAAAGAAGAGGAAAAACTTAGATCTAAAAGAGTTAAAGAAAAAATTCTATACTTACTCTACTTGTTCAGATCCGTGACAACAGAAAAATAATGAAGAGTAGAGGAAGAGAATCAATAGGGTGCCGACGAAAAAGATGGTGGCTCACTAGGATGACGACAATGGAGAAGAAAATGGTCTACAGAGGTGGGACAATGGCAGTAAAAAATAACAGCGAATATAAAATAAGAGATAAGGGGAGTTGATGATCAATAGGGCGACACAAAGAGGAAGAAAAGGAAAAGAAAAATATTCAGAGAAACAGTGAAGAAAAAGAGAAAGGATGACAAGAGGAAGCAAAAAGTGGGAAAATATTTATAGATAAGTTAAAACTAGAGGGTTGTAACAGCCCATTTTTCAATGAAATCGGAATAGTGGTTTCGGGACCACAAATCCGATCCAAAAATAAATTTTATTTTTATTTTATTATATGATCCGTATTATGATAGACATGTCGTGTGAAAATTTTGATAAGAAAATTTTACCGATTATGTGCTTAATTACGGGGAAGGACTAAATCATATAAAATGTAAAAGTTGAATTCTAGTAGCTAGAAGGGTTAAATAGCTATGGAATTCAAGACTTGAGGTCCTTACATGGTAATTAGACCATTAAAGAAAAGTATGTAGATATTATGGTGACTCATCCATGAAAATTTAGAAAAAGGGCAAGGACTAAATTGAAAAGTGAAATATTTTAATTAATTAAAAGATGATAAAAAGAAATATCATCTTATTTTATCATCTTCAACCCTAAAATTCTATGGAAACCCTAGGAGAGAGAGATAAGAAACTTTCATGGCCTAATTGGGTAAGTTTCCTTGTCTCGTTTTTAGCAATTTTGATATGTTTGAAACTAGGATAGCTTAATCTAGCTATTTGGGGGAGAAAAGTTATCAAGGTATGAAATTTGGGTCAGGGATGAATATGTTTTAAATTAGAAATTTATGGTAGAAAATGAAAGGTTGTTGATAGATAAACAACTTTTGCAAAGTGATTTTTGATGAAAACATGATTTAGGGACTAAAATGTAAAATTGTGAAATTTAGGAAAAATGTTGAATTTTTATGAATTCATGTGCTGTAAATTTTGTAATAGGGTTTTGGTTAGGCTTGGAATAGGGAGTAAATTGCACAAGTTTCATTTTTCGAGCCTAGGGACGAAACTGAAATTTATGGAAAAGTTAGAGGCAAAAGGGTAATTTTGCCTAGGACGTAAATTGAGTCCAAATGAGTATGAAATATGAGAAATTGATGATTAAAGCTATTTATATAGATTCGGACAGCACAAATTCAAGGTTAGATCGAGGAAAAGAAAAGGTTTCGCATTAGTAGATTACTTATGCGAACAAGTCTCGAGGTAAGTTCGTGTAACTTAATTGAGCATGTAAATATGTTTAATTGAATGTTGTGTTTGTATGGAATGTAACTTCTATTAATGTACATTATTTGAATGCTATAATAAAAAAAACTTAATACATGCTTGAAATGGTGAAAAAGGGGTTACGTCCCGATTGAATATTGAATTTCGATGAATATATGTGCTTTCCCAAAATCGATGAGGTCCTGCATTTGTTGCTGACAGATTTAGCTCAGACGAGTAATCCTATTGACCTTATTGTAGAAAGGATTTAGACAGGACGGGTAATCCTGATATAATACCTCTCGAGTATACGTTACGATTAGGGTTTAGCCTGAACTGGTAATCCTAATTGAGCTCTTCTGAGCATACATTATATAAAGGATTTAGTCTGGACTAGTAATCCTATTATACGATACGTGGCTCAATAGTGTGTTCTTTGATTAAGTGCCCTAAAGGGTACTCTTGAAAAAGAATTAACGGGTTATTGAATCGTACACCTCGAGTGTACCACTGGAGTATCCATCAGAATTTCAATGATTCAACGGACATAAAACTCTTGACATGGTATGAGAATTATGAGATGAAATGATAATGTCTTGAAAGAATATTGCATGATGAGTTCATCTATCCTTACTTGCTGTATATGTAAAGTTTGTGACTAATATGTTTGATTGGATGCATGTGTTTAGCCAATTTTGCCAAATGGATGGAAAACATGATATTGTATGCTTAGATTTAATAAACGAGATTGGTAAGTTTAGTTCCTTTATACGAACTTACTAAGCATGTAATGCTTACTCCATTTTATTTTCCCCTGTTTTATAGTGCTCAGAAGCTCGCGAAGGTTGGAGATCATTGGAGCATCATCACACTATCAACTAGCTTATTTTGGTATAATGGCATGTATAGGAAAACTTGGCCTTTAGTGGCTTGATGATGAAGTTTGTAATTGTAACACCCCAAACCCGGCCTGGACGTTATGGCCGAATCTGGAGATGTCACATTGAAGTGTTTTTCATAAAACAAGTTGTTATTAAAAAAAAAACCCTCTTTTCTATTCGTCCTCTTTTTATTACCTTTCATTGATTCTAAGATGTGTTGTTCATTTCAAAAACGTGAATCATTGTCAAAAAGTTATTTATTTTCAGAAACTTATTAATTTTCAAAACTTCACTTATCGCGGAAGCTTTAAAAATAGTTTGCGTATTCTTGTGCAATTTGTTAAAAAGGTTTGATTTTTGAAAACTTGATTGTCCCTACTACTAGCAGTTATAAATCAAAATAATAAAAATCACAAATAATCCATGAAAACCCAAAGAGGCCATTGTTACAGTAAATACCCCAAAAGAAAATCAAAATTATAATTAATTACTAAAATAGAATGAAATGAGTGGTGTGGCCACCATTGAGTCCTCCGCTGCACCGATCCGCCTATGTCTGGGGATTACCTGTACAAATAAAATAGATGGGTGAGTTTACGAAACTCAGTGTGTAATCCCATATAAAACAACCGGACAGAAAGCAATCACAATCTGAGCCTAAGCCTATTTTAGTAACTGTTTTAGTTTCAGTTAGGCCTTAGCCCATTACAATATAGGAGCAGTCATACATTAGTGCCTTGACCCATTACAATATCAATATCAGTTCGGGCTTTAGCCCATCTCAATAACAGTAACAGTAACCAATATGCAAGCAGGAACTCTTACCCACTTTACACTCCATCTCTGTCCAACCCTACACTCCATGTGGGGATATAATCAACCCACCCATCCCTGCACTCCAAGTAGTACCGGTTGCAGTACTAAAACAGTAGCTTGCAGCTGAGCTACCAGTAAATTAGGCTCGAGGCCTTTCAGTACACTTCCTACGAACAAAATAAACCCCCAACCCAATGTAATGCAATATGTAAATATAACATGCTATAATAGAATATCATGCATGTAGTCAGGGCATACAGTATAAAATCAGTGGAACATCATCATGCTTATTCATATCAGTCATACAGTCAATTCAGTCAATTAGGGGTCTAGGTACGCTTACCGACCCTACAGTAGGTCCATAGTCGACTCGGGCGACCCGTGCAACCTTAGCAGTCAAACAGTGAAAACAGGCCCACAGGCCCATATTGCATACCCATGTGGGCCCACACGTCAAACAGTCAAAGCAGTCAAAGGTGTAGCCGAGAATCACCTAACAATATTCGGCCAATGGAAAAGAACAAAGGAGAAAAAGAGAGAAAACAACAACAGTTTGGGGAAAACACCTTTGCCGTAGAGAAAAACAAATTCTGAAAAGAAAGAGAACGAAACAAAACAAAAAAAGCAAAAACCCTTAGCAAAGATTCAGCCCCCAAGAAGTGAAAACAGTCGATAGAAAACAAAAATGGATAGAAAGTACAACCCAAAGCCGAAATCTTGAGAAACAAGAGTTCAAGTTCGGCACCAGCTCTCCCATTATCCTCAAATTCCCATATTTTTCTCCCCAAAACCCTCAAAACCATCCACCCCTCCCTCAACCACCTAATTCAAATTCCACTACAACTCTTCAGTAGTTCGGTTATACTAAAACACCCACACGGCACTAGCAGCAAAATAAAACACTCCCTTGTGCATACTAGGACTCGAACTCAACACCACCAGCACTTTGCCACTCTACTTAACCACCAGACCAGCAGGCCCATTCTGACATGTTTTTCCAATATTTACTTATAAGCCTATTGGCTAAAGATAGGGGTTTACTCAATTAAAAACAAAATTTTTCCCAAGCTAAGGCTTGAACCCAAGACTTCTCGTGCTAGTAATGGTTGTCTTGATATACTTGTAATGTCATGCTATGGTAGCTATATATATATATATATATATATATATATATATTTGTTTAAGCAGTTGATCAAATCATGTTTAACACATGGATTGAACCAAGGTAAGATAGTAAACATGTATACATGCAATGATATGCCATGTTGAATGATGGAAATTGCTTAATTTGAATGCTTGAAATGGTTGGAATGTGTTTGGTATGTTTTAGTGTAGGAAAATGGTAAAATTGGGTGACAAATGAGGCTAGAAAATGGCTTTATTTTGTCCACACGGGTGTGTGACTAGACCGTGTGTGACACGCGGTCGGGTACATAGGCGTGTAGTTAGGCCATGTATCCCCTGTACTTTAATTTTGAGGAACAAAATGCTCTGAATTGAGCATACGGGCAGAGACACAGGCATGTGTCTCAGCCGTGTGTGCTACATGGGCGTGTGTCTTGGCCGTGTGAAACCTGCACCTAATTTCAAAATGAATTAATTAACCACACGGCCTAGCACACTGGCGTGTGGCATGGCAGTGTGCACAATTTAGAGAGTTACACGGGGTCAAACACGGCCTATAGCACGGGCGTGTCCCCTATACCACACGGGCTTGTGAGCCTTGCACTTTGGAAAATTTTTGAAATTTTGTGAAAAATTCTTAGAGGTTCCGGTTAAGTCTCGACTCGATTCTAATGCTCGTATTGGGCCTTGAGGGTCCATTTAAGGGATATTACAAATGATTTCGGAATTTGAATAGTAACTTGCATGAATTATCTGTAAATGTTTTTGAATGTTTCAGTAATGCTCCGTAACCTTGTTTCGGCGACGGATACGGGTTAGGAGTGTTACAAGGGCGACACCTGGGGTTTTTCGGGCAAAAATTTAGTAAATAAAAATTATGCAAGTGAGAGGAATCAAACTCAATCATCAAAGATAACTTCACTAACTCTTAACCACTAAACCAATTACTCATTCTTGCTATAACTTTACAATATATTCAATTAGAACTCCGAGATGTGACAGTTCATGTTATTCGATGTTGTATTATTGATTGATTGCATGATTCATGAAGTAAAATGATGCTTTTACTGTGTATTTGTTAGTAGTTGCTCCGACAACGAATGTGACACTTTGTTGCTCGGACCTGGCGATCGAGTCGGGTAAGGGGTGTTACATGTTTTCCCAATATTGAAAGACGACTCAATTTTCTAAAAAGAAAGACACACCACACACCATGATTCACCAAAAAAAAGCTTATTTGAATTTAAGTTTTGGCTTTAATAAAACCTAGTTTGATTTAGTTTTAATGGAAATCTGGCTTTGATTTCTTAAGGAGAAAAAGATAAAAAAAGGAATAATCAATTCTTTTAGTTATGATTTTCAATTCTTTTTATAATTATGATTAGTTTTTTTAAAAAAAGTATCAAAATAAAATTTTAGTTATAGTTCAAGGGCTAACTTAGTAATTAACTATTTAAATTAACTTGCCACATCATCCTCTTAATGGTAGTTAACGGACAAATGACCAAAATGTAACAATTTGGTAACGTTAATGACTATTATGTAACTTTGGAAAGTTGGGTGACCAACATGTAATTTTTAACAAAGTTTAGGGACAATTGCTGTAGTTTACCCTATTTTTCGTATTTTATCCCAAACTTTTAGAGTTCTTATTCAAGTGATGTGAAAGAGTGTACTTTTTTTTCTTATTCTAATAACTCACATGGGTTAGCTGATGGGTTATAAAGGGCTTGAAATGATTTTTTTAATATATATTTTTTATTTCTAGAGTTAGGACTAAAATGAATGATTTTGTAAATATTGAGGACCAAGTTTATTGATTTTTTTTTTAGAATTAGAACAAAAATGTCAAATTTTGTAAACATTGAGGGCTATATTTGTTGAATTTTTAACATTTTTCGTAAAAAATTAATATGTTTAATATATATTTAATAATTTATATTTATTTTTAAAGATTTTTAAAATTTTTTAGAATTATTGTTAAGAAAATTTTAAAAAATAAAAATGATATTTTAGCTACAGTTTAAGGACCAAATTAGTAATTAACCATTTAAATTAGTAGTTAACCATTTAAATTAACATTCCAAGTCATCATTTAATAGAAAAAAAAATTAATAGAAATAATTTAACGGATGTGCTAATTTGCATGTTTTGAAATATATAAGGGTTAATTTACCCATTTTTTCAGTAAAGGAGCCGAAATGCAATCTGCCTTAAGTACAACAAATTCCCTGATACTTTTACCCTATACTGTGCTAAACCAAAGATTTAAGCCCTTTATTATGAAATAATTTAATCCCTTTATGTTACACAATAAGGCCGGCCCTAGGGGCTATTTTAAAGTGCAGCCGCTTAGGGCCCAAAAAAATTATTTATTCAGCATTTAATGTGAGAAAAAATCTTCAAACTAAAATAATTTAATTAAATGCCTAGAGCTTTCAATTCTTAGTCATAAATACTTCATCTTCAATTCCTTAGCTTCAGCAAACTTCCTCTAATTTCCAAATTCCAACTCCTACCATTAAAGTTAAAAAATAATTTCAATTATCCCAAAAAAAGAATTTCAATTATTCCCAAATTTTAATTTGTTTTTCAAAAGTAGGTTTTAATGAAAATTTGGATCAATCAAATAAAAGTTTTTATAATGGTGTCAATGAGAATGATGAAATTAATTACCCAAATGAGCTTAATGATGTGTCAGATGTATCCAATATTGAAAATCTTGGTATTAATGAAGAACAAACAATTCCTCCTGATACTGGCATTGATGAAGAACAAGCAATTCCTTCTTTGACTATTTATAATCCTAGAAATTGGGCTAATCTTGATAACAAAACAAGAGACGTTTTTGTTGAAAATGGGCCTATAGGAGAAATGAATCTTGAGGTCGTCTATGTCACAAGAACGGTTGAACGATCTGGCAATTTTCTCAATCAAGAAGGATTTTTTGGAAAACATTGATGTTGATGTTATCATTAATGATTTTGCATTTCAAAATGCTCGTAGAACCCATTTTTTATTATGTATTTTTTTGTGTTTTTGTAGTTGATGACATAGGAGTAGATTGAATAAAAATATATATTTTTTTAATTTTGTTAGAAAATATATCATTTGCTTAATATCACAAAACATACTATTTTAATGAAATTACTAGTATATGATTTTATTTTATTGTATTATATGTTATAATTTTTTAAATAGGCCCGATTTATTATTTCACCTAGGGCCCCAAAAATGTCAAGAACAGGCCTGTTATACAATCAAGGCATTGTGCAACATGGAAATTCAGACAACTATGTTAAATCATTAATAAATTTACATGTGATCAAATGCTTAAGATTGTTATTAAAAAAAAATACACCATCATTTTTATTCTATTATCAATTTGAATCTAATAAAATTGTAAAAAGTAATAATTATATCAAATGTGTAATTATGAATTTCATCCCTCTACTTTATAAAAATAAAGAATATAATATTTCTATTTTAATTTGCTAAAATTTGATCCTCATTCTTTATGAAATTAAAAAGTTAGTCTAATTAGATAATATTTTAAACCTTTTTGTTAAATTATTGACTTGAAAGATAACAATTCAATAATTCATATATAACGATTTAACAAAATTAAAATTTTAATAATTTATATGCAATAAATTAATAGAAATGAGTGAACTAATTTTTAAAATTTTGACTAAATATGATTACCAAAATCTAATAAACTATAAGGAAGAAATCCACAACTAAAATTGAGAACATAAGTTTTATTACATGCAATGCACCGTAAGCTTGCAACTTTTATCTTTCCTCTAATAAGAACTAAAATATGCACGCTTGCAATGCTTCGCACAATTGGGTTAAATTTTAAAATATGATAGATATAATAGACATAAGCATTTAATTCATAATAAATAAATTTAGAGTTAAGGAATTAAATTATTGTGATAAAATTATTAATATTATGGAAGACATGGAAATATAAAAATCATGTCATGAAAAATAAAATAAACACGAAATACATATATGTGTGTCAAATACTATATAAAATGAATTATTAACAAGTAAAAAATTATTTAAACTTATAATACTTTACAGGAAAAAAAATAATGAGAACGTGATAGGACACAATATCTATATTCTTTTTACTAAATATAATCACTATCATAATATTATACAAATATGGGATGAACATAAAAATTATTTTTAAATTGAATCACATCAATAAATTATACAAAACATGGCATCACATGACATAAAAAAATATATAAATATTATTAATATAAATATTTTTATATTGAATCACAACAAAAAATTATTGTCACACGATTTTTGTTAAAGTCCCGAACATTAAAAAAATGGGAGTAATTGTATAAAATAATAAGTTGAAGGGCTCTACTAGAAAACTTCGAAAATTTTGTGGTTGGTTGGTAATTAGTTGAGATATAATTTTGGTTCAATTAAGTTGGCACTCGCTGGTTCCTTAGTGGGAGACAGAATGATTAGCGATGGATGGTTATTTTGTGTCACATCTCAAAAACCGGGTTAGAAGAATTGAGATTGTGAAATTGTAATATCCTAAATTAGGGGCTGTGCGTTGGAGCAAAAATTCACGAGTCGATAGGCCTTAAGGTTTGTTTTGATGAGTTTTAGGGGTTATTTAAGCTCGAGGATAAAAAGGGACTATTTTGGAAACTTTGAAAATTTTGGGTCAAAAGTGAAAATTTGGGTGAAAGAGGCCTTAAGAATAAATTTTGTAAAGTATTGGACATGAAAGTCCAGTAGTAAGGTGGCTTCCGTGTGCCACTTAAGATTTGGCGCTAAGCAGGTCAGGGGTTCGAGTAGCGTGGGGCGCATGGTTTTCATTTTTTGGTTTCTTAGCGCTAGAATAAAAGGGAGCTAGCGGAGAAGGGCTTAAATAAAATTTGGTCGGGTTTTTGTCACGAAAGGATCAGAGGCCAAGTGGCTGGAGGCGTGAGAAGCCTCCAGCAGGTCGGGGGTTCGAAACCCAGAGGTAGCGCGTTAGCGCGTTTCATTTTGGTTTGGCGCTTGAACAAGGTGCTAAGGAATAAGGGTTTAAAAGAATTTTCGGCGTGCTAGTTGGCATGAAATGAGCACTAGCCCAGTGGTTCAGGCGCTTGCAGGATTGGGGCCTCTCGAGGTCAGGCGTTCGAGTTCCTTTGGGGGCGCGAATACTTTTATTTTTGGTTCCTAGTATTAAAGTAGGGAAGCCAGCGAAGTAAGGATTAAAAGGAAGCTTGCGGTATTATTGTCATGAAAGACAATCTGGCCGAGTGGCTGAGGCGTTGGGGAGTCTTCCCCAGGTCTCGGGTTCGAGACTTGGGGCAGCGTCTGGAGAATGCGCATGGGGCTCTCCTTTTTGCGCCGGTGTGAAGGACCTGCATGGCCCATGCTCGCATGCAAATTGGGAAGAACCATGCAGGCATGCAGCTTGGGAGGGGAGCTGCTTCTCTTTGCTATTATATTTTTATTTTATATATAGATGGGCTGATTATTTTTATATTTTGTATAGAAAATGGGGTATGGGTTAGTTATGTTATTTTTATTACTTTGTTCTCAAAAGTTGCATAGGGTAATGGCATTGATTAATTATTATATTATTATCATTATTTAGTTTTATTATAAATGAGGATGGGTAGTATATATTATTTTTATTATATTTTATTTTTATTAATTTATTTAGGGAAGTATGGTTTTATTTTATTATTATTATTATTATTATTATTAACCTTTATTATTGTTATATGCGTGGGATATATATATATATATATATATATATGGGATGCTTGCCATTTTCTTTATTTTTTTTGTAAGGAGGCATTATTGTTTTATTATTTTTATTACTATTTTTCCTTGTTTTCAAAAAGGCTACAGGAGTATGGGAATTTAGTATTGGATTACATTGTTTGTTGTTTATTTTACTTGTTGGAAAAAGGATTTGAGCATGGGTATCATTTAGTTTTATTTTTTTTATGGTGAATAAACAATATTAACTTAACAAAGGGAGCATTGCCGTTGGGAACCATGGAACATTTTAATTATGTGAATGATGAGTTATTATTTTATGGTGTATAAAAAAAATGGTGAGGCATGGGATGTATTTTTTTGTTAGTTTAAGGAGAGTGATGGAAGATAGAATAAAGAATGGTCATTGGTATTTGATGTTATGATTCTTTCAATGGATGTGGGAAAAAGGGAGTGGCATGGCCGACCATGTCATAGAAAGTATGGCCAAGACTCTTGATTTTTGGTTTTGATACTTTCCTTGCATGGGGTGAATGAACTCACTTTGAATCATGAGAGGAGTTGGCCGGCCTTGTCCTTTGTTCTTGGCCAAAATTCATTTTTCTTCCCCATTTTCCTTGATGCATGGCCGAATGAAGCCCCTTGAGACCTTGTTGGTCGGTTTTGTGTAAGCTAAAGGCTTGGCCGAATCACCATCTTCCCAAAAACCAGCCTTTACTCTTGTTGTTAGCCAAACATTGTCACCATTGCCGAATCTTGTGCTTTGAAGAATATTAGGATATGGTAGCTGAAGCCTTAATCTAGTTTACTTGTGGCCGAATCTTCAAGGACTATTTTGGTATGTTCTTTCGTGTAGTTGAAGGAAAGGAATGTTAAGGAAACTCTCAGGAAGTTCGAATATCAAAGGTCTTCATCAACCTCAAAAGCAAGTGTTAGTTCGGATCTTTTAGCAAAGGTGAGTAATTATAGACCTTCGGCCATAGACTAAATTTGGGTTTTGTGATAACTGAATATTGACCTTGACTTAAGGGATGGCTGAATATGTATAAAAAACCATTATGATGTGTTCTTTTTCTGTGAAGAACTAGCTTTCCGGGATTTTGACTATTCAAGGGATTTCGATAGTCTCAAGGACCAAGCAAGTTCGGGATCAAAATAAGCAAGGTAAGGGTAGTATTCGGCTAAAGGCACCTTCTTATACTTGTTGGTCAAGGGCCGAGATTAATGTGGTATTATTTCAGGATTTCGACAGGTTGTAGGAGCAACCGAGATTCAAGTTTACTTCGGTAAGTAAGCTTTCGGGATTCGAGATCGTTTTGGCATGAGCTTTTGATAAGTTTAGATTGGGTTGATTTTTGGTTATAGCTTAGTAACTAATGTGTTATGCTTATTAAGTGTTGATGGAGGCAAATACCAGTCAAGGAGTTCATGGGATAGCCCCTATCCCCAAGTTTAAAAAGAGAGCTGTCTCAGCGGTTCGGGATTGGCCACAGGGGTGTGGGCCAGCGTCCGAGCAACAACGTAGGCAAGTAGCCGTAGTATCGCTTAAAGATAGCATCGGGATTGAGGGCATAACGTTGTTCGTGATCAGGTGCGTAGTTATCGCACTGTGCTCTTGCTCGTTTATGTATGTTATTGTAAATATACATGTTGTGCATGTTAGCCGAAATAAGGGCTAAGATGATGGATACCCAAGGTGGGTGATCGTTCGATCAGGTGTGTAAGCTCTTACACACTTTATTAGTACAAATTGTTGTTATAATGATATTTTATCACCTATCATGTAGTATCTTTGCCTTGTGGGCATAAGCTTGGTTTTCGGGTAAGTCCCCTAATACTCGATCTATGATATATGTTGTGTATGCCACCATATGCTGTTAAATGTTATGCTATATACAAATGCATGATATATGTGAGCATGATGATGTGAGATAAATGAGTGGAGGGGGCAATGATATTCGTGTCGACGGACACCAGTGTTTTGGTAACACATTGTGACTACGGTCACCAGAGGTTTGGTACCTCTAGAGGTTTGGCACCTCATAGCGTCTCGTCCCTGTGGCTTAGTACCACCGTGGGTTGGCCCCACATTTGAGATATGGGATTGACGCCAGTGATTTGGTATCACACGATGGGTTGGCCCCATCATTTGATTGTGACTTCGGGTCACCAGTGGTTTGGCACCACCAGTGGTTTGGCACCACAAGTATTGACGGATATCGTGACTTTAAGTCACCAGTGGTTTGGCACCACAAGTATTGACGGATATCGTGACTTTAAGTCACCAGTGGTTTGGCACCACACGTATTGACGGATATCGTGACTTTAAGTCACCAGTGGTTTGGCACCACCAGTGGTTTGGTACCACACGGGGTAGAAAAAGGAGTATGGATGGCTAGGTTGGGCTTCATAATTGCATATTCATGTATATGTTTGTTCTGTGGATATGGCTAAGCCCGTATGGGACATGTGTATTAACTACGTACTCAGTCTTGGTGACTCACCCCCTTTCCCTATCTTTTCAGGTGAGTCGATCGCGGAGACGGAGCCGGAGAGGACTCGAGGTGGCCATGCTTGTTCCTCGGATTAGAAGTCTTATTTCGTACCATTAAAATTTACTATTTGCTAAATTCGATTGGGTTGTAATATGGCCGCTTATTATTTTATTACTATTCGTATGATTAAGTAGTTTTTACCTTATTTCTAACAAACTTATGAACTGTTAGGCGAATCGGTAAAAGCAATGTTTTCAAAATTAATACTCGTACGCGTTTTCAAAGACGTTACCATCGGGCAGCAAAATTTTACCAAGTTATCAATAACCCCGATACTTCTAAAAATCTAAATGATCAAATGGTTTCAAAGGAAAAGAAAAAGTTTTCAACTCAACCGTGTTTATCAAACCAACCTATCTTAGTTTTAGCAAACATTGTTTTAGAAATTCAACATTATTTTCAGATTTCCAATGTTAACCCGAATCTTTCAAAATGTTTTTACTCCGTAACATACTAGATCCGGTCAAGGCTTGTGGGCCGGGTTTGGGGTGTTACAAGTTGGTATCAGAGCCCGGTTCAAAACCCGGCTGTGGGGGCCCGAGGCCCAAAAATGTTTTCCTGATAGGATTTTGTGGAATTTATGAAAATGGTTTGTTTTAAACAGCATGGCACCGAGTCTCCGGCACCGATCCACTCGGGTAAGTACATCTAGCTATTGAGGTGATATAAATATGTCTCTGTGTATGAGCATGAATGTGACTTTCTGAATTAGAATAGCGAACTTGAACTGAAACCTATGTGTGATCGAAAGAACCACTTGTAAATACTTTATTCCATAAAATTGTTCGCGATTAACCAGTGGAACAAATTTTCTAATGCATAAAACTTTTAAGTCAGATTACGCGATAAGAGATGAGTTCTAGATGACGTGGTCGAGGCAAATGGCCGTATCGGAACTCGTTAGATCGGGTCAAGGGTTGATAAAAGGTATCACCTCCACCACCAACTCCTAATAATGAGCAGCAAGATCAGTCGGGGGATGATGCTGTATCTCAGGCGGTGCTGCAAGTTTTAGAGATGGTGGCTGGAGCGGGAGGAAATATGAGAGCTCGAAAATCTGTTCCCGAGTGACTTCGAGCCAATGGAGCGGAATTGTTCTGTGGTGTATCTGGCATGGCACCTAGTACGGCTGAATATTGGTTGAAAGCAACCGAGCGAATTATGGATGAGCTCGATCTGAGCCCGGAGGAAAAAGGTGAAAGAAATGGTGGTGCTACTTCGCGACGAGGTGTATCAATGATGGCTCATGGTTCGAGAGAGTGTCACAGCTGAGGACCTCACTTGGGAGTATGTCAAGACGGCATACCAGAAGAAGTATGTCGGTACACACTACATTGATGCTCAGAGGAAGGCGTTTCTGGGGCTGGTTCAAGAGAACAAGTCCGTGACGGAATACGAGGCTGAATTCCTAAGGTTAAGCCGATATGCTCGAGGGGTAGTTGCTTCGGAGCATGAGCGATGTGTCCGGTTGAGGACGGATTAAGGGACAATCTGGGATTATTGATAGCTCCTCATCAGGAACGGGAGTTCGCGGTGTTAGTCGAAAAAGCTAAGGTAGCCGAAGGGATTAAGGATTCGATAAGACAAAACAAAGATAAGGATAAGAACCGGGATAGGAGAAAATTTTTTGGATCGTCTGAATCATCTGAGGGTCTTCGAAAAAGACCAAGGATTGAAAATTTTGCTCGTGTGACTAAGCCAGCTGCAGGAAATCGGAGCTGTCCGTGTGCTCAGTGTGGAAGGTACCATGACAGCGAGTGTTGGAACCGGAATTGAAGATGTTTTAGGTGTAAGTCTAAGTCTCACTTGATTAAGACTGTCCTCAAGTGATGGATAGGGCGCGAAGTCAAGGACGTGGAACTTCAAGCTAAGATGCTAATGGTGTGGATGCGAGGCAACCGAGGATGTGATAGTAGGTGAGTTTCTTGTTATGGAATATCTTTTATTATTTGAGTTTTATAAGATCGGGTCATACTTGTACTATTGGTGAAGTGCTTAAACATTGGATGTGAACTTAGGAACTGTGCTTAGAAGGTAAGTGGAGTATGGAACCTTGAATACGAATCTCGAGATAGTATTTAAGAAATGTGTTAGTTTTGTTGAATCAGAGTGCGCAGCATAAGCGTAGTGCGGTGAATTGAAATGTACGGATGTTCGTTTGTGAGCAATTTCGAGGACGAAATTATTTTAAGGGGGGTAGATTTGTAATATCCTAAATTAGGGGCTGTGCGTTGGAGCAAAAATTCACGAGTCGATAGGCCTTAAGGTTTGTTTTGATGAGTTTTAGGGGTTATTTAAGCTCGAGGATAAAAAGAGACTATTTTGGAAACTTTGAAAATTTTGGGTCAAAAGTGAAAATTTGGGTGAAAGAGGCCTTAAGAATAAATTTTGTAAAGTATTGGACATGAAAGTCCAGTAGTAAGGTGGCTTCCGTGTGCCACTTAAGATTTGGCGCTAAGCAGGTCAGGGGTTCGAGTAGCGTGGGGCGCATGGTTTTCATTTTTTGGTTTCTTAGCGCTAGAATAAAAGGGAGCTAGCGGAGAAGGGCTTAAATAAAATTTGGTCGGGTTTTTGTCACGAAAGGATCAGAGGCCAAGTGGCTGGAGGCGTGAGAAGCCTCCAGCAGGTCGGGGGTTCGAAACCCAGAGGTAGCGCGTTAGCGCGTTTCATTTTGGTTTGGCGCTTGAACAAGGTGCTAAGGAATAAGGGTTTAAAAGAATTTTCGGCGTGCTAGTTGGCATGAAATGAGCACTAGCCCAGTGGTTCAGGCGCTTGCAGGATTGGGGCCTCTCGAGGTCAGGCGTTCGAGTTCCTTTGGGGGCGCGAATACTTTTATTTTTGGTTCCTAGCATTAAAGTAGGGAAGCCAGCGAAGTGAGGATTAAAAGGAAGCTTGCGGTATTATTGTCATGAAAGACAATCTGGCCGAGTGGCTGAGGCGTTGGGGAGTCTTCCCCAGGTCTCGGGTTCGAGACTTGGGGGCAGCGTCTGGAGAATGCGCATGGGGCTCTCCTTTTTGCGCCGGCGTGAAGGACCTGCATGGCCCATGCTCGCATGCAAATTGGGAAGAACCATGCAGGCATGCAGCTTGGGAGGGGAGCTGCTTCTCTTTGCTATTATATTTTTATTTTATATATAGATGGGTTGATTATTTTTATATTTTGTATAGAAAATGGGGTATGGGTTAGTTATGTTATTTTTATTACTTTGTTCTCAAAAGTTGCATAGGGTAATGGCATTGATTAATTATTATATTATTATCATTATTTAGTTTTATTATAAATGAGGATGGGTAGTATATATTTTTTTTATTATATTTATTTTTATTAATTTATTTAGGGAAGTATGGTTTTATTTTATTATTATTATTATTATTATTATTATTATTATTATTATTATTATTTTAACCTTTATTATTGTTATATGCGTGGGATATATATATATATATATATATATATATATATATATATATGGGATGCTTGCCATTTTCTTTATTTTTTTTGTAAGGAGGCATTATTGTTTTATTATTTTTATTACTATTTTTCCTTGTTTTCAAAAAGGCTACAAGAGTATGGGAATTTAGTATTGGATTACATTGTTTGTTGTTTATTTTACTTGTTGGAAAAAGGATTTGAGCATGGGTATCATTTAGTTTTATTTTTTTTATGGTGAATAAACAATATTAACTTAACAAAGGGAGCATTGCCGTTGGGAACCATGGAACATTTTAATTATGTGAATGATGAGTTATTATTTTATGGTGTATAAAAAAAATGGTGAGGCATGGGATGTATTTTTTTGTTAGTTTAAGGAGAGTGATGGAAGATAGAATAAAGAATGGTCATTGGTATTTGATGTTATGATTCTTTCAATGGATGTGGGAAAAAGGGAGTGGCATGGCCGGCCATGTCATAGAAAGTATGGCCAAGACTCTTGATTTTTGGTTTTGATACTTTCCTTGCATGGGGTGAATGAACTCACTTTGAATCATGAGAGGAGTTGGCCGGCCTTGTCCTTTGTTCTTGGCCAAAATTCATTTTTCTTCCCCATTTTCCTTGATGCATGGCCGAATGAAGCCCCTTGAGACCTTGTTGGTCGGTTTTGTGTAAGCTAAAGGCTTGGCCGAATCACCATCTTCCCAAAAACCAGCCTTTACTCTTGTTGTTAGCCAAACATTGTCACCATTGCCGAATCTTGTGCTTTGAAGAATATTAGGATATGGTAGCTGAAGCCTTAATCTAGTTTACTTGTGGCCGAATCTTCAAGGACTATTTTGGTATGTTCTTTCGTGTAGTTGAAGGAAAGGAATGTTAAGGAAACTCTCGGGAAGTTCGAATATCAAAGGTCTTCATCAACCTCAAAAGCAAGTGTTAGTTCGGTTCTTTTAGCAAAGGTGAGTAATTATAGACCTTCGGCCATAGACTAAATTTGGGTTTTGTGATAACTGAATATTGACCTTGACTTAAGGGATGGCCGAATATGTATAAAAAACCATAATGATGTGTTCTTTTTCTGTGAAGAACTAGCTTTCCGGGATTTTGACTATTCAAGGGATTTCGATAGTCTCAAGGACCAAGCAAGTTCGGGATCAAAATAAGCAAGGTAAGGGTAGTATTCGGCTAAAGGCACCTTCTTATACTTGTTGGTCAAGGGCCGAGATTAATGTGGTATTATTTCAGGATTTCGACAGGCTGTAGGAGCAACCGGGATTCAAGTTTACTTCGGTAAGTAAGCTTTCGGGATTCGAGATCGTTTTGGCATGAGCTTTTGATAAGTTTAGATTGGGTTGATTTTTGGTTATAGCTTAGTAACTAATGTGTTATGCTTATTAAGTGTTGATGGAGGCAAATACCAGTCAAGGAGTTCATGGGATAGCCCCTATCCCCAAGTTTAAAAAGAGAGCTGTCTCAGCGGTTCGGGATTGGCCACCGGGGTGTGGGCCAGCGTCCGAGCAACAACGTAGGCAAGTAGCCGTAGTATCGCTTAAAGATAGCATCGGGATTGAGGGCATAACGTTGTTCGTGATCAGGTGCGTAGTTATCGCACTGTGCTCTTGCTCGTTTATGTATGTTATTGTAAATATACATGTTGTGCATGTTAGCCGAAATAAGGGCTAAGATGATGGATACCCAAGGTGGGTGATCGTTCGATCAGGTGTGTAAGCTCTTACACACTTTATTAGTAGAAATTGTTGTTATAATGATATTTTATCACCTATCATGTAGTATCTTTGCCTTGTGGGCATAAGCTTGGTTTTCGGGTAAGTCCCCTAATACTCGATCTATGATATATGTTGTGTATGCCACCGTATGCTGTTAAATGTTATGCTATATACAAATGCATGATATATGTGAGCATGATGATGTGGGATAAATGAGTGGAGGGGGCAATGATATTCGTGTCGACGGACACCAGTGTTTTGGTAACACATTGTGACTACGGTCACCAGAGGTTTGGTACCTCCAGAGGTTTGGCACCTCATAGCGTCTCGTCCCTGTGGCTTAGTACCACCGTGGGTTGGCCCCACATTTGAGATATGGGATTGACGCCAGTGATTTAGTATCACACGATGGGTTGGCCCCATCATTTGATTGTGACTTCGGGTCACCAGTGGTTTGGCACCACCAATGGTTTGGCACCACAAGTATTGACGGATATCGTGACTTTAAGTCACCAGTGGTTTGGCACCACAAGTATTGACGGATATCGTGACTTTAAGTCACCAGTGGTTTGGCACCACACGTATTGACGGATATCGTGACTTTAAGTCACCAGTGGTTTGGCACCACCAGTGGTTTGGTACCACACGGGGTAGAAAAAGGAGTATGGATGGCTAGGTTGGGCTTCATAATTGCATATTCATGTATATGTTTGTTCTGTGGATATGGCTAAGCCCGTATGTGGGGACATGTGTATTAACTACGTACTCAGTCTTGGTGACTCACCCCCTTTCCCTATCTTTTCAGGTGAGTCGATCGCGGAGACGGAGCCGGAGAGGACTCGAGGTGGCCATGCTTGTTCCTCGGATTAGAAGTCTTATTTCGTACCATTAAAATTTACTATTTGCTAAATTCGATTGGGTTGTAATATGGCCGCTTATTATTTTATTACTATTCGTATGATTAAGTAGTTTTTACCTTATTTCTAACGAACTTATGAACTGTTAGGCGAATCGGTAAAAGCAACGTTTTCAAAATTAATACTCGTACGCGTTTTCAAAGACGTTACCATCGGGCAGCAAAATTTTACCAAGTTATCAATAACCCCGATACTTCTAAAAATCTAAATGATCAAATGGTTTCAAAGGAAAAGAAAAAGTTTTCAACTCAACCGTGTTTATCAAACCAACCTATCTTAGTTTTAGCAAACATTGTTTTAGAAATTCAACATTATTTTCAGATTTCCAATGTTAACCCGAATCTTTCAAAATGTTTTTACTCCGTAACATACCAGATCCGGTCAAGGCTTGTGGGCCGGGTTTGGGGTGTTACAAGTTGGTATCAGAGCCCGGTTCAAAACCCGGCTGTGGGGGCCCAAGGCCCAAAAATGTTTTCCTGATAGGATTTTGTGGAATTTATGAAAATGGTTTGTTTTAAACAGCATGGTACCGAGTCTCCGGCACCTATCCACTCGGGTAAGTACATCTGGCTATTGAGGTGATATAAATATGTCTCTGTGTATGAGCATGAATGTGACTTTCTGAATTAGAATAGCGAACTTGAACTGAAACCTATGTGTGATCGAAAGAACCACTTGTAAATACTTTATTCCATAAAATTGTTCGCGATTAACCAGTGGAACAAATTTTCTAATGCATAAAACTTTTAAGTCAGATTACGCGATAAGAGATGAGTTCTAGATGACGTGGTCGAGGCAAATGGCCGTACCGGAACTCGTTAGATCGGGTCAAGGGTTGATAAAAGGTATCACCTCCACCACCAACTCCTAATAATGAGCAGCAAGATCAGTCGGGGGATGATGCTGTATCTCAGGCGGTGCTGCAAGTTTTAGAGATGGTGGCTGGAGCGGGAGGAAATATGAGAGCTCGAAAATCTGTTCCCGAGTGACTTCGAGCCAATAGAGCGGAATTGTTCTGTGGTGTATCCGGCATGGCACCTAGTACGGCTGAATATTGGTTGAAAGCAACCGAGCGAATTATGGATGAGCTCGATCTGAGCCCGGAGGAAAAAGGTGAAAGAAATGGTGGTGCTACTTCGCGACGAGGTGTATCAATGATGGCTCATGGTTCGAGAGAGTGTCACAGCTGAGGACCTCACTTGGGAGTATGTCAAGACGGCATACCAGAAGAAGTATGTCGGTACACACTACATTGATGCTCAGAGGAAGGCGTTTCTGGGGCTGGTTCAAGGGAACAAGTCCGTGACGGAATACGAGGCTGAATTCCTAAGGTTAAGCCGATATGCTCGAGGGGTAGTTGCTTCGGAGCATGAGCGATGTGTCCGGTTGAGGACGGATTAAGGGACAATCTGGGATTATTGATAGCTCCTCATCAGGAACGGGAGTTCGCGGTGTTAGTCGAAAAAGCTAAGGTAGCCAAAGGGATTAAGGATTCGATGAGACAAAACAAAGATAAGGATAAGAACCGGGATAGAAGAAAATTTTTTGGATCGTCTGAATCATCTGAGGGTCTTCGAAAAAGACCAAGGATTGAAAATTTTGCTCGTGTGACTAAGCCAGCTGCAGGAAATCGGAGCTGTCCGTGTGCTCAGTGTGGAAGGTACCATGACGGCGAGTGTTGGAACCGGAATTGAAGATGTTTTAGGTGTAAGTCTAAGTCTCACTTGATTAAGACTGTCCTCAAGTGATGGATAGGGCGCGAAGTCAAGGACGTGGAACTTCAAGCTAAGATGCTAATGGTGTGGATGCGAGGCAACCGAGGATGTGATAGTAGGTGAGTTTCTTGTTATGGAATATCTTTTATTATTTGAGTTTTATAAGATCGGGTCATACTTGTACTATTGGTGAAGTGCTTAAACATTGGATGTGAACTTAGGAACTGTGCTTAGAAGGTAAGTGGAGTATGGAACCTTGAATACGAATCTCGAGATAGTATTTAAGAAATGTGTTAGTTTTGTTGAATCAGAGTGCGCAGCATAAGCGTAGTGTGGTGAATTGAAATGTACGGATGTTCGTTTGTGAGCAATTTCGAGGACGAAATTATTTTAAGGGGGGTAGATTTGTAATATCCTAAATTAGGGGCTGTGCGTTGGAGCAAAAATTCACGAGTCGATAGGCCTTAAGGTTTGTTTTGATGAGTTTTAGGGGTTATTTAAGCTCGAGGATAAAAAGGGACTATTTTGGAAACTTTGAAAATTTTGGGTCAAAAGTGAAAATTTGGGTGAAAGAGGCCTTAAGAATAAATTTTGTAAAGTATTGGACATGAAAGTCCAGTAGTAAGGTGGCTTCCGTGTGCCACTTAAGATTTGGCGCTAAGCAGGTCAGGGGTTCGAGTAGCGTGGGGCGCATGGTTTTCATTTTTTGGTTTCTTAGCGCTAGAATAAAAGGGAGCTAGCGGAGAAGGGCTTAAATAAAATTTGGTCGGGTTTTTGTCACGAAAGGATCAGAGGCCAAGTGGCTGGAGGCGTGAGAAGCCTCCAGCAGGTCGGGGGTTCGAAACCCAGAGGTAGCGCGTTAGCGCGTTTCATTTTGGTTTGGCGCTTGAACAAGGTGCTAAGGAATAAGGGTTTAAAAGAATTTTCGGCGTGCTAGTTGGCATGAAATGAGCACTAGCCCAGTGGTTCAGGCGCTTGCAGGATTGGGGCCTCTCGAGGTCAGGCGTTCGAGTTCCTTTGGGGGCGCGAATACTTTTATTTTTGGTTCCTAGCATTAAAGTAGGGAAGCCAGCGAAGTAAGGATTAAAAGGAAGCTTGCGGTATTATTGTCATGAAAGACAATCTGGCCGAGTGGCTGAGGCGTTGGGGAGTCTTCCCCAGGTCTCGGGTTCGAGACTTGGGGGCAGCGTCTGGAGAATGCACATGGGGCTCTCCTTTTTGCGCCGGCGTGAAGGACCTGCATGGCCCATGCTCGCATGCAAATTGGGAAGAACCATGCAGGCATGCAGCTTGGGAGGGGAGCTGCTTCTCTTTGCTATTATATTTTTATTTTATATATAGATGGGCTGATTATTTTTATATTTTGTATAGAAAATGGGGTATGGGTTAGTTATGTTATTTTTATTACTTTGTTCTCAAAAGTTGCATAGGGTAATGGCATTGATTAATTATTATATTATTATCATTATTTAGTTTTATTATAAATGAGGATGGGTAGTATATATTATTTTTATTATATATTATTTTTATTAATTTATTTAGGGAAGTATGGTTTTATTTTATTATTATTATTATTATTATTATTATTATTATTATTATTTTAACCTTTATTATTGTTATATGCGTGGGATATATATATATATATATGGGATGCTTGCCATTTTCTTTATTTTTTTTTGTAAGGAGGCATTATTGTTTTATTATTTTTATTACTATTTTTCCTTGTTTTCAAAAAGGCTACAAGAGTATGGGAATTTAGTATTGGATTACATTGTTTGTTGTTTATTTTACTTGTTGGAAAAAGGATTTGAGCATGGGTATCATTTAGTTTTATTTTTTTTTATGGTGAATAAACAATATTAACTTAACAAAGGGAGCATTGCCGTTGGGAACCATGGAACATTTTAATTATGTGAATGATGAGTTATTATTTTATGGTGTATAAAAAAATGGTGAGGCATGGGATGTATTTTTTTGTTAGTTTAAGGAGAGTGATGGAAGATAGAATAAAGAATGGTCATTGGTATTTGATGTTATGATTCTTTCAATGGATGTGGGAAAAAGGGAGTGGCATGGTCGGCCATGTCATAGAAAGTATGGCCAAGACTCTTGATTTTTGGTTTTGATACTTTCCTTGCATGGGGTGAATGAACTCACTTTGAATCATGAGAGGAGTTGGCCGGCCTTGTCCTTTGTTCTTGGCCAAAATTCATTTTTCTTCCCCATTTTCCTTGATGCATTGCCGAATGAAGCCCCTTGAGACCTTGTTGGTCGGTTTTTTGTAAGCTAAAGGCTTGGCCGAATCACCATCTTCCCAAAAACCAGCCTTTACTCTTGTTGTTAGCCAAACATTGTCACCATTGCCGAATCTTGTGCTTTGAAGAATATTAGGATATGGTAGCTGAAGCCTTAATCTAGTTTACTTGTGGCCGAATCTTCAAGGACTATTTTGGTATGTTCTTTCGTGTAGTTGAAGGAAAGGAATGTTAAGGAAACTCTCGGGAAGTTCGAATATCAAAGGTCTTCATCAACCTCAAAAGCAAGTGTTAGTTCGGATCTTTTAGCAAAGGTGAGTAATTATAGACCTTCGGCCATAGACTAAATTTGGGTTTTGTGATAACTGAATATTGACCTTGACTTAAGGGATGGCCGAATATGTATAAAAAACCATAATGATGTGTTCTTTTTCTGTGAAGAACTAGCTTTCCGGGATTTTGACTATTCAAGGGATTTCGATAGTCTCAAGGACCAAGCAAGTTCGGGATCAAAATAAGCAAGGTAAGGGTAGTATTCGGCTAAAGGCACCTTCTTATACTTGTTGGTCAAGGGCCGAGATTAATGTGGTATTATTTCAGGATTTCGACAGGTTGTAGGAGCAACCAGGATTCAAGTTTACTTCGGTAAGTAAGCTTTTGGGATTCGAGATTGTTTTGGCATGAACTTTTGATAAGTTTAGATTGGGTTGATTTTTGGTTATAGCTTAGTAACTAATGTGTTATGCTTATTAAGTGTTGATGGAGGCAAATACCAGTCAAGGAGTTCATGGGATAGCCCCTATCCCCAAGTTTAAAAAGAGAGCTGTCTCAGCGGTTCGGGATTGGCCACCGGGGTGTGGGCCAGCGTCCGAGCAACAACGTAGGCAAGTAGCCGTAGTATCGCTTAAAGATAGCATCGGGATTGAGGGCATAACGTTGTTCGTGATCAGGTGCGTAGTTATCGCACTGTGCTCTTGCTCG
Source organism: Gossypium australe (assembly GCA_005393395.2). Classification (NCBI taxonomy): domain Eukaryota; kingdom Viridiplantae; phylum Streptophyta; class Magnoliopsida; order Malvales; family Malvaceae; genus Gossypium; species Gossypium australe. Next base: position 101,387,649 of record CM016617.1, read on the forward strand.
TTTATGTATGTTATTGTAAATATACATGTTGTGCATGTTAGCCGAAATAAGGGCTAAGATGATGGATACCCAAGGTGGGTGATCGTTTGATCAGGTGTGTAAGCTCTTACACACTTTATTAGTACAAATTGTTGTTATAATGATATTTTATCACCTATCATGTAGTATCTTTGCCTTGTGGGCATAAGCTTGGTTTTCGGGTAAGTCCCCTAATACTCGATCTATGATATATGTTGTGTATGCCACCGTATGCTGTTAAATGTTATGCTATATACAAATGCATGATATATGTGAGCATGATGATGTGGGATAAATGAGTGGAGGGGGCAATGATATTCGTGTCGACGGACACCAGTGTTTTGGTAACACATTGTGACTATCGTCACCAGAGGTTTGGTACCTCCAGAGGTTTGGCACCTCATAGCGTCTCGTCCCTGTGGCTTAGTACCACCGTGGGTTGGCCCCACATTTGAGATATGGGATTGACGCCAGTGATTTGGTATCACACGATGGGTTGGCCCCATCATTTGATTGTGACTTCGGGTCACCAGTGGTTTGGCACCACCAGTGGTTTGGCACCACAAGTATTGACGGATATCGTGACTTTAAGTCACCAGTGGTTTGGCACCACAAGTATTGACGGATATCGTGACTTTAAGTCACCAGTGGTTTGGCACCACACGTATTGACGGATATCGTGACTTTAAGTCACCAGTGGTTTGGCACCACCAGTGGTTTGGTACCACACGGGGTAGAAAAAGGAGTATGGATGGCTAGGTTGGGCTTCATAATTGCATATTCATGTATATGTTTGTTCTGTGGATATGGCTAAGCCCGTATGTGGGGACATGTGTATTAACTACGTACTCAGTCTTGGTGACTCACCCCCTTTCCCTATCTTTTCAGGTGAGTCGATCGCGGAGACGGAGCCGGAGAGGACTCGAGGTGGCCATGCTTGTTCCTCGGATTAGAAGTCTTATTTCGTACCATTAAAGTTTACTATTTGCTAAATTCGATTGGGTTGTAATATGGCCGCTTATTATTTTATTACTATTCGTATGATTAAGTAGTTTTTACCTTATTTCTAACGAACTTATGAACTGTTAGGCGAATCGGTAAAAGCAACGTTTTCAAAATTAATACTCGTATGCGTTTTCAAAGACGTTTCCATCGGGCAGCAAAATTTTACCAAGTTATCAATAACCCCGATACTTCTAAAAATCTAAATGATCAAATGGTTTTAAAGGAAAAGAAAAAGTTTTCAACTCAACCGTGTTTATCAAACCAACCTATCTTAGTTTTAGCAAACATTGTTTTAGAAATTCAACATTATTTTCAGATTTCCAATGTTAACCCGAATCTTTCAAAATGTTTTTACTCCGTAACATACTAGATCCGGTCAAGGCTTGTGGGCCGGGTTTGGGGTGTTACAGAAATTGTGTCAAATGTGTTAACCTGGTTCAATGGATAGGTGTTGTATTTGTGTGTGAGAAATTTTGGGTTTGAGCTTGTAACACCCTGAAAATTCGAGTATATTTTTTTTTATTTATTATTGTGTGCTTTGAGTAAGTATTTTAGAAAGTGAAATTTTCTTATTAATTTTCGTGTTTAGTATAGTCCTGAAGAAGAATTAAAATTTATTAGGATGGAATAATATTAATTTTGAGCATTTATGGAAATGGATTAAGTGGCATTGACACATAAATTAATTTAAGTGTCAATGTGTAGCATAAGATGAGTAAATGGCAAAGTGGTGTTGGCGCATGAGCTAGTGCATGAGGGTGAAGGTTCGAATCCCTTAGATAGCAATTAGGTGGCTTTTATTTTTGGTTTTCCTTGCATGTGTCGGCCAAGCTCATATATGGTAAGTGTTGACCATGTTATTTTTGGTTAGTATATCAAAGGAATAAGGAAATAGTTAACTTAAGGAAGGGAATCAAGAAAATAAGGAAAATGTGAAGATATGAGGCAAGAATCAAGGAATATTTTTGGAAACAATATCTTGGCCAATAGACCAAGCATATGGACAGCAATATGGCTAGGGGGGAGCCGAATTTTTGGTGATAGTTTGGCTAGGAATTTTAGTCTTTTGTTTTGGTCATTTTCTTAGTTTTTGGCATAGTTTTGCAAATTCTCTCAACCTCTCTCCCTTGGCCGAATTTGTGCATTTGGTAAGCCTTGATTCTTTTGATCAATTGGTTATTTTTGCTTTTCACTTTAGTGTCAATTTTGTGCCTTTCTCTTTGTGCCGATTTTTGCCAATACCTAAAAGGCTTTTCTTTTCTTTTCTTTTTACCATTGCCGAATATACACCTATCTTAAAGCTCATCTCTTTCATTCTTTTCTTCTCCATTCTCCTTGAAAATCAAAACAACATCATCATTATTCTTCTCTCTTTTTCTTTCTTTTCACTCATAATTTCTTTCTTTTTCTCCAATGGCCGAATATTAGTGTACCTTAACCGAACCATTTTCTCTTTTTCTTTGATTCTTCATAGCCGAATCCTTCATCAATCAATACCATTCTAAATCCTTTCTTTTCGACGTGGAAAATAGGTAAGAGATTCTTTTCGTTTCGATTAGTTAATAGTGGTTATGGCCGAATATTGATGATGGTTTGAAGGCTTTATTAGATCAAAATAAACGTTCATTCTATTAACGTTTATTTTGTTATACTTTAGTGCGATAACAGAAGTTTGGAAATCAAGGAGTCGTGGGTGACACAAATCGTTGGAATCGATTTTTGTGGTAAGGAAATCACATCTTTAAAACCTTAGAATTATTTCGAAATTATTTTAGATTGGATTAACGATCTTCGTCTTTGAAGACATTCAAAATAGGGAAGAAAAGGGCGGTGTTTAGTCTTCGGAAGAGGGGAGGTTCTGTTATTTCCCCTAAGTTCAAGCAAAGGACTATTTCGGGAATCCGGGATTTTCCACCGGATTGCGGACGTTCAACCGAGGAAAATCAATTGTTCGAAGTCGTTCGCACTCCCGAACCATTATTCGTTCGTGGGTTCGATTCGGTTAACGAACCATCAATCGGGGAGATATCGCAAGTAGAAGTACTACGGAAATTCGAGGGTAAATTCTAGATCGCTATATTTAGACCGATTTTATTATTAGATTAAAGTGTTCTAATTATCGCGAACATATAGGTGTTGAAGAGCGGGAAAGTGTAGTTCTCTCAATAACCAGGTGTGTAACTTCACACTCATTTTCGGGTTAGACATCAAGTTGTGAGTACTGTGCTTAAATCGTAAAATGGTAAAAACGGAGATTTTGGTAGTAATCAATATTTTCTGGTAAATACATGAAAAGGGTGAAAACCGAGAATTATGCGAAAAACTGTTAAATTGCTAAAATGGGCCGTTAACCCGTTAGATTGATAAATTGGGCCAAAATACTCTAGTTCGATAAATTGTGCCAAAATACTCTAGTTCGATAAATTGGGCCAAAATACTCTAGTTCGATAAATTGGGCCAAAATATTCTAGTTCGATAAATTGGGCCAAAATACTCTAGTTCGATAAATGGGCCAAAGCCCACTAAACTGTTAAATGGGCAAATTACTAAATTATTATTATTATATGGGCCAAATGAAATGTTTATTGATAAACCCACCGATGTTATGGATTAATTGAAAAATTGTTATATGACTATATTTTGTTATACACGCATGATTGCATGGGGTGGGGTATATGAAGAGAAGAATGGCCAGTTGCCAAATATCTAGTTCGGTGGCTCTGCCACAAAATTTCGGCTCAATGCCTCTAGTTCGGTGGCTCTGCCACAAATTCGGCTAAATGCCTCTAGTTCGGTGACAATGTCACAATCTAGTTCGGTAGTGCACTACAAAATTATTTAAAGGCTTAAAGCCTATGATTGGTGTGTTTGGCGGGGTGGGTTGACTTGATCCCCACAGGTGTGTTGGTTGGTACGGGGGTGTTAGCGGATGGATATTAGGTTTGGTTTGGGAAATTCATTTTACATGCATATTACATTGTTTTATTTTATGATATATTGTTGAATTCTGTAATTGGGCTCAAGCCCAGCTTAATACCTTGACGATCTGGCCCAATAATGGTGGTAAGTGAGTTGCACATTGAGTTCTTGTAACTCACCCAATTTTATTAACCATTTCAGGTAATGGAAATTGACGTGGACTTGGGCCGGAGATGACTTGGTGGAGGCCATACTACAAACTTGGGTTTTTATAAACTATGACTTTATTTAAATTATTATCTTAAATTTCTGTTATGGGTTTGATGTAATAAGGCCTCTAGTTACATTTTTATGGATTCTATTGTGTGGTTGGATTTATTTTCATTTCCAAACTTTTAATATGGTTTTATCTTAAAAATGTTAAGTTTTCTTAAAAACATTGGCTTTATAAAATTTTTTTTGGACACTTTAATTATTTTAAATTCTTTCAAAGTTCTTTTAAACTATCTTAAGATTTTGACATTTATATTTTTACGATAAGTTTTCAAACAAGTATTTTCTTAAGCCACTAATTTCAAATCCTCGAACTAAATTTTTCTAAACTCTATTTTCAAGAAAGTTTCTGTAGCACTATGTTATCTTAACCATTTGAAAATAAACTAATGTATGATTGGTGTGACAAACCAAATCTCGTCTAAACGCATAAACCGGGTTTGGGGTGTTACAGAGCTCTTCTTTTGAAATTTCGTTAATTTTTAGCTCAATTATTATCCCTAGTCATTTCACTTAAATCTTATTTTTCATTCAACTAATGATAAAAATGAGTTTGTTGGTTTAGTAGTAAAACCTTAAATTACCTTTAGGTTTTGTGTTTGAATCCCCATGTGTGTACAAAGTGGAATTATTTTTGTTATAAACTCTGAAAAAAATCTGATAGGTGGTTGGTTAGTGGGATTTTGTAGGATTTAGTGGGATATGGGTAGTTGGAATCTCCCCATTTTCCCCATTCACTTTTCACATTCTTTTCTTCCCCTTTATGCTTTTCTGTCTTTTCTTTTTGGAGTTTCCCTTCCTTTTTGTTCTTCTTTCCGATGGATTTTTATTTTGCCGCCATCAATCTTTTTAACTCTCTATTTATAGTTGTAATCCAAGATTTGTGTAAGTAGTATTGTTCTATTTTATGTTATAAAGTTTTAGGCTCCGTTTGTTTCACTAAAAATAACTTCTGGAAAATGATTTCTGGAAAATGATTTACTTTTCTGGAAAAGCTAATAATTTCTAGTGTTTGGATGAATCTGTGTAAAATATTTTCTATTGTTTGATAAATTTCTTAAAAATATTTTATAAAATTTATTTTCAATTAAACAAACATACATTTGATATTTTCTTATTTTTTTCATTGTTTAATTAAATTTATTTTTATCTATAATTTTATATTTCACATTGTTTTTACATATATTAAAAATATTATGTTAAATTCAGATTCATTGCAACATCATTTTTTAATTGCATGACTACTAAGTGAGTATTTTTTATTTAAAAATGTGATATCAACAAAATTGACAAAAAATTAACAATGTCAACAATTGGACTTGACTTTTAAATTTGAAAAGTAAATGGACTAAATTCTTGAAAATAAAAGTACAAAGACTAAATTACAAATCTGTGAAGTGTACATAGACTTATAACATATTTTAACATTTATACTACAAAATATTTATTATTAATATATTTATAACTGTAATAAATATTTATTATTAAAATATTAATATTGAATATTTTCAATAATATGTGAATAATATTATTTAAACTTATTATTTTTAAAATTTATTATTAAAATAAATTGAAATATTAAATAATTTATTAAAATAATAAATTATATTTATTATATTAATAATTTATTATATGACTAATTATAAATAATTAAATATGTATATTTAATAATATTGAAAAATATAATATTTTATATATTTTTAAAAATAAAAATAAATTTATTATCAATATAATATATTAAGCTTGATTTAAGTTAATTTTTATATAAAAATAAAATTATCTATAGATGAGCTTTTTCCTGTAAAATGACTTACCTTTTCAATAATATTAAGCTTGATTTAAGTTAATTTTTATATAAAAATAAATTATCTATAGATGAGCTTTTTTCTAGAAAATGACTTACGCTTTTCAAAAGGGTAAGTCATTTTACAGGAAAAATGACTTATTTTACCTTGACCTGTAAGTCATTTTCCGTTGACCAAACTATTTTCTATGAAACAAACACAAGAAAATACAGAAAACATTTTCTGTAAAACCTTTTACATGTAAACAAACGGACCCTTAGTTCGTTCTTGAGCAAGTTTTGAGTAATGAATGTTTAATTTCCATTCTGCATTGTGTTAAGTATTTTCATGGTGTTAGACCAGGCGAAAGGTGAGAGAGTCAAAACTTTCCAGCGGTGTAATCTTTATTTCGATGTGGTTCATGTGAAGTAAGTGCTCGTGTGCTTATTTTGGGGATTGTTTCTTTAAGGAAACATGAGTGTTTTGAGTGAGATTTTGGGATGAAATTGTATTGTAATTAGTTCGTTTAAATGTGGTATGTAAGTTTTGAGTGCTATGGTTGTGTGAGCGATCAAATCTTCAATCGGGTGTGTGATCTAACCCGAAAAACTCATCGAAAATTCAGACAACTTGAGAAACAGGGTTGTTTTTCAAAACTACCCAGTGCAACATGGTCGAATGTGTTTTTGCAGCCGTGTGGAGGACACGACCATATGAAACCATGCATGCCTTGTGTGGCATACGACCGTGTGAAATCATACAGGTCCTGTGAGTAAGCCATGTGAGGCACACGACCATGTGAAATCATGCAGGCTGTGTGGGGCACACGGTCGTGTGAAATCATGCAGATCGTGTGGGTAGACCGTGTAGACCACACGAGCTAGCTTTTTGGGCCGTGTGGGCATTTTGGGCCAATTTTGAGGCCCAATTAGGAGCCGATTAAGATTTTAGAAATTAGGTTTGTGGGCATTATGTATGCCCATAAAAGCATAAGTTTTAATAAACAAACATAAGTAAGTGTTGGAGGTATGTTAAATAAGTTCCAATAAGTATAACAATGTGTTATGATTTGCTATAAGTTGGTACATGAGTTAAGCTTGTGTGTTATACATATTCTGCTATCTATTTTGATAAGCTATCTAATTCGACTATGTAATATTTTACGCTATGATCTGTATAAGTTGTGTGTTATGTTATTTTTTCTATATTATTTGTTTATGTATTTATGCCATGCAACCTATGTGATATGTATGTATGTTAACGTGACTTTGCATATGCCTTGGGGTGGGTTATGGTATAATGGAGGAAGTGTAATATGGCAGTTTTATTGCAATTATTGTAATGCCCCTCGCCCGGGTCCGTCGCCGGAACAGGGTACGAGGCATTACCGAACATGATCCAAGCAATTTCACAAAATTTAAAATGTAAAATCCGTATAAATTAAAACTTTTCCATACATAGTCATCACACTCTCATTCAACCAATTCAAGCATTATCATAAACATATAACTTGATTAATATTGAACATTATCAATACCCATAAACAAAATAAACCATCAAATTTTTAAAGGCCAGTATTTTAGCCTAATTCATGACTACAAGTAACAAAACAATTAAGCCTTCTATACATGCCATAATTCCTAAAATATTGTTTTCAAAATACCAAAAGAAGGCCGATAGTGTGGATGGATCTCCGACGATCATCGAATCCCGAGCTAGGTTGGTGACGCTATAGGACAAGGAAAAGAAAAGAGAGTAAACATATAGCTCAGTAAGTAAGTATATAAATAATAAATAATAAATAATAGATTTAACATGTTTACAAAATAACACAATCATATCTACATTCAAATTTGCTATTTATTCAAGTTTGAAGCATGCTATCTATTCAAGTCATAGTCACTAAATTATTTTTATCTAGAGCTACGAAACCCCAAATTAAGATCCATTAATTTTCCCTGAAACTAGACTCATTTATCTTATTACCATAAAATTTTCAGAATTTTTGGTTTAGCCAATAAGTACAGTTTATTCATTAAAATTTTCCCTGTTTCACTATTTGACTATTTTGACCTCTCTTCACTACAAATCAATTTTCTCCTCGTACAGAATTTATATGACCTTCTTATTTAGTTAATCTGAAACTGGACTCATTAAGTATTTCAGGCATATAAATTATATCTCATAATTAGTTTTTTACAATTTTTAATGATTTTTACAAGATAGAACAGGGGATCACATAATCATTCTGAACCAGTCTCACAAAAATTCAAATATCTAAAAATATACAAATCTTTTGTTTGCTATGTTTCTTTTATATGAAAATAGACTCAATAAGATTTAAATAAATATCTCATCCAACTTATAATTCAATTTCTACTATTTTTGGTGATTTTTCAAATTCACGTCACTGCTACTGTCCAAAGCAGTTCTATTGTAAATTTTTGCTCTCTCTCACTTTAGTTGTTTTCATCACTTGCCTATACCAATCTTTCCAATTTCCGATTACATATCGGGCATATTTCTCATACGTTATACATGCATATACCCATACTCATTACTACAAATTCACACATAATTTCACTTAATCGATTTTCCCGTTGAACGCTTCGGAATAATAACGGATACACAGTGGTTTCGCACACAGCCCACCTTTGAAATTGAAGCTCTCTTGTACACATAGTGACCTTCACTTAGTACCACTCATGTGACCTAGCTTGATTGTACACATAATTATGGCTCTCTTGTACACATAGTGGCCTTCACTTAGTACCACTCATGTGACCTAGCCATCTCGTAGCTTTCTTGTCTACATGGCGTCCAACACTAGGAACCACTCATGCGACCTAGCTACTCATAACCCGTAGCTTTCTTGCACACATGGTGAAAGTCCCTTATCTTCCATGTGGCCTAGCTACATATCAAAATTTTCCATCTCGTAGGTTTCTTGTGTACACGGTGAAGGTCCCTTATCACTCGTGTGACCTAGCTACATATTGTCCGTATCTCTCGGTTTTCCGAAGGTTCAAACGGGAAGTACTTCACTTTCTAATAATTTATTTCATTCCTTCAATAGTCAATTTCGATTCAAAAATCAGTTACAATACATAAAATATGCTGAATTATAAAAACGTCAATAAAAGTAATGAAGTATTTACATACTACTTACCTCGTTGCAAAATATGGCCAAATTTACAATTTAGTCCTTAACCTTGCCTTTACCTCGTTCAAGGTCGATTCCACGTTCTTCTCGATTATGGAGCTTGGAAGCTTGAAAACCCTAGCTATGGAGTCCCCCCTTGAAGTTTCGGCCTAAGGAAGAAGATGACAACCTTTTTCCATCTTTTTCCCATTTAATTTCTTTTATTTGACATTTTACTAAAATACCCTTCATTAAAATTTTAGTTATTTCTACCTATGCATGTCCATTTTTGTCCATAAAAATATAATGGTCTAATTACCATTTAAGGACCCCTACTTTAGATATACACTTCAATTTAATCCTTTAGCATCTAGAACTCTCATTTATCAACTTTTACAATTAAGCCCTAATAAGCAAATTAGACATGAAATTCATAAAAGTTTCTATTGATACTCTAACACATGCATCCAATCAACCGGTAAATCATAAAAATTAATCAAAATAAACTTTTCTATCTCGGATTCGTGCTTTCGCAACCACTGTTCCGTTTAGGCGCTATTTCGGGATGTTACAATTATGGTTGCTAAACCGCAAATATATATATATAGCATCTAAGCTGCAATCATGTAAGTGGCACACTGCCACATATTGGTGTGATTGGACGGATGGACTCTTGTAGTCCTATTTGGTGTGATTAGCTGGTTAGAGATGGTGTGTAGCGGATGAGGGTAGGACATTGTATGGTATGATTTATAACATGCTTTGTTATGATAAGATATGTTCCGATATATGTTGAGCTTTGTTATGATTTATGATATGTTCTGATATGTAGTGTGATATGAAATTACGAGTTGCTTATTGTAAACGCAAAACCATAGTAAAATTCTTTTTCTAGGTCGGGTCATACACTGGGCTTCTAGCTCACTTATTTGTGTATATGTTTTAAGAGAACCTCCGACTTAGGTCCGGACGACGTGCGGGAGCTCGGATTGTTTTCTCAGCTAAGTCTAAGTAAATATGGTGATTTACATCAGCAAAATTATTCTTGGATTTTTGAGACTATATTTTGTTTTTGGGCTGTGTTTTGGTTTTCATTTTGTTTGCCAGTTTTTTGGAAGTTTTAACGTAAAACTGCAAAATCATATGAGCTTACAAACTAGAATTCAATTTTTAAAATTAAAACTTTGAAATTTTTCGGTTGCGAGTTAAGTAAACCCTTAAGTGTTTTTCTAAAAATAAATAGTTTTTAAATAATGTTAGCATTAATCGAAAAAGATTTGTTCAAAATCAATATTTTTGAAGCAAACGAATTTGAAATAGATTTTGGCATTTGAAATAAGTGTTACCTCTGCGGGAGTTCTGCAAGTTTTATGTTTTTGAAACGCTCAACTAAGTTTGGTTAAAACAAGAGTTTCTAAACAAACTAATGTAACTCTTTCAGATTCGACCATAACATCTAGGTCGGGTTTGGGGTGTTATATTTTAGGTTATGGAGACAGTGCAATTAAGGGTATATATATATGTGTGTAAGGAAGGATATTTATGTAAAAATAATTCTACTCAATTCGGTTTATAAACTTCTTCTCATATGCATCGTCTTTTTTGGTTGCTCCGAAGAAGAGAAACTTAGGAAAAGCTTTACATGGGGCAGTAAATGTGAGACTCGAGACTGGAAAGTAGAGAATCCATTAAGTTGGTATGCTCCTAAGTCTCTTTGTACTCGTGAATTAAAGGAAGAGGGAAGTAAGGATTCTTGAAAAGCTTCTGTGTAATAATGGATTTCGGGTTTTTATGGTTTTATTACCTTTGATTTAATCGATATATAAGGTTGTCATGCTTAGCTACCAGGACGAAGGAGGCTCAGATGTTTGTACAAGCTAAGTTGGCAAGGACGACGGATTTAAGGTGAGTTTTTGTACTCTACCTTTGGGTGATTGATGATGTTATGCTAATTGTATGATATGTGTCCGTGTCTGCTCTGAGTTTGTTTGATTCCAATGTTGTGTATGAATATGGTGTATTGAGTATACTGTGTATGCATAATACTATGTAAGTATGGATATGCTTGAAAGTACAATGACTTGTGTGAAATGCATATTTATTATATGCGGAGTACGGAGGAAGTTACTTTAATGGGGTAAATGAATATAGGAGAGATTGGCATAATAGAGGAATGTGCGGATTGTAATAGGATTCAAGAGAGTTTGGCGGCATCAAGGAACAATTATCTACTGGTCCTTTGGGACGACACTATGACAACAATTATTTACTAGTCCTTCAAGGAGACACTATGATAATGGTATATAAACCCTTCTTGTAACACCCCTAATCCATATCCGTCGTCAGAACAGGGTTTCAGAGCATTACCAAAAATTTTAGAACATTTTACAAATAATTTATGTAAATTACTATTCATAAACTAAGATCATTCAAAACGTCCCTTAATTAGACCCTCAAAGCCTAATATGAGCATTAGAATCTAGTCGGGACATAATCGGGAACTCTAAGAATTTTTCTCGAAATCTCAAAAATTTTCTAAGGAGCAGGGCTCACACGCCCTTATGACCCTGGGCACACCGGTGCTACAGGCCTGTTCGACCCCGTGTAACTCTCTGACTTGTGCACACGGCCATGCCACACACCCGTGTGCTAGGCCTTATGGTTAATTAATTCAATTTGAAGTTAGGTGAAGGTTACACACGGCCAAGACACATGCCCGTGTCTCTGCTCATGTGCTCAATTCTGAGCTTTCTGTTTCTCAAAATTAAGATGCAGGGGACACATGGCCTAACTACACATCCATGTACCCAGCAGCGTGTCACACATGGCCTAGACACACGCCCGTGTGTCTGCCCATGTGGACAAAATAAAGCCATTTCTAGCTTCATTTCTCACTCAAAATCACACCCATGACCTACACTTGAAACATACATCCAATACCAACCATTCTAATCATTCAAATTAAGCAATTTCCATCATTCAACATGGCATTTAATTGCATGCATACATGTTTACTATCTTACCTTGATTCAGTCCCTGTGTTAAACATTATTTGATCAACTACTTAACATATATATAGCTACCATAGCATGACATTGCAAGTATATCAAAACAACCATTACTAGCCATTCCAATGGCTAGATTACAAGCATCATTTTCAAGCCAACTAAAAGCCAAGTTGTCCTATACATTTACATGCCAATATGGCCAATATAACCTATACATGCCATTATAACCATAATTGATTTACCATATGCACCGAAATAGGCCGATGGATAGTGTGAGTGATCTCCGCCAAGCTTCCAATCCAACGAGCTTCTGATTTACTCTAAAATAAGGAAATAAAACTAAGTAAGCATTACATGCTTAGTAAGTTCGTATAAGATGGTACTTAGCGTACCATTCATTCTATTTTGAGGTAACTATGTAAGGCACATTTATTCAATTTGACCTCAAGCCTTACACATATCCTCATTGCCCTTGTTAGTCATATATTCCATAATAACATCAAAAACATGTATTGGCTCAATAACAGTCAAGTTTCCCTGCACATATGCTTTCCACAATATGTATAAATCACATTGCTATATCTCAAGTATATTTTCATATGATACATCTCGTGTTCAGATTATTTCATATCAAAACTTTACACATTTTACTCAAAATATCAATGTCACACAAATAGTAGTACACTCAAAGTGTACAAGTCTATAACCAAGGATGAACATATTCATCAAGTCAATCCTATGTACAAATATCATCATCTCATGTTTTAATATGTCAATTGTCATGTAGCATCATTTTCATGGATTTCAGACAACTACGTGTAATAACTCATTTCTTATTCATGTCCTTTCATGTCAAGATTTTTACCTGTTGAATTTATTCGGAATATCGATGGATACACAGGTGGCACACCCGAGGTGCTCAAAACAGAATTCATCAATTCATGTCCAATGGTACCATAAGGTACTATTTTAAAGAGTACACTCTCGCCACACATGTACACAACAGGATTACCAGTCCAGGCTAAATCTCATCTCCAATATATATACTCAATATAGCTTAGTCAGGATTACTAGTCCAGGCTAAATCCTTTTTATGACATATGCTCTAAGAGTTTGATCTGGATTACCCGTCCAGGCTAAATCCAATCTCTAACATTTGCTCGAGAGGACTTATTTCAGAATTACTAGTCCGCAACAAATGCAGGACCCAATTCCTTTCAGAAATCACATATCCATCGATTTTTCATTTATTCAAACGGGATTTAATATTTTTCAAGCATTATCAGGCATGTGATCAATCTCATATCTTTATGCATTTATGCAATTCAAATGTTCACATTCAATCAAGCATAAAATTAACATTTTTATCATTTATCAGGCATTATTGTTGATCGGGCATATTTTATTTATCGGGCTTTAAGGAATATGTGATCATTTCACATATTTATGACATTTATACAATTCACAAACACAACATTTAATTTAAGCATAAAAATATATACAATTTAGTTACACGAACTTACCTCGACAAACGTTCGTGTACGTAAAATCTACTAATCCGACATTTTCCTCTTTTCCTCGTTCTAGCTCCGAATTTGGTCTATCTAGGTCTATACGAGTAAATTTAACATCAATTAATCATATTTCACATTCAAGTGGACTCAATTTTCATCCTACGAAAAATTACTATTTTGCCCCCAACTTTTCCATAAATTCTCATTTCGTCCCTAGGCTCGAAAAATGATTTTTTTTTTCCAATTTACTCCCTATTCCAAGCCTAACCAAAATTTCATCTTAAAATTTACAGCACATGTATTCATAAAAATTCAGAATTTTTCATCAAATTTCACAACTTTGCATTTTAGTCCCTAAATTATGTTTTCATCAAAAATCACTTTGTAAAAGTTGTTTATCTATCATCAACCTTTCATTTTCTACCATAAATTTCTAATGTTCAGCATATACATCCATGAACCGTTTTCCATCCTTTGATAACTTTACAAATTGATCCCCCAAATAAATAGATTAAGCTATTCCGGTTTCAAAAATATCAAAAATACTAAAAACGGGACAAGGAAACTTACCCAATTTGGCCATGAAAGTTTCTTCTCTCTTTCCTAGGGTTTCCATGTATTTTTGGCGAAGAAGGTGATAAAATAAGATGATATTTATTTTTTTATCATCTTTTAATTAATTAAATATTTCACTTTCCAATTTAGTCCTTGCCCTTTTTCTAAATTTCCATGGATGAGTCACCAAAATATCTACATACTTTTCTTTAATGGTCTAATTACCATATAAGGACCTCTAGTTTTGAATTCCATAGCTATTTAATCCCTCTAGGTACTAGAATTCAACTTTTGCATTTTATGCAATTTGATCATTCTCGTAATTAAGCACATAATCGATAAAATTTTCTTATCAAAATTTTCACATGACTTTTCTAACATAATACGGTCTATATAATAAAATAAAAATAAATTTTATTTTCGGCTCAGATTTGTGGTCCTGAAACCATTGTTTCGATTTCACCGAAATTGGGTTGTTACAACTATTCCCTCTTAAGGAATTTTCGTCCTCAAAAATTTTACCAGTAAAGAGATTCAGATATTACTTTCTCATAGTTTCCTCTAGTTCCTAGGTAGCTCCCTCTATATCATGTCATTGTCAGAAAACTTTTATTAAAGCTACCTTTTTATTTCTCAGTTTTTCTCTTCAAGTGCCAGCCAGAATTTCAATCAATCTCTCACTGTAAGTCATGTTAGGCTGAATTTAACATTTATCAAAGCAATAACAAATGATGGGTCTGATCAATACTACCATAACACACATACTCATTGTAACACCCCAGAAATTAGGTGTTTGTGATTTTTGCATATTGCATGTGTTGGGTTTGCTTAGCTAATTATTTGAGGGTGTTTAGGGGTTCTAGGAAGGCCTGGGTTCGAATCCAAGCCCTGGAAAGATTTTAGTTTTTGGGCCTTTAGTGGAGAGGATTGTTTGGGGCAGGACTTAAAGGAAATTGTGTGTGTTTTATTGACACAAGTTGGCCATGTGGTAGATTGGTTGTGGCGTCACTAAGGGACAAGGGGGAGAGGAGTTCGATTCCCTTGGCAAGCATTTTAAGGTATTTATTTTATGCTTTGGGAGAGGAAGAAACAGATTTGGGATCAAACTCTGCTATGGGAGTTGAAGAATGGGTCAAATCATTTGAATGGATGAATGAGAGGGTTTGTAGAAGGAAAAAGGGGAGAAAATCATGGGATAGGGGAGAGTGGTAGTGGTGGCCGAATTTGGGAGTGTTGTGGGGAGGAGAAATTCAGCTAAGGATTGTGTTAGGCATTTTTTTTTTTTTTTGGCTAGTAAAGAGTGTAGGTGCCAAATCCTTGTTTTTCTTTTCCTCTGAAAGTGCCGAATTTACTTGAGAAGTGACCACTCGTGCATCTTTTCTTCCAATTCTTTTGTCAAACTATTTTCTCCTCTTGGCTCTTTCTCTTCTATACTTCTAACTTTGGTAAATACAGTTCCCTCCTCTTTCATCTTGGTTTCATTCGATTCTCTCCTATAGTCGAAGTTGGCTCTTTTGTTTTGCTGCTAAGTGTCGAATTGTTCCATCATTAATTCGTTGTTGCTACTCTTGATTGCCGAGTCTTCCTTTCTATTTGAATTTTCTCTGATCAAAGGTATTGGTTTCTTTTCTCTCATCTTCTTTCTCCCCTCTCTTTGCTATGTCAAACCCGAAACTCCTAACTCAACTTCTTATTGCCTAGGCCGAACCTATCTTCTTCTTAGTCTTCATTACTTCCTTTGTCTTTTAAGTTGATCAAACCGAGATCAATATCATCTTACCTATCTTTTATTGTCACATCTCTGGGACCATATTCAAGGAAAGTTGCCTTGCCGAATCTAAGGGTAAGTGGATTGGTTTTCTTTCAATCTTTTCATGGGCAAAGTTGTCATTGTGGCTAGTGCCGAATCTTCCCCATCCTTTGTGGTCTGATATGGTTGGTATGTAGGTTCACTCGAGGTGTAGAAGGGGACAAGCATTTTGAGGCAGGCATTTCGTACTCATAGCCTTAATTCGGTAAGTGTATTCAATGTGCTTTATCAAGGGTGGACTTGAACCACATGTTTACTCTGTCTCTTTTTAAGAAGGGGTTTATATCGCAGAGTTCATTCAAGGATTCGTATCCCTCGTTGGAAATAAAAAAGGCTTAGCCGCTCGGGAAATCAAGGTAGGAGTAAGTATGGTTTCGTGTAACACCCTGAAAATTCGAGTATATTATTTATTTATTTATTATTGTGTGCTTTGAGTAAGTATTTTAGAAAGTGAAATTTTCTTATTAATTTTCGTGTTTAGTATAGTCCTGAAGAAGAATTAAAATTTATTAGGATGGAATAATATTAATTTTGAGCATTTATGGAAATGGATTAAGTGGCATTGACACATAAATTAATTTAAGTGTCAATGTGTAGCATAAGATGAGTAAATGGCAAAGTGGTGTTGGCGCATGAGCTAGTGCATGAGGGTGAAGGTTCGAATCCCTTAGATAGCAATTAGGTGGCTTTTATTTTTGGTTTTCCTTGCATGTGTCGGCCAAGCTCATATATGGTAAGTGTTGACCATGTTATTTTTGGTTAGTATATCAAAGGAATAAGGAAATAGTTAACTTAAGGAAAGGAATCAAGAAAATAAGGAAAATGTGAAGATATGAGGCAAGAATCAAGGAATATTTTTGGAAACAATATCTTGGCCAATAGACCAAGCATATGGACGGCAATATGGCTAGGGGGAGCCGAATTTTTGGTGATAGTTTGGCTAGGAATTTTAGTCTTTTGTTTTGGTCATTTTCTTAGTTTTTGGCATAGTTTTGCAAATTCTCTCAACCTCTCTCCCTTGGCCGAATTTGTGCATTTGGTAAGCCTTGATTCTTTTGATCAATTGGTTATTTTTGCTTTTCACTTTAGTGTCAATTTTGTGCCTTTCTCTTTGTGCCGATTTTTACCAATACCTAAAAGGCTTTTCTTTTCTTTTCTTTTTACCATTGCCGAATATACACCTATCTTAAAGCTCATCTCTTTCATTCTTTTCTTCTCCATTCTCCTTGAAAATCAAAACAACATCATCATTATTCTTCTCTCTTTTTCTTTCTTTTCACTCATAATTTCTTTCTTTTTCTCCAATGGCCGAATATTAGTGTACCTTAACCGAACCATTTTCTCTTTTTCTTTGATTCTTCATAGCCGAATCCTTCATCAATCAATACCATTCTAAATCCTTTCTTTTCGACGTGGAAAATAGGTAAGAGATTCTTTTCGTTTCGATTAGTTAATAGTGGTTATAGCTGAATATTGATGATGGTTTGAAGGCTTTATTAGATCAAAATAAACGTTCATTCTATTAACGTTTATTTTGTTATACTTTAGTGCGATAACAGAAGTTTGGAAATCAAGGAGTCGTGGGTGACACAAATCGTTGGAATCGATTTTTGTGGTAAGGAAATCACATCTTTAAAACCTTAGAATTATTTCGAAATTATTTTAGATTGGATTAACGATCTTCGTCTTTGAAGACATTCAAAATAGGGAAGAAAAGGGCGGTGTTTAGTCTTCGGAAGAGGGGAGGTTCTGTTATTTCCCCTAAGTTCAAGCAAAGGACTATTTCGGGAATCCGGGATTTTCCACCGGGTTGCGGACGTTCAACCGAGGAAAATCAATTGTTTGAAGTCGTTCGCACTCCCGAACCATTATTCGTTCGTGGGTTCGATTCGGTTAACGAACCATCAATCGGGGAGATATCGCAAGTAGAAGTACTACGGAAATTCGAGGGTAAATTCTAGATCGCTATATTTAGACCGATTTTATTATTAGATTAAAGTGTGCTAATTATCGCGAACATATAGGTGTTGAAGAGCGGGAAAGTGTAGTTCTCTCAATAACCAGGTGTGTAACTTCACACTCATTTTCGGGTTAGACATCAAGTTGTGAGTACTGTGCTTAAATCGTAAAATGGTAAAAACGGAGATTTTGGTAGTAATCAATATTTTCTGGTAAATACATGAAAAGGGTGAAAACCGAGAATTATGCGAAAAACTGTTAAATTGCTAAAATGGGCCGTTAACCCGTTAGATTGATAAATTGGGCCAAAATACTCTAGTTCGATAAATTGTGCCAAAATACTCTAGTTTGATAAATTGGGCCAAAATACTCTAGTTTGATAAATTGGGCCAAAATACTCTAGTTCGATAAATTGGGCCAAAATACTCTAGTTCGATAAATTGGGCCAAAATACTCTAGTTCGATAAATTGGGCCAAAATACTCTAGTTCGATAAATGGGCCAAAGCCCACTAAACTGTTAAATGGGCAAATTACTAAATTATTATTATTATATGGGCCAAATGAAATGTTTATTGATAAACCCACCGATGTTATGGATTAATTGAAAAATTGTTATATGACTATATTTTGTTATACACGCATGATTGCATGGGGTGGGGTATATGAAGAGAAGAATGGCCAGTTGCCAAATATCTAGTTCGGTGGCTCTGCCACAAAATTTCGGCTCAATGCCTCTAGTTCGGTGGCTCTGCCACAAATTCGGCTAAATGCCTCTAGTTCGGTGACAATGTCACAATCTAGTTCGGTAGTGCGCTACAAAATTATTTAAAGGCTTAAAGCCTATGATTGGTGTGTTTGGCGGGGTGGGTTGACTTGATCCCCACAGGTGTGTTGGTTGGTACGGGGGTGTTAGCGGATGGATATTAGGTTTGGTTTGGGAAATTCATTTTACATGCATATTACATTGTTTTATTTTATGATATATTGTTGAATTCTGTAATTGGGCTCAAGCCCAGCTTAATACCTTGACGATCTGGCCCAATAATGGTGGTAAGTGAGTTGCACATTGAGTTCTTGTAACTCACCCAATTTTATTAACCATTTCAGGTAATGGAAATTGACGTGGACTTGGGCCGTAGATGACTTGGTGGAGGCCATACTACAAACTTGGGTTTTTATAAACTATGACTTTATTTAAATTATTATCTTAAATTTCTGTTATGGGTTTGATGTAATAAGGCCTCTAGTTACATTTTTATGGATTCTATTGTGTGGTTGGATTTATTTTCATTTCCAAACTTTTAATATGGTTTTATCTTAAAAATGTTAAGTTTTCTTAAAAACATTGGCTTTATAAATTTTTTTTTGGACACTTTAATTATTTTAAATTCTTTCAAAGTTCTTTTAAACTATCTTAAGATTTTGACATTTATATTTTTACGATAAGTTTTCAAACAAGTATTTTCTTAAGCCACTAATTCCAAATCCTCGAACTAAATTTTTCTAAACTCTATTTTCAAGAAAGTTTTTGTAGCACTATGTTATCTTAACCATTTGAAAATAAACGAATGTATGATTGGTGTGACAAACCAAATCTCGTCTAAACGCATAGACCGGGTTTGGGGTGTTACATTTAATGGTATCAGAGCCCAGTTTCAAAACTCGGCTGTGGTTTGGGTTCAATAAAGAATATTTGTTTGAAAAACAATTTAAATTTCTAGACTTTTGATTTAAAAGGTAGTATGGCACCATGAGCATTCCGCGCCAAGTCAAGTAAGTATCTGTATACTGATTGTTTATTATGATTGTGATATGATTGTAAGAAACACTCTAGAACTTCTAGTTTTAGGTGTTGAAAACCGTAGAGATTGAGACAATAGGATATGATTGCGAAAACAACTCTATCTCTTTCATATCATAAAACATCGTTAATAAACAACTGAAATAGTAATCTGATTCATAAAACTCTTAATCAGATTAAATCGAAGTAGTAGCTATGAGCACTAGAGGACGTGGTCGTGGATGCGGTAGACGTGGCCGTGGTAGAGGACGAGGTGTTAGGGGCGCAACTGAAGTGCCGGGCTATAGGCCAGAAATGGATGCACCTGCGTCACTCGAGAGTGAGACGGGATCGCATGATCATATGGAAGAAGATAATGCTGTGACACGAGCAATGCTGCGAGTCCTTGAAAGGGTCGCTGGATCCAGAACTGGACCAACAGCTCGTGGGTCGATATCGGAGCGACTGAAATCCAGTGGAGCTGAGGTTTTCAGAGGTGTCTCTGGTGTAGCTCCCAATGTCGCTGAATATTGGCTTGAGGCAGTAGAGCGAATCATGGACGATCTTGAGTGTACTGTGGAACAAAAGCTAAGAGGAGCGGTATCTTTGTTGAGGGACGAAGCTTACCAATGGTGGCTTACTATCCGAGAAGGCACTGATGCTGCGTTGGTTAATTGGGAATTCTTCAAGGCTTCCTTTCAAGGGAAATATGTGGGAACAAGCTATGTGGATGCCCGAAGGAAGGAATTCTTGAACTTGGTACAAGGAAATAAGACGGTGGCAGCATATGAGGCTGAGTTCTTACGTTTGAGTAGCTATGCTCGAACGATAGTGGCGACGGATCATGAGCGTTGTGTACGCTTTGAGGATGGCTTGAAAGATGAGTTGCGGGTTCTGATAGCCCCACAGCTAGTTAGAACTTTTGCCACGCTTGTGGAGAAGGCTAAGACAGCCGAAGAGGCTAAGAATTTGGAACGTCAGAATCGGGAGCAAGTTCGAAGCAAGAGAGATATGAAGTATTCGGGTTCTTCGAAAAGATTTCCGAAGAGGCCCCGGAATGAGGAACCAGCTCAAGGAAGAACACCAGTAGCTGTTAATCAGAGTCGAGACTGTGCTGATTGTGGGAAAAGACATTCTGGAGAATGCTGGAGGGAAACGGGTGCTTGCTATAAATGTGGATCGATGGATCATCAATATAGGAGTTGCCCTCGACGTATGGATACGACTCAAGAAGTTCGTACTACTGATGCACCACCGGCAAGAGGAGCTCAGCAACCACCGAGAGGTCGGGGACCGGGTCGTGGTGGTAATGGGGCTGGACGTGGTCAAGGTGTAGCGGGTCGAGGCAATGGTCCTAGAGGCAACACGGATGCAAGACAGCCAGGATTGGTGTATGCAGTCAGACGTCGTGAGGATGGCAATGCACCTGATGTGATAACTGGTATGTTCTTCATTTCTGATGTACCCGTTATTGCCTTGATTGATATTGGTTCTACTCATTCGTACGTTGCTAGCACCATAACTGGAAACTTGAATTTAGAATCTGAAATTTCCGATAGTGAGATGAAGGCAATTAGTCCCTTAGGACAGTCGGTGTTGGTTAATAAACTGTTTAGAGACGTGCCCTTAGAAATTCAAGGAGAAACATTCCTGGCAAATTTGATGGAATTGCCTTTTGGCGAATTCGATATCATTTTGGGCATGGATTGGTTGGTTAAGCACCGGGCGCAATTGGATTGTGCTGAAAAGCGGATGTCGATAAGAACTACGGAGGATAAAGAGATAGTTATGATAGGCGATCGGAGAAATTACTTGGCAAACGTGATTTCTGCGTTAAAGGCGGAGAAGTTGGTGCGAAAAGGGTGTGGAGCATTTTTAGCATTTATTAGTGCTTTAGATGCCAAAGAGCTGTCAGTGGAAGATGTGAGAATTGTGAAGGAGTTCTCTGATGTTTTTCCCGAAGAACTTCCTGGTGTACCTCCAGATCGGGAAGTGGAATTTGGTATTGAGCTTTTGCCCGGAACTGCTCCAGTGTCCATTGCTCCTTATAGAATGGCACCGAAGGAGTTGTCGGAGCTTAAAGCCCAAATTCAAGAACTGTTAGATCGGGGTTTTATTCGACCGAGTGTGTCTCCGTGGGGAGCACCGGTTTTGATTGTTAAGAAGAAGGATGGGTCGATGCGTATGTGTATCGATTACAGACAATTGAATAAGCTGACGATCAAGAATCGGTACCCTCTGCCGAGAATTGACGACCTGTTTGATCAATTGAAGGGAGCTTCAGTTTTCTCCAAAATTAATTTAAGGTCGGGTTATCACCAGCTGAAGGTGAAAGAAGCGGATATTCACAAGACGGCATTTCGAACCTGTTACGGACACTATGAGTTTTTGGTGATGCCGTTTGGGTTGACCAATGCACCAGCTGCATTTATGGATATGATGAACCGGGTCTTTCAACCATTCTTAGACCGGTTTGTGGTGGTATTCATAGATGACATTCTGGTTTATTCGAGGAATGAAGAAGAGCATGACTCGCATTTGCGGATTGTATTGCAAGTGCTTCGAGATAAGCAGTTGTATGCCAAATTCAGTAAATGTGAATTTTGGTTAAGAGAAGTGACTTTCTTGGGTCATGTAGTATCAGCCGAAGAAATAAGGGTGGATCCTCGGAAGATTGAAGCTGTATTGGATTGGAAACCACCGAAGTCGGTAGCTGAGATTCGGAGTTTCTTGGGTTTGGCTGGTTACTATAGACGCTTTGTTGAGGGGTTCTCGTTGATTGCTGCACCTCTAACTAAGCTTTTGCGGAAGGGAGTGCCGTATGTATGGACCGACAAACAGCAAGAAAGTTTCGAGAAATTGAAGAAGGTTTTAACGGAAGCGCCGGTATTGATTCAACCTGAAGCTGGAAAGAAGTTTACAGTTTATTGTGATGCGTCGCATACGGGTTTAGGTTGCGTATTGATGCAAAGTGGGAAAGTGGTAGCTTATGCTTCTCGTCAGTTGAGACCGCACGAAGTAAACTACCCTACTCATGATTTGGAGTTAGCAGCAGTGGTGTTTGCCTTAAAGATTTGGAGGCATTACCTATATGGTGAAAAGTCTATCATCTATACGGATCACAAGAGTCTTAAGTATCTTCTTACTCAGAAGGAGTTAAACTTGAGACAACGAAGATGGGTGGAACTGTTAAAGGACTATGATTTCTCAATTGAGTATCATCCTGGAAAGGCTAATGTGGTGGCGGACGCATTAAGTCGTAAGGTGGTATCTGATTTGAGAGCTATGTTCGCCCATTTGAGTTTGTATGAGGATGGTAGTTTGATAGCGGAACTTCAAGTGAAGCCTCTGTGGTTGGATCAAATCAAGGAAAAACAGATATTAGATGAGAAGTTGGGACTTTTAATTCAACAAGTGGAAAATGGTGGGATAGAGGATTTTGGTATAAATTCAGAAGGTGTGTTGTGCTTTCGTGGAAGAGTCTGTTTGCCTAAGGACTCAGATCTGAGGCAAATGATTTTGAGGGAGGCGCATAGTAGCCCTTATGCTATGCATCCCGGAGGAAACAAGATGTATCGGGATCTTCGTGAATAGTTTTGGTGGCCTGGATTGAAACGTGAGATTTCAGAATTTGTGGGAAAATGTTTAACTTGTCAGCAAGTGAAAGCGGAGCATCAATTGCCGTCAGGTCTTTTGCAACCAGTTAAGATTCCTCTTTGGAAATGGGAGCGGATAACGATGGATTTTGTTAGTGGGTTACCTTTAACACCTACTAAGAAAAATTCTGTTTGGGTAATTGTTGATCGGTTGACGAAGACTGCTCATTTTCTACCAGTGCGTACGGATTACTCGTTGCAGAAGTTGGCGAAGCTGTATGTATCTGAAATCGTGAGGTTGCATGGGGTACCCGTATCGATTATATCGGATAGGGATCCTAGGTTTACATTTCGATTTTGGAAAGCTTTGCATGAAGCTCTGGGAACAAAGCTAAACTTCAGTACGGCTTTTCATCCTCAGTCAGATGGTCAGTCGGAGAGAGTAATTCAGATTCTAGAAGACATGTTAAGAGGATGTGTAATCGACTTCAAAGGTAGTTGGGAGGATTTTCTACCGTTGGCAGAATTTGCGTATAACAACAGCCACCAGTCTAGCATTCAGATGGCACCCTACGAGGCATTGTATGGTCGTAGGTGTCGTTCTCCTATTTGTTGGACTGAGTTGGGCGAACGACAGATGTTAGGACCTGAGATGATTTCTGAAACGGAAGAAAAAGTGAAAGCTATTCGAGCACGGTTAAAGGAAGCTTCGGATAGACAGAAGTCGTATGCGGATCTGAAGCGTAAGGATATCGAGTATGCCGTAGGAGATCAAGTTTTCTTGAAGGTCTCACCTTGGAAGAAGATATTCAGATTCGGGAAGAAGGGCAAGTTGAGTCCTAGATACATTGGACCTTATCGTGTGGTGAAGCGAATTGGTCCAGTGGCCTATCAGATCGATTTACCTCCGGAATTGAGTCAAATTCATAATGTTTTCCATGTGTCCATGTTGAGGCGCTATAGATCGGATCCTTCGCACATAGTTCCAGTAGAAGAAGTGGAGTTAAAGTCAGACTTGTCTTTTGAGGAGGAACCAGTGGAAATCTTAGACCGAGATGTTAAGGTTCTAAGAAAGAAGACTGTGCCGTTGATCAAAGTGCTATGGCGTAACCACGGAGTGGAGGAAGCTACGTGGGAGCCTGAGGATGCAATTCGACAACAATACCCTCACCTTTTTCAACCAGGTAAATTTCGAGGACGAAATTTTCTTTAAGGAGGGTAGAGTTGTAACACCCTGAAAATTCGAGTATATTTTTTTTATTTATTATTGTGTGCTTTGAGTAAGTATTTTAGAAAGTGAAATTTTCTTATTAATTTTCGTGTTTAGTATAGTCCTGAAGAAGAATTAAAATTTATTAGGATGGAATAATATTAATTTTGAGCATTTATGGAAATGGATTAAGTGGCATTGACACATAAATTAATTTAAGTGTCAATGTGTAGCATAAGATGAGTAAATGGCAAAGTGGTGTTGGCGCATGAGCTAGTGCATGAGGGTGAAGGTTCGAATCCCTTAGATAGCAATTAGGTGGCTTTTATTTTTGGTTTTCCTTGCATGTGTCGGCCAAGCTCATATATGGTAAGTGTTGACCATGTTATTTTTGGTTAGTATATCAAAGGAATAAGGAAATAGTTAACTTAAGGAAGGGAATCAAGAAAATAAGGAAAATGTGAAGATATGAGGCAAGAATCAAGGAATATTTTTGGAAACAATATCTTGGCCAATAGACCAAGCATATGGACGGCAATATGGCTAGGGGGGAGCCGAATTTTTGGTGATAGTTTGGCTAGGAATTTTAGTCTTTTGTTTTGGTCATTTTCTTAGTTTTTGGCATAGTTTTGCAAATTCTCTCAACCTCTCTCCCTTGGCCGAATTTGTGCATTTGGTAAGCCTTGATTCTTTTGATCAATTGGTTATTTTTGCTTTTCACTTTAGTGTCAATTTTGTGCCTTTCTCTTTGTGCCGATTTTTGCCAATACCTAAAAGGCTTTTCTTTTCTTTTCTTTTTACCATTGCCGAATATACACCTATCTTAAAGCTCATCTCTTTCATTCTTTTCTTCTCCATTCTCCTTGAAAATCAAAACAACATCATCATTATTCTTCTCTCTTTTTCTTTCTTTTCACTCATAATTTCTTTCTTTTTCTCCAATGGCCGAATATTAGTGTACCTTAACCGAACCATTTTCTCTTTTTCTTTGATTCTTCATAGCCGAATCCTTCATCAATCAATACCATTCTAAATCCTTTCTTTTCGACGTGGAAAATAGGTAAGAGATTCTTTTCGTTTCGATTAGTTAATAGTGGTTATGGCCGAATATTGATGATGGTTTGAAGGCTTTATTAGATCAAAATAAACGTTCATTCTATTAACGTTTATTTTGTTATACTTTAGTGCGATAACAGAAGTTTGGAAATCAAGGAGTCGTGGGTGACACAAATCGTTGGAATCGATTTTTGTGGTAAGGAAATCACATCTTTAAAACCTTAGAATTATTTCGAAATTATTTTAGATTGGATTAACGATCTTCGTCTTTGAAGACATTCAAAATAGGGAAGAAAAGGGCGGTGTTTAGTCTTCGGAAGAGGGGAGGTTCTGTTATTTCCCCTAAGTTCAAGCAAAGGACTATTTCGGGAATCCGGGATTTTCCACCGGGTTGCGGACGTTCAACCGAGGAAAATCAATTGTTCGAAGTCGTTCGCACTCCCGAACCATTATTCGTTCGTGGGTTCGATTCGGTTAACGAACCATCAATCGGGGAGATATCGCAAGTAGAAGTACTACGGAAATTCGAGGGTAAATTCTAGATCGCTATATTTAGACCGATTTTATTATTAGATTAAAGTGTTCTAATTATCGCGAACATATAGGTGTTGAAGAGCGGGAAAGTGTAGTTCTCTCAATAACCAGGTGTGTAACTTCACACTCATTTTCGGGTTAGACATCAAGTTGTGAGTACTGTGCTTAAATCGTAAAATGGTAAAAACGGAGATTTTGGTAGTAATCAATATTTTCTGGTAAATACATGAAAAGGGTGAAAACCGAGAATTATGCGAAAAACTGTTAAATAGCTAAAATGGGCCGTTAACCCGTTAGATTGATAAATTGGGCCAAAATACTCTAGTTCGATTAATTGGGCCAAAATACTCTAGTTTGATAAATTGGGCCAAAATACTCTAGTTCGATAAATTGGGCCAAAATACTCTAGTTCGATGAATTGGGCCAAAATACTCTAGTTCGATAAATTGGGCCAAAATACTCTAGTTCGATAAATTGGGCCAAAATACTCTAGTTCGATAAATGGGCCAAAGCCCACTAAACTGTTAAATGGGCAAATTACTAAATTATTATTATTATATGGGCCAAATGAAATGTTTATTGATAAACCCACCGATGTTATGGATTAATTGAAAAATTGTTATATGACTATATTTTGTTATACACGCATGATTGCATGGGGTGGGGTATATGAAGAGAAGAATGGCCAGTTGCCAAATATCTAGTTCGGTGGCTCTACCACAAAATTTCGGCTCAATGCCTCTAGTTCGGTGGCTCTGCCACAAATTCGGCTAAATGCCTCTACTTCGGTGACAATGTCACAATCTAGTTCAGTAGTGCACTACAAAATTATTTAAAGGCTTAAAGCCTATGATTGGTGTGTTTGGCGGGGTGGGTTGACTTGATCCCCACATGTGTGTTGGTTGGTACGGGGGTGTTAGCGGATGGATATTAGGTTTGGTTTGGGAAATTCATTTTACATGTATATTACATTGTTTTATTTTATGATATATTGTTGAATTCTGTAATTGGACTCAAGCCCAGCTTAATACCTTGACGATCTGGCCCAATAATGGTGGTAAGTGAGTTGCACATTGAGTTCTTGTAACTCACCCAATTTTATTAACCATTTCAGGTAATGGAAATTGACGTGGACTTGGGCCGGAGATGACTTGGTGGAGGCCATACTACAAACTTGGGTTTTTATAAACTATGACTTTATTTAAATTATTATCTTAAATTTCTGTTATGGGTTTGATGTAATAATGCCTCTAGTTACATTTTTATGGATTCTATTGTGTGGTTGGATTTATTTTCATTTCCAAACTTTTAATATGGTTTTATCTTAAAAATGTAAGTTTTCTTAAAAACATTGGCTTTATAAAATTTTTTTGGACACTTTAATTATTTTAAATTCTTTCAAAGTTCTTTTAAACTATCTTAAGATTTTGACATTTATATTTTTACGATAAGTTTTCAAACAAGTATTTTCTTAAGCCACTAATTTCAAATCCTCGAACTAAATTTTTCTAAACTCTATTTTCAAGAAAGTTTTTGTAGCACTATGTTATCTTAACCATTTGAAAATAAACGAATGTATGATTGGTGTGACAAACCAAATCTCGTCTAAACGCATAGACCGGGTTTGGGGTGTTACATTTCGTCTTGTGGAATATTTGAAGAACAACTCTTTTAATTTTTGGACTAATCATTGTTCTTGTCTTGCATAGGATCGATGTTAGGGGATTTGTGGCATACTCGTAATCAAGGTGTGTACTCACACCATTCCAACTGTAGATCGGAAAATGCCGGAAAGCCAAAATATCAGCAAGTGATGCCACACAAGCGTGCAACCGCATGTGTGGTGGACCAAGCCCACGAATATGGGCGTAAGACACATGAGGACACCATGAGCGTTCTCATGGGCTTAGGACTTTTTGGGCCTCGTTTGGCTGAAATGGGCTGAGTGGGCACAACGCGAGTAAATTTTGTGGACAGTTAGGAAATAAGGAGCCGGCCATGACGATTACATGGCCAAAGGCAGTTTTGGGCCGAATGGGCCACACGAGAGTGTGGGCCCACCTGGGTTGAGTTTTCAGCTTTGGGCCCAAATACACCGTTTTGATTAAATATGTCATTGTGTCACTCGAGGCGACTGTAGACTTTTGGAAAGAGCGTAAAATTACTAAAATACCCTCGAAAGGTAAAATGACCAAAATACCCCTAGAGGGTAAGTTGACCGTTATGCCCCTAAAGGGCAAAATGACAAAAATGCCCCTACGTGTTTTATGATTATTTTTGTATGCGATTTATGGTTGTTTGCATTCATGTGATATTATGCTGAATGGGGGATGGGAATTATTGATACGGAGGAAGTTTTGTTAGGATCGCATGGTCGCTTGACGATTGTTGATCCACCGTTGGCTTTAAGCTGGTTATATGATTGGCAGCTCTGCTGCAATATTGGTTAGTGCCGCAATCGGTGCTACATAAGGAGTGCAGGGATGGGTGGGTCGATTAAATCCCCACAGGATTGCAAGGTTGGACAGGAGACGGAGTGCTGGGTTGGTATGGGCATTAATGCATTGCATTCATGGATTTTAATACTGAGATAGGCTTAGGCCCAGATAAGTATGATATGTGACATTTGATATGGGTTAAGGCCGAACCGAGGCTATTTTGGGCTAAGGCCCAATGCCACTGTTCCTATAATGGGCTTAGGCCTGGATTGATTTGATGCATGCCTTATGACCGATGAGGGTTGTACACACTGAGTTTTCGTAAACTCACCCTCTCTTTTTAATTTTCTCAGGTAATCCTCAGTAGGCGGTTCAACGTACTGGAGGACTCGGAGGTGGCCACACTACGAGCAGCATTGAATTATAGCATTCTATTCTACTTTATTTAAATCGTTTTCTTATTGGGTTGTAATAATGCCTCTCTTAAATTCTGGTTTTTAATTTAGGATTTTTGGTTTATTACGATTTATATCTGCTAAAAGTTGAACACGTTTTTTTTTTCAAAATGATAACTGTTTTCTAAACTTTATGTTTTCGCAACTCAATTTTTGGATAACACGACTTCGTAAATCATTATTTTTAAATTAAGCTTCTGCAACAACGAGGTTTTGAAATTAATAACTTTTAATAAATGTCGACTATTAATAAACAAATGCAAACTGAGGCTCTAGCTTTTAAATATCAAGAAGGGTTTTCAATGAAATCATAGTTTTCGAAAAACACCTCAATGTGACACACCGGATTACGACTTAACTTCTAGGCCGGGTTTGGGGAGTTACACTCATAAAAACATTGTGAATTCTGTAGAACTCTGATAATAATACTAATCAATATGTAACAGGTCCAATTCTTTTCAATGATCTCATATGACCCGATAAACCACAAACTTAATTTGCCTTTATGGCCAAACTGGAGAACTTTCTTCCATGGTGAAAATTTCAAAAATATTTTGTCGCCAATCTAAAACTCTATTTCTTTTCATCTTAAATTCACATCGAATTTCTGATGATCAAATACTGCTTTTAAACTGTCTCAGACCACTTTCATATTTCTTCGGTTTCAAAGAATGAAACCAACTACAAGTATCTTTTCTTACTGAACTCAGTCCAAAACACTAGAGTTCTCGTGACTATATAAGACCTCGTACGGTACAATTTTATACTTGACTGTTAACTATTATAATAAGCAATTTCAACCAAAGGCAAATACTTTTTCCCAGTTACCTTCAAATTCAAGTACAGAACATCAAAGTATATCTTCTAAAATTTGAATCATATGTTCAGATTGATCATCCATCTGAGAATGAAATACGTACTAAAATGTAACCGCATACCCAGAGTTTCTTATAACTTGTTTCAGAATCTGAATATAAACCGTAGATCTTTATCAAAAATAACAAAACTAGCACATCATATAATCTGACAATCTCAACAACAGATAATTCAAGCAATCTATCAAGTGAGAAATCCATTCATATCAGGATAAAATATGCAGACTTCATCGAACAATAGACAATTACTCAAGTAGTATCTTTCTTTTTCATAGACAAGGATAATCCTGATATAAAGTTCATAGTAACTTTGTCTTATTTCCATTTCGGTAACTTCACTGGCTATAACTATCCTGAAAGTATCATATTTATCTGCTGATACATCCAACATTTAAATACAATTTCAGAATTACCACATTTCATTCCGAGCTACTAATACATCCTTTTCAAATCATTATGCATTTCATCATTCCCCAGATAAACAGACATAGTACCACTGTGATCATTCATGTAAAATTTTCTGTATAAACTCTAAATTTTTCAGTACACAAACTCTGTTTCTGAATAATAGGCATTTATCAGTTCTACTCTGAAATTCTGAATCAAAAATTATTTCACACTGTATTCATTTAACTTAGAATTCATTATCACTTTTCTGGGTTTCACTAATCTGTTGTAGAAACATCAGTTTAGCTCTATACTCAGTTAAAATTGAGCTATTATCAGACAATCATAATCGGTATCCATGGCTTTCAAAGTAGACAGAAATTTTCTACTCAGAATATATGCAACCACATTCGTTCTCTCTGAATGATATTCAATTATCAAATCACAATATTCCAACATTTCAAACCATATACGCTATCTCAAAATCAACTCTTTTAGCAACATCAGATACTTCAAATTTTTATGTTGGTGGATATATGACATTTCTCACCAAACAAGTAATGTTGTTAGACTCCAATACAAAAACAATACCTGTCAATTCTAGATCATGTATCGGGTAATTCTTTCCATGTGGTTTTAAACTGTCTGAAAGCACAGGCTATTATTTTGCCTTACTACATTAAAACACAGTCTAATCTCATTCAATAGTACACCACTATAATAACAAATTCCTTACCCGATTTAGGCTGAACCAAAATTAATACTTCAGTCAACAGAGCTTCCAATTAGTCAAAACTTTACTGATATTTATCGGTCCATTCAAATCTTACCTCTTTTCTGTAAATACCGTGTCATCAATGTAGCAATTTCAATTATTAACATTGAAGCTTTGAGTTTTTCCAGAGTCACAACCATCAGATAGATTCAAAACCATAGTGCTATAAAATGACCGAAATTTCAACCGTATAGATAAAGCAACACTTCAATGTCAATAGTGTACCTCAAATTAGAAGAGGGAGAACCGAAAGTGGCCCCAATAATGACCAATGCAGTAATACAATTTCTATAATCTATGATTTCTATCACCATACTTCATGATCGAATCAATATTTATAATGGTAATAAATGTAATTACCTCTGATCAAAGAATATCTTTCACAGATAACCCATGTTTACATACTAAAGAGATTGTTGATATCTCAGAGAAAATTCAAAAGAATAATATCACGCATACTTAGTAGAAACAATTGTGATAAAAACAATATAACTTGCACATTCGCAATTCAGGGCTTCAATCAGTAGAAGTAGACAATAGTATCACATGAATCTTATCATCAAATCTTATATCAATCATGATGAATTAGTAAACCCAAGAAGGATAGAGAAATACCGCTAATGAATCAACCAGACTTTCAGTAATTCCATCTATTGTAATTAGCCAGCCTTTCAATACGATGAATATTGCATCTGAATATGAACAATTTCATATGCCCTTAAGAATATCAGAACATATAGAATACCCAGAAGAGATTGTTGTAATATACTCAATTATAACAGCTGTATTCAAATATCTTTGCAATTTCATCACTATTCCACTAACTAATAAAGTCATCAATAATTTTACATTATTCAATTCACTAAAAGAGTCAATTCAGAAGAATTTTCGTCTAATTCGTTCTGTATATATCATATCCAGATAAGTTGATTACTCATGAATAACTTCTTCCTTAACTATGACATCATATATTCAGAATAATCTTCAGAAAAATCTGATATCTCTTTTAATACCATTTTTACTTATTAATCCATTCTCAATTTTGACTACATTATTAATCATTTAGCCTTTGAGCTCTTTAGTTCCACATTCATTAGCTTAATCCATATAAATCTTATGGATTTCATTGTATAAAACTATACTGATGAAGGGGTGAAGATTGTAAGCCTCAAAATTTAAATTTCATAAATACATACATATCACTTAACGTGTATCATTAACATGTTCATTATAAAAAATTTATTTCATACCTTTATAAATCTCGTTCCACCATAAGTAACTTTTTTTTTACTCAGGCACGTGAGCATCACTTTCAACAGTATCAGAATTACTCGGTTGAAAGCATCTCTATCTATTTGTAAAAGAATTTTCATCAGAGTAGGGAGATATCACACTATCATAGGTTATTCAATGGAATTTATTTCTAGACTCCACATATGCTAAGTTCAGTCTAAGAACCGACTAAATCATAGCTCTGATACCACTAAATGTAACACCCTTAATTCGTATCCGTTGTCAGAATAGGGTTTCGGAGTATTACCACAACTTTCAAAACATTTTACAAATAATTTATGTAAATTACTATTCATAAACTGAGATCATTCAAAATGTCTCTTAATTAGACCCTCAAAGCCCAATACGAACATTAGAATCGAGTCGGGACTTACTCAGGAACTTTAAGAATTTTTCGCGAAATTTCAAAAATTTTCCAAGGTATAGGGCTCCCATACCGGTGGTGTCCAAGGGACACGCCCGTGCTACAGGCCATGTTCGACCCCGTGTAACTCTTTGACTTGTGCACACGGCCATGCCACACGCCCATGTGCTAGGCCGTGTGGTTAATTAATTCAACTTGAAGTTAGGTACAAGTTTCACATGGCCAAGACACACGCCCGTGTTCTAGGCCGTGTAGCACACACGGCTGAGACACACGCCTGTGTCTCTGCTCGTGTGCTCAATTCTGAGCTTTCTGTTTCTCAAAATTAAGGTGCAGGGGACACTTGGCCTAACTACATGTCCATGTACCCTGCCGTGTGTTACACACGCTCGTGTGTCTGCCCGTGTGGAAAAAATAAAGCCATTTCTAGCTTCATTTCTCACCCAAAATCACACCCATGATCTACACTTAAAACACACATCCAATACCAACCATTATAAGCATTTAAATTAAACAATTTCCATCATTCAACATGGCATATAATTGCATGCATACATGTTTACTAACTTACCTTGGTTCAATTCATGTGTTAAACATGATTTGATCAACTACTTAACGCGTATATAGCTGCCATAACATGACATTACAAGCATATCAAAACAACCATTACTAGCCATTCCAATGGCTAGATTACAAGCATCATTTTCAAGCCACCTAAAGGCCAAGTTGTCCTATACATTTACATGCCAATATGGCCAATATAACCTATATATGCCATTATAACCATAATTGATTTACCATATGCACCGAAATAGGCCGATGGATAGTGTGAGTGATCTCCGCCAAGCTTCCAATCCAACAAGCTTCTGATTTACTCTAAAACATGGAAATAAAACTAAGTAAGCATTACATGCTTAGTAAGTTTGTATAACATGGTACTTAGATTACCATTCATTCTATTTTGAGGTAACTATGTAAGACACATTCATTCAATTTGACCCCAAGCCCTACACATATCCTCATTTCCCTTGTTAGTCATATATTCCATAATAACATCAAAAACATGTATTGGCTCAATAACAATCAAGTTTCCATGCACATATGTAACAACCCGATTTTGGGCCTAGTTAGAACAGTGGTATTGAGGCCACAAATCCAACGAGAAAAATATCATTTTTATTATTTTTTCACATAAAGATTTCTTGAAAATTTCGTTCGAAAATTTTGACGTTTGGGTACTCAATTTAGTCAAAAGGACTAAATTGTAAATAGTGAAAAAGTTGAGTTTCACATGTTAGAAGTGTCCAATTTCTATGAAATTTTAAATTGGAGGTCCTTAAATGGTAAGGACCACTGGTTAAATTGTTGGACAAAAATGGACATGAGATAAGTGAAATAGGATATTTTTAAGTTAGGGGCATTTTGGTAATTTGATAATTAAATGGACTAAAAGACAAAATAAAAGCGAAAAACCCTTTTCCATCTTCTTGCTTGGCTGAATTTAGCATGGGGGAAGCCATGGATAGGGTTTTCAAGCTTTCAAGCTCAGTAAGTGCATCTAAGCCTCGTTTTTAATGTTCTTTACATTTTTGAGATCCCCGTAACTCGATTTAGCTATTTCTACCATTATTTTGAGCTAGGGTTGGTGTTTAAAAATTTACCCATGGACTACATGCATGTGTTTTGATGTCTAATGGTAGAATATGAATGCTCGGTGTGTAATAAACGACTTTTACTAAGTGATTTTTGATGAAATCGGATAAAAGGACTAGTTTGTAAAAAGTTGAAAAATGTATGAATGAATGCAAATTTTGGACTGCTATAGTTATGAAAATGGTTCAGTTAGGCCTAAAATACAAGGAAATTGAAGAAAAATCATTTTACGAGCCTAGGGGCAAAAGTGAAAATATGACTAAGTTTAGGGGAAAATGTAATTTTGCCATAATATGATTTTTGGAATGAATTGAATAGTATAATAACTAAATAAGTAAAGTGTGATATTTTAGATAAAGAAAAACGAGTTTCAGACTTGGAACGGGAGAAAGACGAATATTGGATGACTCGGTCCCTTTCGCCATCTTAACTCGAGGTAAGTTTGTGTGTAATAAATCAACGTTATGTTATTATGTATTTAAATGCTTGATATTACATGAAATGTAAATTCTTTTTATGAAATTGGTTAATGAGGTCTCGATGAAAAAAAATGATGAAGTTTTACTATATCGAAGTCTCGGTTGAACCTTAGGAATAGAAAGGATACCCTTGTCATGACATTAGATTAATAAGGTCCCGTATAAGACCGTATCTGGGATATGGCCTTGGCACCGAATTGAGATCCCGTGTAAGACCATACCTGGGATATGGCATCGGCATCAAATAATGATTTCGTGTAAGACCACGTCTGGGACTTGGCTTCGGTATGAAATCGTGTAAGACCATGTCTGGGACATGGAATCGACATACGATCTCGTATAAGATCATATCTGGGATATGGCGTCGACATCGATTTGAGATCCCGTATAAGACCATATTTGGGATATGGCATCGGCAACGACATACGATCTCGTGTAAGACCGTATCTGGGATATGGCGTCGACATCGATATGAAATTCCGTATAAGACCATATCTAGGATATGGCATCGGCATCGACATATGATCCCATGTAAGACCATATCTGGGATATGGCATTGGCATCTTACTACGTGTATGAAAATTTCTGAGTATCCTTCGATATTCCAAGTGGTTCAACGGGGTAAAGAATTAAAGTTTATGTTAAAGATGGAAAAAGGACCAAGTGTAAATGAATGTGATTATGTGACGATTAAGTGCAGATATATGTATGTATACACTCATGAGCAATGTGCTTGGTATGTGATCGAATTTTGGTAAGATCGTAAATGAGTAAGTTATACCTATGAGAATGAACTTGTGACTATAAGTCCATGCTTATGATGTATGAATATGTGGTAAATGTGATTGATGATTATGTGTGAGGGTTTTAGGCCAAATTAAATTGAGAAATGATATGTTCAAGTCTTTGTTGTTGATGTATAGATTAAATTGGCCAATGAATGGCTTGTAAATATTTGATAATGACTAGTTATTGGAATGGCTCACCATGGATATACTTTGGTGTTATATGTGTGTAAATGAAAAATTAATATAAAGAAAACATGATAGAGTAAAATCAGCAATAAAATAGTTTGGACAACAGCAGTTGTACCACTTTGAGAAATCACAAAAAATGGTGGAAATCAAATTAAAGGTTGATTAAGATATGAAATTAAAGCTTATTAAGTCTATTTTCACATAAAAGAAATGGTGTAAGCAAAAGAATTTCACATTCTGAGATATTTAATTTTTTGTGAGACAGAGTTAGAATGATTTCGGAATCCCCTGTTCTGATTTGGGAAATTCATTAAAAATTGTAAAAAAATAATAATGGGATAAAATTTATATTCTTGAATTTCTTAATGAGTATATTTTTGAGATAAACAAATGGGAACGTCATTCGAGTTCTGTACAACGAGATAATTGATTTTTAGTGAAGAGGACTCGGAACTGTCAAACAGCAAAATAGGGGAGACTTTAGAATAAACTATACTGATTGGATAAACCAAAAATTCTGAAAAGTTTATGGTAAGAAGATATGCGAGTCTAGTTTCAGGGAAAATTAGTGGATCTTAATTTGGAGTTCTGCGGTTATGGATAAAAATAATTTAGTGACTGTAACTCGAGTAAACAACTCAAGATGAAAATAAATGAATTGTGAAATTTTATGCAATAATGATGGTATTATCTTGAGAGCTTATAATGAGGATTGTTAAAAGAACAGAAATCAATTGTTTATTATTTACATACATACTTACTAAGCTTATTAGCTTACTCCGTTGTTTTCCGTGTTTATAATGTAATCAGGTTAGCTCAGTTTGGAAGTCACCGGAGAACCTATCACACTATCAAGCTTACAATTTAGGTATGGATGATTTTATACTTAAGGTTATGGCATGTATAGGGTACTTGGTCATGTGTATATGTTACTATGAGTTGTCCTAGAATAATGACCCATGATATTTGGAGTTCATTGTTGTATAAGGCCATTTAATGTGACCAATAAATTGGTTATGCTATAAACTCATGAGGATGCATTCCATGGTTGAGTAAATTGTATGCTATGACTTGTTACGTGTGTGTGGTAGATGTTTTGGTAGATTTAATATGTCAGGAAATATGTCATTCAAGTTATACTCAAGTATGAGCATGATAGGGTAGAAATTGGCTTGGAAAATAGCCAACTTCTTGACCACATAGGTAGAGACAAGGCTGTGTGTCTCAGCTGTGTAGAGGACACGGTCTAGCACACGGGTGTGTGACTTGGTCGTGTGATCTAAAACAAATGATGACGTCACAAACAAATAATTACAAGGGTGGAGGACACGGGCATGACCTGGGCCACACGGGCGAGTGTAACCACACAGCCTGCCCACATGGGCGTGTGACTCTCCAAAACAAGGAAATTTCTAAATGTTCCAATAGTTTTATAAGTTTTTGGTTTGATCCTGAATCGCTCCCAAAGCATGTTTTGGGCCTTGTAGGCCCATTTTAGGGACTTGATGTTTTAATATAAAAGTTTTAAATCTTAAAAAAAAAATTATGCCTTGAATTTGTTCAGTTGCAAGTGTTATTGTTCGGTAACGCCTCGTACCCTGTTCTGGCGTTGAACACGAGTAAAGGGTGTTACAACATATGCTTTCCACAACATCTATAAATAGCACTGCTATATCTCAAGTATATTTTCATATAATACATCTCGAGTTCAGATTATTTCATATCAAAACTTTACACATTTTACTCGAAATATCAATGTCACACGAGTAGTAGTACACTCAAAGTGTACAAGTCTATAACCAAGGATGAACATATTCATCAAATGAATCCCATGTAGAACTATCATTATCTCATGTTTCCATATGTCAATTTTCATATATCATCATTTTCATGGATTTCAGACAACTACGCATAATAACTTATTTCTTATTCATGTCAAGATTTTTACTCGTTGAATTTATTCGGAATATCGATGGATACACAGGTGGTACACCCGAGGTGCACGAAACAAAATTCGTCAATTCATGTTCAATGGTACCCATAAGGTACTATTTCAAAGAGTACACTCTCGCCACACATGTACACAACAGGATTATCAGTCCAGGCTAAATCCCGTCTCCAATATATATACTCAATAGAGCTTAGTCAGGATTACCAGTCCAGGCTAAATCCTTTTTATGACATATGCTCTAAGAGTTTGATCTGGATTACCCGTCCGGGCTAAATCCAATCTATAACATTTGCTTGAGAGGACTTATTTCAGAATTACTAGTCCGCAACAAATGCAGGACCCCATGTAGGACCCCATTCCTTTCGGAAATCACATATCCATCGATTTTTCATTTATTCAAATGGGATTTAATATTTTTCAAGCATTATCAGGCATTTGATCAATCTCATATATTTATGCATTTATGCAATGCAAATGTTCACATTCACTCAAGCATAAAATTAACATTTTTATCATTTATCATTTATCGGGCATTATTGTTGACCGGGCATATTTCATTTATCGGGCTTTAAGGAATATGTGATCATTTCACATATTTATGGCATCTATACAATTCACAAACACAACATTTAATTCAAGCATAAAAATATATACAATTTAGTTGCACGAACTTACCTCGACAAATGTTAGTGTACATAAAATCTACTAATCTGACATTTTCCTCTTTTCCTAGTTCTAGCTCCGGATTTGGTCTATCCAGGTCTATACGAGTAAATATAACATCAATTTATCATATTTCACGTTCAAGTGGACTCAATTTTCATCCTATGTAAAATTACTATTTTGCCCCTAACTTTTCCATAAATTCTCATTTCGTCCCTAGGCTCGGAAAATGAAATTTGTGCAATTTGCTCCCTATTCCAAGCCTAACCAAAATTCCATCTCAATATTTATAGCACATGTGTTCATAAAAATTCAGAATTTTTCATCAAATTTCACAATTTTGCATTTTAGTCCCTAAATCATGTTTTCATCAAAAATCACTTTGTAAAAGTTGTTTATCTGTAACAGCCCAATTTCGGTGAAATTGGAACAGTGGTTTCAGGACCACAAATCTGAACCGAAAATAAAATTTATTTTTATTTTATTATATAGACCGTATTTTAGAAAAGTCATGTGAAAATTTTGATACGTAAATTTTACCGATTATGTGTTTAATTACGGGAAGGACTAAATCGCATAAAATGAAAAAGTTAAATTCTAGTAGCTATAAGGATTAAATAGCTATGGAATTCAAAACTAGAGGTCCTTATATGGTAATTAGACCATTAAGGAGAAGTATGTAGATATTTTGGTATGACTCATCCATGGAAAAATAAAAAAAGGCTAAAGACTAAATAGGAATGATGAAGAGTTATTAAATGACAATTTAATTAAATGAAAAAAAACAATTTCATATCATCTTCCCCAAATATTTCCATGGAAACCCTAGGAGAGAGGAAGAAGAGTTATCAAGCTTATCTAGGTAAGTAATCAAGCCCCGTTTTTAGTAATTTTGATATTTTTGAAAACGAGATAGTTTAATCTATCTATTTGGGGGATTTATTTGAAAAGTTATCAAGGTATGAAATTTGGGTCATGGATGAATATGCTGAAAATTAGAAATTTATGGTAGAAAATGAAAGGTTGTTGATAGATAAACAACTTTTACAAAGTGATTTTTGTTGAAAATATGATTTAGGGACTAAAATGTAAAGTTGATAAATTTGATGAAAAATTTTGAATTTTTATGAATACAAGTGCTGTAAATTTTGTAATGGGATTTTGGTTAGGCTTGGAAAAGGGAGTAAATTACACTAGATTCATTTTCCGAGCCTAGGGACAAAATGGGAATTTATGGAAAAGTTAGGGGCAAAATAGTAATTTTTCCTAGGATGAAAATTGTATCCACTTGAATAAGAAATATGATAAATTGATGTTAAATTTACTCGTATAGATCCAGATAGACCAAATTCAGAGTTAGAACGAGGAAAGAGGAAAATATCAGATTAGTAGATTTTATGTACACGAACATTGTCGAGATAAGTTCGTGTAACTAAATTGTGTTTATTTACATGCTTGCATTGATTGTGTTTATGTAAATTGTATAAATGTCATAAATATGTGAAATGATTACATATCTGATCAAGCTCGATAAATGAAAATGTTTAAATTAAATGATAATGTCCGGTAAAGGATAAACGATAAAAATGTTACTTATATGCTTGAAATGAATGTGGAATATGTTTATTTGAATTTTATGAATGTTATGGATGTATGAAATAACCACATGCCGATAATGCTTGAGAAAAATGTTTAAATCTCGGTTAAATAAAATGGAAAATCGATGGATATGTGATTTCTCGAAATGAATGAGGTCTTGCATTTGTTGCTGACGGGATTTAGCTCGGATGAGAAATCCTATTGACCTCATTATAGAAAGGATTTAGCCCGGACGGGTAATCCTAATATAAGTCCTCTCGAGCATATGTTATGGATTGGATTTAGCCCAGACAGGTAATCCAAATCAAGCTCCTTAGAGCATATGTCATAAAAAGGATTTAGCCTGGACTAGTAATCCTGTTGTATACATGTGTGGCTCGAGAGCGTACTCCTTGAAATAGTACCTTATGGGTACCATTGAATACGAATTGATGAATCCTGATTTGTACACCACGAGTGTACTACCTGTGTATCCATTGATATTTCAAATAAATTCAACAGGTAAAAGTTCTTGACATGAGAATATATGAATAAGAAATGAGCTATTACACATATCGGACTGAAATACATAAAGATGACGATACGTGATAATTGATATATGGAAATATGAAATGATGATACTGTACATGGAATTTATTTGATGAGTATATACATCCTTGATTATATATTTATACACCTTGAGTGTACTAATTGTAATCTTTATATTCCGAGTAATATAAGTAAAGTTCTGATATGAAATGATCTGAACTCGAAATGAACTAGCATGAAATTATACTTGTAATAATGAGATGAATTATGCAAGTTGAATGCATACATGTTGTGGAAAGCATACGTGATTGGAAGCTTGATTGTTGTTGAGCCCATATATATGTTTTGATGTTATTATAGAAAGTATGACTAACAAGGGCAATGAGGATGTGTGTAGTGCTTGAGGTCAAATTGATTGAATATGCCTTACATAGTTACTTTAAAATAGAATGAATGGTAAGTTAAGTACCATGTTATACGAACTTACTAAGCATTTTATGCTTACTTGGTTTTATTTCCCTGTTTTAGAGTAAATTGGAAGCTCGTCGGATTGGAAGTTTGGCAGAGATCACTCACACTATCTATCGGCCCATGTTGGTACAATATGGTAAAGCAATTCTGGTTACAATGGCCGGCATATGTTATATTGGCCATATTGGCATCTATATATAAATTATGTTTGTAATCTAGCCATTGGAATGGCTAGTAATGGTTTGTTTTGATATATTTGTAATGTCATACTATGGTAGCTACATATGTGTTAAGTAGTTGATCAAATTATGCCTAACATATGGACTAAACCAAGGCAAGATTATGAACATGTATGCATGTACTGGTATGCTATGTTGAATGATAGAGTTTTCTTAACTTGAATTGTAACACCCCTTACTCGTATCTGTCGCCTGAATAGGGTACGAGGCATTACCAGACTTAATCACCTATAACCGATCATTTCTGAGTCACAAATTTTCATCCAAATTTAAAAATTTTCATATTCAATCATAGAGTCCCTAATATGGACCTACGAGGCCCAAAACATGCTTTGGAAGCGGTTCGGGACTAAACCGAGAACTATGGAAATTTTCACAACACTTAGAAAATTTTTCTTCAAAACCGGTTCACACTCAATATGCATCCTCAACAACTCTTATACATGCATAATTATATCTAATTTTCATACCATACCATTGAGCCAAACTTAGCAATTCGACATCAAGACTACCAGCACATTCAACCATTAGGTATTTAGGCCATAACCCACAACTCATCATGTATCATGCAAACACAACTCACATCACAAGACATTGGCATATAAATAATGTAACACCCCAAACCCGGCCCATTCACTACGACCGAATTTGAAATGCCACTGCGGAAAAACGTTTGAAAAGTATTTTGACTTATAGTAAAACATAAAATTTTGTATGCCTATAATAAAATATTGGGTATGTAAAATTCCAAAATAAAATTAAGTTGTTAAATTTAAAACTTTAAAATAATTTATCAAAGTATAAATTTACTCTTTAAAAGAAACATTCTCGAATATTACTTAATCATCAATCCAACTTAAAACATAATAAAAATCCTTAAACACTTAAAGTGGCCTTTATTACAATAAATAACCTTTCATAAATAAAATGTATAAAACAAATAAAATATCTTCTGCAGGGGCCACCTCGTATCCACTCCAACCCGGTCCAAGCTTTATGCGTCACCTGCGATGTTGGTAAAAATTGGGTGAGTCAAACAGACTCAGTGCATAGTTATTTCACATGTCTCAACATATGGGCTTGGCCCACATCTACACAGTCCATACACATAAATATGCAATTATGAAGCCCAACCCAACCTAGTGTCCATCCATTACACCTACCACGGCAGACCTGCTGCCCGAGGCCGTGGCTAATCCACCGATCAACTGAGTGATCCCACATATCTTACCTTGGCAAACCTGCTGCTCAAGGCCGTGGCTAAGCCACCGATCACATAAGTGATCCCACATATCAATCAGTCCACGGTGATGCACACAGCTATCAACCGCCGAGATGTAGCACCTAGCCAACACCTCCCTTGATGAAGCACATAGCTAACATCAAGCGCTAATGTAGCACAAGGCTAACATTAGACCACGTACATAATGTACACCCTTTCCTTCGATAGTCACATCCCAAACCCCATGTATCATGCCACGATATCATTAAAATAAGCATACATCACATGCCGTCACATTTTCATACATATATCATATGTAAATTAACGTCATAAAATACTGACCTTGTCCATT
Organism: Gossypium australe; assembly: GCA_005393395.2. Classification (NCBI taxonomy): domain Eukaryota; kingdom Viridiplantae; phylum Streptophyta; class Magnoliopsida; order Malvales; family Malvaceae; genus Gossypium; species Gossypium australe. The sequence goes on from CM016617.1 coordinate 101,430,534, forward strand.
GATTACCAACATGGGCATCCACCTTTTTAGCCATTAATTCGGCTACCATGCACATCATATACATATTTATATATATAACACATACACACATCAAGAGAATAGTGCGATAACTACGCACCTTTTTGGCACAGTCTACTCAATCCCGAATACTTGCCCTACTTCTGTCGACTTGCCCCGTTGCTAACTAGATCCCGAAATGTCGGCTTGTTCCTTGCTGAATCGAATCCAAGAGACTCCCTTAAGGCTCCTTCACGTTGCACCCAAGACACTTTCGGCTTCTCAAACTAGCGACAGGTGTAGGAGAATAATACCACTTAAAGATTCGGCTAACAATAAAAAGGAAGAAGCTTAAGACAAAGAAGTAGATTCGGCCAAGAAGCAAATAGGTTCAAAGTGATCAAAATTTCGTCTTTAATGCTCTCCACAAGGTTCGGCTAAGCCTTTAAAAAGGGTGAAGAAGTATTCGGTCATAAAATAAAAGATGAAGAACTAAGGTTGAAAGAAAAGAAAAAAGAATTTAAAAAGAATAGATAGGAGACATTCGGCTACAAATGACCCAAAAGAAAAAGAGAGAATTCTATGGCCAACAATTTCGGCAAAAGAAAAGAAAATAAAGAAAAGGGTTGCTAAGAGCTGATCACCCCTATTTATACAACCCAAATTCGGCACACTCTTCCTATCTATGCTTCAAAATCGATTAAGCACCCCCCAAGAAGTCCCACATGCGGCCACCTTATTAAATCCCACATTTTGCTCCTTTATCACCTTAATTAATAGATAACAAATAATCCTCCACGTTATCCATTATCTTCCCATTTAAAAAATAAAATAAAATAAAATCATACTTATCCCACTTTCACTTGGCCAATACATCAACCCCAAGGAGCCCCTCATTCGGCCACCACTATGTCCCTTATCCTACTCCACTTTCTTCTCCTAATTTATCACTTCATTTAAAAAGAATTAATAAAAAATTAAAACCACAATCATCCCTTATCTACCTATTTAAACCAAATAAAATAAATCCCCACTTATCCTACTTCTTCAGTCGAATTTTTAAAAAAATAAAACAACTTAATCCTTATCTTTTGGAAGCCCACATGCTGTCCACTTCCTCCCCTCTCTTTGACACCAGCAGCAAAATAAAATCCCACTTATGCTGCCCACGTGATTCGAACCTTTCCCCTTGCACCTAGGCGCTCCATTGCCACTTTGCCACATGATTCCTTGTGGCATAAATCCCTCACGAATTCCCCTTAAAGCCTCTTTAGCCCAGTCCCCCCTTCCTAATGCAAAGAGCAACAAAATAAAAACACACTCCCGTGATTCGAACCAAGGCCCTTGCCCATGGCGTCATCACCAAGGCCCTAAGTGGCGCCTTGCAGCCACTTTACCAGGCTCACTTTCATGACCAAAGACGTCTATATTCTTCCCTTAAGGTCTCCCTGGCCTTGCTCCCCTTCTTGACACAAAAAGAAAAGCCCACAATGCAATTTCTGCAGCTCGAACCTCCTCCCTCCTGACGCAAACTCCTTTGCACCTTAGGTGGCGTCCCTTGCCACTTTTCCAATTGTTTTCTTATGTCCTAAACTCCACAAAATTTCTTTTAAAACCTCCTTCACCTAGCTTCTCCTTAACTAACACTTAAAAACAAAATTTTTCCTATAACTCGGCCCTTCCCTTGGCTTATAACTAGCCCCTAGAATACCTCAATTAGCACCACAACGACCATATTTATGCAAAATAATTTAATCACTAATAACCCCTATTCCAGGATATTACAATTAATATATATAGGCTTACAATCAATTAGCCAATATAAGCCAATTAGCATGGCTACATACTACAATAACCTTTAACCATTACAAGCCAATACATTTGGCCCAAAGCATAATAACACATACACAAAATGACTAAGTCCCTATACATGCCATAGACTTAAATTACTTGAAGGCATTGATACCAGTCAAAAGCTTGATAGTGTGATAGAATCTCCGACGACCTCCAACTCGAGCTAGTATCTGTGACACTATAGGAAAAAGGAAAGGAAGGGGGTAAGCATTATAGCTTAGTAAGTAGGTATGTAAATAATAAGTGATTTATTAACAGACTTTTATAAATCTTCACAATATGTTTTCAACATAATACAATCATAATTGCACAAAATTTCACTATTTACTTATGTTAATCTCAAGCTGTCTACTCGAGTCACAGTCACTAAATTATTTATATCTTAAACTACAAAACTTAAAATTATGATCAGCTAATTTTTCCTGAAACTATACTCACATATCTTCTTACCATAAAATTTTCAGAATTTTTGGTTTATCCAATAAGTACAGTTTATTCATTAAAGTCACCCCTGTTCTGCTGTCCGATAGTTCTGACCCCTCTTCACTAAAAATTAATTATCTCATCGTACGGGATTCAATTGATGTTCTTGTTTGTTTATTTTAAAAATAGACTCATTAAGGATTTTAAGAATATAAATTATAACCCATAATTATTTTTTTAAAATTTTTAATGATTTTCTCAAGTCAGAAAAGGGGATTCTGAAATCATTCCGACTCTATCTCACAAAAATTCAAATATCTCAGAATAAGAAATTCTTTTGCTTATACCTTTTATGTGAAAATAGACTCAATAAACTTTAATTTCATATCTTATTTAACCTATAATTAAATTTCCACCATTTTTGGTGATTTTTCAAAGACACATAACTCTGCTGTCCCAAAACTGTTTTATTGCAAATTTTATGATTTCTTTGTTTCAACTTCCATTTACACATACATAACACCAAAACATATCCATTACTAGAGCCATTTACAAATATTTACAAGCCATTCATTGGCCAATTTAACCTATACATCAATAACAAAAACTTAAACATATCATGTCTCAATTTAATTTAGCCTAAAAACCCCACACATGATCATCAATCACATTTACCACATATTTATACATCATAAGCAATAGACCTATAATCACAAGGTCATCACAAGATCATTCTCATAGGTATAACTTATTCGTTTATATTCTTACCAAAATTTGATCACATACCGAGCACATTCATTTGCACTTTAGTCATTTTCCCGTTGAACACATCGGAATATTATTGGATACATCGGAAGTTTGCACAGAAGTGCCACACTTGTAACCAAAGCTACTTCACGTCACTTTTCACATAGAGGCTCGTTCTCGAGCTATTCACTTTCACGGGTCTGCTCACACAAGCTGTCGGACATTCGTTACTACTCGGTGCTGCTCACACAAGCTGTCAGGTATCCGCAATACATGCCAGATTACCCAGCCACTGGTAGAACTTATAAGACCAGCACCCGTTTCACATAGTCACAATCTCGGGTTTGCTCACAAAAGTTGTCGGTCATGACGAAACTACACGATGCTGCTTATACAAGCTGTCGAGTATCCGTAACACATGCCGGATAACTCAGCCACTGGTAGAATGTACGGGCCAGCAGCCAAATCACTTATTTCAATTAGATTTCACATAGGTTTCTAGTGAACATGTCACTCGTATCCATTTTTATTCCTCAGGTTTAACCGGGAAATTTCTCACTTATCGATATTTTGTCAATTACATCAAATATTCAGCCACAATTCATACCATTTATCAAAATATGAAAACGTAAGTAAAAACGATGCATTATTTACATACAAACTTACCTCGATAGCACAATCGGTGAAAAGGACTTATTCGTTAATTTCTCGTTTTTCCCTCGTTCTAGTTCCAAGCCTTGTTTTCCTTGATCTATAATATCACATTTAATTTATTTATTATTCACATCATTCAATGTGACCCAAAAATCATATTATGGAAAAATTATGTTTTTGCCCCTAAAGTTTCACATATTTACAATTTTGCCCTTAGGCTCGTAAAATGATTTTCATTCAATTTCTTTGTACTTCAAGCCTAACCGAACCATTTTTATAACTATAACAGCCCACAATTTCCATTAAAACACACTTTAATGACACATTTTATAACTTTTACAAAATTAGTCCTTTTAGGCATTTTCACCGAAAATCACTTAGTAAAAGTCATTTCTCTAACCATAAACATGCATTTTCTACCATTAAACACAAAAATACACACATTCATCATGGGTCAAAACCCTAGACTTTAACTGTAACACCTCAAACCCGGCCTAGACGTTATGGCCGGATCTGGTGATATCACATTGAAGTGTTTTTCGAAAACAAACTTTCATTGGAAAAACCCGTTCTATATTAAATCTCGTTTATGATCATAACAAAAATTTAAGGGTATCTTGTTCATTTAAAACTTAAGTTGTTTTTAGCAGTTTGTCGATCATATTAGTTTGTTGCTATATTTAAAACAATGTTTGATGCAGAAGCTTTTATCGAATGTTACGTAAACATGGTGTTTTGAAAAACATTTAACTTTTGAAAATCCGCGTCCTACTTCTTTTAGATATGAATTAAATAGGTAAAATCCAAAATTAGAAGTTAAAATTTAAAAAGGCCTTATTACATGACAAAAACCCAAATTAAATTTATTGGAAATAAAACTCAAATATAAAAGTAGGTGCGGTTGTGTGGCCACCTTCGAATCCCTCGTAGCACCGATCTGCCTAAGATTGGGGGTTATCTGTACAGATAAACAGAGAGGTGATTTTACGAAAAACTCAGTGTGTAACCCCATGTAAGTAAATACCAATCATGCCATAGGCAAGTACAGTATGGGCCTAAGCCCAAATCAATAACAGTTCAGTTCAGTTGGGCCTTAGCCCAATACAGTATCAGTATCAGGGGGCTTTAGCCCATTTCAGTGTCAGTACCAGTGTAGGCCTTAGCCTATTTCAGTGACAGTAACAGTTTAGGCATGCAACCAGAAATCCTAACCAACCAGCCTCTACACTCCACTCTATCCAGCCTAACACTCCATGTGGGGATAAAATCACCCACCCATCCCTACACTCCAAAAATTAGCACCGGTTGCGGCACTAAACAGTATTTGCAGTAGAACTGCCAGTACAGTACACTTCCTCCTATCATAATAATCCCATCCCCATGCAACATATCACACATGGATGCAACATATCTATATCATGGCATGCTCAAATACAATCATACATAACATAAGGCATACAGTTATTTTATAATATAGGGGCATTATAGTCATTTTCTATCATAGAGGCATAACAGTCATTTATCAGTTTGGGGTCTTGGTATACTTACCGGCCCATCAGTAGGTCCACAGTCGTCTCGGGCGACCCGTGCAACCTTTTAGTCAAATAGTGAAAATGGGCCCAAGGCCCATAATGCGGGCCCATGTGGGCCCACACTCATAGCCCAGAATTGGTCTTGGTCATGAAAATTACACAGTTTGGCCCAATTTTCTCCACACGCCTATATGGGCCCACAAGCCCGTTGGGCCTATATGGCCCATTTCGGCCCAACATGGCCCCCAACGGCCCAAGACCATGAAATCGCTCATGGTGGCCTCAACAGTCGAACACCCACGTTTTACGCGTTTCGGTTACCATACGAGAGAGTGCATGCTCGTGTAGTGCCAATGGTCATATTTTTCGGCTTTTGCCGATTCACGCTTTAGGCAGTGTTTACACACACATTTCGGCATTTCACTGATATCGTTTATATAGTGTTGTTACACACCTGGGTTCTATTTGCTGAGAAAACTGCCCAACAATCCTCAATTATTCACTTAAGCAGTTACTTAATCAAATAAGCATAAGTTATCCCAATTGTTATACTCACAACAACTTACCTTTGACCGAGTGATGAAAGAAAGGTTTTGAATGCTTCAATACCACTTGCAAATCCTTCACTTCTCAAGAAGTTCTAAAAACCAAAATGAACACAAGAGTATTCGGCTTGTCAGTGTAAGAAATGAGGAGCCTTGTTACAGATTAAGAGAAAACAAGAAGAAGTCGAGTGCTCTTACCGATTTGTCAGAGAATAGTCGCTACACCGAAGACACAGTAGCGATAGGGGAATGAAGTAATTCGTCTGAATACCAATATGATAAGAGAAATCGGTTTAAGGGAGAAAGAGAAAAGAAAACGAAGGAAGGGCAGAAGGTATATTCGACCAACAATAGAAAAAGAAGAAAAAAGGCCTAGCCGAACACACACCTTACACAATTCAGAAGAACACGAAGAAAGAAAGAGAGATACGGTAGACTTGAGCAGAGAAAGCAATTGCAAACGAGAGAAAAGAAAGGAGGCACTAGGAGTAGTTAGGGCCAAAAGGAAGGTTGTCAAAAACGAATAAAAGTAAACAAAAGAATATGCCAAAACTCCTACCACATTTGGCCAAAGAGAGAAAAACACTACAAAACCGAAAATGAGGCATACCAAATGGGGAATACCACTCTTGCCGAAATTTTTGAGTGCACACAGTCCAGTTTCGGCACAACTCTACATCTCCCATTGATTTTCTCCTAAAATCCCTCATCAAATCTCTCCACTTGATCACACCTCCCCTCAACCACTCAATTTGAATTCTCCTCAACCACTTCAGTGTTTCAGTCAAAACTCCAACTCCCCCTACGGCACAACAGCAAAATAAATACTCCTTTTGCCCCTACCAAGATTCGAACCTCAGTCCACTGGCATAGGTAACACGCCACTTACCCCCTAGACCAGTAGGGTTTTTATGTCCTGTTTTTACCCAAAATAATTTAAAAGCCTGCTAACTATAGGCAAGGGTTTATTCCTTAAAAACAACACTTTTTGCACAAGCCCAAGCTTGAACCCAAGACTTCTCAGACACTCCCAAACACACCAAAATCACTTAACCTCTAAAGCAAACAAGTAGTTGTGCTTCAAACATACAAAAAAAATTACCTAGATTTTGGGGCGTTACATTAACCATATCTCAAATTAGTGGTAGAAATAGATTGATCTTGTTACGAGGATTTCCAAAACGTAAAAATCATTAAAAATCGGGCTAGAACAGACTTACAACCGAGCTTGGAAGCTTGAAAAACCCTAGCCATGGTTTCCCCTTGTGAAATTCGACCATGGGGTTGAAGATGGACAAAAAATGGATTTTAATTTTGTTTATTTAATCATTTAATAACCAAATGACCAAAATGCCCCTAACTTAAAAATATTCTATTTCACCTATTTCATGTCAATTTTTGTCCAAAAAATTAACCAATGGTCTAATTTCCATTTAAGAACCTCCAATTTATAATTTCATAACAATTGGACACCTCTAACATGTAGAACTCAACTTTTGCACTTTTTACAATTTAGTCCTTTTGACTAAATTGAGTGCCCAAATGTCGAAATTTTCGAACGAAATTTTCACGAAATCATTTCATAAAATTGTAGACCATAAAAATATAATAAAAATAAATTTTTCCTCATCAGATTTGTGGTCACGAAAGCACTGTTCCGACATGGCCCAAGTTCATGCTATTACATGTGTCGAAACCATTTTTTTATCGAGTTTGAAAAAAATGGGGATCGAATTTAAAAAATATAGAAATGGATCGCCACCGGCCTTTTTATTTAAGTTAATCAAAGCTAGAAAATACAATTAAGCAGGGAGTTTATTAAAGGCGTATCTTGAAAAGAATAAGGTAATCAAAGATAGAAAATTCAAAATGGATAAGACAGAAAACTAGGTGCCCATCGCCGCTTGAGCTTCTCTGTTCAAACTTCTTAAGGACCATTTTAAGCTCGACATGTGTTTAGGGGATCTGAAGTACTTTGTCGATGCCCCAAGACGTAGCATACTTCTTCATTGTTAATTCAGGCATAGCAAGACTGCTATATGCCCCCTTTGATCAAAATATGAGCCACCCTTTTCGGGTTTTCAACTCAAATCCCCTGTGGTCTCAAAGCGCCCTTTGCGGGTTTTCACCTTAGCCTCTCATTTTTTCTTTTTTGCTGAAAATTTCTATTTTTTCTTTTTTGATTTGTTTTTTTTGAAAGGTGCCCTTTGCAGGTTTTCACCTTGGCTTCTCATTTTTAAGTGAAATACTTCTTGACTGAATTCACCGGATTAGGCATATCCCTGCCATCCAATTTGGTCAATGTTTCCAGAACAGACTTTTTTCACTACGTAAAGTCTTTTCTAGTTTGGCCTCCATTTTTCTCTGAAATCATTTTGTATATGAAGGATCTTCTTTGATATCAGGTCCCCCTTTGGGAATTTTCTAGGATGAACCTCTTTGTCGCAAACCCACATCATTTGACTGTACCGGATATCTATTAACTTTTCCTCACGAATTTGATTAATCATATTGGGATTGGATCCATTCTGCCTCATCCAACTTCAGTTCTGATAAAACTCGGAAAAAAGGAACTTCGACTTCAATGGGCAAAATCAATGAGAAATGTGTTGCCTCTTTTGATAAGTATAGAGGGTAAATAGTAACTTTTGTACACCAATCTTTACAAGTCTCGGTCTTTTTATGATCTTTTGTTTTTCTTTTTGGCTGCCTTTGATGCACCACTGTGGCGTCTGATTTTTGAATAGACCGTAAACTTTTGACATTGTGCGGTTAAATGTGATCTTTTTGACATTTTTTTGTGTCGGTATTCTTTCTTTCTTTCTTTCTTTCTTTCTTTTTCTCTTTTTTTTTTTTGTTCTAATGACTATCGACTGTGTAATATTGGCATATGAAGCGACTTTTACCATCTTAGTCAAGTAACCAACATCCACGAAAATGAATCGATGTTGGCCAGAAGCTTTTGATGAGACTGGCCCCATAACATTTATGCCCCACGTATAAAAAGAATGGAGGAGGCACACAAGTTTTGTCTTCCTCAATTTGGCTTTTACGGCATAACTGATGCAATTTTCCTTTCTTGGTGAACCAGTAGCCTGAACCTCTTAATTAGCTTGGCCGTTGTAGAACCATTAACATGGGTTCAACATACCCACGTTTCAGTAGCTTGGCGTGCCTTGATATGATAGTGCGAAAATGTCTCGAATTCTTGAAAATAGCTCAATAATGTCTCGCCTTATTTCTGTGGTGAGTTAGGCTTTAATCTTCAATCCTTCCCTAGACTCGTAACACCCAGTAACCCTTTTGCAAGGTAGAGTCTATTTTCATCTTGTTTTACCACCCTTAACAAATCAGAGGACTACAATCTCTTTCATCTTCAAAGTCCTTAGATCCCTCAGATCCATATCTCATTCAAAAAGGGAGTTAGTAACAACGTTGGTCATGTCTTGATATCTGGGTACTATTATAGCACAAAAACAAATTCCAATGAATAAATGATTCTAAGGATGATTATTTACATGGTATGGTTATGAATAAAAATGAAAGAATATTCTAAAAACCAAAGAATTATAGTATGAAATGTAAAGAATAAAAGATATTTGCATAAAAGATGCATCTCATTGAAATAAGAATTCTGGACACAAGCCTATTTCATAAAATGACTCTTATTGCCTTTAGGCTGAAAGCAATAAGTGTGTTTCGAATATTACTCTCGATTAGCCTTAAAAATACATGTCTCTTCCATAGTCCTATTGCTCAAAACACTCTCAGGCTCATATTTCTGCATTTGGCGTGTCATCTAATTTCACAATACCCTTGCCAATGAATTTTTCCACCAATTTCTTGAAAGTAAGGCAATTTTCTATCGAATGCCCTGTGACCCATGCGTGGTACTCGTACTGGGCATTTGGGTCATACCATTTTGGATATGGAGGTTGCATTAGTTTCAGGTAGTGAGGAGCCACCTCATATGCATCGAATAGGGTTTGATATAACTCCTTGTACGTCATTGGGATCGGTGTAAACTGGAGTTGCATTGTACTGGATTCTTGTCTTGATAAGCCCTGATGGCTAGTGGTCACAGCCCTCGGTTGACCTACAGTGACTAATTTGGGACGCTTGCTAAAGCTGTTCACTTCATTTTCCCTATTTCTCGGGGCTGATCTTTTGGCACTTTCTTCAGCATCTATCTTTCCACTCTTTATGGCATTCTCAATCATTTCTCCAGTCATTACGATGTCTGAGAAGCTCTTTGTAGCGCTCACTAGCATATGAGTGATAAACGGGGCCTTCAGTGTATTAATAAAGAGCATTGTGGTCTCTTTCTCCAGAAGTGGTGGCTGGACTTGGATGGCAACCTCTCTCCACCGCTGTGCATACTGTCTAAAACTTTCATTCTCCCTTTTCTCCATGTTTTGAAGAGTAATTCTGTCAGGAGTCATGTCTGTCACATGACTGTACTGTTTCATGAATGCTTGGGCTAAATCTCTCCATGAACCAATTCTAGCATGACTCAACTGGTTATACCATTTGGCTGCTGCTCCTACTAGGCTATCCTGGAAGAAATGGATTAACAGTTGGTCATTATTAATGTACCCTGTCATTCTTCTACAAAACATAGTAATATGAGCCTCGGGGCAACTTGTCCCATTATATTTATCAAATTCAGGTATTTTGAACTTGTATGGGAGCACCAAACCTGGGACCAAGCTTAAATCTTTGGCATCAATTCCGTAACAGATATCAGCACTTTCGATCGCTTTAAACTTCTCCTCTAACCGTTTATATCTATCTTCTAGCTGTTTTGGCAATTCTGCTTTTGTCCTCTCTCCTTCAACTATTTCATCCAAATCAGGGACATTAGTAATGATTGGATTATTTCCTAAACCTAAGCCAGTTTGGGGGTTCACTAAAGCTTCAACTTGGAATTGTTGAGGCCTAATCATGACAGATGGCCTTTGTACAGTCACTTCAGGTAGTACTTGCACGTGTGGTAGAGTATAATCAGGGGGATATTGATGATACTCAGTATTCCCATCAACATTAGCCATGGAGCTCTTTCCTTTTGCGTCATCTGAGTCATCATATTTATCTGCGATTCCATCATTACGTCCATCATATCCTGCTAGATCTTAGCAAGCTGCTCTTGCATTTGTAGCTGAAATTTATCCTGCATCTCCCTTTGGAGCTGTTCAAGCTTCTCTAATCTCTGATCCATATCTTTCGTCTTGGTTCGGGTACCGTAGGGATGTTTGGTTTTGCCAGTGTCCAGGTTAACGCTGAAATAACTTCAACCAATCAGGGTCTTCTCATGAAATCTAATGCATATGATGTAATGCTATGTGAATGCATGAAATGAATGTAAAGAGGCATCGATTCTAACTTAATTTACTTTAGAAAACTTTGCTAGAGGATAAAATTCTTTACATGAAACAGACTACAAATATACGAACATCCGTATTGTCTTCTGTTTTATCAAGAAATTCGTTCTCCATGCTAAGCTCCCTAATTTAGCAATCGAATCCAAATCGACATCTCTCTCTAATATAAAAATGCATGCTAAGTAACAGAGATAAAAAATCAGTACATAGAAACGAAATTCAAAGCATATAAAAAAACCATTCAAACTCCTATCTGAGTGGCCACTAGGGTTTATCACAGCTTTACCTAGGGTGGGCTCTTAGGGCTTTCTATATGTAGTTTGGTTCTAGAAGTTGAGGTACCCGAACCAGCAGATTCCTCGATCTTCACCCATTATTGGCTCATACAGACCGAGTTAGGTTCAGGGGAATACATTTCCCTATGGCTGCACGAAGATGAAAATCTCACGAAGACATAGGTATGGATGTATCCAGAAAGCGATTCACTATCCTGCACGGAGGTGAAAACCTCACGAAGGAGTAGCTTCTCACTCCCACTTAAAAGGTTATAACCCAACAGTCATGCGATATGATGCAAAAGTATTCTACAAGATTCGAACCATAACAATCAAATGAGATGACGCAAGCTAATACAAATAAAAGGATCGTAATTTTTCAAATCGAATTTTCATTTTTCGACAAAAGGACAGATTTTAATCAATCTTACGGCTTGACTCTCTTTCAGAGTCCCCAGTGGAGTTACCAAGCTGTCGAAACCATTTTTTTATCGAGTTTGAAAAAAATGGGGATCGACTTTAAAAAATATAGAAATAGAGTCGCCACCGACCTTTTTATTTAAGGTGTGATCGGATCACCTTGGAATTGATCATTTTAATAAAACTTTGATTTATTAAAACATATTTTGGTCTACAAAAAACTTGAAAAAACGAGTTTGGGAGTCGGTTACGTACGAGGAAGGGTTAGCACCCTTGTAGCGCCTAGAAATTGGTACCTAATTGATTACTTAATGTCTTAATGTCAAAAATTTGAAAAGATTCTAGATTACGATCTGTTTGCTTAAGATACATTTGGACAGAATCAAATTGCATGCTAAAACTTCTTATTTCGAAGAAATAAAATGCCGTACTCAGTAAGTTAGGGCACAACATCTTATATTCTCGAAATTAAATTCATCTTTTGATTTTTAAAACCCGGTAATAAATTTCGAGAAGGGTATTCGATTATTTGGGCCTTATGGAAGAATTGGAACCCAGTAATTTAGGGCACAATCTCTCAAAATATGGAATATTGCCTTTTTTTTTGAAATCCTTATCTCGAGGAGATGAAACATCACACCCAGTGAGTTAGGGCGCAATATCTCAAATTCCCGAGAGTAAGGTTTTTTATTTAAAATATTATGCACTTTGATTTAAAAGGGAAAAGGATACTCGGTTGCTAGGTTTTAACGAGGAGAACCGAAACTCAGTAAGTTAGAGCACGATTTTCTCGAAACCTCTAAACACGAGCATTGCCTTTTTTCAAAAAACTTTAAATAATAAAAAATAATCTTTAAAACTAAAGTGACATTAAACACAACATTTTGCATAATATGCAATGGAATACTAATATACAAAGTCAACATCACATATTACAATGATGAATCACAAATAATTAATAATTACAAATTAACAATTTATAATTCATACAATAGCAGTAATCATGTAATACAATTTTAACATTAGCAATTGAAGAAATTGGAGCAAGATATTATAAAAAAAACGAATGTAGAATGAAAAGCAATAAAAACCAATATTATGCAACATTATTTAAAGATAAGATATGTGTGAAACAATCAAAATAATTAATATATAATATCTTAAAATAAGTAGTCGTAAAATGATTTTTTTAAATGATAAATAAATGTATGAAATAATTTAAATTAACTAATGTGTGTGTGTGTATGTATATATATATATATATATATATATATATATGAATATTCAAAGTAAATAACATGAAGAAAATATTTAACATGAATACTATATGAATTTAGTATATATTAAAACTTTAAAATAAAATAATTTAATATGATTTTAAAATAAAACACAATAATAAAACTTTTTTGTAAAGTGAATAAACAAATAGATTAAAACAGGTTAAAATAAATAATATATATAAATAATGATTTAAAACAGGTAGTATATGAACGTTTTTATATCTTATATAAAAAAAGTTTAAAACTAAATTAATAAATGAATTAAATTTGATAAAAATGCAAAGATTATGTATGAAAACAAAAGGTACTTAATTGAAACAAAACGGAATTAAAAAGACTATTTTATAATAAATAAAATCATTTTAGCATATGCGGGGATCGAACTGAAATACGCGTAAATTATCAGGGACTAAATCGGTAAATATTTCTGAAACTCAAAACACAGTGTTTAAATCGGACTAAATTGAAAATGCACTTAAACTACAGAGGCTAATTAAAAAGACGAATAAAAAAAATACCCAGGGTCTAATCAAATAGCGACGTAGAAAAAGAGGGACCAATCGCGCAATTATGCCATCACCGCAAAAACACACGTATCCCAAGGCTATTGGGTCGGGTCAAATCGGAGTGCACCATACGGTGTCGTTTTAAAACCATGAAAACGAGCCCTAAACGGTGTCGTTTCATACGTTATATAAAATCTAAACAAACCCTAAAAATTTAAAGCCTTCAGTCACTTTTTAAAACAAAAAAAAAAACAAAAAGAAAATTAAAACAAAAACCCTAATCTCCTATTCCTCTCTACTCATCCGAATTAGACCCATCCCCCTAAAAACTGATTCACCACCGCAGACGGCAGTTGGTGTATTTCGAGCCTCGGTGAATGTCTTTCAGCCCTGAGATCTCCTCCCAGCCTCGATTTCGATGAGGCAGAAAGAAATCTATGGCGTATTCCTAAGGCAAAGTTTCGTTTTCCCGTTTTTATCCTCACATGCAATAGTAAAAAGAAAACTAAAAAGCGAACGGAGAAGAAACTGGAATCCGAAATCGAAAGCAACCTCTGTATTGGCTTGAAAGTATGCTCTTTTTGATATTTTTTTCTTTGTCAAAATCCTCCCCCAGAATTACAATGGTTCACTTCGACTTTTAAAGGCCGAAATTGAAAAATAAAATAAACGAAAATACAATCGTTTTTGCTTTGTTTTCTCTGCTGTTATTTTGCTGTCGTTGCTTGTCCCTTTCACAGGTGTATGACGTGCAGTGTTGTGTGGAGGAGTACGGAGGCCGTACGCGCGGACGTGGCAGGCTGGAGGCTTGTTGCGCTGGAGGCTTCTGAAGCGGCGTAAGGGAGGACTGCGACGCACCCTAGGGTTTCCTGTTAGCATCTGCTGAAAGTTGGCTCAATTTTGGGCCGTTTGGGCTTGTGTTGTTATTGGGTTGTGCATTGGGCTAAAATTTGGGTAGTGGTTTGGGATAGGTTTAAGTTTAAATTTGGGTTTGTAATGACAGAGGGACTGTTTTGGAATTTTATTTGTTTTTTGGGTTTTTAATCTGTTTTTGGTTTTTATATTTTGTTTGGCTAATTAGTTATGGCATGGGCCCGGGCAAATTTTGGGCCCTACAACATGATTGCTTGAAATGGTTGGCATTTGGATGTGAGTTTAAGTGCAGGTCATTTGTGTGATTTTGGGTGAGAAATGAAGCTAGAAATAGCTTTATTTTGTCCACACGGGCGTGTGTCTAGACTGTGTGTGACACACGGCCTGGTACATGGGCGTGTGGTTAGGCCGTGATTCCCCTGCACCTTAATTTTGAGAAACAGAATGCTCAGAATTGAGCACATGGGCAGAGACATGGGAATGTGTCTCAGCCGTGTGTGCTACACAGCCTAGCACACAGGCGTGTGGCATGACCGTGTGCACAAGTCAGAGAGTTACACGGGGTAGAACACGGCCTGCAGCACGGGCGTGTCCTAGGGTCACACGAGCGTGTCCCTTGGACCACACGGGCGTGTGAGCCCTGCACTTTGGAAATTTTTTGAAATTTCGCAAAAAATTCTTAGAGGTTCTGATTAAGTCCCAACTCGATTCTAATGCGCGTATTGGACATAGTGGGTCCATTTAAGGGACGTTACGAATGATTTTGGATTTTGAATAGTAACTTGCATGAATTATTTGTAAATGTTTTTGAATGTTCCGGTAATGCTCCGTAACCCTGTTCCGGCAACGGATGCGGGTTAGGGGTGTTACATTATCTATCATCAACCTTTCATTTTCTACCATAAATTTCTAATTTTTAGCATATACATCCATGACTCATTTTCCATACTTTGATAACTTTACAAATTGATCCCAAAATAGATAGATTAAGCTATCCCGTTTTCAAAAATATCAAAATTACTAAAAATGAGACAAGGAAACTTACCCAATTTGGCCATGAAAGTTTCTTGTAACACCTCAAACCCGGCCCAAATACCACGACCGGATCTGGCTTGTCACTAAGAAGATTTAGTAAAACATGTCGCATTTTTGGAAAAACATTTGTCGAGTTTAAACATTTATACCGGAAAACTTAATAATTTGATAGTTTATATAAGATATAAATTCTATATAATGCCTTTATGGATTAAAAACCGAAATTTAGTACATGCCTTAGTTCCAATTTTATCGGATAATTCAAGTGTCTGAAAGTAAAGCCCAAAAATCGAAAATATAAAGCTAATGGCCCATGGCCTTATTACAAGGAAATAATAAACCAAATTAATTAAAAGTATTAAGAATAAATAATTTTAACAAAGCCCTTCTACTAAATCAAATAAACTCCTGCATGGCCACCTTGCGCTCCTTTCCAGCCCGGTCCGATGCACTAAGTGCTACCTGAAAAATGTTAAACAACGGGGTGAGTCACGAGACTCAGTGTGCAACCCTCGTGCACCATCAGATTGGGCCTTAACCCCACAGATCAGAATAACAGAATATCATATAACAGAAATTATGCAAAGCCCAACCCAATCTTAGGTTTCCATCCGCTACACACCACCCTTACCTACCAATCACACCATTAGGGATTTCTACAATCAACCCACATCGCTACACACCATCGATGGCAGTCATGTTGCAGTTAGCTGCTCATCGTCACCAGAACAGATCGTGGCAGAGCCACTACAATAGATCGTGGCAGAGCCACTACAACAGAACACTTCCCCTTTCATCAATCACCCAACCCCGTGAATACATAGAAATCGGCATACATATAAAACATATAATCTCAACAGAAACATTCACTTATGAATGACAAAAATCACTAACCTGGTGAATCGCCTTTACCCTCCTCGGGTTTTCAACCGTTATGCCGGGATTTCGGCATTTAACAGAATATAAACAGATTTATATACACATACTAACAGACAATCTAAATGGTGTGAGAAGTTACACACCTGATAACACGTAGGACTACTCTCTATGTCGATACCCTCGCTAATCGGATCTACTGCCCTTTCTCTACAATTTTGCTCAAAAACCGGAAGAACGTGAAGGTAAAGCTTCCCCTACATTCGGCCAAGGATTATTATTTACCCGAATTTATATGTTTAAATAAACAAATCTCTTTACCTAAATCGATTAGATCCTGGAAGTAGGGTGATTCAGGTGCTACCAATTTAGAAACCTATGCGATTAGATCCCCTTCAAATCCCGGAATGTCACCCATACAAGAAAACACAAGATTAGCCAACTATTTAGCCATTCGGTTATGGTCTCCAAAAGCCGGAAAAGTTTGGAAAAATAGCACAATCGACACTTACCTCTACAGAAGGTTTCGGCTGCTCCTTGCTAAAAAATTCGGCAATCACAGATAAAGATCGAAGCATAGAAGATTAGAGATCTAGGAATTTCGGCTTTTAAGAAAATCCCAGAAAAGAGGATTCGGCTATGGAGGTCACTTCGGGAAAAAGGAACCGAATAGAATGGTACTGAGACTTAGAGATTTTGGCTACAAGAACAAACAAGAGTGTAGTTTCGGCTTTTAGTGAATGAGAGAATAACAATGGGGATCAAAAGATTCGGCTAAAAGGGAATTTCAAAGAAAAAGAAAGGGTGAGGGAGGTGGTGATTTTCGGCTTTTTGGAAGAGAAAAGATGAGAAAAGAAACAAATGAGATGCCTTCAAATTTTCGGCACACCCCTTGCCATACTAAACTGATTCTCTCCCCCCTCTCCTGTGTTTGATTTTCGGTCAACTCTGCAACCAAATGATAGCTCCTATCTTTCTTCCTTATCTTAATCTACTAACTCCTCAAAAAGAGCCCTAATTAGCACCAACTCCTCCTTCCTTTATCAGCACAATATCCACATAATAAAAACATTAAAAATCCCCTATATTTTAGCCTTGTTGTCGTCCCCCCTTGCTCCCTTTTAAGTGCCGAAATTGGCCCAAAAACATGGGCTCCAAACGGCCAACACTTGGCCCCTCCTCATGCACTAGTGACGCCACCCTCTGCCTTCCTTGTAACGCCACCCACTTTGGGCCACAATCCCACTTTGCTACTTTTAAACACAGACACCTACCGTTAGAGCACTAGAGTGTCTACACAGGTATTTAATCAAGGCCTCATCCCATTCCTGAGCCCAATTTGGACCCCTAACCCTCAAATTAACAAATTAAACTTACAACACAAAATGCACAGGCCCACTAATTCAGAATGTTACAGTTCTACCCCCTTAAAATAAATTTCGGCCTCGAAATTTACCTGATCAGAAGAGATGGGGATACTGCTGTCGCATAACATCCTCTGGCTCCCATGTCGACTCCTCTACGCCGTGGTTTCGCCACAAAACCTTGACCAAAGGGATGGACTTCCTTCTCAACACCTTTACGTCTCGATCCAAGATTTGCACTGGCTCCTCCTCAAAGGACAAGTCTGGCCTTACTTCAATCTCTTCCACTGGCACAATATGCGATGGATCAGAACGATAACGTCTTAGCATCGAGACATGAAACACATCATGTATTTGCTCCAACTCTGAAGGCAACTCCAATCGATACGCCACTGGTCCCACACGTTCTAGCACCCGATAAGGTCCAATAAACCTAGGACTTAGTTTGCCCTTCCGACCAAACCTCATCACCTTTTTCCACGGTGAGACTTTCAGAAAAACTTGATCACCCACCGCAAATTCCAACTCCTTCCATTTTAGATCCGCATAAGATTTCTGCCGATCAGACACTTCCTTCAACCGAGCCTGAATCAACTTAACTTTCTCTTCCGTTTCTGAAACCAGTTCTGGACCCAGCACCTGACGCTCATCCAACTCTGTCCAACAAGTAGGAGTACGACATCTCCGTCCATATAACGCCTCATAAGGCACCATCTGAATACTAGATTGATAGCTATTATTGTACGCGAATTCTGCCAGAGGTAAATACTTCTCCCAACTACCCCTGAAATCAATGATGCAACCTCTTAACATATCCTCCAGGATCTGGATTGCCCTCTCAGACTGACCATCAGTCTGCGGATGAAAAGCGGTACTAAAGTCTAACCTTGTTCCCATTGCTTGATGTAAAGCCTTCCAGAATTGTGACATGAACCTAGGGTCTCTATCTGATATGATCGACACAGGTACACCATGCAGTCTCACAACCTCAGCTACGTACAGGTTAGCCAACCTTTATAGAGAATAGTCAACACGAACCGGTATGAAGTGAGCAGACTTCGTCAACCGATCCACAATCACCCAAATCGAATCCTTCTTAGTGGGCGTAAGAGGTAACCCACTAACAAAATCCATCGTGATTCTTTCCCATTTCCACTGCGGAATCTTTACCGGCTGCAACAACCCCGAAGGCAACTGGTGTTTCGCTTTCACCTACTGACACGTCAAACATCTACCCACGAATTCTGTTACCTCTCGCTTCAGACCCGGCCACCAGAATTGCTCTCGCAAATCCCGATACATCTTCACCCCTCCAGGATGCATAGCGTATGGGCTACTATGCGCCTCCCGCAGAATCATCTGCCTTAATTCAACATCCTTTGGCATACAAACTCTCTCCCAGAAACACAGAACCCCATCACCATTCAAACTATAGTCCTCTCCTTCACCACTTTGCACTTGCTGGAGTCGAGCACTTAAGACATCGTCTAGAAGCTACTTCTCTTTGATCTGACTTGTCCATACTGGTCTTACTTGGAGTTCAGCTACCAAACTGCCATCTTCATACAGACTGAGATGAGCGTACATCGCCCTCAAATCCGCTATCGCCTTCCTACTCAGAACATCTGCCACCACGTTATCCTTACCTAGATGATATTCGATCGAGCAATCATAGTCCTTCAAGAGCTCAATCCACCTACGTTGTCTTAGATTTAACTCTTTCTGGGTAAGGAGATACTTCAGGCTCTTATGGTCAGTGTAAATAATCGACTTCTCCCCGCACAGGTAGTGTCTCCAGATCTTCAGAGCGAACACTACCGCTGCCAATTCTAGATCATGCGTAGGGTAATTCAACTCATGCAGTCTTAACTGTCGGGACGCATACGCAACCACCTTTCCATCTTGCATCAACACACACCCTAAACCTGTGTGTGACGCATCACAGTAGACGGTAAACTCTTTTCCTGCCTCTGGCTGAATTAACACTGGTGCTTCTGTCAAAATTTTCTTCAGCTTCTCAAAGCTCTCCTGCTGTTTGTCAGTGTAAACAAATGGTACTCCCTTCCTCAACAACTTAGTTAAGGGTTCCGCGATTAATGAAAACCCCTCAACAAACCTCCTGTAGTACCCCACCAATCCCAAGAAACTTCGAATCTCTGCCACAGACTTCGGCTGTTTCCAATCCAATACAGCTTCTATCTTCCGAGGGTCAACCCTAATTCCCTCTGCAGAAACCACATGCCCTAAGAAAGTTACTTCCCTTAGCCAAAACTCACACTTACTGAACTTAGCGAATAGCTACTTCTCCCTCAGCACTTGCAACACCACACGAAGATGTGCATCATGCTCCTCCTCAGACTTGGAATAAACCAGAATGTCATCAATAAACACTACTACAAATTGATCAAGATATGGTTGGAACACCCGATTCATCATATCCATGAATGTCGCTGGCACATTCGTTAACCCGAACGGCATCACCAAAAACTCATAATGACCATAGCGAGTTCGAAACGCCGTCTTATGAATGTCCCCTTCCTTTACCTTTAACTGATGATAACCCGACCTTAAATCTATCTTAGAGAAAATCGAAACTCCTTTGAGCTGATCGAACAGGTCGTCGATTCTTCGCAGTGGGTAATTGTTCTTAATCGTTAACTTATTCAGTTGACGGTAGTCCACGTACATACGCATGGATTCGTCCTTCTTCTTCACAAATAGAACCGGCGCTCCCCACGGAGACACACTCGGTCGGATAAAACCTCGATCCAACAGTTCCTGGATCTGAGCTTTGAGTTCCCCCAACTCCTTCGGCACCATTCTATAAGGAGCAATGGACATCGAAGTTGTACCCGAAAGTAGCTCTATTCCAAACTCCACTTCGCGATCCGGGGGTAACCCTGGCAGCTCCTCGGGGAAGACATCCGCGAAATCTTTGACTGTTCGAACCTCATCGACAGTCACCTCCTTAGCATCCAAAGCACTGATAAAAGCTAGAAACGTGTTACATCCTTTTCGAATCATCTTAATAGCTTTCAGGGCAGATACCATGTTGGACAAATAATTCCTTCCTTCTCCTAACATAACCACCTCCCCGCCTTCCGGGGTACTCAACACCATGCGCTTAGTCTCACAATCGAACTTAGCACGATGTTTAGTCAACCAATCCACTCCTAAGATAAAATCAAACTCTCCAAATGGTAATTCCATTAAGTTTGCCGGGAACACTACCCCTTGCGTCTCTAAAGGTACGTTCCTAAACAGTTTGTCCACTACCCCAGATTGTCCTAAAGGCCTAACCACAGTCATCTTCCTAGTAGTTGTTTCAGAGTCTATACTTTGGGTCTCAGACACCGAACATGCAACATAGGAGTGGGTTGACCCAATATCAATCAAGGCAAGAAAAGGGTTATCAGCAATAAGAAACGTACCGGTTATGACGTCCGGTGCGTCACCATCCTCCCGTCGACGAGCTGCATAAACTAGACCCGGCTGCCTCGCGTCTACATTACCTGCCCCCTACCAGGTGCTCCACGACCCTGACCGAATCCATTTCCTTCTCTGGCTGCGCCACAACCCCTCGGTACTGGCTGACCACCTCTCCTAGCCTGATCAGAACCTCGTCCCGCGGGCTGTGCCTGATTCACCTGTGGACAGTCCTTAATCATATGCTCCGTGGAGCCACACCTGAAACATCCACCGGTTCTCCTTCTGCACTCCCTATAATGTACCTTCCTACACGAAGGACATGATCGATTCTGACCCGTCGGAGCACGAGCTGGCCTATCAGACCTAGGCATTTTCTGAAAATTTCTAGATGATCCCGACGGCCCAAAATTCCTCTTATTCCTACTCCTATCCTTATCCTTATTCTGTTTCTCAATCCGCCTAACCTCCTCAGATATCTTAGCTTTCTCAACCAAAACCGCAAAGTCCCTTTCCCACTACAGTGCTACTAATACCCTCAGCTCATCCCTTAGTCCATCCTCGAACCGTACGCAACGCTCATAGTCAGTCGCCACAATCCCTCGAGCGTAATGGCTCAACCGCAGAAACTCCGCCTCGTAATCAGATACAGACTTACTTCCCTATACCAAGTTCAGGAATGCCTACCTCTGTGCATCCACATAGCTGGCCCCAACGTACTTTCCCTGAAATGACTCCTTAAAGAAATCCCAGTCAATCCGGTCTGCGGCAGTACCCTCCTTTACCGTGAGCCACCACTGATAAGCCTCGTCTCGAAGAAGAGACACGACCCCCTTCAACTTCTCCTCTACAGTGAAGTCAAGGTCATCCATTATACGCTCACTTGACTCTAACCAATACTCAACCGTATTAGGGGCTACGCTAGAAACACCCCTAAACATCTCCGCTCCATTGGCTCAGAGTCGTTCCGACACAGATTTCCGAGCTCCTGAACCTGTGCCTGCCCCAGTAACTCTTTCGAGGACCCGCAACATCGCCTGAGATACCGCATCATCTCCGGGCGCCTGGTCCCGAAGTTCTCCCTCCACAGCTGGCGGATCCGGCATCTCGTTTGCTGACCCATGGCCAGACCCTACCGACCCTGACACGGTCATCCTACCCCTACCACGACCACGCGACGGACGTCCTCGACCCCTTGTACTCATTCTTCCGATTGGCGTTTATCTGATTAGAAATTTTATGAATTATTAACTCTTCCCACTGATTATCCATGAACAATCTTATGAAAAGTAGTTTCAAGAGTGATTCTTTCGAATTCGAACCTATCTACAGTTTCAGTCTCAGGTTTACCTCCTAATTCTAGAAACCACATACATTCACACCTTAACATACATATCATATCCATGAAGTCACATTCACCACATAAGGGTATTTTCGTATTTTCACTACCCAGGGGTTTTTTCCGTAATTTCATCCTACAGGGTTTCTTTGTAATCTAGCAAAATAAATATCTTGGGGATTTTCGAAATAGAGGTATATATATATATATATATATATATATATATATTTTAAAACAGGGGTATTCTGGAGAATTCGATTTCAAAAGAATAATAGTAGAGTTCAGGTGTTTGTGGTTTTTGGTTGTTGTTGTGTGTTGTGTGTCTGTTTTTTTTTTAAAATATCCGTTGACTTTGTAAATCCGGGTATTTCCGTAAATCTAGGGGTATATTTGCAAATCATGGGTATCTTGGTAATTTTTTTCAAAATAAGGGTATTTTGATAATTTCGTGAAGCAGGGGTATTTTGGTAATTTTGCAAATTTTGATAATTTTCCAAATCAAGGGCGTTTTGGAGATTTTTAAATTAAGGGTGTTTTGGTAATTTTTCCAAATCAAGGTGTTTTGGTAACTTTTTTTCAAAACTAGGGGCATTTTAGCAATTTTGTGAAAAATAAGGTGGCTGGTCCCTTTCGGGTTTTAATTAGAAACTTTTGGCCCGTTAACAAGTCCTCACGATTAAAGTGAACAGTCACTACACACCAGGTAGGATTCCAGTGAAGAGGAGGTGAGTCACTAGGACTGCTTAAGTACCAGGCTCTTTCGGATCCAATCCTAGACATGCGCATGCCTGTTGCCACACCCCAACCCAGCGACTTGTTCACGGGTTTGTTTAGTTGACTTAAGTCTTATGAGATTTAAGAAGTTGTTTAAGCTAAGCCTAGAGTCCATCAAGTTCTACTTTAAATAGTCTACGTCCCATAAAGCCCATCAAGCCCACATACATATATAACACACAGTGAGTTAAGAATACTTACCTGGCGGACTTGGGCCGTAGACGCAGGTGCCATGCCGAGAGAACCATCCGGTGTTGTTTATAAACATGCATGTTTCCAAAACCCATCTTTAGAAAATGTTTTGAGCCCAAAACCCAAAGCCGAGTTTTGAACCAGGCTCTGATACCAATTTGTAACACCCCAAACCGGGCCCAAACACCACGACCGGATCTGGCTTGTCACTAAGAAGATTTAGTAAAACATGTCTCATTTTTGGAAAAACATTTCTCGAGTTTAAACATTTATACCGGAAAACTTAATAATTTGATAAATTATGTAAGATATAAATTCTATATGATGCCTTTATGGATTAAAAACCGAAATTTAGTACATGCCTTAGTTCCAATTTTATCGGATAATTCAAGTGTCTGAAAGTAAAGCCCAAAAATCGAAAATATAAAGCTAATGGCCCATGGCCTTATTACAAGGAAATAATAAACCAAATTAACTAAAAGTATTAAGAATAAATACTTTTAACAAAGCCCTTCTACTAAATCAAATAAACTCCTGCATGGCCACCTTGCGCTCCTTTCCAGCCCGGACTGATGCACTAAGTGCTACCTGAAAAATGTTAAACAATGGGGTGAGTCACGAAACTCAGTGTGCAACCCTCGTACACCATTAGATTGGGCCTTAGTCCCCCAGATCAGAATAACAGAATATCATATAATAGAAATTATGCAAAGCCCAACCCAATCCTAGGTTTCCATCCACTACACACCACCCTTACCTGCCAATCACACCATTGGGGATTTCTACAATCAACCCACACTGCTACACACCATCGATGGCAGTCATGTTGTAGTTAGCTGCTCATCGTCAGAGTTGTGACATAGTCACCAGAACAGATCGTGGTAGAGCCACTACAGCATATCGTGGCAGAGCCACTACAACAGAACAGTTCCCCTTTCATCAATCACCCAACCCCGTGCATACATAGAAATCGGCATACATATAAAACATATAATCTCAACCGAAACATTCACTTATGAATGACAGAAATCACTAACCTGGTGAATCGCCTTTACCCTCCTCAGCTTTTCAACCGTTATGCCGGGATTTCGGCATTTAACAGAATATAAACAGATTTATATACACATACTAACAGACAATCTAAATGGTGTGAGAAGTTACACAGCTGATAACACGTAGTACTACTCTCTATGTCGATACCCTCGCTAATCAGATCTACTGCCCTTTGTCTACAATTTTGCTCAAAAACCGGAAGAACGCGAAGATAAAACTTCCCCTACATTCGGCCAAGGATTATTATTTACCCAAATTTATATGTTTAAATAAAAAATCTCCTTACCTAAATTGATTAGATCCCGGAAGTAGGGTGATTCAGGTGCTACCGATTTAGAAACCTATGCGATTAGATCCCCTTCAAATCCCGAAATGCCGTCCATACAAGAAAACACGAGATTAGCCAACTATTTAGCCATTCGGCTATGGTCTCCAAAAGCCGAAAAAGTTTGGAAAAATAGCACAATCGATACTTACCTCTACAGAAGGTTTCGGCTACTCCTTGCTGAAAGATTCGGCAATCACAGATGAAGATCGAAGCATAGAAGGTTAGAGATCTAGGAATTTCGGCTTTTAAGAAAATCCCGAAAAAGAGGATTCGGCTATGGAGGTCAGTTCGGGAAAAAGGAACCGAATGGAATGGTACTGAGACTTAGAGATTTCGGCTACAAGAACAAACAAGAGCGTAGTTTCAGATTTTAGTGAATGGGAGAATAACAGTGGGGATCAAATGATTCGGGTAAAAGGGAATTTCAAAGAAAAAGAAAGGGCGAGGGAGGTGGTATTTTCGGCTTTTTGGAAGAGAAAAGATGAGAAAAGAAACAAATGAGATGCCTTCAAATTTTCGGCACACCCCTTGCCATACTAAACCGATTCTCTCCCCCCTCTCCTGTGTTTGATTTTCAGCCAACTCTGCAACCAAATGATAGCTCCTATCTTTCTTCCTTATCTTAATCTACTAACTCCTCAAAAAGAGCCCTAATTAGCACCAACTCCTCCCTCCTTTATCAGCACAATATCCACATAATAAAAACATTAAAAATCCCCTATATTTTAGCCTTGTTGCCGTCCCCCCTTGCTCCCTTTTAAGTGCCGAAATTGGCCCAAAAACATGGGCTCCAAGCGGCCAACACTTGGCCCCTCCTCATGCACTAGTGACGCCACCCTCTGCCTTCCTTGTAGCACCACCCACTTTGGGTCACAAGCCCACTTTGCTACTTTTAAACACAGATGCATACCGTTAGAGCACTAAAGTGTCTACACAGGCATTTAATCAAGGCCTCATCCCATTCCTGAGCCCAATCTGGACCCCTAACCCTCAAATTAACAAATTAAACTTACAACACACAAAATGCACAGGCCCACTAATTCAGGATGTTACATTTCTTCTCTCTCTCCTAGGGTTTCCATGTATTTTTGGGGAAGAAGATGATAAAATAAGATGATATTTCTTTTTTCTATCATCTTTTAATTAATTAAATATTTCACTTTCCAATTTAGTCCTTGCCTTTTTTCTAAATTTCCAAGGATGAGTCACCAAAATATCTACATACGATTCTTTAATGGTCTAATTACCATATAAGGACCTCTAGTTTTGAATTCCATAGATATTTAATCCCTCTAGCCACTAGAATTCAACTTTTTCATTTTATGCATTTTGGTCCTTCTCATAATTAAGCACATAATCGGTAAAATTTTCTTATCAAAATTTTCACATGACTTTTCTAACATAATACGGTCTATATAATAAAATAAAAATAAATTTTATTTTCGGCTCGGATTTTTGGCCCCTAAACCATTATTTCGATTTCACTGAAATTGGGCTATTACACTTATAGGTGACACCGTCTAAACATTATATATGTCCTTCAGGTAGGCACCGTGTAAATGGTATACAGGTCTTATGGGGCGACATCTCGAAAGGGTTTTACTGATTCTTCGAAATCAAAATTACATGGTTAGCCATGGCATGATCCAGAGGTGAACAATACATCTCATGACAAAAATAGAGTCCGTGAGGACGACGAACAGGAAGTCTATTAGGGCATAAAAAGTGAGTAGGTTGACAAAATGATCATGGTGTGTCTGAAAACGCGGGTAAGTGTGCTAAATAGAGGAATCCACCAAAATGCGAAGGTATAGGAGCTGGTAGAAGCATCTGAAACGTGACATATGTGGAAGGAATGGGTATTTCCTTTAAGGTATTTCTCAGTAAGAGTCCGCTAGAGTTGGTACATAACCATCATTGGCTAAATGTTTACAAAATAATTCATCAAATTTGAAATTCTAAGTGGTAAGTGAGAAAGGGGTCGCTAGAAAATTGGAAGTCCACCAAGAACTACTTTAAAGGGAATGTTCACTGAAAATGTCTGATCAGTGAAGTCCGCCATAGGCATTCTAAATAAAAGATTGTCCATCGAGAACTATCTGCTAATTGGAGCATTTTAGTAAAATTGTTTAAAGTAGAGAAGTCTTATGGTACTTCCTTGCAAGTAAGATTTAGTGAAAAGAGAAGGGTGTTTATTAATCAGTAAAATCTCATATTCAAGATTGCAAATGAGGATGTTAGATTGGGCCTTCTTTTAAGGAAGGGTTTAAGCAAGGGATAAGTCAAAAGAAGATATTTTCTGGGGTAATATGGTAAACATATGATGAGTTCAATATGGAATGAATGGATTTGGGTAAGGATATGACATTGTCGTGAAGTCAATTACATTCTGCTAGTAGTAGTCGATATATTCACCAACATTGGTTTAGAGAACGCAGAAGCGTCAACTATGCTAGTTATACTGCGAAACCTCTTAAGTTTGATCATGGAGTTTCAATTATGTGCTATTGTATTTATTTAACCAAAAATTGATAACCTTTGATTTCAGTTGTACATAATCTCACCAAGTTTATCTGAACTCGTGACTTTACTACTTTGTAATCAAGATTAAGGAATGACTATAGAGGGGCACCGCCAAGTTATATGGATGGCGCCATAGTTGTACCATGCATATAGAGGGGCACCCTTAGAGGCTACATATCTGGGTTCGAATAGGAGAGTTATTATTGAAGTTTAATTCCCAAGATGTTGTATATTTATAAGGCAATTTGATTGTAAGAACTTTGCAAATGATAGAAAGTTTATATGTAGTTATATTTGAAACCTATTGATAATTAAAGAAATTAGAACGATCTTATGTGTAAATAGGAAATCTATCTTGGCATTATAAAATTTGAAAATAAATCAATCTAGATTTACTGTTAAGTATTTCGGGTTGGTTGTGACATTTGGTACTCGGACCCAATGGTCAGGTCAAATATAGGGTGTTACAATTTAGTGGTATCATTGCTTCAGTTTAGCCAATCCTTTAGACGTAGGAAATCGAAGAGTAGCTCCTATATGCATGTTATATTAGGTCTGGCTTAGTCCTTTAGATTTAAAATAGGGATATCATATTGTGATATGTGATTAAATACAAGATTTACAGACCATTATTAGGTGGTATAAAACATGGTGGGAACAACAGAAAGAAAGACAGGTGCAGTGGAAATAAAGACAATAAATGAAAAGAAGAAAATTTCATTAAATAGGAGGACTAGTACAAAAAAAGGAAAATTTAAACATTTTCCTCAGCTGGCTGATCAGCGGTCCCTTCTGCCTTCTCTTTCTATTTTTCATTGGCTTCCTTGATAGGGGCATGAGTATTTGGATTGGGTTCTGGTGGAAAGAAGAGGTTGTCCCATTCCTTCCACTTCTTCTGGAATTCCTCCCACTCAGTCCCAAAATGATTCAGCACATCGAAATCCATATCAACGTTGGTGAGATTGTGTATGCAACTGAAGTTGACTTGGCTCAGATCAAAAGGCCCCACGATGACTTGGGCGTGAAGGATGTGGACAGACCACAATTTGGAAATGTAATTTTGTATCCTCTTCGTGGTTTCTACCTTGTTATGCTTTAGGGCTTCATTGTTTTCCTTCTACACCCTCTCCAGGTCTACCAAAAGTTGTTCTTCTAAGGAAGTGGTCTAACTCTTTAGTTGGCGTATCTTTTCTTCAGAATCTTCCTTAAGGGAATTGTATTTAGTTTCCTAACTAGAGACAGATTCGGTGAGCTCATTATTTTGGTGGACTGTGGTCTCATAAGTTTGGTGAAGCTTGGCTAGTTCTTGATTTTTGGAAGTCAAGGTCTTTTCTAGTTCAACCCGTTTAGCTTTACTTCCACTACAATGTTGGTGGAGGGCCCAGCTAAGGAGTCCATATTATTCTACCATAACTTGGTAAGCAACCACTAACTCTGGAAAAGTTGGTTCGTGGGCTCCAGAAGAAGGGAAGGCGCAGTTCTTCAATGCTTGAGGAAGACTCCTCTCCCATCTTTGGTTAACTTGAAGGGGAGAGAAAGGGGACTAACCTATGTTGGCGTGGTTTCACTACAAGAATAAGGTAGACCCGCCAGAGGAAGAAAGAATTGGAATTGGACCAAGTGGAGAAGACAGCGGTACAGAATAGAAAGTGTTGGGAGTGGGTTCTTTAGGAAGAAGTGGAAGAACAAGAGTTAAGTCCACAGGAGTGGCAAACTTTGATTGTATCTTGGGGTGAGAAGGGAGGGTTGGAGGAGTAATCTCTCTTCCTAGATTGAATAGTCCCTTGCCGCGCCTACAGTGGACCCTATACTTCCACTACTCTCCTCAATACTTTGAGAGCCCCCTTTAACCCTTAGCGTATTGCGAATGCCATTGCCCGGTTGCACCCTTGAATTCGCTGCTACAATGACCTCCTTCTCCCTCTCCATCAAGGCTTCCACGTGCTTACCACTTGAGGTTTGTGATGGGATGGAAGATTGAGCAGAACCTGTAGTAGTAAGATTAAGGGTCAGCCATACGAGGAACCAAACCTCTACTAGAAGACTCGCTAATGAAAATTGCTGGTGAGATAGACTAGCGTCATACGCGTAACTTACATACGGAGTATAAAAAGTGTGGGGGTTCATCTTTCCTCCCCACCAACATAGGGGCTAGGTTATCAGAGGCATTGTAGGGCCATTCTACTTCGTCGAAGTGTACAACTTAGGGATTAGAATGACGAAAATGTGCAAGTATACAAAGTCATGGCAAGTAATAAAGTGACAAGTATCGAGTATCGTCTCGACAGGGACTGTCAAACAAATTTTTGTGAGAAATTAGAACTTGAGCAAATTGGTGATGGAAAAATAATATGAGTTGAAAATGTGGTGTAAATAAATAAAAGTGAATTAACTAACTAATATAATGAACTAAAGTTTATCTAAGTATGTAATTAAAAATTAACACAGAAAATGCAGTTAAAGAGTTTATCACATGGCATGCTTGTGTTAGAACAACCATCCTTCCTAGCTTAGAATCATACATATTGTTAAAAGATGTTATGGAGATTCCGTGAATAAATTGATCATTTATTAACCCTAATCAAATTGAGTAAAAATATTTAACTTAATTAATTACTAAACCTATCTCACATATTTCTATGTTTAATAGACTTAAAATTTTCATAAGCAAATCATATTATAGGGTTATGTAAGGTAAAAATAATTCAGGTATTATTACATATTTAATGCATACATGATTATACATTACACCATATAAGTATTTTATCAATGAATTAAAACCTTGTTCATATTAATTAATTAATTCGTAAATTTCTTCACATTAAACATGCATAAGAAACTTAATTGTGATTTTACTTGTATGCATAAATAGATTAAAAGCATAGAACATCTTTTAACATATGAATAAAGAAAACTATGGAAATTAGATCATTTTAACACCAATGAGTCTAAGCAATCATGATTATATTGAAAATCAAATACTTAGTTGAAATCATGTTTATGAATTGAACAAAAACAAAATATTAAAAGGGAAGAAGAAACTCTAGCCGATTCTAGAATATCCCAAGGCATAAAATGCTTGACTTTTGTTCTTCTTTCTTACCACCACAACTAAGCCAAGAAAATCTTAATATAGCTGAATATGAGCTGCTTTCAAGTTTGTGCAATACTCTTTTTCAGAGGGAAGAACTAGGGAATGGAAAAGAGAGAAAAAAGAACACAAGTGGAGAGGAAATAAAGAGAGAATGGATAACTGAATAAGATGTTTTTGAAAGGAAAATTGGGGTTCTATTTATAATAGTATGGGACAGCTAAAAATAGCATGGGAGGGCCTTGATTTTCTCCCTCAAGTGGTCGACCATGATTTGAGGAAAGAGGGGTTGAATGGTTTGCTAAATTTAGCTAGGTGCTTGAAAATAGAAGGCTTGAAAAGTGGAGAGGTTGGAATGACATTGTGGAAATCTCTAGGGGCTATTTCATAAATTAATGTTAATCAACTTTGGATGTTGACTTGGGCAAGTGGGTGGACAGTTGTGGGATACTCTTGGTCTTGTGATTCTTTCATCTCTAATTAGACACATCGGGCCTCTTCTTTTGCATAATACTGTAAATTTCATCAACCTAATTTTTAATTGGATCAAATGAAGTTTTTAGAGAGACCAATAATGATAATTTTGGTGTCCATGTTGGTATAATATTCAACTAACCAACGCTGTGAAAAATGCTTCAACAATTTGCTTTTCCCAAGATGACTCTACGACTGATTTTTCTTTCGTTGCGTAAAACTCTTTGAAATAGGTAGAATTTTATAAGTTTAGCATAAAAATAGTTTAAAATAGAAATTTGTCTTTAATTTGTCCAACTTAGATATATTATAATAAAATTAAAAAAATATGCTAAAAAGAACTCGAAATTTGCATGAATTGTTAGTCAGATAATGTTGAAAAAGTCTATATATATTTTAGTTTCCAGGGATCAGCCCCGACTACAATATCCGTGGGCCTATAGCCATTAGGAATCTGATTTTCCAGACAGAAATGAAATATGTTTCTTTCGATAATGAGTTCCTCTAGTTCCAGCACACGATCCAATTTCAGACGATCAAACTGATCCACGACAGCATAATTACCTAGCGGTTGCCTGCAGGTACGAACAAACTCTTGAGGAATATACCACTGCATTGGGAAACCAAGCCCACCCCTCATTCTAGTTCTCACTTGGATGAATTTATTCGGGTTAAGCTGGATGTTTGAAGCCTATTTTTTAGCAATTGGCTCGCGTCCCTGGCGAGTGATGAAATGTGCCATCCCAACAGTGGGAAGGGTTTTTCATTGTACTCCTCACTTAGATGAATTTATTCCGGTTAATTTGGATGCTTGGGTTCAAATTTGAAACAGACTATTCGACTCCTCAAACGCGCAATTGACACATGTTGGTTGTGGGAAGGGTTTTTCATAAACCCCAAACCTAGATACCTAGTGAGTACTCGCCAAACGGTATGCATCAATACAGAACCTGCAAAGTAGCATTAAGCTGAGTAACTAACTGGTTTTGGGTCAACGCCAATGATTCTGCCAAGAAAACAATGAGGTTATCTTTACTTAGCTATCTGCATCATGTGATGTAAAGACGGATCTACCATTCAAGCGAAATAAGTTTAAGGAAAATTGGTGATGAAGTAAACAACGCTGAAGAGTCAGTTAAGAATATAGATGTTTATCTTAAGGGTGAGATGAGAGCTACTAAAGGAAAGAGTAATTACTCTAAGTCAACTTCTCGGTTTTGTTATGAGAAGAAATTTCGAGGATGAATTTTTCTTTAAGGGTGAAGGAGTTGTCACACCCAATTTTCATTACAGTTCTGAACTTTAGGAAAGATGGGGTGTAATTGTATAAAATAATAAGTTGGCGGACTCTACTAAAAAACTTGGAAATTTTTGTGGCTAGTTCGTAATTAGTTGAGATCTAATTCTAGTTCAATTAAGTTGGAACAGACTGGTTTCTTAGTTGGAGATAGAATGATTACTATTTTAGGCTATGGAGACCGCACAATTAAGTGTATATGTGTATATGATAGAGAGGAAGGATATTTCTACAAAAAAAAAAAGATTTTTACTCAAATCTACTTATAATCTTTTTCTCATCTGCATCATTTGCTTCGGTTGCTCCAAGGAAGAGAATGTTAAGGAAACCTTTGCATTGGGCGATAAATGTGAGACTCGATTCTTGAAAGTAGAGAATCCACTAAGGTGGTAAGCTCCTAGGTCTCTTTGTACTGGAGAACTAGATGAAGAGATATGTAAGGATTCTTAAAAAGTTTCTGTATAATAATGGATTCTTGGTTTTCAAGGTTTGAATACCTTCTATTTAACCAATATATATATGGTTTTCAAGCTTATCTGCCAGGACAAAGGAGGTTCTGGCGTTTGTACAAGATAAGCTGGTGAGGACGACGGATTTAAGGTGATTTTTTGTACTCTACCTTTGGGTGATTGATGATGTTGTGTTGATTGTTTGATCTGTGTCTGTGTCTGCTCTTAGTTTTTTTGATTCCACTGTTGTGTATGAATATGGTGTATGAGTATATCGTGTATGCATAACACTATATAAGTATGGATATGCTTGCAAGTATGTTCACTGGATGTTAAATGGTTGTGAATTGGCGTATTGATAAATGGCGTACTGTATGCTATAAGTACAATGACTTGTGTGAAATGCATGTTTATTATATGCGAAGTACAGAGAAAGTTACTTTGACGGGGTAAATGAATATAGGAGAGATTGGTGTAATGGAGGAATGTACGGATTGTAATGGGATTCAAGGGAGTTTGGCGGCATCATGAAACGGTTATCTACTAGTCCTTTGGGGCGACACTGTGACGATAGTTATCTACTACTCCTTCAGGGAGACACTATGATGACGATATATAGATCCCTTTAGGAGACACCGTGTAAATAGTATACAAGTCCTACAGGGCAACACCTCAAAATGGGTTTAGTGATTCTTCAGAATCAAAATTCCATGGTTAGCCATGGTGTGATTCAGTGGTGAACAGGTACGTCTTATGGAAAAATAGAGTTCGCCAGGATGATGAACAAGAAGCCTATCAGGGCATAAAAAGGGTGGTTATTGTGTGACTCTCATGGTGATTAGGTTGAAAAATGATCATGGTGCATCTGAAAACACGAGTAAGCGTGTTAAATAGAGGAATCTGCCAAAATGTGAAGGTAGAGGAACTGGTAGAAACTTCTTAAACGTAACATATATGGAAGGAAGGGGTATTTTCTTCAAGGTATTTGTCAATAAGAGTTTACCAGAGTTGGTGTAGAACCATCATTGGCTAAGTGTTTACAGAATGATTCATCGAATTTGAAATTCCAAGTGGTATGTGATAAGGTGGTCATTAGAAAAGTGGGAAGTCTACTAAGGACCACTTTGAAGGGAATGTTCACTGAAACGGTTTGAATGGTGAAGTCTGTCAAAGATTCACAAAGAAAAAGGATGCCTATTAGGACTATGTAGCCTAAGAAAGTCCGCATGGACTATCAAATTAGGAAGTCTACCAGGGGCAATCTAAATAAGAGATAGTTTGTCGAGAACTATATGCTAATTGGAGCATTTTAGTGAAACGATCTAAAGTAGAGAAGTCCTATGGTACTACCTTGTAAGTACGAGTCTACAAAAAGATAGGGGTGTTTATCAATTAGTTAAATCTCATATTCAAGATCGCATATGTAGATGTTAGATTGGGTCTTCCTTTAAGGAAAGGTCTAAGAAAGGGCTAAGTCAAAAGAAGATATTTGTCAGGGTAATATGGTAAACATATTTTGAGCTCAATGTGGAATTGATGGGTCAAGGTAAGGATCAGTCATTGTGGCGAAGTCAATTGCAATTTCACGAGTAGTAGTTGATATATCTACCAACGATTGGTTCAGAGAATGCAGGAGCGTCGAATATGCTAGTTATACTACGAAACCTCCTTAATTTTATGAGGGAGTTTCAATTCTATGCTCTTGTTCTTATTTAACCAAAAGTTAATAGCCTTTGATTTCTACTATAAAGAATCTCACTAAGTTCATTTGAACTTATGATTATACTTCTTTTGTATGCAAAATTAAGGAATGGTTCAAGGGTCGCATGGAGGGACCAAGCCAGACACTGCCAAGTTACACGAATGGCGCGATAGTTATACCATGCATATAGAGGGGCACCCTTAGAGGTTACACCACATGGTTTGAATATGAGATCTATTATTGAAGTTTAATTCCCAAGTCGTTTTATAATTATAAAATTTAACTTGCTTAGTAAGGCAATTTGATTGTAAAAACTTTAGAAATGATAGAAAGTTTATGTAACATCCTGTCTGGCGAAACCCTAGTGTTCAAATGATGTCTATGGAAGTAAGGCATAAAAAGTAAGTTTTGAGTGTGTGTTAAGTATAAAAATTTGACTAAGTGTAAGAATTCTTTGAATAAGCCTTTAATGCCCTAGTTCTAGCAGGCACAAGGTCTAGCGTAGTCTTTGAAAAGTAAGATTGGCGAATTGGTAATCACCCAAGTGCTCTTTCTGGTGTATATGGGGGCAAACACAATTGTGTGTTCAAGATGTTGAGAGCTCCACGCCACATTATTGTGATTTTTTTGGAAAAAAGATGTGGTTAGGTAAATAAATATTGACGGTATCAGCTCGTGATACTGTATAGGTGAAGTTATAAGGTAAGTTGGTTAGGAACTAACCAAACATGAACCAGGATAGTTAAAATAGAAAATGAAAGTACTCAATTAGATTCCTCAGAATTCGTAGACCCTTGATCAAACAAGTAGTAGTGATGAGATATTTGTCAAGTTCCAATAAAGACTTGGACTATTTCAATAGGTCTTGAAGTTGAAAGATGGGGAGTTCTCTTCTTCTACTTTAAAAATATGGAGAACTAAGGCTAGAGAGAAATGAAAGCATTCACTTAGGATGGATCAGGAAACCTCGAATTTTATCAGTGATTTCTCCATGTTAAGGTTTTAATGGTGGTTTTCCATTTTATAAGGTAGATATCACTGAAGTCCCTACGTTAATGAGGGATTTGGAGTTTAGACTACTATACGTTGTTGTCAGGCAAGTCCCTAAGCCAAATCTTGAATGTATGATATTATTCAAGATGCTTCTATAGAAAGTATTTACTCTATGATTTTATAGTTAGTCAATTATGATTGAAAGATGATGTTGTAGTATGAACAATAAATAAACTTTGTAACACCCCTTACCCGTATCATAAAATCACCATAATCCATTGAAATACAACATTCAACCGGTACAATGACATTTTACCCATATTTCTCAAATTATGGTCATTTCATTTTGTACATCATCACATACACATTTTCAAATACCTTAGTATCACTTTTAGCATTTTCGAAACTAGCTCAGTTGGAAAGCATTTCTACCTTAACAAAACAATTTCATTAGAGTCGAGAGATATCACACTATCACAAATGGTAATATGGCATGTATAGCTAGACTCTCACATATGCTAGGTTAGTCCGAGAATCGACTAAACAATAGCTTTGATACCACTAAATGTAACACCCCTTACCCGTATCCGACGCCGGGATAGGGTACGAGGCATTACCGGACTTATTCACAAGCAACATTCAAAATCGAGACAGGATTTTCCACTCAAATTTAAAACCTTTCAAAAACTTTCATATCGTCCGTAAAACGAGCCTACGAGGCCCAAACATGCAACGAAAGTGGTTCAGGACTAAACCGAGAACTTTGGAAACTTTTGGAGAACTTAGAAAATTTTTCATGAAAAACGGGTCACACACCCGTGTGGGTTCGGAACGTGCCCGCACTTCAGGCCGTGTTCAAATTAGGGAGCATTCTATTTATGACGTCATCATCTAATCGATCACACAACCTAAGCACACGGGCGTGTGACGTCAATTTGATGATGACGTCATAAACAGAATGCTCCCTAATTTGAACACGACCTGAAGCACGGGCGTGTCATAGAGTCACACGGGCGTGTTCCTAACCCACACGAGCGTGTGACCCCTTTTTCATGAAAAAAAAATTTAAGTTCTCCAAAAGTTTCCAAAGTTCCTGATTTAGTCCCGAACCACTTTCGATGCATGTTTGGGCCTCGTAGGCTCGTTTTAAGGACGATATGAATGTTTTTGAAAAGTTTTAAATTTGAGTGGAAATTCATGTCTCGATTTTGAATGTTGCTTGTGAATAAGTTCAGTAATGCCTCGTACCCTATCCCGGCGTCAGATACGTGTAAGGGGTGTTACAAGCTTTGCATGTTCAGCCCATATAGTACTTGATAAGTCGAGTACGTGATGGATGTTTTGGCAATAAAACCCGGTTGTAAGAATGATTCTGGAAAGCAGAAAGGAGATATCTCAAGTCTTAAATGGAGTCAGTGTATAAAGGCCTGTCAAGTGAGTCTGAGTCTATTCACCGCAGCGCAGTCGTCTAAAGGAGTCCATCGGGACTTTAAACACGATCATCTAAAAAAAAAGTCCATGAGACCATATAGTTTAAAACCATAACTAGTGGGTTAAGGTATCACATGGAAAGACCATATCATGTAAGACCATAACTAGTGGGTTATGACATCGTATGGAAAGATCTAAAGGGAGGTTGTTACCTAATGGGTTTTTTCGTGACCCAAGACGATGAGGGGCAAACCTAGCATAATGTGAGTTTAGGTGAATCCCTATCATGAAAACATATGAAAAAGGGAGCCTTTATCGCAATCTATGAAAATGGAAGCCTTTGTGACAATCTATGAAAATGGAAGCCTTTATGGTAATCTATGAAAATGAAGGCCTTTGTGGTGATCTAAGGAAAGGAACGTCTTCGTGGTGCATTCCAAAGGAAGGCCCTTATGGCTATCATTTGAAGGGACACCCTTGTGGCAGACTCTAAAAAAGAAGAACGGTAAGTATGATGAAAGTACGAGAGAATGGTATGAATGGCTAATTTTGAAGTAATGCTAAGTATGGCAAAACACTAAAAGAATGGTATATATATGGCAAACTCTAAAGGAATGGTTCCGTTGAGATATCTTGGCATGGTCCGCATAAACTTAAGACATAAACCAAGAAATTGGAACACGCTAAGATGAGTGGCAAGTTCAAAGTACGAGTAAAATGGACTTGAAGATCAAGTTGGTTAACAGTATTTACTCTATACTAAACTTAGAATTAGAATGGCTAAGGAAACTCAGAGAGGGGTAAGTAAAGAATGTAAGTAATGTATCAATGGACTCAGGGTAAAGCATGACTTAAAGGTAAGGTATGATAGCTATGATACGAACGATAGAATTCTAGAATTTTATTCACCAGGGATAAGCAGTAGAATGAAGAACAATGAAAGGATCAATAAAGCCATCAAATGCATTGTATAAGTGCGAAACAGGTAAAGGGAGTTTAAACTCACTAAGTTCTCATGAACTTGCATCCGTGTTTTATATTACAAGTAAGTTTATTGGGTCTACACCAAGGCTACGCCAGAGGTGGTGGGATGAGCAATTATGCATACAGAACATGTTGGCAACACAATTGTAGGTAGTATTATCACTAAGGACTGTTATGCCTATAACAAATAGAATAAGGTAATTAAGTTACGTTAATCAGTCTTGTACAATGGTTGTAATTATATACAATACACCCAGTTGTAGATTATTTGGATAGTATTTTTAAACAAGATGTAAAAGACCAACTTCTGTATGTTTTGTTTTATGTAATGCCCGAGATCTGGATTTGAAAAATCGGATCGAGTTAAGGGTGTTGCAGTTGATCTGTAGTTATATTTTGAAACATGTTGATAACTAAATAAATTGGAATGACCTTATGCGTAAATAGGAAACCTATCCTTGCATTATAAAAGTTGAAAACAAATCAATATAGATTTACTGTTAAATATTTCGGGTTGATTGTGGCACTTGGTACCTGAAGCTAACAATCGAGTCGGATATAGAGTGTTACAATACAAAACACGACATGACACAAAAAAAAAATATAAATATTAATAACATGCATGAAGATGTCAAATTTAGGCAATAAAAATTTTGAATTTATAAAAAAAAATACATATAAATTTATAATACTTTAAATATAAAATTATAAATATATAAAAATAATATAATATATAAAAAAAACTGCCACGTTAAAAAGAATTCCCTTTATCTTAAAATCTTTATTATAAAAGAAAGTGTAAAAAACTTTGAAATTAAAAACTTCATTTAATTATTTATTTTAGCCTATAAAATTGTGTGTATATATACACTATGGCATTTTACCCTTCACATCATATTTTATACCTATACATAGATGACATTAAAACGAACCCTTTGACTTCTAAACCAAGCAATTCTAAGATAGGAGACAACTTTTAATTATAGTTATAAACAATATATAATATTCTGTTCCTTTTCCGAGAAAAAGAAATAATATTTGTTCTTCAACCATATATGGTTATAAAATAATATTTGATGCCACATTTGTTAAAAAAATAGTTTCTGTTTTGTTAATAATTCTATGAGTGTAAAATAGCCTCCCCTAACCTTTATAGTTAGAAGAATTTCCATTTACACATCAAGTTTGAAGGGAATTTATCATGCTCCATCTGAAGAACATTTTATTAATTCTCTTAAGATTTACATATTAAACAAACAAAAGTTATACTTTTTATTATTTATGTATTTATGTATTTATTATTTTTAATTAAAAAATAATAAATATTTAAGTACTATAAAATTAAATATACTTGATTTCTTTTCTAAAAAAATATATTTGACATCAATTAAAATTAAGTATTTTTAATTTTTATTTAATTTAGTTATATGTTAATCTTGACATGAATTCATTAAATCATAGTTATGAAAAGTTAATTTGTTGCCATTATTTATAAGATTTTTAAAAATAAAAGTAATTGACTAAAATATAAATGTAAAAAAACTAGAAGATAAGTGAAAAAATAAATTGAATTTTGTAACAGCCCGGTTTAGACATTAGTCAGAATAGTGGTTTCGAGACCACAAAACTGAGGTCAGAAAAATATTTTAATATTATTTTTAGTGTTTATAGTATGTGATTAAGCATGTGTGAAAATTCTGTGTGAAAATTTTATCGTTTGAGTGTTAATTTGTGAAAAAGGACTTAATCGCATAAAATGCAAAAGTTGTGTGCTAGTTGTTAAAAGTATTTAATTGTCATGGCTTATTAAATAAGAAGTCCTTATGTTGTAATTAGACCCTAGATAATGGGAATGGCCATAAATGGGCATATATTTGATGAATAAATGGTTTTATAACCAAGGGTAAAATGGTAAAATATGTATTAATGTATAATAAATAAAACAAAAAACAATTTTTATGCATAGTTTCTCATCTATTCCATAGAAACTAGAGAAAATAAATAGTCATTGAAGTATTTTTAGGTTTGGCAAGCTCAAGCTTCAATTGGTATGTGTATTTAACTCGGTTTTTGATGATTTCTACGTTTTTGTGATCGTTGCTTAGCATACTATCAAGCCCATGCTTTAATTTTTGAATTTGGTGGTGATTTTGAGATGTGCCATTGATGAATGTTTGAGCTTTGTGATATTTGATGATGAAATATGAAAGATATTTGATATATTAACATATTTTGTCTTTGAATTTTTGATGAATTTGACTAATTTGGGCTAAATTGTGAAAATGAGAAATTGAGGTACTAAAATGTGAAATAAATGAAATATGTGGGCTTATATGAGCTAGGAGAAAATTCGACTAGGCATGCGTGTAATGAAATTATGAGTATTTTGTGATTTTATGAAATAGGGACTAAAATGTCAAAATGTGAAAATGTGAGGGCTATTTTGTAAAATGCCCTAAATATGTGTATTTGGATTGAATTGAATGATTTGATGAATGGAAGTGTTAAATTTGAATATTTATAGATCAAGAAAAGAGGAATTCAGATTTAGATCGAGACAAGAACAAGGTGTTAAATTAATCGACTTCTTCGTGTTTTTATGTCTGAGGTAAGTTCGTGTATAATACGAATTTTTTAAATCATGTTCATGTGTTATGTAATGAATGAATATGCGGTTGATGAATTAGTAATGCTATATGTTTATTTGAGAGATATGGCACTAAGTGTGCGTAAATAGAATTGATACAGTGGTGAACGGTACTACGTGTGCGAAATAAAGAAAGTATTGACTATATGGATTGGCACTGTGTGTGCGATACTGAGTCAAATTTGGTTTAATGTAAAGGCATTAAGTGTGCGATGATATTAAAGCTTCGGCTAAGAAATTTGCACTAAGTGTGCGAGTAAATCGAATGGTTAAAGAAGATCGAACGAATTGTGGTATTGAGCATTGAGGAGAAAAAATGATTGTTAATTAAATGATGGTACAGGTATGTACGAAACCTATGTGGTTGATGATATTGTATGTGGATAAATGGATGATCATGTGTGTATTAATTATGGATGAGATTGTGTATTGTTGTGAATTACACCATGTGATAGTTAATATTGTACATTGAATTTGAATTGTTGAGTTAAATGTGTTATATTACGAACTTACTAAGCTTTAAAGCTTACTGTGTGAAGTTCTCTCTGTTTTACAGTATCTTTAAAGCTAGCCCAAATCTGGGGATCGTCAGTGACTCAATCACACTATCGGCCATCTATTTTGGTACATTTGGAAGTTGTATATTTGGTATATGGTGTAACGACCCGAATTTGGGCCTAGTAGAATTGGGCCTATTGGGCCTTGGGCACGGGAGTGTTTAAAATTTTTGAGAACAAGAGAATGGCACTAATGCAAGTTGAACCTATTAGGTGAGTGATTTTGGAAGGTTAGGAAGCTTCCATGAAGACCCGGGATCAAACCAGGGCTTTAGGAAAATTTTGGTTTTAGGTGAATAAAACCCTAGGAGTTAGTAAGTAGGCTTTAAGAATAAAATGTGGAGAAAAATGACACAAAAGGAGTTGTAGTCTAATGGCAAATGGTGCCACATGGGAGACAAGGAAGTGACACCATAGAGGAAGTAAGGGGTCCAAGGTTCAAGTCTTGGCGCTTGCAATTTATTTTGATTTCCTTTTAAATGAACTTAGACTTTGGCCCATAGACTTATATTTAGTTGCGCATGATTTTAGACACAAAAGGAGCTTGTGTTCTGGTGGCATGTAGCATCTGGAGCATAGGAGAGGGCAAGGGTTCGAATCCCATTGCAAGCAAAAAGGGATTTTTATTTTGCTAAGTTGGGACGGTAAGTGGTTATGATGGATTTAAACTCTGCTGAAGGAGGGATCCCACATCAGGAAGCTAGCATGAGGGAAGGTGAGAAGTTGGCTTTAAATAGAGCAATCTATGAGGAGAGTAAGGATACCTTGGTTGGAGTTTGGGCGTAGGAGTGTTGGGAGCGTGGATCAACCCCAGATTCCTATAAGGTGTGTATTTCGCACTACTGTAGCTGTAGCAAATGTCGAAATGCCGGTCACACAGCGATGGTAGCCACACGAGCGTGCGAGCGCACGTGTGGGAACTTCAACGCAATAG
Source organism: Gossypium australe (assembly GCA_005393395.2). Taxonomy (NCBI): domain Eukaryota; kingdom Viridiplantae; phylum Streptophyta; class Magnoliopsida; order Malvales; family Malvaceae; genus Gossypium; species Gossypium australe. Next base: position 101,472,490 of record CM016617.1, read on the forward strand.
TTGAGGCCATCATGAGTGTTCTTGTGGGTTAAGGCTGTTTGGGCCACGATGGGCCGAAGGGCCATGTAGGGCCAATGGGCGTGTAGGCCCAATCGGATAAGTTGTATGATTGTGTAGTAAATATTAGACTGGACTATGTGAATCTCATATTTGTGGCTAGATTTGGGCTAAATGGGCCACACGAGCGTGTGGGTCCATTTGGGCCGAGAATGGGCCCTAGGCCCATTCGCATTGTTATCTCTGTTTAGAATACCCTTGGTTTACAAAATTACCGAAATACCCCTGATTTGTGAAATTATCGAAATACCCTCAGATTGTGAAATTACCGAAATACCCTCGGATTGCAAAAGTACCGAAATACCCCTGATTTGTGAAATTATCGAAAGACCCCTAATTTTTCAAATTACCGAAATACCCTCAGATTGTAAAATTACTGAAATACCCCTAATTTGTGAAAGTACCGAAATACCCTCGGATTATAAAATTACCGAAATACCCCTGGTTTACAGAATTATCGAAATACCCTAGTTTGCGAAATTACCAAAATACCCCTGGTTTGCGAAATTACTAAAATACCCTCTATGGGTAAAGTTACCAAAATACCCTCGATAGGTAAAATTACCGAGATGCCCTTACGAGGCGAAATGATCATTTTAGCCCTAACCGATTAAATGACTGTTGTACCCTCGTGGTAGTACTAGTGTTGTATGTGTTAATTATATGATTGATTATGTTTGAGATGCACTGCATACATGGATTAGTTATGAGTAGAATTACCAAATTACCCCTGTAGGGTAGCATTACCGAAATACCCTTATAGGGTAAAATGACTACTTTGCCCCTGAGGGTAAAAGACTGATTTTGTGCCATGACTTGACTTTGATCGTATGACTGTGTTTTAACTAATTTGACTGTGGTCGTGTGACTGATATGCTTGTAATATATGTTTTAAATGACTGTTACTGAGTATGGTCATTCTGCATACACATGTGATGATTGAGCATGACATACACGACATATTGAATGGAGTTGGGAAAAGGTTACAGAGGAAGTGTACGGCCAATTGTCATTCTGTACAAGGCTTTCAGCCTTTCTGTGATAAATATGGCTCTGTGCTATCTTGATTATGGCTTTGTGCCAACCGTATTTACCCGTGGCTATGTGCCTAACATATATATTGATGATTCTGTGTCGATCATAATCACCTGTGGCTGTGTGCCGATTATATTACCGTCGCTGATGGCTATGTGCCAAACTTATTACAGTCACCGGTAGCTTTGTGTCATCCTGATTATGGCTCTGTGCCATCCTGATTATGGTTTATAACCATTCTATTTACAGCTTTTAGTTGTTCTGTTAACTGGCAGCGTTGCTGCGATATTTATGGCTTTTAGCCGTTCTGTCTACGGCACCAAGTCGTTCTGTTGACTTAGTGCCGCAACCGGTGCTAAGCTTGGTGTGTTGGCTGGATGGGTCGATTTTATCCCTACATGGTGTGTTGGTTGGTACGGGTGGTGTGTTGGCTGCACCGGGGTGGGATGCATCCTCATACTGTTGCAAATCTGTTTATGAGATCTGTCACTTTACTGGGCTTAGGCCCACTTGTTCTGTTATTGGTTTGGGCTAGGCCCAATTGATTCTGTATGGGCTGTGACCCAAATGATATGGTAGCGGGCTATGGCCCACGTATGCTTTGAATTGGACTGTACTGTTACTGTTAAAGGGCTTTGGCCCAGACCGTTTCAGTTTCTGTTTCTGTATACTGACTGTTACTCTAGTAAGGGGATTACACACTGAGTTTTCGTAAACTCACCCCGTTTTTAACTGTGCTGGTAATCCTCTGTCTTAGACGGTTCAGAGCTGCGAGGGACTCGGAGGTGGCCACATGTCAGATATGCTTTAAAGTTAAACTTAACAACTTTATTTCATTTTCTTTTAATTTATTGGGTTAATAATTTTGTAATAAGGCCTCTTTATTTTTAACTTATTATTTCTGATATTTATTTATAATGTTTTCTAACTGCTAAAGGTGGAATACGATTTCCAAAATGGTAACTGTTTTCAAAACACTATGTTTTTGCAACGTTTTCAAAATGATTCTGCAACTCTATTTCTAAACATCACATTTTTGTAAATTATTTATTTTAAATAGATAAGATTTTAAAAGTAATTCAATTTTCAATTGGATAGCATTTGCTTAAGTGTTTTGAGTTTTAACGAAGAGACTTTAACTCTCAAACAAGTTTTACCAATAAGAAATAGGGTTTTCAAAAACACTTCCATGTGACACGCCAGATTCGGGCCTAACTTCTAGGCTGGGTTTGGGGTGTTACATATGGCATGTATAGGCTAATAACTATGGTATGTTTTGAGATGTATAGATCTTGCCATGTGATAGGGCTTGATAGTTTAATGATTTTGGTATATGCTTTGGATATGTGAAAATGATGGCTAATATGTGTATGTGTGTTTTATATGAATGATCACTATGGTATAAATTAGTGAAATGGAAATGGTATGTTTCAACCTTAAATTTGGTAAGGATTAAATGATGAATGGAATATTTAATTTTGGTGTGAAGTTGATACTTTGGACTGGTATGTTGAGTTAAATTTGTATAAAGAAATGAATGATGATGCTAAGAGGTTAGATTGGTATGTTTGGATGCCATTTTGGGTATGAAATTATATTGGTTTGATGCTTCTAGGTGTGACCCAAAATTTGGGTGGCAAATTGGCTTATATTTGCCCACACGGTTGAGCACATGAGCTTGTGGCTCAACCATGTCTCTTAATGTTGTAATTCAAAACAAGTTAGATTCGCACACGGGCCAGACACACGGCGTGTGACAGGCCGTGTGAATTAAGTTAGTGTTGCCCACGGGTCAAGCACATAGGCGTGTCTTCGACCATGTGGACAAGTCAGTATGTATGCCCTGTTTTGCCACAGCTTGGACACATGGGTGTGTCTGAGGCCGTGTGAGGCACACGGCTGCCCACAAGGGCCTGTGACCTCTGAAACTTTGAAAAATGTTAAGTTTTCAAAAAAAAATTGTATGAGCTCGGTTTAGTCTTGACCCCTTCCCAATGCATGTTTAAGGTCTCGTAGACCTTCTAAAGGGACTCTATGTATATGATTTGCTATGATATGATGATGATGTATTTATGTTTTAGAAATGATCGTAAAAGTTTTGATATGACCGGTAATGCCTCTTAACCCTATTCTGGCGATGGTTACAGGTTAGAGGTGTTACATTTTATTGGTATCAAAGCATGGTTTAGCCGATTCTAGGACTAACGTAGCGTGTGAGAGTCTAGCTATACATGCCATATATATACCTATTATAGTGTGATGATTCCTGACAGTTAAAAATATGTTTTTATATAGCAAATGGATCCCGATCGAGCAGTAGCTGACGATGTCAAAAGTAATGCGCCTGCTCCCGCTCAAGGGACAGCGCCGGCTGAATCTAGGTCAATAACTAGTAGTCACGAGAGAGAGGTAAAGCAAGCCTACTTCCAAATGATGAGTGAGTGGTTCACAGAGTTCGTTTGAATGAGTCCAGCTACTCAACAACCTCCACTCTTGCAAGTTCCTGTAATGCCACAAGTTTTAGACCCGATCCGATAGAGTAAGCCTCTTGTGGATAAAAATCAAAAGTACGGGGCCGAAGAGTTGAGAGCCACAGTTGGTGATGATGCTGAGCGAGCTGAATTCTGGTTTGAGAACACTGTAAGAGTGTTTGATGAATTATCATATACTCCTAATGAATGCTTAAAATGTGCTATTTCATTGTTGAGAGAGACGACATATCATTGGTGGAAAACATTAATATCCGTGGTTCCAAAAGAAAGAATCACCTGGGATTTCTTTCAAGATGAATTCTAAAAGAAATATATCAGTCAACGGTTTATAGATCATAAACGTAAAGAGTTCCTAGAGCTGAAACAAGGCCATATGTCTGTTACAGAATACAAGCGGGAATTTGTAAGATTAAGCCAGTATGCACGAGAATGTGTTTCAACAGAAGCTACTATGTGTAAACTATTCATCGAAGGATTGAATGAAGACATTAAAATTTTGGTTGGAATTCTTGATTTGAATGAATTTTTAGTATTGGTTGAAAGAGCCTGCAAAGCTGAGGAGCTTAGTAAAGAAAAGAAGAAATCGGATTTAGAAGCTAGAGATGAAAGAAAAAGGTTGATGAGTAAGTTGCATCAATCTTCGTCAAAGAGATTCAGAGATGCAACCAATCACTCAAATGTTTCGTTTGGACCTTCGAGTAAAGATCGTGTGAAACAAAATACTGGTCTTAAAACTCAAACTCCAATTGAATCAAGTGTTGGAAGTGTAATAAGCAATAAGCTCAAGTGTAGACAGTGTGGGAGAAGTCATATCGGAGAATGCTAGGGCAAGTATAATAATTGAACTTGTTATAAATGTGGATCACGAGATCATTTTATTCGGGATTGCCCAGAGTTAGACGAGAAAGATAATATTCAGAGTGCGAGGCCGAGTAGCACGACAACTAGGGGTAGACCACCCAGAAACACCAAAAATGTGAGTGGTAGTCAGAGAGGAACAATGGATACAGCTGTGAGATCTGAGGCGAGAGCACCCACCAGAGCCTACGCTATTCGCGCTCAAGAAGAAGCGTCATCTTCATACATCACTGGTACTTTTACTCTTTTCGATACTGATGTGATTGCACTGATATACCCAGGATCTACTCATTCATATGTGTGTGTGAACTTAGTATCTTGTAAGACTCTACCTATTGAGTCTACTGAGTTTGTAATTAGAGTATCGAACCCCTTAGGCAAGTGTGTCTTGGTTGATAAAGTGTGCAAGAATTGTCCAGTGATGTTTCGGGATATTTGTTTTCTGGCTAATTTGATGCTGCTACCCTTTGATGAATTTGATATAATTCTGGGTATGGATTGGTTAACTTTACATAATACTATTGTGAATTGCAAACGGAAGATTATTAATTTGAGAAGTCAGAATGGTGTGATAGTTCGAATTGAATCTAGTGATTTGAATGGGTTACTGGCTGTAATATCTTCGATGAAAGCTTTGAATTATGTGAAAAAGGGATGTGAAGCGTATCTTGCATATGTGATAGATACAAAAGTGACAGAATAGAAAGTTTAATCTGTGCCTATGGTTTGTGAGTTCCCTGATGTGTTTCCTGAAGAACTACCGGGATTACCTCCGATACTAGAGGTTGAGTTTGGTATTGACTTAGTGCCGGGGACGACTCCTATCTCAATAGCTTCATATAGAATGGCACCGACAGAATTGAAAGAGTTGAAGTCTCAGTTGCAAGAGTTGACTGATACAGGATTTTTTTCAACCAAGTTTTTCGTCCTAGGGTGCTCATGTATTGTTTGTGAAAAAGAAATATTGTACTCTGAGGATGTGTATTGATTATCGACAGTTGAATAAAGCGACAATAAAGAATAAATATCCTCTACCGCGAATTGATGATTTGTTTGATCAGTTGAAAGGAGCTACAGTGTTTTCTAAGATAGATTTGAGATTGGGCTACTATCAGCTACGAGTTAAAGACTCTGATGTGCCAAAAAATACTTTTCGAACGAGGTACGGACATTATGAGTTTTTGGTTATGCCTTTCGGACTTACTAATGCACCTGTTGTTTTTATGGATTTGATGAATCGGATATTCAGACAGTATTTGGATCGATTTGTGGTTGTGTTCATAGATGATATATTGATCTATTCTTGTGATAAGACGCAACATGCCGAGCATTTGAGAATCGTGTTACAAACTCTGCGTGAGAAGCAATTGTATGCAAAGTTTAGTAAATGCGAGTTCTGGTTGTGCGAGGTTGGTTTTCTGGGACATATAGTGTCAACTGCGGGGATACGAGTTGATTCGAACAAAATTTCAACAATTTTAGATTGGAAACTTTTGAGAAATGTGTCTGAAGTCCGTAGTTTTCTGGGACTAGCGGAATATTATAGACAATTTGTGAAAGGCTTCTCGATGATTGCAACTCCATTGACGAAATTGCTACAGAAAGATGTTAAATTTGAGTGGTCAGAAAAGTGTCAACAGAGTTTTGAACAGTTGAAAGTATTGTTGACAGAAGCACCAGTGTTAGTTCAACCTGAATCGGGTAAAGAATTCATAGTTTACAGTAATGCATCGTTGAATGGTTTAGGCTGTGTGTTGATGCAAAAGGGAGAAGTTATAGCTTATGCTTCGAGATAGTTAAAACAACATGAAAAGAACTATTTGACTCACAATCTTTAATTAGCAGCTATTGTATCCGCATTGAAGATTTGGTGTCACTATTTATTTGGTGAGAAGTGTCCCATTTTTACTAATCACAAGAGCTTGAAATATATGATGATTTAGAAAGAATTGAATTTGCAACTGCGGAGATGGTTAGAATTGTTAAAAGACTATGAATTAGTAATTGATTATCATCTGGGAAAGGCTAATGCTGTTGCTGACGCTTTGAGCCGAAAGTCTTTATGTGCTTTACGAGCAATGAGTACTCAGATAATTTTGTGTAATGATGGTTTAATTTCGGCTAAGTTGAAAGTAAGGCCAATGTTTATATGTCAGATTTGTGATGCCCAGAAAATTGATGTTGAGATGATGGCAAAACGAGCTCAGTCTGGTTTGAATTCTGATTCAGAATTTCGAGTTGATAATGATGGTTGTTTGAGATTCCGAGATCGGATTTGTGTTCCGAGAAATTTAGAGTTGATTCAGTTGATTTTGAATGAGGCTTATAATAGTTGTTTATCTGTTCATCCGGGAAGTACAAAAATGTACAATGATCTGAAACAGTTTTATTGGTGACATGGTATGAAACGAGATATCTCAGAGTTTGTTTCGAGATGTTTAGTTTGTCAACAAGTCAAAGCTGAACATCAGGTTCCATCCGGTTTGTTACACCCAATCATGATTCCTGAGTGGAAATGGGAGAGAATCACAATGGACTTTGTGTCGAGATTACCTTTATCTTCGAGAAGAAAGATGTAGTCTGGGTGATAGTTGATAGATTGAAGAAATCAGCTCAGTTTATTCTGGTAAGAACAGATTGTAAGATTACACGGGGTACCATTATCTATTGTGTCTGATAGAGATACGAGGTTTACTTCGCGGTTTTGGAAGAAACTACAAGAGGCTCAAGGTACGAAACTACATTTCAGTACTGGATTTCATTAGCAAACAGATGGTCAATCTGAGCGGATCATTCATATTCTCGAGGATATGTTTAGATGTTGTATTCTTGAGTTTGAAAGTACATGGGAAAAGCATCTGTCATTGATTGAATCTGCGTATAATAATAGTTTTCAATCAAGCATTAAAATGACACCATATGATGCTCTTTACGTCTTAAATGCAGAACTCTATTGTATTGGACTGAACTTAGTGAGAATAAGATTCACGGGGTTGATTTGATTAAAGAAACTGATCAGAAAGTGAAAGTGATTCATGACAGTTTGAAAGCAGCGTCAGATTGTCAAAAGTCTTATGCAGATTTGAAACGAAAAGACATTGAATTTGAGATAGGTGATGAAGTGTTTTTGAAAGTGTCTCCATGGAAGAAAATACTTTGTTTGGGCTGAAAAGGCAAATTGAGTCCGAGGTTTATTGGACCGTATGAGATTATTGAACGTATTGGGCCAGTTGCTTATAAATTGTTGTTGACTCCTGAGCTAGAAAAGATCCACAATGTGTTTCACGTATCGATGCTTAGACGATACAGATTTGATCCACCGCATGTGATTGCTCCTACAGAAGTTGAGATTCAATCTGATCAATCGTATAATGAAGAACCGATTCAAATTCTGGCACGTGAGATTAAAGAGTTGAGAAATAAGAGAATTTCTTTAGTGAAACTGTTCTGGCACAAACACGGAGTTGAAGAGGCTACGTGGGAGCCTGAAGATGTTATGAGAAAGCAATTTCCGAATCTATGCACTGGTAAGATTTTCGGGGATGAAAATCCCTAAGGGGGGAGAGTTGTAATAGCCCAGTTTAGACCCTAGTTGGAATAGTGGTTTCGAGACCACAAATCTGAGGTCAAAAAAATATTTTAATATTATTTTTAATGTTTACAGTATGTGATTAAGGATGTGTGAAAATTCTGTGTGAAAATTTTATCGTTTGAGTGTTAATTTGTGAAAAAAAGACTTAATCGCATAAAATACAAAAGTTGTGTGCTAGTTGTTAAAAGTGTTTAATTGTCATGTCTTATTAAATAAGAAGTCTTTATGTTGTAATTAGACCCTTGATAGTGGGAATGGCCATAAATGGGCATATATTTGATGAATAAATGGTTTATAACCAAGGGTAAAATGGTAAAATATGTTTAATGTATAATAAATAAAATAAAAACAATTTTTATGCATAGATTCTCATCTCTTCTACCGAAACTAGAGAAAAGAAATAGCCATTGAAGCCTTTTTACGTTCGGCAAGTGCAAGCTTCAATTGGTATGTGTATTTAACTCGGTTTTTGATGATTTCTACGTTTTTGTGATCGTTGCTTAGCATACTATCAAGCCCATGCTTTAATTTTTGAATTTGGTGATGATTTTGAGATGTGCCATTGATGAATGTTTGAGCTTTGTTATATTTGATGATGAAATATGAAAGATATGTGATAGATTAACATATTTTGTCTTTGAATTTTTGATGAATTTGACTAATTTGGGCTAAATTATGAAAATGAGAAATTGAGGTACTAAAATGTGAAATAAATGAAATATGAGGGCTTATATGAGCTAGGGGAAAACTCGGCTAGGCATGTGTGTAATGAAATTATAAGTATTTTGTGATTTTATGATATAGGGACTAAAATGTCAAAATGTGAAAATGTGAGGGCTATTTTGTAAAATGCCCTAAATATGTGTATTTGGATTGAATTGAATGATTTGATGAATGGAAGTGTTAAATTTGAATATGTATAGATCAAGAAAAGAGGAATTCGAATTTAGATCGAGGCAAGAACAAGGTGCTCGATTAATCGACTTGTATCGTGTTTTTACGTCCAAGGTAAGTTCGTGTATAATACGAATTGTTTAAATCATGTTCATGTGTTATGTAATGAATGAATATGTGGTTGATGAATTAGTAATGCTATATGTGGATTTGAGATATGTGGCACTAAGTGTGCGTAAATAGAATTAATACAGTGGTGAACGACACTATGTGTGCGAAATAAAGAAAGCATCGACTATATTGATTGGCACTGCGTGTGCGATACCGAGTCAAATTCAGTTTAATGTAAAGGCACTAAGTCTGCGATGATATTAAAGCTTCGGCTAAGAAATTTGCACTAAGTGTGCGAGTAAATCGAATGGTTAAAGAAGATCGAACGAATTGTGGTATTGAGCATTGAGTAGCAAAAGTGATCGTTAATTAAGTGATGGTATAGGTATGTATGGAAACTATGCGGTTGATGATATTGTATATGGATAAATGGATGATCATGTGAGTATTGATTATGGATGAGATTGTGTATTATTGTGAATTACACCATGTGATAGTTAATATTGTATATTGAATTTGAATTGTTGAATTAAATGTGTTATATTACGAACTTACTAAGCTTTAAAGCTTACTGTGTGAAGTTTTCTCTATTTTACAGTGTCTTTAAAGCTAGCTCAAATCCAAGGGTCGTCAACGACTCAATCACACTATTGGCCATCTATTTTGGAACTTTTGGAAGTTGTATATTTTGTATATGGCATGTATAGGGTAACAATTATGGTATGTTTTGAGATGTATAGATCTTGCCATGTGATATGGCTTGATAGTTTAATGATTTTGGTATATGCTTTGGATATGTGAAAAGGATGGTTAATATCTGTATGTGTGTTTTATGTGAATGATCACTATGGTATAAATTAGTGAAATGGAAATGGTATGTTTCATCCTTAAATTTGGTAAGGATTGTGTAACAGTCCGGTTTATACCCTAGTCGGAATAGTGGTTTCAAGGCCACGAATCCAAGTCTGAATAATATTTTAATATTATTTTCTGTGCCGTTGATATGTGAATTAGCATGTGCTAAATTTCCGTAAGCTAATTTGACTGTCTGTGTGTTTAATTTGACAAAAGGATTAAATTGCATTAAATGTGAAAGTTGCTTGCTATTTATTAAAGTACCTATGTGTTGTGGCTTTTTGAAGTTATGGCCTTAAGTGGCAATTGAACCACTATTTAGTTTGTGGGTGGTTTTGGTCAAAAATGACTTGTTAATTATGTTATAAAATTTTTGTTTTAAAAGGCTAGAATAGGAATTATGTTATTAAGATATTTTTAATGAAATAAAGCATGGAAATAGACATATTCTCATCCATCTTTCCACCGAATTTGGGAAAGAAAAGAAAGAACAAAAGCTTTCAAATTTTTGGTTATTACAAGCTTAAATCCAAGGTTAGTTTTGATCCGTTTTCGATAATTTTTACGTTTTTGCAATCGTTGCTTTGAGAGCTACAAAACCCATGTTTTAATTTCATGAATTGATGATGTTTGTGTGAGATGCCATTGATGATATGTCAAGCTTTTTAATGATTTTTGGCGTTAAATGAAAGATAGGAGTTAGATGAACATACTTTGTTCTTGAAGTTTTGACAAATTTAGCTAAATAGGACTAAATTGTGAAAATATTATTTTGGAGGACTAAGTTATGAATTTGATAGAAAATATGGACTTGTGTGAGATGTATATCCATTCAGCTAAGCATGTGTATGTATGGATTTTGTGAATTTGATGTTTTGAGAAAAATGGACTAAATTGATAAAATGTGCAAATATGAGGGTTAATTTGTAAATAGCCCAAAATATGTGTGTATGGATTGAATTGACTGAATTAATGAATAAAAGGATTAATTCTAAATATGTTTAGATCAAGAACCGAAGGAAACGGACTTAGATCATGGGAAAGCGAAAGTAACCGAGTAGCGGTTTTTATTCCGATAAGCCGAATCCAAGGTAAGTCATATTGCTAATAAATGTAATTGTATTGAATTGAGTTTATTTACATGACTATCAATAATAACGACTGCATTTGTGATGATATGTATATGAATTCTGAGATAAGATCGACATAGTGATAAGTCAAAGAAGTTTTATATGAACTTAGGAATACAAATGTATCTGTTCTGTTTTATTATGTAAGACCTCGTCTGGGACGTAGGCATCGTTATCTGATTATATGTAAGACCTCGTCTGGGACGTAGGCATCGTTATCTCATTATATGTAAGACCTCGTCTGAGATGTAGGCATCGTTATCTGATTATATGGACGAGGCATTGTTATCTGATTATATGTAAGACCTCGTCTGGGACGTAGGCATCGTTATCTGATTATATGTAAGACCACGTCTGGGACGTTGGCAACGATATGAGCTTTTCGTGTAAAACCATGTCTAGGACATCGGCATCATATCTGAATACGAATAAGACCCTGTTGGGGACAGTGGCATTAATATCTGAATACGAAGAAGACCCTGTCGGGGATAGTGGCATTAATATCTAAATAAGAATAAGACCCTGTCGGGGACAGCGGCATCGATATCTGATTATGTGTAAGACCTTGTCTGGGACATCAGCGTCGTATTTATTCGTATAAGACCCTGTCTAGGACAGTGGCATCGATATTTGATTTCAATTAAGACCACGTCTAGGACGTTGGCATTGTATAATTATTCCGAGCACTCTGCCTATTCTATTAGATTACAAACGGTTCTATTGTCAAGTTCAAGAAACAAGGAATGTGTAAATTATATATTTAATTCAGGTAAATTTGGTAAGTACACCTTGTGTGTATAAGAAGGTTAGTAATTCCTTAAACTTTCCTAGATGAAATATGTATTTGAATATGGGATTTGTAAATATGTTATATGTATCGAAAAGCTATGAACTAATAAAGTGTGTACTAATATGCAATTTTGAAGAATGAAAGACCTAAGTGAATGTACTAAGAAGAATTATGATGGTGAAATTGAGCCATTAGTGAATTTAGATTGATTTTATGATTTGAGTGTTTATATGCTAAGTTTATTGGTATTATGACTTACTAAGTTATTGGAAAGCTTACTTTGTGTGTGTTTTCTCTGTTTTATAGGTCGTCATAGCTACTGTAGGCTCGGGACCATCAAGGATCACACTTCTAAACTCTTTTGGTACCCTTTTTGAAAATGTATTTAGCTAATTATGGCATGTATAGGCTAGATATGTGTATATGATTTTGAATTAAACTTAGCCATTTGTTTGACAAGTTTTGAGTTGATAAATGCTTGAATGAATGAGCTTTATGATACAAATTTGGATATGGGTTGATGCATATGAAATGGTTAAGTTTTGTTTAAACAATGGATGATTTTGATTGTGTATGAATTAAGTGTTTTTGGTGTGTTTTAATAGCCTAAAAATGGTGAAAATAGCATTTTTCACACGGCCTAGACACATGAGCGTGTACCCAGGCCGTGTGGCAAAGTTAGTAGCTAAGAAAATCGCCCACAGGCTAGTTCCACGGCCGTGTGTAGCAAGTCAGAATCTGCCCACGGGCTGCCCACAGCCATATGAATTTCCCCACGGGCAGGCCACACGGCCATGTGCCCCTATTTTCAAGAAAAAGTTTCTAAAGTTTCTATTTTAGTCCCAAATTATTTCCTAATCATATTTTGGGCCTCGTAGGGCCATATTAGGGTCGTAAAGATGAAATTTGAAAAATTTTAAATTGTGCCTCAAGATTATGTCCCAATTTACACGTTTATTTTTGTTGAACTCCGGTAATACCTCATAACCCTGTTCTGGCAATGGTTTAGGGTTAAGGGGTTTACAGATTAAATGATGAATGGAATATATAATTTTGGTATGAAGTTGATACTTTGGATTGGTATGTTGAGTTAAATTTGTATAGGGAAACGAATGGTGATATTAAGAGGTTAGATTGGTATGTTTGGATGCCATTTTGGGTATGAAATTATATTGGTTTGATGCTTGTAGGTGTGACCCAAAATTTGGGGGGCAAATTGGCCTTGCAAATGGCCTATATTTGCCTACACGGTTGAGCACACGGACGTGTGGCTCAACCGTGTCTCTTAAGGTTGTAATTCAAAACAAGTCAGACTTGCACACGGGCCAGACACGGGCCTGTGATAGGCCGTGTGAATTAATTCAGTGTTGCCCACGGGTCAAGCACACGGGCGTGTCTTCGGCCGTGTGGACAAGTCAGTATGTATGCCCTGTTTTGCCATGGCTTGGACACACGGGTGTGTCTGAGGCCGTGTGAGGCACATGGCTTGCCCACACGGGCATGTGACCTCTGAAACTTTGAAAAATGTTAAGTTCTCGAAAAAAATTTGTATGAGCTCGGTTTAGTCCTAACCCCTTCCCAATGCATGTTTAAGATCTCGTAGACCTTCTAAAGGGACTCATGTATATGATTTGCTATGATATGATGATGATGTATTTATGTTTGAGAAATGATCGTAAAAGTTTCGGTATGATCGGTAATGCCTCTTAACCCTATTTCGGCGATGGTTACGGGTTAGGGGTGTTACAAATTTATATTCTCATTTATTATTAGGGTTGAAAAATGTTTTTGAAAAGTTTGATAGTATTTATCATTACTGTTAAAAAGCACTTTTGAGAATATAAATTGTTAATTTTAGACATGTTGTTGTAAACTAGAAAATAAGTATTTAAATTATATTTAAATTTGTTAAATTATGGTATAAGGAATACATGAACCTAAATTATAATAAAATTAAATGTAATGACCCGGTTTGTAGTGGTATCGAAAAATTAGTTTTGGGATCCCGTTTTCGTAAACCAACCCTTTAAATATTAAATAGGGATACCTATGGAGTTAATATTTAGATGAATTGAAATTTGGATACTCAATCTAGTCAAAATTGTGTTTAATTTAGGCTTAGGGGCTAAATTGTAAAAGTCCAATCGCTATAGATTTTAATAAGGAAATGGCTTGGGGACTTAAATTGCAATTATCCAAAGAGCCAAAATGGTTAATAAACCATATTTAAACATTCTTTAGTGGACGATATGAGGATTATTGATTAAATAAGTACAATTAAGATTAATTATAAATACAACATGATTAAATAAAGTTAATTAAGCCATAATCCAAGTGTAAAAATGAGAATTTGGTGGATGGAGAGATCAACTTCATCTTCTCTAACTGGATATTAGAAAAGAAGAAGAAGTTTGCGCCATTTTAGGTTTTTTTGAAGCTTTTGGTCCTTCTTTGATTTTTATAGATTTTTTTTTATCTTTGAAGCTTGAATAAGCTAACCTAAGGATCAATTTGATCAATTAGTGAGGTTTTGATGAGATGTTATTGTTGATAATTGAATGATTTAGTGCTAAATTGATAGAAATTAAGTTTAGTTTAAAAAAATAACCTAACCAAATTGAATAATATGCAATTTTTTATGAAATTTCGGTAGGAATAGAAAGTAGTAGGTCATTAATGAATAAATGTGAAATCAGATTTTAATTCGAAGGTCTAGATCAGAAGTTATGTTTATCCCGAGTTTTGAGACTAAATTGAATAAATTGCAAAATATGTGTGACTTTATAATTGAATATGATTTGATATGGAATCTAATATTGTGTACTGATGGATTATTATTTGTAGCTAAACACGATGCAGGGTCGTCGAGAGGGAAAGGAAAAGGGAGATCCGACGACGAGTAACTTGAATCTTCGGTTTGTATTTCTATTATTTGAAATCACTATATTGTTGCATACTTGTACTATTTTGTATAATGTGATATTGAGGTAAGTTGAAAATGATTATTTGAATTGAATTTTTATGATTGAAATTGGTTATTGAAATAGAGGACTAAATTGGATAGAACAGAAAATAGTGTAACTTGATGAAAATATGAAATTGGCTTTGAATTGGGTTGAAATATGTTATGTGATAAAATGATGGGTTTGATTATGAATTAAAAACAACAACATTTAAATCGAGCTATATAATGAAATTTGATCATTAGTTATCCTATTAACTGTTTCGGTAGAGTCAAATATAGTTGGCATGCTGTAACACCCCAAACCCGGCCCAAACGCTACGACCGGATCTGGTATGTCATAGGGTTGAGTGGAAATGAAATTTTGTTTGCAGTAGAAAAGAAATCGTTTTTGTGAAAACTTTCTGATTTAAGGCGATGTATTTGAAAACAGGGGTTTGGTAATTGTAAGAAAAATTCCAATTTTACGTTAAACATATATTCGTTATGTTCGGTGATGGTTGGAAAACATGTGTCTTGAATTTCTCGTATTTTGAAAATCCCATTTTGTTTTAATTCGCGATCATGTTTGCATAATGTTTTTTTTAACCATAAGTAAATAAAATAAAACCCACATACTAATTGCAAAAGGCCTTATTACATCAAAATTACCCAAATTCAAAGGAAAACTTTAAGCAATAAAATTTCATAAAATATAACGTCGTTTATGGCCTCCACGAGTCCACCTCGGCTCCCGCATCCACGATCTACTGATTACCTGAAAAGTTTAGGGAAGGGGTGAGTCACAGAGACTCAGTGTGTAAAACCATCAAACACCAAAACCGGCCCACGGCCCACAATCTCGTATTGAACTTATACATGATATCATACAAATTCATGAACGCATTAAACCCAACCCAACCTAGTATGTCCATCCTCTACACGCCATCCCATACCAACCATCACACCGTGGGGATTTCTACAATCAACCCTCTATCCGCTACACGCCGTCTTGACAGTCATACTGTCAGAAAATCTGGCAGAGCCACTGATCACTATGTGACCTTAAAATCAAGAGTGGCATAGCCACCGATCACTGCGTGACCTTAAAATCCACTGTGGCATAGCCACCGATAACTACGTGACCTCATAACAGATGTGGCAGCGCCACCGATCACTACGTGACCTTAATATAATGTGGCAGAGCCACCGATCACTTGTGACCTTATCACTTCCCCTTTATCAACATTCCCATATCCCATGCACAACATGTATATTGAAACAAATGTATCATGTTAATAACAAGGCAATAGTTCATTACATACAACCTACTCATATCAAGTAATTACAGATACGTACCTGGCACTTTCTGCCTTTCCACAAAGGTATTCTAGCTGTATTCATAGCCTTTTCTGACTTTTCAGCCCATACAATTAGTAAAACAATTAAATAAAGTGTGTTAGGGATTACACACCTGATTACCCGCAATACGATGCTTTCTAAGTCGACACTATCACTAATGGAAACCACTGCTATCTGTCCGCTACTCTATTTTGATGCTGGCCCACAACCCGGTGGCCAATCTCGGACTGCTGACACCGCACGCTTCTTAAACTTAAGGATTGGGTTCAGGGGTCCAATCCCCTCCTTCGCCTGATCGGTACTTGATTCCATCAAAAGACCTTGTCAGTCGCTACCATCATGACATATGGTTGTTAAACCATAACATAGGGTTAAGGTAATTAATACGATAACGAGTCTAATAAGTCCAAAGAGAACACCCTTACCTTGAAATCCCAAAAGAGATAGAGTTCAGAAACTAACAATTCCTGGCTTAGGGATCTAGACGATTCGATCTACTTCGATTCCCGACATGTCGCCACAAAAAGAGAACACAAGAACGGTCAAACATTAATCAAAAGATAACCTTACCAGGCCAATTAGCCTTTTGGCTTTGGCTTCCAAAAACTGGAAGAGAAAGGTGAAATATAGGAGAAATCGTCACTTACCTTAATACAGAAGATTCGGCTAATCCTAATAGATTTCGGCACCTAGCACCCTAAAAGAAGAATTTCGTCAAATGTTAGGGAAGAAGATGAAAGAGTCGCAAATTAAACAAAGAGGACTATAGGTGAGACGTGGGAGTTTCGGCTTTTGAGAAGATAAAAAGAAAAGATGGTGCAAAGAAATCTACGGGGATTCGACTTATAGGGAAAGAATGGAGAAGAGAATGAAGATCATAGGACATTCGGCCATGGCACCGATATGGAGATGAAAATGGAGTTAAGGGTTTTGACTTTCGAGAAAGAGATGATTGAGAGAAGAAGAGTAAAATGGAATGAAAAGAAGCAATAGAACCGGTAAAGAAAAAGAATGATTTTGGTAAGACTTGGGGTAGATTCGACTATGGCAGAAAAATGTAAAGAGAAGGAATGCTCAAGAGGGTTTCGGCTCACACTTAGAAAAGAAGAAAAAGAGAATGGATAAAGACCCTAAATGTCAAAAATGAAAAAGAGATACTCACCTGACTACACAGAATTTCGGCACTCACTAACCAAAAGCCGAAAATGCACCCTTTGAGAACTAAAATCTATGCTACCAACCAAGGAATTTTCGGCACACCTTAGCCACTCTAAAACCGATCCCCCCTCTCTTAGTGTTTGAAATTCGGCCAACACAATGCTCAGGTATCCATCCCTTCTTTTCCTCCACAAGTTTCTCGTGATCACCCGTTTGAACTATTTTGAATATTTCAAACTCCACTTTTTCCTCGCCTTCCATTCAAACTATTTGACTCAGTCCAATCTCTATCCTGGAGTGTCCCAGTCGACCTCTGCCTCTGCTCTCCCTGACGCCAAAAAGGACCCTAAAATGAGCTCCTCGGAACTTGAACTTGCTCCCTCTCCTAATCTTTTGGCGCCACCTTCCAACCCTTATGTGGCGTCACCTTGCCACCTTGCCAACACCTTACTTGTGTCAACCACACACCAACATAATCCCTTAAGTCCCACTTCAACAAGCTCCTCCTCTAAAGTGCTTAAAAAGAAAAATTTCAACCAAGACTCCGGCTTTTCCCTAAGTCATTCTTGGACCCTAAAATACCCTAAACTAGCACGATAAACATAACATTCACACACAACACCTAAAATGCAAAGGCCCCAATTCAAGATGCTACAGTTCTACCCCCTTAAAATAATTTCAGCCTCGAAATTACCTGGTCAAAAGAGATGAGGGTATTACTATCGCATCGACTCCTCGGGTTCCCACGTAGCATCCTCGGAATCGTGATTACTCCACAGAACCTTAACCAACGGGATTGTCTTTTTACGCAACACTTTGACATCACGATCCAAAATCTGAACTGGTTCCTCTTGGAAAGATAGATTAGGCTTTACTTCAATCTCTTCTACAGACACAACATGAGTTGGATCCGAACGGTAGCGTCTTAACATAGAAACATTAAATACACTATGGATTTGACTCAACTCTGAAGGTAGGTCCAGCTGATAGGCTACTGGTCCCACACGCTTCAACACTCGATAAGGCCCGATGAACCTGGGGCTTAACTTACCCTTCCGTCCAAACCTTAACACCTTCTTCCACAGTGAAACCTTTAAGAAGACCCGGTCACCCACCGTGAATTCTACTTCCCTCCGTTTCAGGTCTGCATAAGACTTCTTCCTATCGGATGCTTCTTTCAACCGAGTTCTAACTAGCTTAACCTTCTCTTCTGTCTCAGCAACCAATTCTGGGCCCAACATCTGACGCTCACCCAACTCAGTCCAACAAGTTGGAGTACGACACTTCCGACCATATAACGCCTCGTACGGTGCCATCTGAATACTGGATTGGTAACTGTTGTTGTATGCGAACTCCGCCAATGGTAGGAATTCTTCCTAACTACCTCTGAAGTCTAGGACACAGCCCCTCAACATATCTTCTAGGATCTGAATTACCCTCTCCGACTGCCTATCCGACTGCGGATGGAACGCTATGCTGAAATCTATCTTTGCCCCCAAAGCTTGATGTAGTGCCTTCCAAAACCTTGACGTGAACCTAAGGTCCTTGTCCGAGATGATCGACACTGGTACCCCGTACAACCTCACGATCTCAGCTATATACAACATGGCTAATTTCTGAAGAGAGTAGTCAACCTAAACCGGTATGAAATGAGCAGACTTCGTGAAACGATCAACTATCACCCAAACCGCATCCTTCTTAATAGACATAAGGGGTAGCCCACTAACAAAATCCATCGTGATCCTTTCCCACTTCCACTGCGGAATCTTAATAGGCTGCAGCAACCCTGAAGGCAACTGATGCTCTGTTTTTACCTGCTAACACATCAAACACTCACTTACAAATTCGGTTACCTCTCATTTCAACCCTGGCCACCAAAACTGTTCTCACAAATCCCGATACATCTTACTTCCTCCAAGATCATAGCGTATGGGCTGTTATATGCTTATTGTAAAATCTTACCCCTTAACTCAGGATCCCTTGGCATGCAAACCTTCCCTCGAAAGCACACTACCCCATCATTATTCACACTGAATTCCATGGTTCCATCGCCTGATCCCAACTAAAATTTTAACTTTAGCAACTCATCGACCCACTGCTTCTCTTTAATTTGACTGACCCAAGAAGGTTTCACTTGCAGTTCAGCTAATATTCTCCCGTCATCGTACAAACTAAGGTAAGCAAACATTGCTCTCAAGTCAGAGATTACCCTACGACTTAATGCATCCGCCACCATGTTAGCTTTACCCGGATGATACTCAATCGAGCAATCGTAATCCTTCAGTAGCTCGATCCGCCATCGCTGCCTCAAATTTAATTCCTTCTGAGTGAGAAGGTACTTTAAACTCTTGTGGTCTGTATAAATAACAGACTTCTCCCCATACAGATAATGCCTCCAACTCTTTAAAGCAAACACCACTGCTGCTAACTCCAAATCATGCGTGGGGTAATTTAACTCATACAGCCTCAACTGCCGAGACGCATACGCTACCACCTTCCCATCCTGCATCAATACACATCCTAAGCCTGTGTGCGGTGCATCACAGTAAACCACAAACTCTTTTCCAGCCATAGGCTATATCAACACCGGGGCCTCCGTCAAAATCTTCTTCAGCTTTTCAAAACTCTCCTGTTGCTTATCAGACCAAATAAACGAAACCTCTTTTCGTAGCAACTTGGTTAAAGGTGTCGCGATCAAAGAAAACCCTTCAACGAACCTTCTATAATACCCAGCCAGACCAAGAAAACTTCCGATCTCTGCCACAGTCTTAGGTGGCTTCCAATTCAAAACAGCTTCAACTTTCTGAGGGTCTACTCTAATCCCCTCTGCCGATACAACGTGGCCCAGAAAAGTAACTTCGCTTAGCCAAAATTTGCACTTACTGAATTTGTCGAACAGCTGCTTCTCTCTCAAGATTTGCAACACCACTCGAAGATGGGAACCGTGCTCCTCCTCTGACCATGAATAAACCAGAATATCGTCTATAAACACTACGATAAACCAGTTCAGATAGGGTTGGAAAACCCGGTTCATCATATCCATGAACGCTGCTGGTGCATTGGTTAACCCAAACAGCATCACCAGAAATTCGTAATGTCCATAGCGAGTATGAAATGTCGTCTTATGGATATCCGCTTCCTTAACCTTGAGTTGATGGTACCCTGACCTCAAATCTATCTTGGAAAAGACTGAAGCCCCCTTCAACTGGTCGAACAAGTCGTTAATCCTCGGCAACTGGTATTTGTTTTTGATCGTCAATTTGTTTAGCTGGTGATAATCAATGCACATACGCATTGATTCATCCTTCTTCTTAACGAACAACACTGGCGCTCCCCAAGGTGATACATTCGGTCGGATAAACCCTCGATCTAAAAGTTCCTGAATCTGAGCTTTCAGTTTTACTAAATCCTTCGGCGCCATTCTATAAGGTGCGATAGATACAGGCGCGGTTTCCGGAAGAAGATCAATCCCAAATTCCACCTCGCGATCTGGGGGTAATCCTAGAAGCTCTTCTGGGAAAACATCAAAAAACTCCTTCACCGTCCTTACATCTTCCACAGATAATTCTTTAACCTCCAAAGCACAAACCAAGGCTATGTACGCCTCACATCCTTTCCTTAACATCCTTTCAGCTTTCAAGGCGGACACCACGTTGGACAAATAGTTCCCCCGTTCCCCTATCACCACTACTTCCTCGTCTTCAAGAGTACGAACCACCATGCGCTTAGCAGCACAATCCAAACTCGCTCGATACTTCACCAACCAATCCATCCCTAGGATTAGATCAAACTATCTGAAAGGAAGTTCCATCAACTCAGCCGGAAAAACCACCCCTTGAACTTCTAGAGGTACATTCTTATAAAGTCTGTTCACCACTACCGATTGTCCTAATGGGCTAACTACTGTCATCTCCCTAGAAGCACTCTCAGAGTCTATACTTAAGGTTTCAGCTACCATACTAGCAACATATGAATGCGTCTACTCAATGTTAATCAATGCAGAAAAATGCAATCCAAAAATTAAGAACGTACCGGTTATGATGTCCGGTGCATCACCCTCCTCTCTGAGTCTGGCTGCATAAACCAACCCCGGCTGTCTCGCATCGGTGTTTCCTGCACCTCTGCCTGGCGCTCCACGACCCTGACCAGAACCATTACCTCCCCTAGACGGACCACGACCCCTCTGTGGTTGCTGACCTCCTCTACCCTGCTGAGTATAACCCTGATTCCCTGGCCTCGCACCGTCTCGCTCCTGTGGACAGTCTCTAATATGATGATCAGCCGATCCACACCTGTAACATCTTCTGTTTCTTGACCAACACTCTCCAAAATGGAATTTACCACACCGAGCACACCTCTGAGGCTGTCTATCAGCAACAGGTCTCACAACCTGACTTGGCCCATCGATCCTAAGTCTCTTTTGAAATCGCCTAGCTGACCCTGACGATCCAAAATTCCTTTTATTACCACCTCTATCTTTATCTTGATTCTGCTTTTCTGACCGTTTTACTTCCTCGGCTATCTTAGCCTTTTCCACTAAAACAGTGAATTCCCTTTCTCGCTGCGAAGCTATCAATACTCACAGATCATTCCTCAGACCATCTTCAAACCGGACACAATGCTCATGGTCCGTAGCCACCATTCCTCGGGCATAACGGCTAAGGCGTAAGAATTCCGTCTCATACTCAGCCACCGACTTGTTCCCCTGAACCAGATTCAAAAATGCCCTACGCTGCGCATCTACATAGCTTGACCCAATGTACTTACTCTGGAATGATAGCTTGAAGAAATCCCAGGTAATGCGGTCAGCCACAGTACCATCCCTGACCGTAAGCCACCATTGGTACGCCTCGTCTCGCAGAAGAGACACGACCCCCTTCAATTTTTCCTCCTCCGTGAAATCGAGGTCATCCATTATACGCTCAACGGCCTCCAGCCAATACTCAGCTGCATTAGGGGCTATGTCGGAAACTCTCCTAAACATTTCCGCTCCATTAGCTCGAAGTCTTTCCGACACAGATTTCCGAGCTCTTGTACCCAAGCCTACCCCAGCAACTCTCTCCAAAACCCGTAACATCGCCTGAGACACCGCATCGTCTCCACCCGTTTGATCCTGGAACTTCGCTTCCACAGCTGGCGGTATCGGCACCTCATTTCCTGACCCATGACCAGACCCTACTGGTTCCGACACGATAATCCTGCCCCTACCACATCCACAAACATTACGCCCACGTCCCCTAGTACTCATGACTACTGGCGCATTTTAATCTGATTAGAAGTTTTATGAATTAGTATTTTTCACTGTTTAATACCGAGCAGTTTTATGAGAGTTACCTTTAGAGAGTGGTTTTCGTAAGACCTATCAAACAGTTTCAGTCTCTAAAGTTTGGATATCCTAAAGCTAACAAACATACTCATTTATGCTATTAATCATTTCAGGCATATATCACCAAACAGTTAGAATCACTTACCTGAGTGGATCGGGTTCGACGGAATCGCATGCCATATTTTGCTAGGAAAAATAGTTTCTTCCAATTTCCATTGATTTTATAAAATACAGTTAGACCCATTTGACAGCCCGAGTGTTTGCAACCTGGCTCTGATACCAAATTGTAACACCCAAAACCCGGCCCAAACGCTACGATCGGATCTGGTATGTCACAGGGTTGAGTGGAAATGAAATTTTGTTTGCAGCAGAAAAAAATTGTATTTGTGAAAACTTTTCGATTTAAGGTGATGTCTTTGAAAACAGGGGTTTGGTAATTGTAAGAAAAATTCCAATTTTACGTTAAACATATATTCTTTATGTTCGGTGATGGTTGGAAAACATGTGTCTTGAATTTCTCATATTTTGAAAATCCCATTTTGTTTTAATTCGCGATCATGTTTGCATAATGTTTTTTTTTACCATAAGTAAATAAAATAAAACCCACATACTAATTGCAAAAGGCCTTATTACATCAAAATTACCCAAATTCAAAGGAAAACTTTAAGCAGTAAAAGTTCATAAAATATAACGTCGTTTATGGCCTCCACGAGTCCACCTCGGCTCCCGCATCCATGATCTACTGATTACCTGAAAAGTTTAGGGAAGGGGTGAGTCAAAGAGACTCAGTGTGTAAAACCATCGAACACCAAAACCGGCCCACAGCCCACAATCTCATATTGAACTTATACATGATATCATACAAATTCATGAATGCATTAAACCCAACCCAACCTAGTATATCCATCCTCTACACGCCATCCCGTACCAACCATCACACCGTGGGGACTTCTACTATCAACCCTCCATCCACTACACGCCGTCTTGACAGTCATACTGTCAGAAAATGTGGCAGAGCCACCGATCACTATGTGACCTTAAAATCAACTGTGGCATAGCCACCGATCACAGCATGACCTTAAAATCCACTGTGGCATAGCCACCGATCACTACGTGACCTCATGACAGATGTGGCAGCACCACCGATCACTATGTGACCTTAATATAATGTGGCAGAGCCACCGATCACTATGTGATCTTATCACTTCCCCTTTATCAACATTCTCATATCCCATGCACAACATGTATATCGAAAAAAATGTATCATGCTAATAACAAGGCAATATTTCATTACATACAACCTACTCATATCAGGTAATTACAGATACGTACCTGGCACTTCTTGCCTTTCCACAAAGGTATTCCGATTGTATTTATAGCTTTTTTCGGTTTTTCAGCCCATACAATTAGTAAAACAATTAAATAAAGTGTGTTAGGGATTACACACCTGATTACCCGCAATATGATGCTTTCTAAGTCGACACTATCACTAATGGAAACCACTGCTATCTGTCTGCTACTCTGTTCCGATGCTGGCCCACAACCCGGTGGCCAATCTCGGACTGCTGACACTGCACGCTTCTTAAACTTAGGGATTGGGTTCAAGGGTCTAATCCCCTCTTTCGCCTGATCGGTACTTGATTCCATCAAAAGACCTTGTCAGCCGCTACCATCACGGCATATGGTTGTTAAACCATAACATAGGGTTAAGGTAATTAATACGATAACGAGTCTAATAAGTTTAAAGAGAACACCCTTACCTTGAAATCCTAAAAGGGATAGAGCTTAGAAACTAACGATTCCTGGCTTAGGGATCTAGACGATTCGATCTACTTTGATTCCCGACGTGTTGCCCCAAAAAGAGAACACAAGAACGGTCAAATATAAATCAAAAGATAACCTTACCAAGCCAATTAGCCTTTCGGCTTTGGCTTCCAAAAATCGAAAGAGAAAGGTGAAATATAGGAGAAATCGTCACTTACCTTAATACAGAAGATTCGGCTAATCCTAATAGATTTCGGCACCTAGCACCCTAAAAGAAGAATTTCAGCAAAGGTTAGGGAAGAAGATGAAAGAGTCGCAAATTAAACAAAGAGGACTATAGGTGAGATGTGAGAGTTTTGGCTTTTGAGAAGATCAAAAGAAAAGATGGTGCAAAGAAATCTACGGGGATTCGGCTTATAGGGAAAGAATAGAGAAGAGAATGAAGATCATAGGACATTCGGCCATG
Organism: Gossypium australe; assembly: GCA_005393395.2. Taxonomy (NCBI): domain Eukaryota; kingdom Viridiplantae; phylum Streptophyta; class Magnoliopsida; order Malvales; family Malvaceae; genus Gossypium; species Gossypium australe. The sequence goes on from CM016617.1 coordinate 101,497,321, forward strand.
GCACAGATATGGAGATGAAAATGGAGTTAAGGGTTTTGACTTTTGAGAAAGAGATGATTGAGAGAAGAAGAGTAAAATGGAACGAAAAGAAGCAATAGAACCGGTAAAGAAAAAGAATGATTTCGGCAAGACTTGGGGTAGATTCAGCTATGGCAGAAAAATGTAAAGAGAATGAATGTTCAAGAGGGTTTCGGCTCACACTTAGAAAAGAAGAAAAAGAGAATGGATGAAGACCCTAAATGTCGAAAATGAAAAAGAGATACTCACCTGACTACACAGAATTTCGGCACTTACTAACCAAAAGCCGAAAATGCACCCTTTGAGAACTAAAATCTATGCTACCAACCAAGGAATTTTTGGCACACCTTAGCCACTCTAAAACCGATCCCCCCTCTCTTAGTGTTTGAAATTCAGCCAACATAGTGCTCAGGTGTCCATCCCTTCTTTTCCTCCACAAGTTTCTCCTGATCACCCGTTTGAAATATTTTTAATATTTAAAAATCCACTTTTTCCTCATTGCCTTTCATTCAAACTATTTGACTCAGTCCAACCTCTATCCTGGAGTGTCCCAGTCGACCTCTACCTCTGCTCTCCCTGACGCCAAAAAGGACCCCAAAATGAGCTCCTCGCAACTTGAACTTGCTCCCTCTCCTACTCTTGTGGCGTCACCTTCCAACCCTTATGTGGCGTCACCTTGCCACCTTGCCAACACCTTACTTGTGTCAACCACACACCAACATAATCCCTTAAGTCCCACTTCAACAAGCTCGTCCCCTAAAGTGCTTAAAAAGAAAAATTTCAACTAAGACTCTGGCTTTTCCCTAAGTCATTCTTGGACCCTAAAATACCCTAAACTAGCATGATAAACATAACATTTACACACAACACATAAAATGCAAAGGCCCCAATTCAGGATGTTACACATGCCATAGGATAGATTGAGTACGAGTTATTTCGACTATATATTGATGAGCATTGGGTGCATTTTCCTTCGGACATTCCAATGAATGTAGGACACAACTTTTATTTCAGATATACCGATGAGCACTAGGCGCAATCTTTTTACTTCAGACATTCCGATTAGGCATTGGTTGCCAAATTGGTGTATTGGTTAGGAGCTATGTATCCATTTCTGAGTCATGTTAATAGGGAATATAAATTTCAAATTGGTTTATTGACATTTGAAAACGATTAAATGTTATAAAGTTCTATTACAAGTATTTATAAAGGATATTTGATTGTCAATAGCATGTGAAAGACCATGCAAACCAGTTAACGAGCTTGAGGGCTAATATGGTAAGATAAGAAATAATCGATTCGATTCGAAATTGAAATATTGATTTGATCAAATGTGTTAAATTGAATAGGAATATGAATATTAATGATATTGGTATGGTATTATTAACTAGCTTATTATTGAAGTTATTCACACTTGATTCATTTGTTATAATTGGGACACTTTGTGGAATATATATGCTGATATGCAATTGAGGATTAGCATAAATTATGTAAGAATTGGTCGTTAATGGTATTTGAATTGGATGTATGCAATTGATATTAACTTGTAATGCCTTGATTTGAATTATGGAAATACCATTGAGCTTTATTGTTCAGTGTACGATTTGTTTTTCGTGCGCAGGTTAGGCTCGTATCGAAGTACCGAGTATCAATTTCAGCATCTAGACAAAAGATCCTAGACTCAACAATGTTTGTATAGTTTCTTTTGCTGGTTATACGACATGTACCTAGGTTGAGTTGAATTTGGTATTTTACTATGTTTTGAGAATATTGAGTTGGAAGTTTGATAATTGGCTTAATCAAATGGATGCAATATGTATTTGAGTTTTTCATATGGTTTGGAAATGTATAAAACATGTATTTACAAATGGTACTTGTTGATAGTATGTATGTTTGAAATCTTGAATGAATTATGTTGGTTAATGAACTTGTATGTAATATGGCATTGGTGTATAGTTGATTTAGGTATTATGATTAATGTGTATTGCATAATTTGGCTAAAATATGGTATGAATATGTCTATAAGTTGATTTGAAATTGCAGGCTAATATTTCACTTATAAATTTGCAGAAATGGTTTGTTACATCACGAAGTCGAACTTTTGTTGTCGCGATGAGACTAGGTTACCATGCTATGGCTCGACGCCAAGTTGTGGTTGCTACGACGAGGCTTACTTAGCATGTTATGTCGTGACAAGGAACCCCCTGGCGTCTTGACATCAATATGATGTTTTGGAATTTTTACAAATTAATCCTAATTCAATTTTGGATTAACTTCAGAGTTTTCGTAAGCTCATGTAAGTCTTGGAAATGGTTGTATAATGTATTGCATAAATGTTTTGACTGAAGTTAATTATTTAATGGTATAAATCTAAAAAATTTTGATTGTAGTTATTCCGGCAACGAATGTGACACATTGTAACTCGGATCCGACGATCGTGTAACAGCCCGATTTTGGGTCTAGTCGGAACAGTGGTTTTGGAACCACAAACCTGACGCAATAAAATTTATTTTTATTATATTTTTATGGTCTATAGTTTTATGGAACGATTTCGTGAAAATTTCGTTCGAAAATTTTGACGTTTGGGCACTCAATTTAGTTAAAAAGACTAAATTGAAAAAAAGTGAAAATTTTGAGTTCTATGTGTTTAAGGTGTCCAATTGCTATGAGATTTTAAATTAAAAGTCCTTAGATTATAATTAGACCATTTTCTAAGTTAGTGGGCAAAAATGGACATGGAGTAAGAGAATTTTTATGTTTTAAGTTAGGGGTATTTTGGACAAAAAGGTCTCCAATTAAATGAATTAAAAAGCCAAAATCTTGTCCATCTTCTTCATGCTAGCCTAAATTTAGAGTAGGAAGCCATAGCTAGGGTTTGGCCACTTTCAAGCTCGATTATAAGTCCGTTCTTGCCCCGTTTTTAATGCTCTTTACATTTTTTAAATCGTTGTAACCCGATCTATCTATTTTTACCACAAATTTAAGAAATAATCAAGGTCTAGAGTTGGACCCATGATAGATATTTGTGTATTTTGATGTTTAATGGTAGATTATGCAAGTTTGATGTTGGATAAACAACTTTTATTAAGTGTTTTTCGATAAAAATGTCAAAAAGGACCTATTTATAAAGGTTATAAAATATGTAGTAAAAGTGTGATTTAATGGAAATTGTGGGCTGTTATGAGTATGAATAAAGTTTGGCTAGGCTTGGGTTTTAAAGAAATTGAATACATTTCATTTTACGACCGTAGGGACCAAAATGTAAAAAGTTAAAAAGTTAGCAGCAAAATGTAATTTTTCCATTATATGATTTTTGGACTGAATTGAATAATGCGTGTACTAAATGAGCTAAATTTTCTATTATAGATCAAGAAAAATGAAGTTCGGACCTAGATCGGGGGAAAAACAAAGTGTTTGACGATTAGGTCCATTTTCACTATTTTTGTACCGAGGTAAGTTCGTAAGTAAATAATGCAGTGTTATATTTGTATTTTAATGTTTTGATATTGAATGAAATGTATGATTGATTCTATGAGAATATTCGATGAAGTTCCAGCAAGAGAGAAATCTCGGTTGAACATTAGGAATAGATAGGATACAAATGTCATGACATTAGGGTTACTGAGAATACGTGTAAGACCATATCTGGGATATGGAATCTATATGAGACTTCGTGTAAGACAATATCTGGGATATGGCATCAATATGAGACTTTGTGTAAGACCATAGCTGGGCTATTGGCATCGATTCGAGATTACATATAAGACTATATCTAGGATATGGCATTGGTACGATACTATGTGTACGAAATTCCTGAGTATCATTTAGTATTTCAAATGGTTCAACGGAAATTCAATGGGTATGTCAAAGATGAGAAAGTATGTGATTAAGTTACGAGTTGGTACAGGTATGTACGACAAACTCAAAGGAAATGAATTCGGTATATGGCAAACTATTGGTAAGAATGTGATTGAGTATGTTATGTTTATGAAGTTTTAATGACATTACATTTGATATATGTTATGCTATTCCTATGGCAAATGCATGGTTAATGTTGTTTATTATTTGCATATGAACTTACTAAGCTATATAGCTTACTCCCCTTTCTTTCCTTTATCTTATAGTGTCATCAAGCATGCTCGGGTTCGGAGATTGTTGGAGATCCACTCACACTATCAACAAATATTTTTGGTATCATTGATTTCAACATTTTAAGTTATGGCATGTATAGAGGACTTGGTCATTTCTTTATGTGTCTATAATTGGTTTGGCCAAATGTGTTGGCTTATATTGGTTGAAAGCTAATTTTGTATAAGGCCATTGGAAATTGGCTATTATTGGTTAAGTATATTCATATGATAATACCTTTCATAGATGTGGGAATCTACTTTATTTGAGTTGATAAGTATGTGATGATTGTGTATGATAGATGGCAGCATGTAAATGATGTGTTATTGTCTTGGTTGTGGTTGATTTGGTTGTATGTATATGCTTAGTTTGGTGTTATGTTATGTTGTGTATATGTGTACATTAAAAGGTGGCAAAAAGGCTTGGTAAATAGCTTTATTATTGTCCACACGGGTAGACACACGGGCGTGTGTCTAGGCTTTGTGTTACACACGGTCTGCCACATGGACATGTGTTTCAGTCGTGTATCCCCTATACCTTAATTGTTGCAAAATAGAATGTTTAGAATATAGCACACGGGCAAAGACATGGGCGTGTGTCTTGGCATTGTGTGCTACACGGCCTTGAACACTGGCATGTGCCCTGGCAGTGTGAAGTCTACACCTCTTTTATAAAAAATTATGAAAATTAAATCAGCCACACGGCCTAGCACACGGGCATGGCTGTGTGGCATAAGTCAGAAAGCTCCTTAATTTGAACACAACCTGTAGCATGGGCGTGTCTCATGGTCACACGGGTATGTCCCAAATCCACACTGGCGTGTGACCCCTGTAACATGAAAAATTTTCTAAGCTTTGTAAAATTTCCTAAAGTTCTCGGTTTAGTCCCAAACCATTACCAAAGCATGTTTTGGGCCTCGTAGGCTCGTATAAGGGACTTTATGATTAAATGAAAAAAGTTTTAATTTGGGCCCAAATCTGGGGCTCAGAAATGTATGTTTGTTTGTGTTTAAGTCCGGTAATGTCTCGTACCCTGTTTTGGAATTGAACACAGGTAAGGGATGTTACATTTAATGGTATCAGAGCTACGATTTATTCGATTCTCGGACTAACGTAGCGTGTGTGAAAGTCTAGCTATACATTCCATAAATGAACTATGATAGTGTGATGATTCCTGACAATTTTAAAATGTGTTTTCATATAGTAAATGGTCCCAATCGAGCTGAAGCTAATGACGTAGAGAGTAATGCACCGGCCTCCGCTCAAGGGGCAGCGGTGTCTGAAAGTAGACCTCCCACGGTTAGTCAGGGCGAAGCAGAAGGGGGTAGGGAAGCCTTCCTCCACATGATGAATGAGTGGTATACAGTATTTGTTCAAATAAATCCGAATGCTCGACCCCCTCCACCCCCACCTATTCCTCAGCTGATTCCAGTAACTCCTCAAGGTATGGAATTTTTAAGAGTGAGTAAGCCTCCAATTGATAAGATCCAAAAGCATGGGGCTGAAGATTTCAGGGCAAATGTTGACGATAATCCCAAGAGGGTTGAATTTTGGCTTGAGAATTCTATCAAGGTATTCGATGAACAGTCTTGCACAACGGATGAATGTTTGAAATGTGTCATACCACTTCTGAGAGATTCAGCATACCGATGGTGGAAAACTCTTGTTTCAGTAGTGTAACACCCCTAACCCGTAACCATCGCCGAAATAGGGTTAAGAGGCATTACCGGACATATCAAAACATTTACGATCATTTCACAAGACAAGATACATCTTCGTCATATCATAGCCAATCATATATATATATTCCCTTTAAAAGGTTTACAAGGCCTTAATCATGCATTGGGAAGGGGTCGGGACTAAACCGAACTCATACAAATTTTTTTTTGAAAATCAAACATTTTTCAAAGTTACAGAGGTCACACGCCCGTGTGGGCAGGCCGTGTGCCTCACACGGCATCAGACACACCCGTGTGTCTAGGCCGTGGCAAAACAGGGCATACATACTGACTTGTCCCCACGACCGAAGACACGCCCATGTGCTTGACCCGTGGGCAACACTGACTTAATTCACACGGCCTGTCACACGCCCGTGTGTCTTGCCCGTGTGCGAGTCTAACTTGTTTCAAAATGCAACCTTAAGGGACACGGTCGAGACACACGCCCGTGTGCTTAACCGTGTAGGCAAATATAGGCCATTTGCAAGGCCAAATTGCCACCCAAACTTTGGGTCACACCTACAAGTACAAACAAGAAACATTACATACTCCATAAGCAAGCAAAACATACCAAGAATGACCATCTTTTCTAACCATTCATGAGCATATCAAACATATCAACTTGTATACAATTCATCTCATAACAACCTCAAACAATTCTATGTAAAATCCATCAAAAACTTACCAACTCAATATACCAACCATTCATCTTAAATATACTAACTTTGCATCACAAAACATAGAATAAAAATTACCATTTTCACATCCATTAACAAGCCATATCACATGGCTTATATATACATCTCAAAACATAATATAATATTACTAGCCTATACATGCCATACTTAAATATGTACACATTCAAAAGGTACCAAAATATAGTTCGATAGTGTGGTGATAATCCTTGACAATCCCCGAGCTTTCCGTAGCTTTGATAATCTATAAAACAATGCAAACACACACAAAGTAAGCTTTCAAAAGCTTATTAAGTCATATACAAATAAACTTATCATGTAAAACATTTATAACCATTTCATTCACATGATCTTTAGTATAACACAATAGTAAATTCATATTTCTTCTTTGGCTCAATTGTTTCTAGCCACTTTCTTACCAACAAATCATATCTCAATGTATTTCATTAAATCATAACACATTTGTACACAACACATCTTATTTCATTAAGTCCATACATATATTTCAATTCCACAATCTCACATATACTTACTTTTCATACTCAAACTTTGCATACACTTCAAACGTACCTATATCGGATACACATTTCACATAGTCATTCAATTCTCAGAATGCCTGTTGAACCGTTTGGAATCAAATAGAATACTTGGATTACTCGTACAATGTCAACGTCTCAGACGTGGTCTTACATGTAATCAAATATCAATGCCACTGTCCTAGACAGGGTCTTACATGAAATAATATACGACGCCAATGTCCCAGACATGGTCTTACACGTAATTCTCAAACCGATGCCAACGTCCCATACGTGGTCTTACAGGATATCACATATCGGAACCCTATGTCATGACATATGTATCCTAGCTATTCCTAAGGTTCATACGAGACTTTTCGGACATTGATACATTATCGAAACTTTCTCAGATTCACATGTACATCTTCCATGGTCATTCATCACAATTCAATTTCATATAAATAAATCAACTTAAACACATTTATTTGTATGACTTACCTCGTACGGATATGAACGGACAGAAACAACTACTCGACCACTTTCGACTTCCCCCGATTTAAATCCATTTTCTTTGGTTCTTAATCTATACATATTCAAATTTAGTTCTTTTATTCACCAAATTATTCAACTCAATCCAAATACACACATTTAGTGCATTTTACAAATTAGCCCTCACATTTTCACATTTTGACATTTAAGTCCCTATTTCATAAATTCACAAAATATACAAGATTTCAATATTACATGCTTAGGCCGAATCTTCTTCATGTTCATACAAGTCCATACATTTCATTTATTTTACATTTTAGTCCCTCATAATATTATTTTCTCAATTTAGCCCAAATTACTCAAATTCATCAAAAATTCAAAGACAAAACATGTTAATCTATCACATATCATTCATCTTTCATCATAAACTATCACAAAGCACAAGCATTCATCAATGGCACATCTCAAAATCATCATCAAATTCTAAGATTAAGACATGGGCTTGATAGAACACAAAACAACGATCACAAAAACATAAAAAGTATAAAAAACCGAGCTAGTTACATACCTTAATCAAGCTTAAACCTAGGCCGAATGAAGCTTGTTCTTTTTCTTTCTTTTCTTTTGTAATTTCGGTAGTAATATGATGATAATGGCTACATTATAATTTTTTTATTAATAATAACCTTATTAAATCGTTTACCAAATTAGCCTTTTAATTAACATATAAAACACACACATATATATATATTAAGGCCATTAATGTCCATTATCATACATAATGGTTTAATTACATTATAAGGCCACCATATTCACAAGCCAACTCAATTAAACATATTAACATATAGATTGTCACTTTTACCTTTTATGCGGTTTAGTCATTTTTCTCAAATTAAACACACAAACAATAAAATTAAATTCACGAAACTTTCACACATACTTAATCACATACTACAAGCACAGAAAATAATATTAAAATATTTTTCTAACTCAGATTTGTGGTCCTGAATTAGGGGCTTTGCATTTAATATGTTCCTGTGTGTATGCTATGTTCGGTGTGTTAATTTGGTGTGTTTGGGGGTCCAGGGAAGGCTCGGGGTTAAGCTGAAGCTTTGGCCATAATTTTAATTTTGAGCACTTTAGGGGAGAGCTAGTTGAGGCAAGGTTTAAGTGGTATAGTTTGGGTTTGATGACACAAGGAATGTAATAGTAAAGTGGCAAGGAGACTCCACTTAAGGTGCAGGTAAGTGACGCCACAAGGGAAGCAGTGAGGGAGAAGGTTCGAGTCGCACAATTTGCTTTTTGGGAAATTCTTTTGGCGTCTGGAAGGAAGGAGGTGGAGTTCAGCTAGGACACTTCAAGGGGAAGTGTTGAATGGGTCAAACAATTCAAATGTGTGGCCATGAGAGGAAGAGGGAGTTTGAATTATTCAAACTATTTTGAGTGAGTGAACAAGAGTGAATTTGGGAGGAGAATATGGGATTGAGGGTTGTTGAAGGTAGTGGCCGAATTTTGAATGCTTGAGGAAGGGGGGAAGAAATCGGTTTGGCTTGTAGTAAGTGTGCCGAAAATCTATTAGGGTCATAAGTCATTTCGATTCTCTGGAAGTGCATGCGGTTTTGGAGAGTGTGGGTGCCGAAATTTTGAGGTGATTAGTAGCTAAATATTGAGAGTTCTTTTCCTTTCGGCATTTGGTGTTCTTCATATTGGCAACTTATGATTCTTTTCTTTGAATAGCTGAAACCCCCTAAGGTCTTTGTTCATTCTTTATTTAGGCAAAACTGAAACATTCTCCCTCTCTTTAGCATTTTTGGTCGTGTGCATTGCTTCATCACCCAAAAGCCGAACCCTCCTACCATCTCTTTTTCATGATACCTTTTTTACTCAATTGTTTCTTCAAGAGCTGAACCTCAACTCTCTTTCTTGTTCACTATTATTTTCTTTCTTTCTTTTTTTCATATTCGTGGCACATCTCGTAATCATCTAAAACCGAAACCTCTTACCACCTACACTATCTCATTATTTTCATCTCATTTGTTCTCCTTGTGTATTCATTTCATTCATTCATTCTTATCTCAGAAGATTGCCGTCACTCTGTTCCCTAACCTTCTCAATCGGATTCTCCTTAGTGTGGTAAGTATTCTTTTTCCCTTTCAATTCTCTCTTCTCTCTTTTTGGTTGCCGAAGACATTAACCTTGTTATTTCTTTTAAACTGAATCTTACATGGTATTTATTTAGGTACTTAATTGGTGCCTTAATCCAAGCCTTATAGTCTCCGGGTATTATAGATCTAGGTAAGGAATCTTTACATATTGAGCGTATATCCTTATTTTTCTCTGCTTCGATGCCTTAATCCGGTCTATTGACCAAGATCTCTTTCACGGACTCAAATACCAGCCAAGCAAAGGAAGGGGTTGGACCTGTAGTCCCAGCCCCTAAGTTCAAAAAGCGTGCGGTGTCTGTAGTTCTAGATTGGCCACCGGGTTGTGGACCGGCTTCAGAACAGAATAGTAGGCAAATAGCAGTCGTTCCTGCTTACGATAGTGTCGACATAGAAAGCATAATATTGCGTGTTATCAGGTGTGTAAATTCCACACTCTGTTATTAGTTTATGTTATTAACTGTATGGGCTGAAAAGCCGGAAAGACTGTGTAGACAGTCGTAATACCCTTGTGGGTAAGGCTAGGGATGCCAGGTACGTGACTTTAACGTTTCCTTTATGAGTATGGATGTATGTGGTAATCTATCGCTTTGCTTGATAACATGTTGCATTCATTATGATACGTATGTTATGCATGGGCTTGGATTATGATGTGAAAGGGGAAGAATTTGAGACTGTCACGGTGGTTTGGTACCACAAGTGGGTTGGCCCCATATATATCTGATTTAGTGACCATGTCTCGGTGGCTTCGTGCCACGGTGGTTTAATACCACGTATATACGATTTAGTGACTCGTCCCAGTGGTTTGGTACCACAGTAGGTTGGCCCCACATATATATTCATCAGGGATTGTCACGGTGGTTTGATCCAAGGTGGGTTGGCCCCACGTATGTTAATAGTGACTCTGTCACGGTGATATAGTATCACGGTGGTCTGGAACCACGAGTGGTTTGGTACCACGTATGAGGCGTGTAGCGGATGGAGGGTTGATTGTAGAAATCCCCACGGTGTGATGGGCTGGTACGGGTGGCGTGTAGAGGATGGAAAAACTAGGTTAGGCCATATTGCATTCATTTCTTTTGTATGCCGTCTCGAGTGGGCTAAAGCCCAATATGCGACTGTGGCCCATGAGCCGTTTATGTGATATAGGGGATTTACACACTGAGTCTTGGTGACTCACCCCTTTTCTTAACCTTGCAGGTAATCAGTAGATTGTGGACCTGGGAGCCGAGGCAGACTCGTGGAGGCCATAAAAATGTTTCTTTTCGTAAACTTGTTCCTTTCTACAAACTATTTTAATTGGGGATTTTTGTTATCTAATAAGGCCTTTCTAAGTTTGTAACACCCCTAACCCTTATCCGTCGCTGAAAATGGGTTACAAGGTATTACCGGACTTAACTACCAATTTAGGCATAAAAATTGAAACTGTCCATCAGCATCATATTAACTAAATCGATTATAACTCGAGTTACAAAACTCGAAATTTAGATCATAACATCTTTACTTCATTTCATATAAACTTTATACATTCATCATACTTATAAATATACCAAAACCAAATCAAACGAAATCATCAAGCCAAAATATAAATTCCAAGAATAACGAGATGGACAAGCCATTTTCGCATGGCTTATACAAATATATACAACTTCAAAACTAGCAATATCAAAACTAGTCTATACATGCCACATAACCAAATCTCCAAGCATTTATTTACCGAAGCGAAAATTGGATAGTGTGATGAGATCTCCTTCGACTTCCAACCCGAGCAAGTCTTTGAAACTCTATAAACATAGGAAAATTACACAAAGTAAGCTTTGAAAGCTTAGTAAGCCATAAGCAAATAATTCACCATAGAAACATATATAATTTAATTCAAATAGGCCAAATTTGGTTAATCACATACACATGTAAAATCACTTTTCTCATATAATCCATGTTCCTCGTTAAGTAACTTCACTTACCTTAATTTTCATTTAACAATTAAACCTCATACGTACCTGATTCATTTAACTTAAATACACAGTCAGTCACCAATTCATTCATGGGATATCGTAATCATGCATATATTCCATCTCATAATTTATATCTAATTCACTTACTCATAATTTATCATCATTCATAAACTTTCACCTTTCATAGCCTTAAGGCCAAACACTCACACATTCAATAATAGATTTCACATCGATCTATAAATCACTTTCTCATCTCAAGACCAATACATATACATTTGTTCAAGTATATACATATTAACTACTAAATTTTCTTTCTTACCTTTCAATCCATATAATTCACATACATTCTCCAATTGTATCACATATAACTAGTAACAATTATCAATTTACTAATTTACCTTATCTCCAATAACCAATAGACTTACACATACCTGAACATCGAACTCATTTACCGAATTTAAGTTCCACATCATCAAAAATCTATTTAAGCATATACTTATAATAATTCACCGGCATAAAGCCTGCTAGGCATAAAGCCCAATATCTTTCACTGGCACAAAGCCTGCTAGGCTTAAAGCCCGAATACTTTCACTGGCACAAAGCCTGCTAGGCTTAAAGCCCGAATACTTTCACTAGCACGAGGCTTGCTAGGCTCAAAGCCTGAATATCATATTTATAAAGCTGTTTCGCAACCAATTCATATATCAAAACTTTTATATACTTCATAATCTTTGTACGAATTTTTCGAACATCATATCTCAATCGAACTAAACTTAATCATATTAAATTATACCTTTAAAATAACGATCCATCTAAGCCACCCTTTAACATATATACTAGATTTCGAATGATAAGATCTCATAGTATCAACTTACTGAATTCAATTTTTGAGATTACAATTGATCGCACACTTAATGCTCTTTAGCCGATTTCGCACACTTAGTGTTCGGTGTCACAAATTTGCACATTTAGTGCATATCTCAAGCTTGCTACTTATTCACATTCATATATACATTCATAAAGCTTAAACCTCAACCACATAGGTACATATATAGTACAATCTTCATTACACGATTTATAACATAGTCGAGTGTATCATTTACATGTATTTATACCTCACATTCAGTTCCACTCATTTTCCAAGCAATATCATAATTGGATATACCATTATCAAATAAGTATACCTCACATTCGGCTTATCAACATAATGGTACATATATTTCCATTAAAATTATATACATCAATTTAGATAAATTCTATGCAATATGATTGCTTAAAAACTTACCTCGAATATCGACGGACTTCGTTTCCCGACTATTCAATTAGCTTCTCATTTCCCCAATCCAATCCCGATTCTTTTGTTCTTGATCTAAATAATTTCAAATTAAGCTCATTCAACATATTTTCATTCAATTTAGTCCAAAAACACATAATCGGGCAAATTACAATTTTACCCCTGACATTTAAAATTTTTACAGTTTAGTCCCTATTGCACCAGAACACCAAATACTCAAAATTTGGCTATAGCTCTTTAGGGCCGAATTTTCATAGTCCTAATACAAGCTCATACATTTCATTTGTTTTTCATTTTAGTCCCTCTAAAAAAATTATTATTATTTTAATTAAATCCATAATACTCAATTTCATCAAAAAAGTAAAAACAAAAACTCACTAATCTATCACCTAACATTATTATTTCACCATTAATCAACAAAAACATTAAGCTTTCATCCATGGCCGAACTTAGAACATACTTCAAACTCTAAAATTTCCACATGGGTTTGATAGTACTTAATATAACTAACTCAAAGATGCAAAAATTTACAAAAATCAAGCTCAATTACTCACCTCAATAGTACATGCAATGACCGAATGAAAATGAAAGTTTTAGCTTCCTTCTTTCTTTGTGAATTCGGTGAAGAAAATGGAGAAGAAAGAGATGAAATAAAACATCTTTTCTTTCTTTAATAATATCCATACATATTTTAACATTCCACTAACATATTATTATTATTACTTTAACCTTTATAATTAATATCAAAGCTATATAATATAAGCACATGCCATCTAGTTAATAAATTATAACATTAAAATAAACTTGGCATGCAATATTTTCATTAAAATAAACTAAGCATGCAATATTATATTATTAAAATAAAATAGGCATGCAATTGCTTTATAAAAGCATAATGCCGTCTCTTATCTTGCCAAAAAGGGTCAATTTACTATTTAAATCCTCATCAATAAGGAGACAATTCAATTTAGCCACTAAATTTAATAGTTGGCTATTTTTACCACTTATGCGATTTAATCCTTTTTCATAAATTGAACACACAAACGGACAAGTTTGCCTACGAAATTTTAACACATGCTCAAACATATATAATTAACACGCAAAATAATATAAAAATATTTTTTTCTAACTCGGATTCGTGGTCCCGAAACCACCGTTCCGATTAGGGTCAAATTCGGACTGTTACAAAGTTAATATTTGGTTTTTTATTATTTATTAATTATTTAAGATTTGTCACTATTATGTTTTAACCATGAAAGTGAAGATGGGATTTTCAAAATACGAGTAATGTAAACATTTCCTCCAAATAACATTTAAATTGACTTCATAAAACACTATTGAACCCATTTCCCAGCCCGAGTTTTACAACTTAGGCTCTGATACCAAAATTGTAACACTCTAAACCCAGTCTAGACGTTACGACCAAATCTGGTATGTCACAAGGTAAAGTAAAAACGAATTTTTGTTGAATTTAGGAATATATCGTAAGTTTGAAAACTTTTCGATTACGGTGATGTTTTGAAAACAATGATATGTCGTTTAAGAAAAATTCCAAATTTGTGTTAATTGAGTATTCGTTATATTTAGTGATACTTGAAAGAAAACGATTGTATTTGGAATATGGCATCCGAGTCTACCGGCACCCGATCCACGCAGGTAAGTGATCTAATTTTTGGTGATGTATGCATGAAATGATTATTTGCATGAATGAATATGTGCGTTAGCACTAGGAGATCTAAACTTTAGAGATTGAAACCTCTAGGTTGAGATAGGTTTTGCGAGAATTACTCTCTAAAGCTACTCCTCATAAGACTGCTCGGTAGTAAACAATGAAAGAAATACTAACTCATAAAACTTTTAATCAGATTAAGTCTTATCGGTAGCCATGAGTACTAGGGGACGTGGACGTGCTGTGCGCGGCCGTGGTAGAGGCCGAGGTGTTGGGTCTGAACCCTCGGAATCATGACATGGGTTAGGAAATGAGATGCCAGTACCGCCAGCTGCGGAAGCAGGTTTTTAGGATCAAATGGGCGGAGACGATGCGGTGTCTCAAGCGATGTTATGAGTTTTGGAGAGGGTTGCTAGAGCGAGCACAGGATCAGTGGCTCGGAAATCTGTGTCTGAACGACTTCGAGCCAATGGAGCAGAAATGTTTATGGGTGTGTCTGGTGTAGCTCCTAGTCTAGCTGAGTATTGGCTAGAAGCAGTAGGCGCATAATGGATGATCTTGATTTTACGGTGGAAGAGAAGTTGAAAGGAGTTGTGTCTCTTCTGCGAGACGAGGCGTATCAATGGTGGCTGACGGTCATGGATGGTGCAGTGGCTGACCGTATTACCTGGGATTTCTTCAAGACAGCATTCCAGGGTAAGTACATCAGATCGAGTTATGTGGACGCGCAGCGTAGGGCCTTTCTGAATTTGGTTCAGGGAAATAAATCGGTGGTTGAGAATGAGGCGAAATTCTTACGTCTAAGTCGTTATGCCCGGGGTATTGTTGCTACAGACCATGAGCGCTGTGTTCGATTTGAGGATGGTCTGAGGGATGATTTGCGAGTACTGATAGCTCTACAACGAGAAAGAGAATTTGTTGTTTTAGTGGAAAAGGCTAAGATAGCCGAGGAAGTGAAGCGGTTCGAAAAATAGAATCAGGATAGGGATAAAGGTAGAAATAAAAGGAATTTTGGATCGTTGGGATCAGCTGGATGTTTTTAGAAAAGACCTAGGTTGGGTGGGCCGAGTCAAGTTGCGAGACCTGTTGTTGATAGTCAGCCTCAGAGGTGCACTCGATGTGGTAAATTTCATTTGGGCGAGTGTTAGACGAGTAACAGAGGATGTTTCAGGTGTGGGTCTACTGATCATCGAGTGAGAGACTGTCCACAGGAACTGGGTAGAGTGCAGCCAGTAGGTCAGGATTATGCTCAGCCGGGTGGAGGTGGTCAGCAACCGCAGAGAGATCGTGGTCCAGCCAGGGGAGGTAATGGTTTCGGTCGGGGCCGTGGAACACCAGGTAGAGGTGCGGGGAGCACTGATGCGAGATAGCCGGGGTTGGTCTATGCAGCTAGACGCCGAGAGGAGGGCGATGCACCGGATGTCATAACCAGTACGTTCTTAATTTCTGGATTTCCTTTTTCTGCATTGATTGGTATTGGGTCGACACATTCCTATGTTACTAGTGTGGTATTTGGAACTTTAAACATAGACTCTGAGATTGCTTCTAGGGAGATGACTGTACTTAGCCCTTTAGGACAATCTGTAGTGGTGAACAAACTCTTTAGGGATGTACCTCTAGAAGTTCAGGGGATGGTTTTCCCGGCTGATCTGATAGAACTGCCATTTGGGGAGTTCGATTTAATCTTAGGTATGGATTGGTTGGTAAAACATCGAGCAAACTTGGATTGTGCTGCTAAGCGCATGGTGTTAAGGACTCCGGAGGATGATGAAGTTTTAGTGATAGGAGAAAGGAGAAACTATTTGTCCAATGTAGTGTCTGCTTTCAGGGCAGAAAGAATGGTGAGGAAAGGATGTGAGGCATTCTTAACTTTTGCTTGGGCTTTGGAAGCCAAGGAGCTAACCGTAGGAGATGTTAGAACTGTGAAGGAGTTCTCTGATGTTTTCCCAGAAGAGCTTCCAGGATTACGTCCGGATCGTGAGGTGGAATTCGGTATTGATCTTCTTCCGGGAACAGCGCCAATGTCTATTGCCCCATATAGAATGGCGCCAAAGGAGTTAGTGGAACTGAAAGCGCAGATTCAAGAGCTGTTGGATTGGGGTTTTATCCGACCGAGTGTGTCACCTTGGGGAGCACCGGTGCTATTTGTTAAGAAGAAAGATGGGTCAATGCGGATGTGCATCGACTATAGGCAGTTGAAAAAGTTGACGATCAAGAATAAATACCCGTTGTCGAGGATTGATGATCTATTCGATCAATTGAGGGGGGCTTCAGTCTTCTTAAAGATAGATTTGAGGTCAGGATATCATCAGCTTAAGGTCAAGGAAGCGGATATTCACAAGACGGCGTTTCGTACTCGCTACGGTTACTATGAGTTTCTAGTGATGCCATTTGGGTTGACCAATGCACCAGCAGCGTTTATGGACATGATGAACCGGGTATTCCAACCCTACCTGGACCAGTTTGTTGTGGTATTTATAGACGATATCTTGGTCTATTCAAGATCAGAAGAGGAGCACGATTCGCATCTTCGGGTGGTTTTGCAAATCTTGAGGGAGAAACAGTTGTACGCCAAATTCAGTACGTGCGAATTTTGGCTAAGTGAAGTTACTTTTCTGGGCCATGTTGTGTCGGCAGAGGGGAATAGAGTTGATCCTCGGAAAATTGAAGTTGTGTTGGACTGGAAGCCGCCTAAGTCGATGGAGGAAGTTCGGAGTTTTCTTGGTTTGGCTGGGTATTACAGAAGGTTTGTTGAGGGATTCTCGTTAATTACGGCACCATTAACAAAGTTGTTGCGAAAAGTAGTACCGTTTATCTGGTCTGAGAAGCAGCAGGAAAGTTTTGAGAAGCTAAAAAGAATCTTGACTGAGGATCCAGTGTTGATACAGCCTGAGGCTGGGAAGGAGTTTGTTGTTTACTGCGATGCGTCACACACAGGATTGTGATGTGTGTTGATGCAGGAAGGAAAGGTGGTAGCATATGCGTCTCGGCAGTTAAGACCACATGAGATGAATTATCCCACACATGATTTGGAATTGGCAGCAGTAGTATTTGCCTTGAAGATCTGGATACATTATCTGTATGGGGAGAAGTCTGTCATTTATACAGATCACAAGAGCCTAAAATATCTCCTTACCTAGAAGGAGTTGAATTTAAGGCAGAGGAGGTGGATCGAGTTTTTAAAAGATTATGATTGCTCGATCGAATACCATCCAGGTAAAGCTAACGTGGTGGCAGATGCATTAAGTCATAGGGTGATCTTTGATTTGAGAGCAATGTTTGCTCATCTTAGCTTATACAGTGATGGAAGTCTATTAGCTGAGCTTCAAGTGAAACCTTCTTGGGTTAGTCAGATTAAAGAGAAGCAGTTGGTTGATGAGTTGTTAAAGTCGAAGTTTTAGTTGATGGCAGGTGGGGGAATAACGGGTTTTAGTATGAATAGTGATGGGGTGTTATGTTTTCGAGGAAAAACTTGTATGCCAAAGGATCCTGAGTTGAGATGTAAGATTTTACAGGAAGCGCATAGCAGCTTATATGCTATGCATCCTGGTGGAAGTAAGATGTATCGGGATCTGCGAGAACAGTTTTGGTGGCCAGGACTGAAGCGGGAGATAACCGAATTTGTGAGCAAATGCTTGACGTGTCTGCAGGTAAAAGCAAAACATCAATTGCCTTCGGGGTTGTTGCAGCCGGTGAAGATTCTGAATGGAAGTGGGAAAGGATCACGATGGACTTTGTTAGTGGGCTACCTCTCACGCCTACTAGGAAGGATTTGATATGGGTGATTGTCGACCGGTTGACGAAGTCCGCTCATTTCATACCGGTTCGTGTTGACTACTCTCTACAGAAATTAGCTAAGCTGTATGTAGCAGAAATTGTGAGGTTGCATGGGGTACCCATGTCTATCATATCTAACAGAGGCCCCAGGTTTACATCGAGGTTCTGAAAGGCGTTACATCAAGCATTGGGTACAAGATTGGATTTCAGTACAGCGCTTCATCCACAGTCTGATGGACAGGCTGAAAGGGTAATTCAAATCTTGGAAGATATGTTGTGGGGCTGTGTCATATATTTCAGAGGTAGTTGGGAAGAATTTCTACCGTTGGCAGAATTCGCATACAACAACAGCTACCAATCTAGTATTCAGATGGCACCGTATGAGGCGTTGTATGGTTGGAAGTGTCGCACTTCTACTTACTGGACAGAGTTGGGCGAGCGACAGTTGTTGGGTCCAGAATTGGTTTCTAAAACAGAGGACAAGGTTAAGTTAATTTGGGCCCGGTTAAAGGAAGCTTTTGACAGACAGAAGTTTTATGCTGATCTGAAGCTTAAGGACATAAAATTTGCAGTGGGTGACCGGGTTTTCTTAAAGGTGTCACCGTGGAAAAAAATTTGAAGGTTTGGACGGAAGGGTAAGCTAAGCCCCAGATTCATTGGGCCTTATCGTGTATTGAAACGTGTATCAGCTCGAGCTACCTTCAGAGTTAAGTCAGGTTCATGATGTGTTTCATGTTTCGATGCTGAGACGCTACCGTTCGGATCCTTCTCATTTTGTGCCAGTGGAAGAAATCGAAGTAAGGCTTGATCTATCCTTTGAAGAGGAACCAGTTCAAATCTTGGATCGTGACGTTAAGGTATTGCGGAGAAAGACGGTTCCGTTGGTTAAAGTGCTGTGGCGGAATCACGGTACAGAGGAAGCTACGTGGGAGCCAGAGGATGCGATGCGTCAGCAATACCCTCATCTCTTTTGACCAGATAATTTCGAGGCTGAAATTTCTTTAAGGGGGTAGAACCGTAACATCCTAAATTAGGGGCTTTGCATTTAATATGTTCCTGTGTGTATGCTATGCTCGGTTTGTTAATTTGGTGTGTTTGGGGGTCCAGGGAAGGCGCGGGGTTAAGCCGAAGCTTTGGCCAAAATTTTAATTTTGGGCACTTTAGGGGAGAGCTAGTTGAGGCAGGGTTTAAGTGGTATAGTTTGGGTTTGATGACACAAGAAATGTAATAGTAAAGTGGCAAGGAGACGCCACTTAAGGTGCAGGTAAGTGACGCCACAAGGGAAGCAATGAGGGAGCAGATTCGAGTCGCACAATTTGCTTTTTGGGAAATTCTTTTGGTGTCTGGAAGGAAGGAGGTGGAGTTCGGCTAGGACACTTCAAGGGGGAGTGTTGAATGGGTCAAACAATTCAAATGTGTGGCCATGAAAGGAAGAGGGAGTCTGAATTATTCAAACTATTTTGAGTGAGTAAACAAGAGTGAATTTGGGAGGAAAATATGGGATTGAGGGTTGTTGAAGGTAGTGGCCGAATTTTGGATGCTTGAGGAATGGGGGAAGAAATCAGTTTGGCTTGTAGTAAGTGTGCTGAAAATCAATTAGGGTCATAAGCCATTTCGGTTCTCTGGAAGTGCATGCGGTTTTAGAGAGTGTGGGTGCCGAAATTTTGAGGTGATTAGTAGCTAAATATTGAGAGTTCTTTTCCTTTCGGCATTTGGTGTTCTTCATATTGGCAACTTATGATTCTTTTCTTTGAATAGCCGAAACCCCCTAAGGTCTTTGTTCATTCTTTATTTAGGCAAAACCGAAACCTTCTCCCCCTCTTTAGCATTTTTGGTTGTGTGTGCATTGCTTCATTACCCAAAAGTCGAACCCTCCTACCATTTCTTTTCCATGATACCTCTTTTACTCAATTGTTTCTTCAAGAGCCGAACCTCAACTCTCTTTCTTGTTCTCTGTTATTTTCTTTCTTTCTTTTGTTCATATTCGTGGCACATCTCTTAATCATCTGAAACCGAAACCTCTTACCACCTACACCATCTCATTATTTTCATCTCATTTGTTCTCCTTAGTCGAATCTTCATTTCTTACCCTGATAATTCACCTTTTGTTCTCTCATGTTCTCAAGCCGAAACCTATTCTCTTTTTCTTCTCTTTGCGTTGATTCTCATTTTTCTTTTGGTCGAATCTTCTTGTGTATTCATCTCATTCATTCGTTCTTATCTCAGAAGATTGCCGTCACTCTGTTCCCTAACCTTCTCAATCGGATTCTCCTTAGAGTGGTAAGTATTCTTTTTCCCCTTCAATTCTCTCTTCTCTCTTTTTGGTTGCCGAAGACATGAACCTTGTTATTTCTTTTAAACCAAATCTTACATGGTATTTATTTAGGTACTTAATCGATACCTTAATCCAAGCCTTATAGTCTCCGGGTTTTGTCGATCTAGGTAAGGAATCATTACATATTGACCGTATATCCTTATTTTTCTCTGCTTCGATGCCTTAATCCGGTCTATTGACCAAGATCTCTTTCATGGACTCAAATACCATCCAAGCAAAGGAAGGGGTTGGACCCGTAGTCCCAGCCCCTAAGTTCAAAAAGCGAGCGGTGTCTGCGGTTCGAGATTGGCCATCGGGTTGTGGACCGGCTTCAGAACAAAATAGTAGGCAAATTGCAGTCGTTCCTGCTTACGATAGTGTCGACATAGAAAGCATAATATTGCGTGTTATCAGGTGTGTAAATTCCACACTCTGTTATTAGTTTGTGTTATTAACTGTATGTGCTAAAAAGCCGGAAAGACTGTATAGACAGTCGTAATACCCTTGTGGGTAAGGCTAAGGATGCTAGGTACGTGACTTTAACGTTCCCTTTATGAGTTTGGATGTGTGTGGTAATCTATCACTTTGCTTGATAACATGTTGCATTCATTATGATACGTATGCTATGCATGGGCTTGGATTATGATGTGAAAAGGGAAGAATGTAAGACTGTCACGGTGGTTTGGTACCACAAGTGGGTTGGCCCCACATATATCTGATTTTGTGACCATGTCTCGGTGGCTTGGTGCCACGTTAGTTTAATACCACGTATATACGATTTAGTGACTCGTCCTAGTGGTTTGGTACCACAGTGGGTTGGCCCCACATATATATTCATCAGGGATTGTCACGGTGGTTTGATACCACAGTGGGTTGGCCCCACGTATGTTAATAGTGACTCTATCACGGTGATCTAGTATCACGGTGGTCTGGAACCACGAGTCGTTTGGTACCACGTATGAGGCGTGTAGCGGATAGAGGGTTGATTGTAGAAATCCCCACGGTGTGATGGGCTGGTACGGGTGGCGTGTAGAGGATGGAAAAACTAGGTTGGGCTTGGACATATTGCATTCATTTCTTTCGTATGCCATCTCGAGTGGGCTAAGGCCCAATATGCGACTGTGGGCCATGAGCCGTTTATGTGATATAGGGGATTTACACACTGAGTCTTGGTGACTCACCCCTTTTCTTAACCTTGCAGGTAATCAGTAGATTGTGGACCTGGGAGCCGAGGCAGACTCGTGGAGGCCATAAAAATGTTTCTTTTCGTAAACTCATTCCTTTCTACAAACTATTTTAATTGGGGATTTTTGTTATCTAATAAGGCCTTTCTAAATTAATATTTGGTTTTTTATTATTTATTATTTATTTAAGATTTGTCACTATTATGTTTTAACCATGAAAGTGAAGATGGGATTTTCAAAATACGAGTAACGTAAAACAATCATTTTCTTTCAAGTATCACTAAATATAACGAATACTCAATTAACACAAATTTGGAATTTTTCTTAAACGACATATCACTGTTTTCAAAACATCACTGTAATCGAAAAGTTTTCAAACTTACAATATTTTCCTAAATTCAAAAAAAATTCATTTTTACTTTACCCTGTGACATACCAGATCTGGTCGTAACTTCTAGACCGGGTTTGGGGTGTTGCAACCGGACTGTTTCAAGTAGTACAGAGAGAGAGGGTTAGTTGGGAATTCCTCCAAGATGAATTTTGGAAGAAGTATATCAGCCAACGGTTCATTAATCAGAAACGTAAGTAGTTTTTAGAGCTGAAACAGTGTTGATTGTCTGTAACTAAGTATGAACGAGAGTTTGTCAAACCCAGTAAGTACGCTCAAGAATGTGTTTCCATCGAGGTTATCATGTGCAAAAGGTTCAAAGATGGGTTGAATGAGGATATCCAATTTTTAGTTAGAGTCCTTGAGCTGAAAGAATTTGTTGTGCTATTCGACCGAGCTTGTAAAGCTGAAGAATTAAGCAATGAGAAGAGAAAAGTTGAGTCTAAGGTTAGAGAACCAAGAAAAAGGCTGATGAGTAAGTCATTTCAATCTCAATCTAAGAAATCGAGAGGTTTATATGTTTGATAGAGTGCTTCAGCTGGGAATCCCAGCAGAGATCGTGGGAAACAATACTCGGGTTTTAAAGCCCAAACTACATCAGTAGCGAGCATTGGCAACGCTAAGTCTGGTAGGCCTGAATGTCAGTACTGTGGTAGACAACACCCCGGTGAATGTAGAATGAATGACCGGGCTTGTTTTAAGTGTGGCTCTCAGACCACTTTATTCGAGATTTCCTAGAGATGGTTGAAAAGGATAAGTTTCAGACTGCAAGATCGGGCATCACTGCTTCTAGAGGGAGACCACCAAGGAACACGAGAAATTGAGCTAGTAGTAAAGGTGTGACAAAAGATACAACTATCAGATCTGAGGCCAAGGCACCTGCTAGAGCCTATGCTATCCGTGCTCGCGAAAAAGCAATATCTTCCGATGTTATCACTGGTACTTTTTCTCTCTATAATACTAATGTAGTTGCATTAATTGATCCTAGATCGACTCATTCTTATGTTTGCATGAAATTGGTAGCTAGTAAGAGCTTGTCTGTTGAGTTTACTAAATTTGTGATTAAAGTGTTAAACCCCTTAGGCAAATATGTGTTAGTTGATAAAGTTTGCAAGAATTGTCCATTGATGATTCGAGGTCACTGTTTTCCGGCTGATCTAATGTTGTTGCCATTTGATGAGTTTGATGTCATTTTGGGTATGGATTGGTTGACACTACATGATGTTGTAATGAATTGTAGACGGAAAATTATTGAATTGAAATGTGAGAATGGTGAAATTCTTCGAATTGATTCAGATGAGTCGGGTGAGTTACCTACTGTGATTTCTTCAATGACTGCCCAAAGATATGTGAGAATGGGTTGTGAAGATTATCTAGCTTATGTGTTGAATACAAGAGTGTCTAAAATACAGATTGAATCAATACCAGTAGCTTGTGAATATCCGGATGTGTTTCCAGAAGAGTTACCTGGGTTACCTCCGATCAGAGAGGTAGAGTCTGGTATTGATTTAGTACTAGGGACTTCACCGATACCGATTGCTCCATATAGGATGGCTCCAGCTGAATTGAAAGAATTGAAAGCTCAGTTGCAAGAGTTGACAAATAAAGGTTTTGCGAGATCGATTTTTTCTCCCTGGGGTACTCCAGTGTTATTTGTAAAGAAGAAAGACAGATCTATGAGACTTTGTATCGATTATCGACAGTTCAACAAGGTGACTATAAAGAACAAGTATCCTTTACCGAGGATTGATGACTTGTTTGACCAGTTGAAAGGAGCAACGGTATTCTCAAAGATTGATTTGAGATCTGGCTACTATCAGTTAAGAGTTAAAGAGTCAGATGTGCCAAAAACTGCTTCCAGGACAGGGTACGGGCATTATGAATTTCTTGTTATGCCTTTTGGATTAACTAATGCCCCTGCTATTTTTATGGACTTGATGAATCAAATTTTTCGACCATACTTAGATAAGTTTGTGGTTGTGTTTATAGATGATATTTTGATTTATTCTTGGGATAAGTCTGAGCATGCCAAATATTTAAGAATTGTGTTACAGACTTTGAGGGATAATAAATTGTTTGCTATGTTCAACAAAAGTTAGTTTTGGCTCCGAGAAGTCAGATTTTTGGGACATATTGTTTCTAGAGATGGTATTCGGATTGATCCGAGTAAGATTTCAGCAATTATTGATTGGAAACCGCAGAGAAATGTATCGAATATTCGAAGCTTTTTGGATTTATCCGGCTATTATAGACATTTTGTTAAGGGTTTTTCGATGATTTCTACTCCTATGACAAAGTTGTTGCGAAAAGATATTAAGTTCGAATGGTCAGAAAAATGTCAGCAGAGTTTTAAGAAGTTGAAAACATTATTGGTTGAGGCACCGATTTTAGTGTAACTTGAACCGGAAAAAGAGTTCGTAATTACTAGTGACGCTCACTGAATGGATTAGGATGTGTGTTGATGCAAGAGGGGAATGTGATAGCTTATGCCTCGAGACGGTTGAAACCGCACGAGAAGAATTATCTGACGTACGATTTGGAATTGGCTGCCATTGTTTTTGCTTTGAAAATTTGGTGTCATCATTTGTACAATGAGAAGTTCCACATCTATACCGACCACAAGAGTTTGAAATATTTGATGACTCAAAAGGATTTGAACTTGCGACAATAGAGATGGCTCGAGTTACTAAAAGATTATAAGTTGGTAATTGACTACCATCCTAAAAAGGCGAACGTAGCCGTAGATGCTTTGAACAGAAAGTCCTTGTTTACCTTGAGAGCTATGAATACAAGGTTGAATTTATCTGATGATGGTTCGGTTCTAGCTGAGTTGGGAGCTAGACCGGTGTTTCTTCAGCAAATTTATGAAGCTCAGAAAAGTGATAGTGAGTTACAAGCCAAAAGAGTTCTGTGTGAATCGAGTAGTGATGCAGACTTTCGGTCGGTTCTGGTGATTGCTTAATGTTCCGAGATAGAGTATGTGTACCGAAAAATTATGAGATTATTCAGAAAATTCTTTATTAATCACATAATGGTTGTTTATATGTTCATCCGGGAAGTACAAAGATGTATAATGATTTGAAGAAACTGTATTGGTGGTCAGGTATGAAACGAGATATCTCTAAATTTGTATCGAAATGTTTGATTTGTCAGCAAATGAAAGCCAAACACCAAGTACCTTCGGGTTTACTTCAGCCAGTGATGGTACCCGAGTGGAAATAGGATAGAATTACGATGGACTTCATGACGGGTTTACCTTTGACTCCGAAAAAGAAAGATGTCGTTTGGGTCGTTGTTGATAGATTGACGAAATTGGCTCATTTTATTCCGATATGTATGGATTATTCACATGATAAATTAGCCGGATTATATATTTTTGAAATTGTGAGATTGCACAGAGTACCTATTTCTATTATTTCGGATAGAGATCCGAGGTTTACTTTGCGTTTTTGGAAAAAGTTGCAAGAAGCTTTTGGTACAAAGTTGAATTTTAGCACCGCATTTCATCAGCAAACCGACGATCAATCTGAGAGGACGATTCAGGTACTCGAAGATATGCTTCGTTGTTGTGTATTAGAGTTCGAAGGTAGTTGGGAAAAATATCTACCTTTAGTCGAATTTGCTTATAGCAACAGTTTTTAGTCGAGTATAAAGATGACACCGTATGAGGCATTGTATGGCCGCAAGTGTCGAACTCCAATGTATTGGACAGAGCTTAGTGAGAAGCAGATTCACGGGGTTGACTTGGTTAGAGAAACCGAAGAAAAAGTAAATGTAATCTGTGATTGCTTGAAAGCCGCTTCAGATCGACAAAAGTCGTACACAGATTTGAAAAGAAAAGAGATCGAATTTCAGATTGGTGATAAAGTATTCCTGAAAGTATCTCTGTGGAAGAAGATTCTGAGATTTGGCCGTAAAGGCAAGTTAAGTCCACGTTTCATTGGGTTGTATGAGGTTATTGAATGAATAAGGCCAGTGGCATATCGGTTAGCTTTACCAACAGAGTTGGAAAGGATCCACAACGTGTTTCATGTGTCTATGTTACGTCGTTATCGACCAGACCCTTCACATGTGATTTCTCCAACAGAGGTCGAGGTTCGACCCAATATGACTTATGGTGAAGAACCGATCAAGATTTTGGTTCGGGAAGTTAAACAGTTGAGAACTAAGAGTATAGCCCTAGTGAAAGTTTTATGGCAACAATATGGGGTCGAAGAGGATACATGGGAACCTGAGGAAGCTATACGAAAATAGTACCCAAACCTATTTTCTGATAAGATTTTCGGGGACGAAAATCACTAAGGGGGATAGTTATAACAACCCGATTTTAGGTCTAGTCGGAACAGTGGTTTCGAGACCACAAATCTGGCGTACTAAAAACTATTTTTATTATATTTTTATGGTCTACAGTTTTATAGAATGATTTCATAAAAATTTCGTTCGAATATTTTGACGTTTGGGCACTCAATTTAGTTAAAAGGACTAAATTGTAAAAAGTGCAAAATTTGAGTTCTATGTGTTTAAGGTGTCCAATTGCTATGAGATTTTAAACTGAAGGTCCTTAGATGGTAATTAGACCATTTGTTAAGTTAGTGGACAAAAATGGACATGGAGTAAGAAAATTTTTATGTTTTAAGTTATGGATATTTTGGTTATTTGGTAATT
Source organism: Gossypium australe (assembly GCA_005393395.2). Classification (NCBI taxonomy): domain Eukaryota; kingdom Viridiplantae; phylum Streptophyta; class Magnoliopsida; order Malvales; family Malvaceae; genus Gossypium; species Gossypium australe. The sequence continues at coordinate 101,524,291 of CM016617.1, forward strand.
AAATGAATTAAAAAGCAAAAATCAAGCCAAAATCTTGTCCATCTTCTTCATGCTAGCCGAAATTTAGAGGAGGAAGCCATAGCTAGGGTTTGGCCACTTTCAAGCTCGATTGTAAGTCCATTATTGCCCCATTTTTAATGCTCTTTACATTTTTGAAATTGTTGTAACCGATCTATCTGTTTCTACCACAAATTTAAGAAATAATCAAGGTCTAGGGTTTGAACCATGTTAGATATTTGTGTATTTTGATGTTTAATGGTAGATTATGCAAGTTTGATGTTGGATAAACAACTTTTACTAAGTGATTTTCGATAAAAATGTCAAAAAGGACCTATTTGTAAAGGTTACAAAATATGTAGTAAAAGTGTGATTTAATGGAAATTGTGGGCTGTTATGAACATGAATAAAGTTTGGCTAGGCTTGGGTTTTAAAGAAACTGAATATGTTTCATTTTACGACCGTAGGGACCAAAATGTAAAAAGTTAGGGGCAAAATAAAAATTTTCCATTATATGATTTTTGGATTGAATTGGATAATGTGTGTATTAAATGAGCTAAATTTGCTATTATAGATCGAGAAAAATGAAGTTCAGACCTAGATTGGGGGAAAAACAAAGTGTTTGACGATTAGGTCCATTTTCACTATTTATGTACCGAGGTAAGTTCGTATGTAAATAATGCAATGTTATATTTGTATTTTAATGTTTTGATATTGAATGAAATGTATGATTGATTCTATGAGCATATTCGACGAAGTTTCGGCAAGAGAGAAATCTCGGTTGAACATTAGGAATAGATAGGATACAAATGTCATGACATTAGGGTTACTGAGAATACGTGTAAGACCATATCTGAGATATGGAATCAATATGAGACTTCATGTAAGACCATATCTGGGATATGGCATCGATATGGGACTTTGTGTAAGACCATAACTGGGCTATTGGCATCGATTCGAGATTACATGTAAGACCATATCTAGGATATATCATTGGTACGGTACTATGTGTACGAAATTCTTGAGTATCCTTTAGTATTCCAAATGGTTCAACGGGAAATTCAATGGGTATGTCAAAGATGAGAAAGTATATGATTAAGTTACGAGTTGGTACAGGTATGTACGACAAAATCAAAGGAAATGAATTCGGTATATGGCAAACTATTGGTAAGAATGTGATTGAGTATGTTATGTTTATGAAGTTTTAATGACATTACGTTTGATATAGGTTATGTTATTCCTATGGCAAATGCATGGTTAATGTTGTTTATTATTTGCATATGAACTTACTAAGCTATATAGCTTACTCCCATTTCTTTCCTTTATCTTATAGTGTCATCAAGCAAGCTCGGGTTCGAAGATTGTTGGAGATCCACTCACACTATCAACAAATATTTTTGGTATCATTGATATCAACATTTTGAGTTATGGCATGTATAGGGGACTTGGTCATTTCTTTATGTGTCTATAATTGATTTGGCCAAATGTGTTGGCTTATATTGGTTGAAAGCTCATTTTGTACAAGGCCATTGGAAATTGGCTATTATTGGTTAAGTATATTCATATGATAATATCTTTCATAGATGTGGGAATCTACTTTATTTGAGTTGATAAGTATGTGATGATTGTGTATGATAGATGGTAGCATGTAAATGATGTGTTGTTGTCTTGGTTGTGGTTGATTTGGTTGTATGTATATGCTTAGTTTGGTGCTATGTTATGTTGTTTATGTGTGTACATTAAAGGGTGGCAAAAAGGCTTCGTAAATAGCCTTATTTTTGTCCACACGGGCGTGTGTCTAGGCCGTGTGTGACACACGGTCTGCCACACGGGCATGTGTTTCAGCCGTGTGTCCCATGTACCTTAATTGTTTCAAAACAGAATGTCCAGAATATAGCACACGGGCAAAGACACGGGCGTGTATCTTGGCCGTGTGTGCTACACTTCCTTGAACACGGGCATGTGCCCCGGCCGTGTGAAGTCTACTCCTATTTTATGAAAAATTATGAAAATTAAATCAACCACACGACCTAGCACACGAGCGTGTGGCATAAATCAGAGAGCTCCCTAATTTAAACACGACCTGTAGTACAGGCGTGTCCCAAATCCACACGGGCGTGTAACCCCTGTAACATGAAAAATTTTCTAAGTTTTTTAAAATTTCCTAAAGTTCTCGGTTTAGTTCGAACCATTACCAAAGCATTTTTTGGGCCTCATAGGCTCGTATAAGGGACTTTATGATTAAATGCAAAAAGTTTTAATTTGGGCGCAAATTTAAGGCTCAAAAATGTTTGTTTGTTTGTGTTTAAGTCTGGCAATGTCTCGTACCCTGTTCCGGTGTTGAACACGGGTAAGGGGTGTTACAGATCGGGTCAGGTATCGAGGTGTTGATTACAAATAATTTATTAAGTAAGTAATATTATGATATATGGAATATATGTAATATATAAATTCAAATTCATTAATATTATGATATATAAAATATATAAGCTAAAATTATACTAAAAATTATAATTGACTCAAATGTAAGTAATACTTATTGTTTTGGTATTATTACCACGATGCCAAGTAATTATTGTTTTGGTATTACAAATATTCAACTTTGATTATAGTATAACTATAATAAAATAATTTATGGTGAATTCCAACATTTGGCCTATTAGTGCAGGGTGTTCACTAGACTTGTTCATGGGTCAGGCTATCCACCCAAGCACAAAGGCTTACCTGGAATTTGGGAGGGTTTGGATAAAAATATTATGCCTAAAAAATGTGTTTAGGCAAAAAATTAGGCCCGTTTAAAATTTGGGTAGGGCTCGGACTTGAACATTCAAGGCTTAAGCCTGGCCCGACCCGACTCGTTTTCAGTTTATAATACTTTATATTATATAATTTAAAACATATTAAATATATATATATATATATATATATATATACTAAATATATGTTACTACTCTAATGTAAACATGAAAATAATGTTAAGATGACTATATACAAATTTCAATAAACAAAAAATGTATAAATTTATTAAATATTTAAAAAATAAATATAAATATATTTTAAAAAATAAAATATGTTATGGACGAGCCTCAAATGGGTTTGGGTTATTCTTTTGCAAATATAGGCTAGTTTGAGTAAAATCTTAAGCTCATATTTTGGGTCGGGCACGGCTTGGGCAAGTATAAAGTATGTTAATATCATACTTAGGCCCAACCTGACCCGACTCATGAGCATCTCTAGTGTTCACTATATCCCCAAGGTCATGAGATCGATCTGTCGGTCGTGCTTGTGTGGTATTTTAAATAGGTGTATTGTGGGTGAAAGCCTTTTTTTTAAAATAAAATAAAATAATTTATAGTAACTCCTTGATATATAAAATATAAATTATTTGTAAATTTTAATTTAAATATATAAATCATAATTGAAAAAAAACCTTTTGGATAGCGGATGTTTTAACTCACAAATCATGATACCAAATACTTCACTTTATATTCAACAAAACTATGCGGTTAATACCTAAAAAGATTTACAAATAAGAAAAACGTAGCAACATATTCAACATATTAAACGGCAAATGGTTTCTTCTTCTTCTTTACAGTAGGTAAGTGGCTTTTTTTTTAATTATTTGTTAAATCTGAATTGGTTAATTAATGAGTGTCCCAGTCAATACTCGAATGTTGGAAGCAATAACGTTGATATATATGGACTCCACGGCACCACGAATAATGTTTTTGCGATGATACGCAGTTGGATCTTCACATCCATCCTCTACTTTCCGACCTATGAAAAATGATGTAGCTCACCAGTGTTTTATTTTTTGGTTCATTAATAGCTAGCTCATCAGTGTTTGTGTTGAAAAGACATGCTCATCAATATTTGGGAAACCAATGTTTAGCTTTTTGCAGGTTGGGGCTACCAAAGCAAAGCAGGAAACGACGACCACGCAGCACCCGAGGGAGCAATTCGTACGACAGTGAACAGAAAAATAATCGAGCATCCGACTTAAATTAATTCATATAAGACAACACACGCTGCTACTGCAATAATGTTTGATCCACTCATTATTACTAGTCCTTGGTGTAGGCTATCCATAATGTTGATATTTCGTGGCTATTTTACATAATTTAAAAATAATTTTAGTTCAAAAATATTATTTAAATAATTTGAACTGAACAATAAATTTAGGTTATAGAGATTAGATGGTCGACACCACTATTTTTTATTAAAAAATAATTTTTAGGGTTTTGAACATTAGATGATTGGTAGTTATGTAATTTTTTAAAACAATTTTTTTAGGTGCTAACACATTGATGGTTGGCACCCCTTTATTGATTAAAAAATTATTTAAAATAAAAGAAACAATAATTTAACAATATTTATTTGAATTATTATAAAATATGAAAACCATTAAAGCAGATTCTAATTTTATAAAAAAACTAATTTAATTGTGCATATTAAATTTAAATTAATTTTTAAATTTAATAATAATGTGAGTGATGCAATAATAATTAACAATATTATAAGTAGCCCAATATTATTTTAAAATATAAAATATTTAATTAAACTTGAGAAATAAAAAATATGGGAAAACAAGAAGGGGTTAATGTTGCAATATTCCCATCCCTTTTGTTGGGTGACTTTGGCCATTTGTTGGCCGACACCTCACACCCCAAAAAAATAATTTTTTTAATCAAATAAAGGGGTGCCAGCCATCAGTGCACTAGCACCCAAAAAAAGTTTTGAAAAAAAAATACATAGGTGCAGGTCATCTAGTGTCTAAAACCCTAAAAATTATTTTTTTAATAAAAAAATAGTGGTGTCGGTCATCTAGTCCCCATAACCCAAATTTACTGTTCATTTCTAGTCATTTGGATGAATGTTTTTGAACTAGGGTCATTTTTGTAAATATTAATTTTTTAGGTCAAATGGGTAAAATAGCCACATTTTGTTGTTTACGGATTTAACTTGTGCATTAACTATTAGGGGAACTGCAAAAGGAAAGAATGCTTAGATCAAAATATAGTTTGATGGTTGTTTAATTTATATTTTAATTAGGGTAATATACACTAATAGCCATTCAATTTTGGGATAGTTGGCAAAACAGTCACCTATGTTTCATTTCAGTAACTCAACTTTTGAAAAATGACAAAATAGTCCTTTTTTTTTGTTTTCCGTTACAAAAGTAACGACAAAATGACATAGCAGATGATGGTTTGGTTGGTGTCATTAACTGTCCAACTTGCCAGTTAGCACCAATTTAAACAACCATATCAGCAGTCATTTAGGGTTTGAGCAGTAGATTCAGAAGAGAAGAAGAAGAAGAAGGAGAGAAAAAATGGAGATGATTGGAGTGATTTCAGTATGATATTGTGGAAATCCAGCCAAATTAAACATGTCTTGGTCCAATGACAACTCAAGTAGAAGGTTTTTTGGGTGTAAGAAATTTGGAAGTGGGTTTCGAAAACCATGTCGCTTTTTTTCACCTAGTTTGATCCACCATTGACACCCCTGTTCACGAATTATGTTGATGGGTTTTCTGAAAAAAGTGAGGACATTGGAAGATGCAAGGAGGAGGGAGAGAAAAACATGGTTTTTGGTGCTTGTATTTGTAATTGTGTTGCTGCTTTTTAAACCCTAAATTAGCTTATGTTGTTGTTGTTAGCACTGAAAACCAACTTATGTTTTGTAATATTGTTGCTGGTATACATGGCTAACCAACTTATGTTGTTGCTTACAAACTTCAAAGTTGAAATACTTGAAATGGGAGAATATGTGGTTGTTGCTTACAAATTGTAGTATTATTGTTCATGTTTTGTAATATTGTTCTTGCTTACAAATTGTTATGGGAGAATATGTGGTTAGAAAGTTGTTTTGTAATATTTGATTTCATTTCAAAGTTGAAAGATTTGAAAGAATGTTTAATCTTCATTTCATTTGTATTTCTCAATGCTCACATGTTAGAAGAGATAAAATAGATGAAAAAAAAAAAGAAACATTGGTATTTCTCAATTCTCACACATTTGATTTCATTGCCAAATTGCATGGATCAATGCTCTTATATTAAGGCCAAACGTCAAACTGTTTACAAAAGGAATGAAGGGCAAATTATTGCCAAATTTGCCTACAATTCAACACAATTAAACAAATGTAAATTGTAGACAAATTTACAAAAAAAAATTTAATGACTATATGCCTAAGTTTAGATAACAGTAGCACTCAGGGGCAAATTTACAAAAAGAAATATGCCTAAGTTAATAAATCAGTAGTAGGTATAGGCAAATTTACATAATTTTAAAAAAGTTGACAAAATAAGGTTTGTTCATAATGTCATCATTGGTTTGTCATAGATGACTATTGAGTAGAAGGCATCCATCTAATAGTGGTTGGTTTCCTCCTGAATGGGAGATTTTCTCTTGGGGCAACATCTTTTTGGTGAGTTGGGGCAAATTGTTGATGAGTTCGGACAGTTTGTAATTGAGTAGGGGAAGCCTCCTGCTGAGTTGGGGGTACTCTCTTGCTGATTTAGGATAGCCTGTGTAACAGTCCGATTTATACCCTAGTCGGAACAGTGGTTTTGGGACTACAAATCCGAGTATTTATAATATTTTAATATTATTTTATGTGCCGATGATATATGATTTAAGCATGTGGTAAAGTTTCGTATGTTAATTCATCCGTCTGTGTGTTTAATTTGACAAAAGGGTTGAATTGCATTAAATGTGAAAGTTGCTTGCTATTTGCTAAAGTACCAATGTGTTGTGGCTTTGTAAAGATGAAGGCCTTATATGGCAATTAAACCATTTTAAAAGTGAGTGGATGGTGTTGGACATTAATAGCCTTAAATTTCATATGTTTTAAATGTTATTTCATAAGGTTATTTTTGTAAAAGGATAATAAATGATTTTATAACAAAATGAAACATGAAAAAAATGGCCATATTCTTATCATTTTGATCAAATTTCATAAGAAAAGAAAAGAAAGAAGGGAAGCTAGGTTTCGGCACTCTTTTGGTTTAATTAAGGTAAGATTTTGACTCGATTTTTGATAATTTCTACGCTTTTAAAATCGTTGCTTTGTCTACTATCAAGCCCACGTCTCAATTTTGTGAATTGATGATGTTTGTGTAAAATGTCATTAAAGATATGTTGAGCTTTGAGATGAGTTTAGTTGTTAGATGAAAGATTTGAGCTAGATGAACATGTTTTGTTCTTGAAGTTTTGATGAATTTAGCTAAATAGGGCTAAATTGTGAAAATAGCAATTTGAGGGACTAAATTACAAATTTGATGAAAAATATGGGCTTGTATGAGATGTAGGAACATTCGGCTAAGCACGAGTATGGGTTGATTTTATGAATTTGATGTTTTGAGAAAAATGGACTAAATTGATAAATTGTGCAATTGTGAGGGTTAATTTGCAAATAGCCCTAAATATATGTGTATGGATTGAATTGAATGAATTAGTGAATAAAAGGGTTAATTCTGAATATGTTTAGATCAAGAACCGAGAAAAAATGGACTTAGATCGCGGGGAAGCGAAAGTAACCGAGTAGCCATTTCTGTTTCCGTTAAACCGAATCCGAGGTAAGTCATTATGCAAATAAACGTATTAGTAATGAATTATGTGTATTCCTATGACTATTTCTATAGATGAATGGTTACGATATTATCTGTATATGAATTCTGAGATAAGATCGATATGGTGACAATGTTCGAGAAGTTCCGTACGAACCTAGGAATAGATACGATTAGCTATGTCATGACATAGGTATCTGTTCTGTTTTATCATGTAAGACCACGTCTGGGACGTTGGCGTTGATTTGAGATTTCGTGTAAGACCATGTCTAGGACGTTGGCATCGATATAAGCTTTACGTGTAAGACCACGTCTGGGACGTTGGCATCGATATAAACTTTACATGTAAGACCACGTCTGGGACGTTGGCATCGATATAAGCTTTACGTGTAAGACTATGTCTGGGTCATCGACATCGTATTGATTCGTGTAAGACCCTGTCTGGGACAGTGGCATCGATGTCTGAGTGCATGTAAGACCTCGTCTGGGACGTTGGAATTGTACGACCATTTTGAGCTTTCTGAGTATCCTACTAGATTCTTAATGGTTCAACGGGCAAGTCTGTGATACGAATTGCAAATCTAAGCTATGATAAATTAAGTGAATGAATATCCATTTTAGGTACATTGATTATACACTAATTGTGTATACAAGGTAAGTATCTGTGTGATCTTATTATGATGTTATGTATATGGAATTGATAATACGATATGAAAAGTTTTGATTAGATGAACTATGTGTATATATGGTATATGAATTGGAAGTATGGTAAGCTATGGCTAAGCAAATGAGCTTAAGAAAGAATGAGGTGATTTTGTCATGAGAATTATATGGGTCATCTTAATAATTCGGTTATGTGCATTTTATGCTATGTTTATTTGTATATTGACTTACTAAGCTTTTGGAAAGCTTACTCTGTGTGTGTTTTCTCTGTTTTATAGGTCGTCAAAGCTACTGAAGGCTTGGGATCGTCAAGGATCGTCATCACACTACTAAACTCTTTTTGGTACACTTTGAAAATGAATATAGTTAGATATGGCATGTATAGGCTAGTTTTATGATGTGAGTTGTTATATGAACTTAGCCATGGAATTGGTTAGAGATGAGTTGAGATTATGCATTATGATTATGATATGTGAAACATGTTTCGGTATGGTTGAAGCACTTGAAATGGTCAAGTTTTGAGTAAGCAAATGAGTGAACGAATTATGTTTGTGATGAAAAGAGTTTGAGTCTTGTAATTTGGCATGGTTGGAATTGGTATTGAATGCATGGTTTGAATGATTATCTTGGCGTGTTTTTGGTGGTCATGTGTGCATGAGATGTTTTGGTAAATGTTTCTTGTAGGTATGACCCAAATGGGTGGATTTTTGGCCTTGAAAATGGCCTATAATGTCACACAGCTGTGGCACACGGGCGTGCCTAGTGACCGTGGGGGCCAAGTCAGTATAGTCCACGGCCAGGGTACATGGGCGTGCTTGGAGGCCGTGGAAGTATAGTCAGAATAGACCACGGGGAGGACACAAGGGTGTGTCTAATAGCTGTGGGAGGCACACGGCCTGCCCACACGGGCATGTAACCCCTGAAACCTAGAAAAGTTTTAATTTTCCATGAAATTTTGTATGTGTTTCGATTTAGTCCCGACTCGGTTTATAAGCATATTTAAGGTCTCGTAGACCGTATTAAAGGACATTATGTTCGAGAATGATGAATGAATGTATGAATTTCTGTAAATGTTTTCCGCTCTGTCTGGTAACGCTCCTAACCCTAATCCAGCGACAGACACAGAGTTGGGGCAACCACTTGATTGTGAACACCAACTTTGTGTCCTTTGGCTTAAAGGAATAAGTGGAATTTGTCAAAAAAATTCATAAATTAAGTAATATAATAAGCAAAGGAAGATGAATTACTGGAATGTTTTGACCAATTTCCCTTTTGCAACTCTTCTTATTGTGGCTTATTTTTCTGCATTTACTGCACCTCATGTCCTCCCTTCTCTTGATCAACCTTTTTGTTGTTTGTGATTCATCAGGTTCTTTTCTTCTCACCTTAGTAGGTCTGCGATGTGGCCTTCTTAGTCTAGAAGGCAGTATTGGCAGCATGTTTGTCAGATACATTCATTATTTAGGACCCCTTACTGGCCTTATAAAGTTGGAGTAAATGTCTAGTTGGGTTTGCTTGGTATACCAAGTTTGTACATAACTCTCTAGGAACTCATCTTTTAGATGAATGACAGCCAGTGAATGCATACAAGGGATGCTAGTGAGATCCCAATTCCTGCAAAAGCAGGAATTGTTTACTAGGTCCACCACATGTTCACTACCTAGATCACATTCAACCTAATACCTATCCCCGCCAGCATGTGATGGAACACACCTAAAAAACAATCACCAAAACAATATTAAAAAACAGTCAATAAAACAACATTGTGACCAGCCCCACCAACAATCATACACATATACACCTAAAAAAAAATCACTGCATGCATATTAAAAAAATACTCAATAGTATGTTACCATCCCCACCAACAATCATAAACACACACATAAAAAACAGTCACTGCATTTATATTAGAAAATAGTCAACAGCATGTGACCATCCCACTAGCAATCATACATAGGCAAATTAAAAAAAAAACTGCATGCATAAAGGATTAGTGAATTGCTAATGATTAGTAATAAACATAAAATGTAGGGGTTTACCTTGTTAAAGGATTCAGAAAGATTATTCACCAACATGTCAAAATGGCTCCTAATTGAGAAGTGAGACCTTGACCAGTGAGTAGGGTTCTTTTCCTTCAACCAATCATAAGCATGTTGATTGGTTTTCTTCAAATCATCGATGACATCCTCAAAATCCCTTGGAGTGCTTGCTCTTGTAGCTTTCAAAAGCAAATCTTTCAATTCCTTTGTTCGAAAACTAACCTTCTTGAAATTGGCATGTAGGTGTCTAACATAGTGTCTTGTTTCTGCATTATTTCTGCATTAGGAAACAATATATATATTGCTTCTAAAAGTCTTTGTAAATAAAACAAATACAATTTAATTCTTTGACAAACCCTAACCCCTAAATAGAAACAACATAAAAAATAAACAAATGGAGTTTTATCTTTTGTTTGTCAGGCATCAAAGATATTTGGTATGAGCTCACAATTTCTAAGTCTATTAAGAACAACTCTAGGAACCAGAGCCATAATTCTTGGTTTTCGTTTTCGACAACAGCATATGCAATAGGATAGATGCCATTATTTATATCTATCCTAACAATTGCAAGTAAGTAGCCACCATAGTATCCCTTCAAAAAAGTCCATCTAAATCTACTATCCTCCTATAACTAACCTTATAGCCATCTTTGCATGCCTGCAGACAAACATGCATCCTTTGAAACAACATGTTATCAAGATAACATATTGTTGTTGTTCCCTCATTTTGGGTCCTAACCTCCAACAAATACTCATAAATCTTCTTATATTGAGCCATATGACCTCCTTTAATTAATTCCAATGCCCTAAGTTTAGCCCTCCTACATTTGGTTAGTGAGACTGGGCAACAAAAATCTCTTTTGACATGTTGTTGTAATGATTTTAAAGAATAATTAGGATCAACAATAAAATTTTCTTTATAATGTTGACCTATCCAAGCTGGGGTTACATTCTTATTTTTATAGGCTTTAGAACAAGTATGGTTAGGGTTTGAACTCCTAATTGCCAGGTTTGGTCAATATGGTTTGTCTAGAGGCCCATATGAACCAAGAACATTTCTCACTGTAGACTACCTTTAACCATTTTAGATCATTTTTGGGAAACTTAATAAATAAGTATTCAACCTACCATACTGCTTGGCAGTTTCTTTTAGATTGTCTTAGGACTTAAATGACATTTCAACCTTAAGTCTAGGATTACTCATGTCATTGTCTAGGTTGAACTCAGGGCAATTTTGGCCATTTGAGTCAGATTCATGTGCACTATCTAACCTCTCAGAATCATCAATGTCACACAGTTCACCTACTTCAATATCATCTATATTTAAACCATCTAAATTAACTCTTATACTATTAGACACATCACTTTCAGATACATCATTACCAGACACATCAGTTTCAGACATTTCTTCTTCACTCTCATGAAAATTGTCATCAATTAAACCTGCTAAACAAATCACTCATCAATAAAGGCAGACAAAAACTAAACCATTTAATACAACATATGCAAACACTTTAACCATTTATGTCAGACAATAACCAATACAAAAAAATTTTAATACAAGCACAACCATTTCTGTCATGCACATGGCAGACAATAACAAAACACTTTAACCCTAAACCTAGGCAATGATAGACAATAACCAATACAATATAGAAGGTAAATAACAAATTTGATATTTTCGTTCACACAATATAGCAGCTAGGATACAAACAATGACAGATACAAACAATAAACATCAGTTTGACACAAACAATAAACATCATGCACATGGCATACCATACACAATATCTTCAATTCACTTTAATAACCAAACCTTAATTTGTCATGCACATTAATAACAAATGAAACCAAAATCAAAATAACCTAAATCTAAAATTGAAATCAAAATCAAAATAACCCAAAATTGAAATAACCCTAAATCAAAAAAATAAAAAACTAAATACAGAAACTTACTTGTTACAGTGGATGTAACAACATTGGTAGCTTCTCTTCTGTTGACCATTGTCGCTGAGAACTAAAAACACTGATAGGTTTATGGTTTTGTCTTCTTTTCTCCCCAAACAGAAAAGACCAATCGATTTCTAACCCTATACCCTGTTAATCGATGATCGAAACGATATTCTAACCCTAAACCAACCTTGTTAATTGATTCCTGAATCAGTTTCAAACCCAAACCAACTCAAATCACAATCAATTTTTTCCCAAATCGATTTTCTTTTCCTCCTCCCCTTAATGACAACCAGTTTCTAATTTTTTGCCCTAAACCAACATAACCCTTCTATTTTTTTCCCTAAACTTGCCCTAAACTAAAACCCATCAATTGATTCACCAACGTGGCAAGTTAACTAGCCATATCAACGGTCCCATTAAAACACTAACGGAAACTGTTAATCAGTGACTATTTTGTCACTTTTTTATAAAGTTAGTGACTATTTTATCATTTTTCAAAAGTTGAGTGATTGAAATGAAATCTAGGTGACTGTTTTGTCTGCTACCCTAAAGTTGAGTGACTGTTGGTGTAATTTACCCTTTTAATTAAATGGTTAGAGATTCAATTTCTACTCATAAGAATAAAGTACATTTCATGACTAGCCTTATAGCTCTTCGAAAAGACACTCGTTGTGAGGAAATTAATTATTACTATCAGCGGTGGATACTCTAATAAAGTCAAAAGAAAAAGAATACTTCTTAATTAAACCTCATTTCATATGGTGTGTCAAATACATATGTTCGGAAAAATAAACAATATTTTTTATAATTTGTTTATTTGTAAATTTTGTTAAAATCAAATAACAATAATTATAATAATAAACTTATTTGGAAGTTATACATTTTTAATTAAGAATAGATTTGAAAAATCAAAAGCTTAACATTATTATTAAGGATTAAATCCTTTATCATTAGTGCCAAAATAGCCCATCATTTGATGTACATAGTTTTGATTTAAACATCTTTTAAAGGTCTATAAACTTATGAAATTGATTCAATTTACTCTCCCAATCTTAAGAAATATTTATTTCCACTTTCAAAGGATAACTTTGCTATGGAGATGTTATGACTGAACTAAGAGGAAAAGAATCTATTGGAGCAGTAAACCAGGAGGAAGGCCCCTCAAGACTCAAGAGAAGCACGCAGCTGCAAAAGGTGCCTCAAAAATACTCTAATTTGTCACTTAGCCCACATCAACAGAAGAATGATGGCTTGAGGGGAGTATAAAATGATAGGAAATGGGAAATTAATTATGCTCATGTCAATTGTAATCAACATTTTATTTTCCCATCTCCTTCTCTATGCGAATTAGTTGTCATTTGGTTACTATTATCATCCTCTTTGTTGCAATATACTAAATATCGTTCCATTTCCATTTTGTTTTCCTTGGATATTTCCTATTGCTTGTTGCAGAACACCCCATTTACTACATTGGTGATTTCATTGACCATCGACAAAGATGGAGGATGGTACCCGACTCAAGCTCCTTGATGAAAACGTCAAATTTTTTCAAGAAGCATAGTTATTGCTTCACAAAGAGGTTAATTCTCTAAACATGATCCTCGCCTTTAAACAAAAAATGCTCCAAGAAATATTGGCCACCTTTTGACAGTACCACCCTCCTCTCCTGACTCCTCTTCCAAAGTTGGGTAGTGTCCGCCACCACCTCCATATAGCCTTAATCCATTGGGAACTCACAAATCAACTTTGATTCAGTTCTCATGTTTTTTCGGCTCAAATCTTGACCAATGGGTTTTACAGGCAAATCGTCATTTTACCTTTACAACATCCAGGAGCACGATCGCTTCAAAATTGCTTCTTTTTATCTTGACGATGTCACCACCAAATAGTATGACTAGATGTATCGCAACAAAGAGTTGTCGAGATGGACATAATTCGCAAAGGTTATCATCAAATGGTTTCAATCACGGGATCTCGAAACAGTGATGGGTCAACTAGCAAACCTCCAGTAGACTTCCACCATGACAGATTAGTGAACCCATTTTGAGGCAATCACAAATTAGACCATGTATTTACCTCATTTATTCTTGGACCATTGTTTTATCTTGGGCCTCTGATCGGATATTAAGACTATAGTTCTGGTCCATAAATTGACAAAGCTAGAAGAGGCTATTGGGCTAGCCCAATCGCATGACCAACAAATTGCGATAGAAAATGGCTCATTTAAGCCTACCTTCAGTAACAGCAGGCTTATTCTACCTAACCTGAAAACCCTACCATCTTCTCCTGCTTCTTCCACACCAGCGACTGCAGCACAAAATTGTACCACCCTTTCAAGCTGTGCTAAAGTTCCTTTTCGACATCTCTCTCCTATCGAGGCCGTCCAACGCCGTTCCTAGGGACTCTACTACCACTGCTACGAAAAGTATTTTTGGGATCATAAGTGTAAGTCCAAAACTCAATTGCTTCTCTTCGAGGATGATTATGTAACACCCAGTTTTGTCAAGTCTTGAGTTAGGCGGGTAACCCGAAAGTAGGTTGAGTGATGAAGTCCTATTCGCCCAATTGATGCTTTCGGCGTATAGGCCGGGTGCATATTTGACGTTAGAGTATTATGCAAGGATTATTCTCTAAATGTGTTGAGTTGTAAAGAAGAAGATATTGGTATGAATAATGAGGAGTTTTGGTTGAATTGGGTTATTGCCAAAGGTATTGTACGCCTATTTTATTGGGTTATCAAGTAGTTACGTACTAACGAGGTAGTTAGGATAGAACAAAGGGTTGGACCAGAAATATAAAATATTGGGTTTTCATAGATGTAAACCATTTATAAATCCAGTGGTGACAGTTTGTGACACGTGTTAGGTTCCAATAGGGGCTTAGTTAGATATTTAGATATTAGGGTTAGAAAAAAAGGAAGTTTTACTTCTTCCTTCTTCAAGAAGTATTGTTCCCTGAAACTTAAAAAAGTTACAATCTAACAGCCCGTTTTCAGTGACATCGGAACAGTGGTTTTAGGACCACAATTCCAAAGAGCAAATTATTATTTTATCATTATTTTAATGTCTATAGAATTATAGCAAGGTAGTGTTAAAATTTTGTTAAGAAATTTTGATGTTTTCTTGATCAATTAAGTAAACAGGACTAAATCATAAAAGGTGAAAAAGTGGAGTTCTATAAGTTAAAAGGGCTAAACGACTATGGAAATAGAAGTAAATGGACTTAAATGGTAATTAGACCATTTGATGAGTTAGTGGATAATTATGGATTAGGTTTTATTGAAATTTTAATAGCTTTTAAAGGGCAAAAAGTTAAATTGGTAAATAAAACCAAAATAAACAAAAGAAAAGGATATCATATTTCAGTTGTTCTTCTTCTTAGCTGAATGCTCCATTGATGAAGAGAGAAAGCTTTTGATCGCTGAAATCAGAGCTTTAAAAATTTATAAAAGAATGATCGAACCTGGAGACAAACCCTGACAACGATTAAAGGCAAGTGTACCTATCGAACAGTAGTATAGCTTAGGCAAGATCGGATTATCGAACCCAAAGGAACTAAAAGCATTAATACTAACTTTCTTTTTAATATTTATGTAACACCCCAAACCCGGCCAAAACGTTACGACCGGATCCGGTATGTCACAAGGTGAAGCGAAAACGAATTTTTGTTGGATATAGGAAAAACCGTAGATTTCAAAGCTTTTCGATTAAGGTGATGTCTTTAAAATAGTGATTTGTTGGATCAAGAAAAATTCCAATTTGTATTAATCAAATATTCATTATGTTTAGTGATACGTGAAAGAAAACGTGTGTTTTGAGTTTCTCGCATTTTGAAAACCCCCTTTTTTGTTATCTAGTGATTAAGTTGCATAGTGTCGAATCTTAATTGAGAAAAATAAATAAAATAAAATAAAACCAAATATTAGTTTAGGAAGGCCTTATTACACAAATAAAATCCCCAATAAAAATTTAAGTAAGCAGGAAAAAGTTTATGAAAAGAAAAGACTTTATGGCCTCCACGAGTCCACCTCAGCTCCCATATCCACGATCTACTGATTACCTGAAAGGTTAAGCAAAGGGGTGAGTCACCGAGACTCAATGTGTAAATTCCACGTAACACATAAATGGCTCGTAGCCTACAAATGCATGTTGGGCCTTAGCCCTCTCAATATGGCATAGAAATAAATGAATGCATCATGTCCCAGCCCAACCTAGTTTTTTTCCATCCTCTACACGCCAACCCGTACCAGCCTATCACACCGTGGGGATTTCTACAATTGACCCTCCATCCACTACACGCCACTTTAAAAGCCCTGCTGTCAGTCATAATTCTGATCACTAGGTGACCAAAATTGTACAACATGGCTTAGCCACCGATCACTATGTGACCTCATAATATAACGTGGCTCAGCCACCGATCACTTATGTGACCTTATAATCAAGCACTTCCCCTTCAATACATATCCCATCCCATGTATTACATGCATATCATAATGAATGCAACATTAACATAACCATCATAACGAATGCAACACACTAACCACAATGTACAGGTTTACCACATACATCCATCCATGCAAGGAAACGATGCAGTCACGTACCTGGCATCCTTAGTCTCGCCCATAAGGGTTTCACGACTGTCTACACAGCCTTTTCCGGCTTTTCAGCCCACACAATTAACATTGCAGATAAAATAAAGTGTGTGGAGTTTTACACACCTGATAACACACAGAATAATATTGTCTATGTCGACACTATCGCTAGCAGTAACCACTGCTATCTGCCTACTACTCTGTTCTGAAGCCGGTCCACAACCCGGTGGCCAATCCAGCACTGCTGACACGGCACGTTTCTTAAACTTAGGGGCTGGGTTTATGGGTCCAACCCCTTCCTTTGCCTGACTGGTACTTGAGTCCATAAAAGCGATCTTGATCAGAAGACCGAGTTAAGATATTGAACAAAGAACAAATAAGAATACATATTCAAACGCCAAGATCCTTTACCTAGATCGACAAATCCCGAAGATTTATAAGGCTCAGATTCAGTCACTGATTGAATACCTAAGTCGACTAAATCGAATATCCCTTAACACCCTTCAATCACAGATCAGATGCCGAAAGAACGCGAAGACAAAGCACTCTTCAATCGGCCATAAACAAAGAACACGATTAATGCCTATGGCATCAATAAAGAAAAGAGAACCGAGAGGGGAGGAGAATACTTACCACGATCAAATAGGATCCGCTTGCAAAGATTAAGAAGCAAAATAACAGTAATCCACCAACCTAAGAACGAAAGAAGAAGTAGAACACACAGGGAAGATTCAGCCAAAATGAAATATTGAAGTAACAAGAATCAATGGATGCTTCGACTTGAAGAAGAAACCCGCGGAAAATGGTGATGAAAAGGTGAGGGATAAGTTTTGGCAATTAAAGAATCAAGAAGAGGGACTAAAGAAATTCGGGTAAGCAAGAAATGGAGAAGAGGTTGGAAGTGATTAGGGGTTTCGGCTTCTAGATAAAACAAATGAAAAGAAGAAGAAAAAGAAAGAAATGAGAAGAGATGATAGGAGGGTTCGGCTTTAGGTAATGCAGATGAGAAGAAAGAAAATGAGAAATAAAGAGGATGATAGGGGTTTCGGCTACACAGAGAAAGGGTTCCAAAATTGCCGAAAAAAAGAACACCCAAATAACGTAAGGAAAAGAGCTCTCAAACTAAGCTACCTAACACCTCAAAAATTCGGCACCCCCAAAACCAAAACCGAAAATGCACCCTTTGCAAGCTAAAATGCCTGTGACCATCACTAGAATTCGGCACACCCTAAACAAGCTAAAACTGATTCCTACACTCCCCCCAAGCATTCAAAATTCGGCCACCACTCTCACCATATGCCAATCCCTTACTTTTCTCCTTAATTCCCTCTTGGTCACTCATTCAAAACGATTTGAATGATTCAAACTCCTTTATTTTCTCTCAGCCACACATTTGAATATTTTTTACTCAATCAACACTCTATCCTGAAGTGTCCCAGCCGAATTTCACCACTGCCCCCCTTGACGCTAAAAAGAAATCTAAATTGAGTTCCACGCGACTTGAACCTGCTCCCTCTCAGCTCCCTTGAGGCGTCACTATCTGCACCTTAAGTGGCGCCTCCTTGCCACTTTACTACCTTATTTCTTGTGTCAACAAACACGAGAAACAAACCTTAAGTCCTATCCCAGTCAGCTTTCCCCTAAAAGTGCCCAAAACTAAAATTTTGGCCAAGGTTCCGGCTTAACCCTGGGCCTTCCCGAAGACCCCAAACACACATAAACAACATACAGAGCATACCAAACACATAGAAACAAGATAAATGCAGAGCCCCTAAATCCCGGATGTTACAGTTGTACCCCCTTAAAGAAATTTCGACCTCGAAATTACCTGGTCAAAAGAGATGAGGGTATTGCTGCCGCATTGCATCCTCCGGTTCCCATGTAGCTTCCTCTGAATCGTGGTTTCGCCACAAAACCTTAACCAACGTAACCGTCTTTCTTCGCAATACTTTGATATCACGATCCAAGATCCGCACTAGTTCTTCTTCAAACGATAGATTAGGCCTTACTTCAATCTCTTCTACTGGCACAACATGAGATGGATCCGAATGATAGCGCCTTAACATAGAAACATGAAATACATCATGAATCTGACTTAATTCTGAAGGTAGCTCGAGCTGATAAGCCACTGGTCCCACACGTTTCAACACACGATAAGGCCCGATGAACCTAGGACTTAGCTTGCCCTTTCGTCCAAATCTTAGAACCTTCTTCCATGGTGAAACCTTTAAGAAGACCTGGTCACCCACTGTGAATTCTATTTCCTTCCGTTTCAGGTCTGCATAAGATTTCTTCCTATCGGATGCTTCTTTCAACCGAGCCCTAATTAGCTTAATCTTCTCTTCCGTCTCAGCAACCATGTCTGGACCCAACAACTGACTGTCATTCAACTCTGTCCAACAAGTAGGAGTGCGACACTTCCGACCATACAACGCTTCATACGGTGCCATCTGAATACTAGATTGGTAACTATTGTTGTACGCGAATTTTGCTAACGGTAGAAACTCCTCCCAGCTTCCTCTGAAATCTATGACACAACCTCTCAACATATCTTCCAAGATCTGGATTACTCTCTCCGACTGCCCATCAGACTGTGTGCTGAAATCTAACTTTGTACCCAACACTTGATGCAACGCCTTCCAAAATCTCGACGTAAACCTAGGGTCCCTGTCTGAGATGATCGACACTGGTACCCCGTGCAACCTCATGATCTCCGCTACATACAATTTAGCCAACTTCTGTAGAGAGTAGTAGACTCAAACTGGTATGAAATGAGCAGACTTCATCAAACGATCAACTACTACCCAAATCGAATCCTTCTTGGTAGACGTAAGGGGTAGCCCACTAACAAAATCCATCGTGATCCTCTCCCACTTCCACTGTGGAATCTTTATAGGCTGCAACAACCCCGAAGGCAACTGATGTTCTACTTTTACCTGCTGACACGTCAGGCACTTACTAACAAATTTGGTTACCTCTCATTTCAAGCCCGGCCACCAAAATTGCTCTCGTAGATCTCGATACATCTTACTTCCCCCAGGATGCATAGCGTATGGACTGCTATGCGCTTCCTGTAAAATCTTACCCCTTAACTCAGGATCCCTTGGCATGCAAGTTTTTCCCCGAAAGCACACTACCCCGTCATTATTCACACTGAATTCCGCAGTCCCATCACCTGCTCCTAATTGAAATTTTGACTTTAACAACTCATCGGCCCACTACTTCTCTTTAATCTGACTGACCCAAGAAGGTTTCACTTGCAGTTCAGCTAATATACTCCCATCATCGTATAATCTGAGGTGAGCAAACATTGCTCTCAAGTCAGAGATTTCCCTACGACTTAATGCATCCGCCACTACGTTAGCTTTACCTGGATGGTACTCGATTGAGCAGTCATAATCTTTTAACAACTCGATCCACCTTCGCTGCCTTAAGTTTAACTCCTTCTAGGTAAGGAGATATTTTAGGCTCTTGTGGTCTGTATAAATAACGGACTTCTCCCCATACAGATAATGCCTCCAACTTTTCAGAGCAAACACCACTGCCGCCAATTCCAAATCATGCGTGGGATAATTCAACTCATGCGGTCTCAACTGCCGAGACGCATACGCTACCACCTTCCCATCCTGCATCAACACACATGCCAAACCTGTGTGCGATGCATCACAAAAAACCGCAAACTCTTTCCCAGCCTCAGGCTGTATCAACACCGGAACCTCCGTCAAAATCCTTTTCAGCCTTTCAAAACTCCCCTGCTGCTTATCAGACCAAACAAAAGGTACCCCTTTCCTTAACAACTTGGTTAGCGGTGCTGCAATTAATGAGAACCCTTCCATGAACCTTCTATAGTACCCAGCCAGACCAAGAAAACTCCTGATTTCTGCCACAGACTTAGGTGGCTTCCACTCCAACACGGCCTTGATTTTTCGGGGATCAACCCTAATCCCCTCAGCAGACACCACATGGCCCAAGAAGGTAACTTCTCTTAGCCAGAATTCACACTTACTGAATTTGGCGAACAACTGCTTCTCCCTCAGGATTTGTAAAACCACTCAAAGATGCGAATCATGCTCCTCCTCCGATCTTGAATAGACCAAAATATCATCTATAAATACCACGACGAATCGATCCAGATAGGGTTGGAAAACCCGATTCATCATGTCCATAAACGCTGCTGGTGCATTGGTCAACCCGAATGGCATTACCAGGAATTCGTAATGGCCATAGCGAGTCCTGAAAGCCTTCTTATGAATATCTGCTTCCTTGACCTTAAGCTGATGATATCCTGACCTCAAATCTATCTTTGAGAAAATTGACGCCCCCTTCAACTGGTCAAACAAGTCGTCAATCCTTGGCAACGGGTATTTGTTCTTGATCGTCAACTTGTTTAACTGACGGTAATCAATGCACATACGCATTGATCCATCCTTCTTCTTAACGAATAGCACCGACGCTCTCCAAGGCGACACACTCGGTCGAATAAAACCCCGATCCAACAGTTCCTGAATCTACGCTTTCAACTCCTTTGGCGCCATCCTATACGGTGCGATGGATACAGGCGCTGTTCCCGGAAAAAGGTCAATACCAAACTCCACCTCGCGATCGAGAGGCAACCCCAGAAGCTCTTCCGAGAAAATATCAGAAAATTCCTTCACTGTTCAAACATCCTCCACAGTTGACTCATTGGCTTCCAAAGCGCAAACATAAGCTATAAACGCCTCACATCCTTTCCTCACCATTCTCTCAGCTTTTAAAACGGACACCACAATGAATAGGGAATTCCTCCTCTCACCTATTACCACCACTTCTTCACCCTCGAGAGTTCTTAACACCATGCGCTTGGCTGGACAATCCAAATTTGCTTGATACTTTACCAGCCAGTCCATACCCAAGATTAAATCAAACTGCTCGAACGGCAATTCCATCAAATCAGCTGGAAAAACTACCCCTTGCACTCCTAGAGGTACACCCCTATAAAGTTTGTTTACCACTACAGTTTGTCCTAGCGGGCTAAGTATAGTCATCTCCCTAGAAGCAATCTCAGAGTCTAAGTTTAAAGTTCCAGATACCACACTAGCAACATAAGAATGTGTCGACCCGATATCAATCAAAGCAGTATAAGGCAACTCATAAATAAGAAATGTACCGGTTATGACGTCCGGTGCGTCACCCTCTTCTCGGCGTCTAGCTGCATAGACTAACCCCGACTGTCTCACCTCAGTACTCCTTACACCTCTGCCTGGTGCTCCACGGCCCCGATCGAAACCATTACCTCCTCTGGCTAGACCTCGACCTCTCTATGGTTGCTGATCACCTCTACCCGGCTGAGCATAACCCTGACCTACCGGCCCTGCACCGCACCGCTTTTGTGGACAGTCTCTAATCTGATGATCAGTAGACCCACACCTGAAACATCTTTCGTTACTCGCCCAACACTCGTCCACATGAAATTTTCCACATCGAGCACACCTCTGAGACCGACTATCAGCAACAGATCTCACAACCCGACTCGACCCATCCAACCTAGGTCTTTTCTGAAAACGCCCAGTTGACATTGACGATCCAAAATTCCTTGTATTTCTACCTCTATCTCCATCCCGATTATGCTTTTCAGACTGTTTCACTTCCTCATCTATCTTAGCCTTCTCCACCAAAACAGCAAATTCCTTTTCTCACTGTGAAGATATCAGCACCCGCAAATCATCTCTCAGACCATCTTCGAACTGAACACAATGCTCGTGGTCTGTGGCCACCATTCCTTGGGCATAACGGCTAAGGCGTAGGAATTCTGCCTCATACTCAGCCACCGATTTGTTCCCCTGAAGCAGATTCAGAAATGTCCTTCGCTACGCATCCACATAACTCGACCCAATTTACTTACTCTGGAATGACGACTTGAAGAAATCCCAGGTAATACGGTCAGCCACTGTACCATCCCTGACCGTAAGCCACCATTGATACGCCTCATCCCGAAGAAGAGACACAACTCCTTTCAACTTTTCCTCCTCCGTGAAATCGAGGTCATCCATTATACGCTCAACGGCCTCCAGCCAATACTCAGCTGCATTAGGGGCTACACTGGAAACACCCCTAAACATTTCAGCTCCAAGATCGAAGTCGTTCTGACACAGATTTCTGAGCCCCTGTACCCAAGCCTGCCCCTGCAACTCTCTCCAAAACCCATAACATCGCTTAAGACACCGCATCGTCTCTGCCAGTTTGGTCCTGAAAGTCTGCTTCCGCACCTGGCGGTAGCGGCACCTCATTTCCTGACCCATGACCATACCCCACTAGTTCCGACACAGCGATCCTGCCTCTACCACGTCCACGCACATTACGTCCACGTCCCCTAGTACTCATGTCTACTGTCGCGTTTTAATCTGATTAAAAGTTTTATGAGTTAGTATCTTTCACTGTTTAATACCAACCAATTTTTATGAGAAATAGCTTTAGAGAGTAGTTTTCGCAAAACACATCACAACCTAGAGGTTTCAGTCTCTAAAGTTTGAATCCGCTAAGACTATCAAGCATATTTCTTCATGCTAACAATCATTCCATGCATGCACCATCAAATAATTAGAGCACTTACCTGGGTGGTCAGGTGTCGGTGGACTCGGATGCCATATTTCAATCAAATAATACTGTCTACGTCGACACTATCGCTAGCAGGAACCACAGCTATCTGCCTACTACTCTGTTCTGAAGCTGGTCTACAACCCGGTGGCCAATCCCGCACTGCTGACACAGCACGTTTCTTAAACTTAAGGGCTGGGTTTATGGGTCCAACCCCTTCCTTTGCCTGACTGGTACTTGAGTCCATAAAAACAATCTTGATCAGAAGACCGAGTTAAGATATTGAACAAAGAACAAATAAGAATACATATTCAAACGCCAAGATCCTTTACCTAGATCGACAAATCCCGAAGATTTATAAGGCTCGGATTCAGGCACCGATTGAACACCTAAGTCGACTAAACTGAATATCCCTTAACACACTTCAATCACAGATCAAATGCCGAAAGAACGGGAAGACAAAGCCCCCCTTCAATCGGCCATAAACAAAGAACACGATTAATGCCTACGGCATCAATAAAGAAAAGAGAACCGAGAGGGGAGGAGAATACTTGCCACGATCAAATAGAATCCGCTTGCAAAGATTAAGAAGCAAAATAACAATAATCCACCAACCTAAGAACGAAAGAAGAATTAGAACACAGAGGGAAGATTCAGCCAAAATGAAATATTGAAGGAACAAGAATCAATGGATGCTTCGACTTGAAGAAGAAACCCGCGGCAAATAGTGATGAAAACGTGAGGGATAAGTTTCGGCAATTGAAGAATCAAGAAGAGGGACTAAAGAAATTCAGCTAAGCAAGAAATGGAGAAGAGGTTGGAAGTGATTAGGGGTTTCGGCTTCTAGATGAAACAAATGAAAAGAGGAAGAAAAAGAAAGAAATGAGAAGAGATGATAGGAGGGTTCGGCTTTAGGTAATGCAGATGAGAAGAAAGAAAATGAGAAATAGAGAGGATGATAGGGGTTTCGACTACACAGAGAAAGGGTTCCAAAATTGCCGAAAAGAAGAACACCCAAATACCGTAAGGAAAAGAGCTCTCAAACTAAGCTACCTAACACCTCAAAAATTCGGGACCCCCAAAACCAAAACCGAAAATGCACCCTTTGCAAGCTAAAATGCCTCTGACCATCACTAGAATTCGGCACACCCTAAACAAGCTAAAACTGATTCCTACACTCCCCCAAAGCATTCAAAATTCGGCCACCACTCTCACCATTTGCCAATCCCTTACTTTTCTCCTTAATTCCCTCTTGGTCACTCATTCAAAACGACTTGAATGATTCAAACTCCTTTATTTTCTCTCAGCCACACATTCGAATATTTTTTACTCAATCAACACTCCATCCTGAAGTGTCCCAGCCTAACTTCACCACTGCCCCCTTGACGCCAAAAAGAAATCCAAATTGAGTTCCACGCGACTTGAACCTACTCCCTCTCAGCTCCCTTGAGGCGTCACTATCTGCACCTTAAGTGGCGCCTCCTTCCACTTTACTACCTTAGTTCTTGTGTCAACAAACACAAGAAACAAACCTTAAGCCCTATCCCTGTCAGCTCTCCCCTGAAAGTGCCCAAAACTAAAATTTTGGCCAAGGTTCCGGCATAACCCTGGGCCTTCCCGAAGACCCCAAACACACATAAACAACATACAGAGCATACCAAACACATAGAAACAAGATAAATGCAGAGCCCCTAAATCCCTAATGTTACAATTTAGCCTTTAAAATTAAAGTGAAGATTGTTCTAAACTAAATCGACAAAAACTAAACTAAGGACACAAAGACAAAAAGGATGATTTGGAAAATAACTTGAAGAGCACTCAATTGATCATGATGATACCCTCAGGAAGAATCCACTTAGACTTCACTTGTTATCTAACCCGTTTCTTTACTTAGCTTGATCCGTAGGACTCCCTAACCTATATTAAACCCTCTCTCGAGGCGAGTAATGTCTAACCCTAAGTTAATTTGTGGAACTCTCGTTCGCTTATAATATCCCCCTAGGATAGCAGTAAACCAATCAATGGACTCCCATATTAGGTTTCACCCTAATCCGGCAAAATCTCGTAACCCTATCTCTAGGCGTTCGATCAACTCCGCTTAATTATGTTAGATCTACTCTTTGACAGGGTCTATTCCTCCTCCACCTAAGCACATTAGATTTGGATTAAGCAACATAATTAAGAACAAACTAAGTAATTCATCATATAAATTAAAAACATAATAACAAGATTCGTCTAGGTTTCATCCCCTTCAGGTATCTGAGGGGTTTAGTTCATAATGAATAAAGAAAACATCGCAAGAGAAAGGATAAAACAAAACATAAGAAATCCCTAAAACTACCTGAAGGAATTGAAGGAGAATTCCACCATCTTGAGTATAACTCCGGCTTCTTGGGATGGATCAACTGGCTATCCTCGTGTTATTTCCTAACTCTGACCTTCTCGGCTTGGCTCCTTGGCCTAGCTTTGATGCCCGTTTCGGCTTCTGCTGAACTCCCCTTTCAAGTTGCCCCCTAGGGTGTTTATATAGACTTTGTGATGCCTTACTTGGCCCCTAAGTATCCTAATTCAAGTAGAATTCCTAATAGGGTGTTTGAATAGGCTTTGAAATGTGTTTCTTTACCTCCAAGTATCCTTTCCCGAATGAAATTTCTCTTTCTAATGACAGGGACACGACCATGGCACACGCCCGTGTGGATCGTGGCTGGGTCGTGCTCAGACTTTTAATGAGGCACGGCCGTGTTAGTTTTGGGCCAAGCCATGTCAATTTCTTTCTTGGCCCAATTTAGTCTGTTTTAAGCCCGTTTCTCGTTCTTTTCATCCTTGGGTGCTTTCCTGAGTATAAAACATGAAAAGAAAGGATTAAGAGCACCTTTTTACATAAATTGGGGATAAATCATCTAAAAACAAGCTAAATGTGGGATTAAAATATGTTATAATTATTGTTTATCAAATACCCCCACACTTAAGCTTTTGCTTGTCCTCAAGCAAAATTCTCAACTCATAATTAAAACAGACTTCCTCGATTTATAGTATTCATCAATAATGTTTTATCATAATTCAAAGATAATTCATACATGGATAACTCAACTCAAAGAGTTCTAAAGATTCAAACAATCAAAGTCATGATATTTATAATATGAAAACATAGGTGTTTCCCTTTACCATGAATAATTACCTTTGATTTGAAATCAACAAGGATTGACATCATCTCCAAAGATTCACCTAAATCACTTGAAGTGTTTAAGGTTCAAAATTAAGCACTCAAAAGTCGAACATGAAAAGTTAATCCCATAGGCTTGCATGAAAATCAAATCTCCACCACTAAAATATGAGATGATACACAAATCAAAAGGTCTTTAAAGGGTTGTAACGGGGCTTGGGTTAAAGATGTGGATAAAGGCTGAATTAGAAGGTTAGAATTGAGATTGACCTGACAAATTACCTAACTAGAATAATGAACTAATCCTAAATATTTACATCAATTGAAAACTAATAATATGAGCCTTTTCTTCAAGATTTGCATTTTAAACATGTAAGCTCACTTAGCAAAGCTAATAATGAATATACTTCTTTTTTCTTTTTCTTTTTTTTTAAAGAACAAACTAATAATAAAGGATGAATACTAAAATAATATAATTAGGCAGCTAACCAAATCAAATCTCGATATAAGGGTAGTTAAAAAGAATGGTGATGACAAATACAAAAGGTTTTGGGTTAATATTAGTGGGTGAGTCAATAAAGAAAAAAGGTTGTTAGGGTCAACGGGGTTCACTAGGGGTTAATTGTGAAGGTAGGCTTTTTAATGGAGTAAGTGGGTTAAAACCTAGGTGCCTTTATCATCTCGGTATATCAAATCATAGGTGTGGTCTTGACATGTATAATCAATTCAAGTTCTAGAATAACAAATCAATGTTGACACACTCATAATAAAAAGTGAGCATGAAAGGATGTATGCTCTAAAAGGCTCAAAATCTCACAAAAATTATGGGTATTTTGATGTCAACCTCGTAAATTTCAAACTTCAAAGTAACATTCAGATTCAGGTAGACAACCTAAATTTGAAAAATAGACTTTATCATGCTTGATTCTCTAATATCCTTCTAATTTAATCATCAATGCACAATTATCAATGACTTACTCCGAAACATATCAACAAAAATCATAAATCATAGGAAATTTCATTCTAATCATAATATGAGAGACTTTACTTTTGAACAAGGCATAATTCAGGGATTTTCAAATAATACTATAGTTAACCCCCCCACACTTAAGATGTACATTGCCCTCAATGTACAAAGATAGATATTAGCAAAATAATCATAAAAATCATAAGATAGGGAGAGAAGTGAAACTTCCTGAATTTTGGATGAAGTCAATGAAAAGAAATCAGATAGGATTGGAGGTGAACGTGGGGAAGCGTCTTGAACCGTTTGAAATTGAATCCTCGAAGCAGCCGATCTGATTTTATTGTATCCTAAGCTAAATCTAAATATTATAAAGGATAAGAAGAAGAAAATGAAATAAAGTAAAAAATAATGAAATGAAAATAAAATAAAAAAATAAAAAATGGAAAATGAAAGACAACTAGAAAAAGGGAGAATGAGGTTTAAATAGAGATGTAGCCCGTGTTTTGGGATTTTGAATTTTGGGCGCGTTCAGGGTGTTCAGGCACGGCCGTGGGTGTAGTGGCACGCCTGTGTCTTTCTTCACACGGTCATTTAATAAGGGCGTGCTCCTCCCGTGTTCGATAAGTTAGAATGTTGGCACGGTTGGAAGGCACGGTCGTGTTTAGCCCGTGCTTAACAAGTCAGTAACCTCGCACGGGGCGTCGACCATTATCGCCACTCGTGTTGGGAAAAGAAATTTTTCTATGTCGTGCACGGCTACTGGCACACCCATGGTTCATCCCCTGGCTTCCACACGGCCACGGGCACGCCCGTGTGTAGGGCCGTGTGGCCTAGAAATCTGCTCTTTTGTTAGTTTATGGTTAGGTGCTAAAAAGAAAAGAAAAAAATAAAAAAATGTAAAAATGGGGTTAGTGCTTGGGTTGCCTCCCGAGAAGTGCTCGTTTATAGTCTTAAGCTAGACTTTACCTCTCATTCGTATGGTCATGGTGGTTTGAGGAGGTGAAAATCCTTTCTCATACGATCACTTCGGTTATGGATATATAGTTTAAGTCGAGTAATGTTTACCTCAAAAGTGTTGAATTTAGGATTGCTTACCTCGATTGTGCCATATAGGAAGACATTAAGTACCTCAAAAGTGATTTATCTGTTTGTCTTGAGGTCTGAATTGGTGATTCGAGGGTCTTCCTTATTCAATAATACCTGATCTCCTACTTTGAAGTGATTCGTTGTTCCTATCAGCTCGTCTGGGGTCTCCTTCGGTTTCACTTCGTGTGGTTCCGGTTCTTCTTTAAATTATGTTTTCCACTCTTTTAGTTTGTCGACCCTAAGGATTCGTTCCTCATATAATTCTTCTTTGTTGGCACGAGGTCTAAGATCTAGCTCAGCTAGGTGATTTCGTGATGCTTCCTGTAAAGAAGGTTGAACCAAATGGTTATCAATAAAATTAACGTTCGTACCTTTATTACTCGATGTCCTAGCTGAGTCAAGACCTTGAAGAGTGATTGTTTCGTCGTCTACACGAAGTGTGAGTTCATCGAATTCTTCCTCTGTGTGGTCTTTCTTTATTGCATCGGGATATGGCACACGAGGTTGGTATTCTGTAATTACCAGTTTTGGTAAATCATGGCACACCTCAACCTTACCTTCACTTACCACAGGTTCTTGCCTTGGGTCTAACAATTCACTGTTATGAGCTTGTACGGCTTGGGGCCCATGATTCGGCTTAGGTTTGTAGCCTTGTGGTGTTTCCTGTGGTGAAAGTTGAACAATTTGATTATCAAATAAATCTACTTTCTCACCTTCATCATTTGATGTCCTGGCTGAGTCAAAAGCTTGTAGACTGATTGATTCGTCACCTACACGAAGAATGAGTTCTCCTGTACCAACATCAATTTTAGTCCTGGCAGTTGCTAGAAAGGGTTTTCCTAAAATTAAAGGAATCGAATTGTCCTCATTCATGTCTGAGACAACAAAATCTACTGGGAATATGAATTTATCAATTTTGATTAGAACATTTTCTATTATACCCCTAGGAATTCTGATAGTTTTATCAGTTAACTGAATGCTCATCCTAGTTTGTCTGGGTTTCCCTAGACCTAGTTGTTTAAACATTTTATAAGGCATAACATTGATGCTTGCCCCTAAATCAGCTAAAGCATTATCAATAGATAAACTACCAATTAAACATGGAATTGTAAAACTCTCTGTATCTTTTTGCTTCTACGGTAGTCTGTTCTGTAACATTGCTGAGCATGCTGCATTTAATTCCACGTGGTGCTCCTCGTCTAATTTGCATTTGTTTGTCAAGAGCTGTCTTAAAAATTTCCTCGAGTCTGGCATCTGAAAAAGAGCTTCAAGAAGAGGTAAGTTAATATGTAATTTCTTTAAAAGTTTAAGAAACTTACTCTTTTCATTGCTTCGGGATAAGGTATGTGAGGTTGGTACTCTTTGATTACCGGTTTTGGCTTTTCTTGTGTTACCTCTGTTTTACCTTCGTTTACCTTGTTTTCTGGTATTGCATTGGGTTCATCTAACCCTTTACTGTCCTGAGCGGTGATGGCTTGATTTTGCTCCTTAGGGTTAATCTCCGTGTTACTAGGTAGACACCCTTGCGGTCGTTCTGTCATCAGCTTTGCAAGTTGTTCGACTGCGTTAGTGACTTCCTTGACTGACTTAGTAATTTCCATGATTTGGCTCTCATTGCTTTTGAATGTTCTCTCAGTTTCTTGGATACGTTTCTCTGTGTCTGCCGAAAATTTTGTCAGCATCTCTTCAAGGTGCGACTCCTCTTCCTGTTGGTGAGGTGGTTGTTGAAAGTTTGGAGGAAGTTCCGGTCTTTAGCTATTTTGATCATCCCACGAGAAATTGGGATGGTAACTCCAACCTGCATTATAAGTGTCATTTTAAAAATTATTTTGTGGTCTAGAATAGTTACCCATATAGTGAGCTTGCTCGTTTTCCATGCCATATCCGTAGGGTGGGTACTCAGGATTCGCCACTCCTCCTAGATTCGAGTCATATTGCATTACTGAGTGTACCTGCGAGGAACTATACAAACTACCAATCTTTTTATTCATCATCTCTAGCTGGTTAGATAACCTGGTGACCACGTCGAGGTTGGAGACACTGGCGGCTTTTGTTGGCGTTGTCCTCATAACTTGCCACTGATAGTTATTTAGTGCCATCTCCTCTAAACTAAAATTACCTGTCAAAGCAAAGAAAAATTAGCAAAGTAAAAATAAAAAAAAATTACAATAATAAAATAAAAAATGCCTAAAGTAATAAAAATTAAGCTTTCTTAATATTTTAGTTCCCCGGCAACGGCGCCAAAAACTTGATCGCTGAAATCAGAGCTTTAAAAATTTATAAAAGAATGATCGAACCTGGAGACTAACTCTGACAACGATTAAAGGCAAGTGTACCTATCGAACAGTAGTATAGCTTAGGCAAGACCAGATTATCGAACCCAAAGGAACTAAAAGTATTAATACTAACTTTCTTTTTAATATTTAGCCTTTAAAATTAAAGTGAAGATTGTTCTAACTAAATCGTCAAGAACTAAACTAAGGACACAAAGACAAAAAGGGCGATTTGGAAAATAACTTGAAGAGAACTCAATTGATCACGACGATACCCTCAGGAAGAATCCACCTAGACTTCACTTGTTATCTAACCCTTAATTATAAGATTTCTTTACTTAGCTTGATCCGTAGGACTCTCTAACCTATATTAAACCCTCTCTCGAGGCGAATAACGTCTAGCCCTAAGTTAATTAGTGGAAATCTCGTTCGCTTATAATAACCCCCTAGGATAGCAGTAAATCGATCAATGGACTCCCATATTAGGTTTCACCCTAATCCGGCAAGATCTTGTAACCCTATCTCTAGGCGTTTGATCAACTCCGCTTAATTATGTTAGATCTACTCTTAGGCAGGGTCTATTCCTCCTCCACCTAAGCACATTAGATTTGGATTAAGCAACATAATTAAGAACAAACTAAGTAATTCATCATATAAATTAAAAACCAAATAACAAGATTCGTCTAGGTTTCATCCCCTTCAGGTATCTGAGGGGTTTAGTTCATAATGAATAAAGAAAACATCGCAAGAGAAAGGATAAAACAAAACATAAGAAATCCCTAAAACTCCCTGAAGGAATTGAAGGAGAATTCCGCCGTCTTGAGTATAACTCCGGCTTCTTAGGTTGGATCAACTGGCTATCCTCGTGTTATTTCCTAACTCTGACCTTCTCGGCTTGGCTCCTTAGCCTAGCTTTGATGCCCGTTTCAGCTTCTGCCGAACTCTCCTTTCAAGTTGCCCCCTAGGGTGTTTATATAGACTTTGTTATGCCTTACTTGGCCCCTAAGTATCCTAATTCAAGTAGAATTCCTAATAGGGTGTTTGAATAGGCTTTGGAATGTGTTTCTTTGCCTCCAAGTATCCTTTCCCGAATGAAATATCTCTTTCTAGTGACAGGGACACGGCCATGGCACACGCCCGTGTAGATCGTGGCCAGGCCGTGCTCAGACTTTTAATGAGGCACGGCCGTGTTAGTTTTGGGCCAGGCCGTGTCGATTTCTTTCTTGGCCCAATTTTGGTCCGTTTTAAGCCCGTTTCTCGTTCTTTTCATCCTTGGGTGCTTTCCTGAGTATAAAACATGAAAAGAAAGGATTAAGAGCACCTTTTTACATAAATTAGGGATAAGTCATCTAAAAACAAGCTAAATGTGGGATTAAAATATGTTATAATTACTGTTTATCAGCTTTGTTTTGAATTTTACTTGCATGGTATGTAATTTTTCCCCATTTTTAATGATTTTTATGTTTTTATAATCGTTTGAACTTAGTCTAGCTAGCCCAATGGTCAATTTGTAAAACTATTAAAGGTTGAAGGTTATGCCATGAATGTTTTTGAATGGTTTTTGATGTTAAATGATAGATTATGGGTCTTTTATAAGAAATAATCAAGTTTTGTAAAGTGATTTTTAAAGACATTTGTATTTAGGGTTTAGTTTGTAAAAGTAGTAAAAATTCATGTTAAAATTTATGAAATGATGATTTATTTGGCTTGGTATAAGTCCCTAAAGGATTCGACTAACCTATGAGAGGGATTAAAATGTTTAGATTTTAAATAATGAGTTTAAGGATTAAATTGTAAAAAGTTAAAATATTATGGGCAAAATGATAATTTTGCATAAATATGAAATGTGGATTAAATTGAGTACTAGAAATGTTAAATTGATTGAAATTATCTATTTAGATCAAGATAAATCACGTATGGACCAAGATAGAGGAAAAGCAAAAGCTTTGGATTAGCTCAAATTAACTTCACGCCCCTAGTCATCGAGGTAAATTTGTAAGAACGGTTATTGTATTAATGTTATTTAAATTATATGTTATTATGTTATTCATAATGTGAATGGATCGATGTATAAACAAATCAATTCTATGACGGTCATCGAGTCTGTAACGGCCTGATTTTGGGGTTAGTCGGAACAGTGGTTTCGGAACCACTAATCTGAGGCTAGAGAAAATTATTTTAATATTAGTTTATGTGTTATAGCGTGTATGAGTGCATGAAAATTTTGGTGAATTCATTTTAATGCTTGCATGCTTAATTTTGAAAAAGGACTAAATCGCATAAAGTGCAAAAGTTTTGTTCTACAAGCTAAAGGTGTCAAATAGCTATAGAACCTTAAATTAGAGGTCCTTAATGTGCAATTAGGCCCTTACGAGAGTGTTGGCCGGCCATAGGGGACAAAGAAATGAAAATTGGTCAAAGTTGGTGGAATTAGGTGACTAAATTGATGAAATAAAATAAAATAAGAGAAAGTTTTCTTCTTTTTCATTCTCTCTTTCTTCTCCACCGATTTTTCACTGAAGGAAAGGGCCATGGAAGCTTGAAAATTTCAGCAACCTTTAATCCTTGCAAGTAAGTCATCTTGATGGTCATTTTTGATGATTTTTGTGTTTTTGGAACCCTTGTAGCTTAATCTAGCTAATGAGGGGACTATTTTGCATTATGGTTGAAAGTCTAGGGTTTTTCCATGAGAGAATTAGTGTTTTTTTTTTCTAAATTTTTATGGAATAAAATGAATCTTGGTTGTTAAATAAACAACTTTTGTTAAGGGGTTTCCATGAAAACACCTAAAATGGACCTTTTTGTAAAGGTTGTAAAATAGGTAGTAAATGTGTGAAATAATTGGATTTGTGAGTTGCTATAAGTTTAAAATAGATTCAACTAGGCTTGGTGCATGAGGAAATTTGATGAAAATCGTTTTACGAGCCTAGGGGCAAAATTATAATTATGTGAAAGTTTAAGGGCAAAAAGATAATTTTGCCAAAGTAGGAATTTTGGAATGTCTTGAATTATGTAGTGATTAAATAAGTGAATTTCTCATTATAGATCAAGAAAAACGGAGTCTGGACCTAGACCGAGGGAAAACCAAGCTAGTAGACTAATTCAATCTAGTTGCCCACTTTTTGTATTCCAAGGTAAGTTATACGTAAATAATACAACTCTATTGTTATTATGCATAAAATGATTGATTATTGTTATGAATATGCATGACAAAATTTGATATGGTATACTCCCAGTTGAACCTTAGGAATAGATTGGATATCCAAGCCATGACATTTGGTTGATATGTGTGCTAGTGTAAGACCATGTCTGGGACATGGCATCGACATTTTACCCTCTTGTGTGAGGCTTGTCGGGTATCCTTTGGTATTCCAACTGGTTCAACGGGAAGTTTAAAGTTTGTGTCAAAAGTGAGAAAAGTACAACTATGTTGTAAGTGATATAGGTACCTACACGAAATTCATGAGAAATGAGCTCGATTTATGTTGTATGATTAGTAAGGATGAAAATTAGTAAGTTATGTCTTTAATTATTTGAGAGTTTGGTGCAAATTTATGATATGCTATGAGTACGGTAGTGCATGGTAATTGTTGTTAATTATTTACCTACGACTTACTAAGCTTTGTGCTTACTTCCTTTTCTTTCCATTTTCTTATAGAATTGCCAAGCTAGCTCGGCGGTCAAATGACGTAGGAGGCTCGATCATACTATCAATTGAAACATTTGGTATAGTTAGATTTATCATTTTGAATATGGCATGTATAGAGACTTGGTCTTTTGTCAAGTATCATATTGTTTTGGCCAAATGTGTTGGCTTGTCTTGAAGATAAATTCGTTTTGTACAAGACCATGGATGATGGCTAATACTTATTATTGATATATGAAAATGATGATGTTTTTCATGGATGTGCAAATTGCATGGTTGAGTATTTGGTATATTAATGCATGAATGAGTAGGTTATTTAATGTGGCTTATTTTGGTGCAAGTAAGGGTGGCAAAAAGGGCTTGGTAAATAGCCTTGTTATTGTCCACACGGGTAGACACACGGGCGTGTGTCTAAGCCGTGTGTGACACATGGTTTACCCCATGGGCGTGTAGTTCAGCCGTGTGTCCCCCTACACCCTTAGTTGGCAAAACAAAATGCCCAGTAGTAACCACACGGGCTGAGGCAAGGCCGTGTGTCTCAACCGTGTAGAAGACACTACCATGGGACATGGGCATGTCCCAGGTCGTGTGAAGTCTGCACCTGAATTTAGGAATTTAATTCGCCACACGGCCTAGGGACACAGGCGTGTGCCTTGGCCGTGTGACTTTATTGGGTTGATGACGTCAGAAATAGAAAGTCAAGGTTTTTACACATGGAAAGAGACACGGGCATGTCATGGCCGTGTGAGAGACACGGGCCATGGACACGGGCGTGTGCCAGGCCGTGTGAAAACCCCTGTAGGTTTGAATTGAGAAATAAATCTACATGGGCACGGGACACGAGTGTGTCCCTATATGTTTAGGCCGTGTGAGTTACATGGTCCTTCAACATGGCCATGTTATCAGGTCACATGGGCGTGTCGCCCTTCCACACGGGCGTGTGCCCTTATTTTTAGTGACATTTTCCAAAGTTTTCTAAAGAACTTGATTTGGTCCCGAACCGTTTCTAAAGTGTGTTTTGGGCCTCGTAGGCTCATATTAGGGATTTTAAGACAAAGTTTGAAAGGTTTTAAAATTGAATGAAATCTCATATCTGAAATTGTTTGTATGCATGTTTTTAAGAAAGGTAACGCCTCGTACCCTGTACCGGCGTCAGATACGGGTAAGGGGTGTTACAGAGTCTCGGTTGAACCTTTAGGAACTCTTAGAATACAAATGACATGTCATTAGGGACTTCATGTTTCGAGTGCTGGTCTTGAATGTCCTACTGGTGGCTGAGGTCCAACATTTGTTGCGAATTTTCTATAGCTTGTGTGAGCAGTATCGTGTAGCTTACATTTCGACCCACAACTCGTGTGAGCAGGCCCATTTCACAGCTCGTGTGAGCAATGATGTAAAGGAAAGGTTACAGTTATATGTTCAGGCACACTTTCTGTGAGCTTTCCCTTGTATCCAATGAAATTCTAGATGGTTCAACGAGAAAGAAAAAAGATCAAAATGGAAAGTATTCAAATGGAATCAAGCATGGTCGTATGGAAAGAATGCATGAACAAATCGATTTATTCCATATGGAAAATGACTTGTATTATGGTTGGTTCATTTGATTTGTGTGCAAGTATGCTAACTTGTGCATTGATGGTGATGTATAGGCTTTTGCCAATCTTATGGTTTGTATTTTATTATGCTTATGCTTATGCTTTATATTATGCAAATAAAATGGTAAGTTATGTTTTAATTTATTCCAGCTTACTAAGCCTTAATTGCTTATGTAGTTTCTTTCCTTTGTTTTATAGATTACCGGAAGCTCAATCAGTTTGGAAGCTCGTCGAAGAATCTATCACACTATCCAATATAAATATCGGTATTTTTGAATTATTTGGCCAAGGTTATAATGGCATGTATAGGTTGAATTGTAATGGCATTTTGTTGGATGTTTAGTTGGTGTTTGGCATGTATAAGTTGCCGAAGTTAACTTGGTCGGTACCATTTGATACCATGCTAGATTATCTTTTTGGTTAACCTATGATGCATGTTTTGAATGAATCCTATGGTATATTTGAATTGGTATGATTATGGTCAACTTGTGGCATGTTTTGGAAAGTATTGAACTAGCATTTGATGATTAAAGTGTGGTAAAATTTACATGTTTATGTAAGTGTTTTTGAATGCATTTGAGGTGCCTTTGAATGGCATATTGGCTAGTTGAATTAGGATCTTGGTAATGGCATATATATGTGTGTGTAGGTGAAGTTTTGGTGCTTTTAAAGTGTGCATTATTGGCCTAAAGGTTTATGCATGGCATAGTTTTGAAATGGCTTGATTTTAGGTAAATTTTGGTCCACACGGCCTGAGACACGGGCGTGTGACTCAGCCTTGTGAGACACATGGCATGGCGACACAGTTGTGTGTTATCTAGTGAATCCCTTAGGTTTCAAGTTAGTGAGTTACACGACCTGGGAAACGGGCATGTGGGGCAACTCAGAGTTACACAGCCTGGCACACGGGCATGTGACCCTACTCAGATAGTTACATGGGTGAGATCACGGGCTGGGACACAAACGTGTGTCCCTAGTTCGAAGGTTACACGACCTGAGACACGGGCGTGTGTCGTAGCCGTGTGAAGCACACGACTGTGTGACCCATGTTTTCATTATTTTGGGACGTTTTCCTAGATTTTTCAAATGAATGTAAATTAGTCCCGAATCGTTTCTATAGTATTTTTAGGGCCTCGAGGGCTCGATTTAGGGATGGTATGTATGTATGTGAATGATTTATAATGTAGTTTAAATTATTGAATAAAATTAAGTTTAAATGTTTTCGATTGTACGGTAATGCTCCATAACCCTAATCCGGTGATGGATACGGGTTAGAGTTGTTACATACAATATTTTTCTCTCCTTCAAGCTAGAGTTGTGGATTTGGATCTTCACTAATGATTACTCCATAATAAGGCAAATTCTATGACTTTGTCTGCTTTATTATGAAAGAGTAAGTGTGTTGGATCTGGTAAATTAGTACGGTGAACATATAAGGCTTTGCTTGGGATACCCAATGTTAGAAATGATGGGAAAAGGGGTATATGGATAGATCTTAATGGGTTTCTATGTTCTATAGCAGTAGTTGCAGTTGATTTACGCTGTGGAAGTTTGGATCTAGAGTCTCTATACTGATCTTGCATGTATACTGTTCACATGAGATATCTTTGTAAAAATAGAAGCTAGAAAAACATAATATGATGGTCATGCAACTATATGAATGAATGCTAAGGATATAATGCATGTTACAGTATGGAATCTGAGAATTTTAGTTTTGGTCGTATATGTGCGTCTTAGACGCATGCTATGGGTATGTTCTGTTAAAAGTAAGTTGTGGAGTTAAATATGAATGTGAATTGTGTTAGTGCATGAAGGCTCTGTCAAGAGAGTCTATGTCTGTTCACCGCAATGGAGTTTAAAGGGGTCCGTCAGACTAAAAACATGATCTCTGATATGAATATTAAAGAAAAAGCCCATGGTCATGGCACCTTCCAAAATGAACTGAAGGACGGTGATTACCTAATGGCGTTCCCTACGTGTCCTAGGACAATGATGGGCAAACCTCACATAACTTGAGTTTAGGTGAATCCATATCGTAAACACATCAGGAAAGTAAGCCTTTGTAGTGTAATATGAAAGAATAGCTTTTTCGCAAACTTCACAAGGAACACCTTCGTGACGCACTCTTATGAATCGCCCTTGTGGCGAGCAACGAGTCATTAGTCTTTGTGGCAAAAACCTAAAAAAATGATGTACAAGGCAAAATCTGAACGCATTGCCTTTTTGCTGTACCCTAATAAGGCTTGCAATGGCATAACCTAAAGGAATGATTCTTGGTGGATTCTATATTAAATTGCTTTGGAACGTCCAGCATGGCTTGTAAGTGTGATTAGAAAGATTAGTAAGGTACAGTGTCTCTATGGGCTACGATAAAGTGTTATACAAGACCACAATTTGGCTATGAATAATGAAGTGATGAGATATAGAAGAAGTGATAGGTAAACGTAAAAAAAATGTATACTGAGTAAGGATTTTTCTAATTGTATATCAGAAGGAATGTACCTGTTATGTATAGGTGATCAAACATGGATTGTGGAACGACAACTTAAAGTTACGTATACAAGAGTAATGGTGATTCATCTGTATGGACTTCTATAAAGGAAACGAGTAAAGACTTATGAATGATCATATTGAAATAGGTAAGTGGCGTATCAAAGATGTTGATGGGTAAGAAATGAGCTCTGAGCAAGGTATGGTAATTGACGTATAAATGAGAATAGAAATTGCGAGAGTATTTTTCGATGACTAAGTTGAAGGTTTAGAACGATATGATCGTGTAAATAAGTTACCAGTTAATATGAGCAGAAATGATAGAAGTAAATGGTGTTCTTCCTCTCTAAGCTTTTACGAACTTATATCGGTGTGTCTTTTATTATAGGCGAATTGATATGAGTTTGCATTAGGAGGGACTGTAACACCCCAAACCCGGCCTAGACGTCACGACCAGATCTGGCATGTCACATGAAAGGGTTGTTTAAAAACTGCGCTTTCGTTAAAAACTTCGTATTCTTTTTGAAACTCCGAGCATTGTTGTTTGTGAAATTCTAGATTTGCTTTTAGGGTTCTCTTAAAAAAAAATTGTTATTGCTATTATTA
Organism: Gossypium australe; assembly: GCA_005393395.2. NCBI lineage: Eukaryota > Viridiplantae > Streptophyta > Magnoliopsida > Malvales > Malvaceae > Gossypium > Gossypium australe. The sequence continues at coordinate 101,563,502 of CM016617.1, forward strand.
TTATAATTATTATTATCTCTAAAAAGTTGTTTAAAACTAAAATCAAATTCAATGAATTGTGGAAATATGATATTTTGAAAACAGTTATTGGCGTTTTAAGAAAATCCAGAGTTTAATCCCTTAAAGTTTGAACATAATGGAAATGAAAGCTTAAAAGATAATTAAAGTCCAATGGCCTTATTACAAAATTTTATACCCAAAATAAAATAAATCTCAAAATAAGGTAAAACGGAAATTTACTAAGGTTCCGATGTATGGCCACCACAGAGTCCTCCGCAGCTCCAAATCCTCACTGCTGGGGATCACCTGCAAGATTAAAGCAGAGGGATAAGTTACGAGAACTCAGTGTGTAATTCCCTAACCGGTCACTAACTGGGCCCGAGCCCATACAGAAACAGACTGGGCCTTAGCCTTACATACGTAATAATGCAACCAGAGCATGTAGCCCAACCCAAATCCATTCACTACACACCACCTGTACTAGCCCAACACACCTGTGGGGATTTCTAAATCGACCCACCCATCCGCTACACACCAATATGACAGACAAGCTGCTAATCACAGAATTTGTGGCGAAGCCACCAGAATAACAGAATATACGTGGTATAGCCACTATACAGAATGTGGCAGAGCCACCAGAATATGTGGCAGAGCCACCAGATTACACTTCCTCCGATCATCAATACCCCAATCCCATGCAAAATGTCATGTATGCAAAGCATATATAAAAAATGATGTATGAAATAAATTACCATCATAACTAGCTAAACAGAATACATGCAATCATACTAATCAGCCCTTAAGGGTATAACAGTAATTTACCAACCGAGGGTATTTCAGTAATTTACCCACCAAGGGTACTTTGGTAATTTTACCCTCCAGGGGTATTTCAATAATTTCGCACTCAACGGCCTTTCCAAAGGCCTACTGTCGCCTCGAGCGACACAGGACCCTTTTTAAGTCACTACGGAATTATTGGGCCTAAAATCCATCTTAGGCCCAATCGGGCCCACACGCTCGTGTGGCCCATTTCGCATGATTCCGGTCTCAGATTTGCAGATTTCGCATTCGGACTTATCATTTGACAGTTTTTCTAGCAGTTTTGCCCAAATGGGTCGGATAGCCCATTGAGCCCATTTGGCCCGTTTCAGCCCGATCAGGCCCGTTACAGCCTCAGTTTCGCGAGAGTGCTCGTGACACTCTTAACGACTTACTGCCATTATTCGCATTTCGATTTACCACTATGAGCGCTCGCACACTCAAGTGGCCACAGATGCCGGTTTTCGGCTTTTCAGCTTTCGGCCGAATCACAGAACATTGCACATATACATTCGGAAGGGTGTGAGATTACACACCTGATCACGTGGAGAACTATACACTCACGATCGTCGTCACCTATACCAAACATATCACACAATTAACTCTATAACATAGAAATGGGAGATCTTTAATACAACCACCTAACTACACGATTTACTAACACTTACCTTCATTAGCGCAATCAACTATGATTTGCCTATCTATACCAGAAGCCGATGCCCTTCCATAACCCGGCGGAATATCTCGAACCGTTGACACCCTACGTCGCTTAAACTTGGGAGCAGGGGCTACGAATCCCCCTCCATTAGGCCCTTTTCTTGATCCCCCTTTAAAATGGTTACCACCAGCCTCCATGAAGAACTCTTGATTAGCGAGCGCCAATCTCCTATCACTACTCGAGTGACCTTAACACCAACCCACATCAGATTAAGAAGAAGAAATATTCGACAATAAGAAAAACTAGGAAACGATACCACTACTTATACACAAAATGATCTCCTTCAATAGTCTGTCAATATTCGGCTTTGCTTCTCTCTTGGCTAGAGCAACCGATCTCCTACACCTTAGATTCAACAACAACAGACCCTTTGAACAAGAGAAGTTTAACCACGCATGGCCCTCAGAGATGACGATTACGTGAAGAGAAGAGTATCCAAACACGAGGACTAGATGAGAATAGATTCTGCAGTTGATCCCTGATAAAATCGGCCTAGACAATAAGGTGGTGAAGTTAAGAGTTCCAGCTTTGGGCAACAAAAAGAGAGAGAGAAGAAGGAAAAATAAGAGTAAAGAAACCGTTACCTTAGATCAGAGAAAAGCCGAATGGGGAGGAGAGATTCGGCAACCAAGATTAGCACTATAGCACAGATGGAACTAAAATAGGATGTGAAATAAGGGAACAAGTGTATAGCCAATCAGCTAAAGAAAAGACAAGAAAAAGAGATGAGATGAAAAAGAAATGGATGAGAAGAGGTGAGAAGGAGAATTTGGCCAACAAAAGAGAACCACAGCTCTAAGCGATTTGATGTTCGGCCTAAGGAAAATCAAGTAGGAGGAGGTGTGGCAATTCGGGTTAAAGAAAAGAGAAGGAAAACACAAAGTGAAGAGAGGCAAGCAAGAGATGATTCGGCCAACAAATGTTTAGTCTCTTAGAAAATGATAAGAAAAAGATGCACAAAAGGTAAAAAGTGGAGAGAAAGAAAAAGTGCTCAAGTCGCTTATCAAGAGAAAACCTGAAAGAAAAACAAAAAGAAAAACATATAACACAAGGGAGGTTTCGGTTCTACTAACACACTAGGCTGCCAAATTTGCTACACAAAACCCCCCTCTAGCCGAAATTTCCCCCATGCACTTCCCCATATTCAGCCAACACTACCTCTCACCCTGAATCCCTTGATTTACTCCTCATTTTGCTCCCTAACATCCTCTCCATAACCCATTCAAATGGTTTGACTAAGTCTTCAACCACTAAGGTAGAGTTCTAGCTGAACTCTACTTCTTCCACCTGCTCAGCATGAAATAAAAGCTCCCCACATGCTGTTTGTGGGATTCAAACTCTCCATCTCCATGCTTCCCTTGTGACGCCACACCACTGTGCCACAAGCTCCTCTTGTGCTTACAAGATACACCCAATTAAACTTAAGTCCTACTTCTAGTAGCCCTCTCCCCTAAAGAGCCAAAAATCAAAATTTTTCCTATGGCCTAACTTGAACCCGGGACTTCATAGAAACCTTGTAACCTTCCACAATCACATACCTAATAGATCAAACTTGCATTAAGGCCATTCTCATATTTTCAAAAATTTTAAATGCTCCTACGTCCAAGGCCTAGTAGGCCCCATTCTCCTAGGCCCAATTTCAGGGCGTTACAGGGACGATGCCAAGGCTACGCTTAAGTAGTGGCATATTAGGTTGTTATGCATACAAAGCGTGTTGGTGATGCATTCAAAACCTGAGTTGTCATTGATAATCCCATACCTTTATGTGCTTCTAATACATTACGATTGCAAATTAAATATCATTGTAATTTAATACCTCGCGTTATAATTCAATACATTAAAGTTCATTGTGTGGACCAAAATACCCTCAACTCGTTAATTCTTCACTTACATGGCTGGTGTTGCGACATCCGCTGCCCTATGTCAGAACACTAAAGACAGTTTACTTAGCTCAGGCTCAGATTTAGAGCTATGTCACAACACCAAAGGCAGTCTTGCTATTTATGTATTCTGCTCACTATTTTGCGACATCGAACCTCCATGTTGCAACATGTCAACCAGTCTCGTGTTCTCATGCCTCCGAATGGTGTCCTGCACACTCACCAAACACTTTAGCCTTCCCTTATGCCTACTTTGGCCCCTAAGGTCATATAAACGACTCAAATCACATTTTTTATTATTTGAGGCTAAAAGTGAAAACTAAATAAAACATAATAAAATTGCTTATATTCAAGCTCCATAAGTATTAAAACTAGTTTAATTTGCTACAAAAAATTACGGAAAATCAATGTTCACTCGGTATGTGTGCCCATATAAACTTGGTAGAAAGCTCAAGATACGGTTGGCATGCCAATTAGGATCTTATGTGCATTTCTATATGGGTTTGATATAGAGTTGGAGCTTTCTTGTGTCATTCAATGATTTAGCATTTGTTGTGGATCACTGAATGTGCGCTGTCTCTTTAGAGACTACTTTGGTATGGTGAAGGGATGTATATGATGCCTTCGGGCCTTAGAATTTTGTGCTCTTGGTGTGGTTTAGTTTATGTTGGAAACAAATCTGGTTCGAAAATGATTTTCTTGCACAACAGAAAATTAAAATTTTGAAAATTGAACCGGTTTGGGATAATTTTAGCAATAAGCTTTACCCGAAATCGCTACTGTGTTTTCTGCTAGACAGATCCTTGTCGTTCCTGTATTTCAATTGAACGTCCTTTTTCGCCATTCTCGTACCATGAACTACTTCGAGTGTGGGCTCGAATGAATTCGAATCAAACATAGAACCAGAAATTATTTACTTTACTTTTAGTAGGAAAGCAAATCTCTTTTTAATAGAAACCGGTAGAATTGTTATTCTGAAAATATAACTTATACCTAAAAAATAAATTCTCACTATTTTCGGGTAGAATAACAATAAGTGAAACCCTTTTTGAATTAGTAGAAGTCTATTTCAATAGAAAAACAAAATCTTAGTCTAACTAGGAGAGAGAGGGGCAACAACCCTAGTTAAATATTTTAAGGTTTGTCATCTCATGTAATAGCATAAGGGGCTTTTGGGCCTCTTCTGTAACAGTCCCGTTTAGACCCTAGTCAGAATAGTGATTTTGGGGCCACAAATTCGAGTCAAGAAAATATTTTAATATTATTTTTTGTGTTCTTAGTATGTGAATTGTCATTTGTGAAATTTCCATGATTAAATTTGATCGTTTGTGTGCTTAATTTGCGAAAAGGATTAAATCGCATAAAAGGTAAAAGTGACATTCTATATGTTAATGTGTTTAAATGAGTTGGCTTTTGAATGTGATGGTTTTAAATGGTAATTATACCATTTTGTTTGGTAATGGACATTAATGACCTTAATATATATATGTTTTATTTGTTAATTAAAAAGGTTAATATGGTAAATGATTAATAATGTTAAATTAAATAAAACAAACAATTTGTATCATATATCTTCTTCATTTTTACAACCGAATATGGAAGAGATAAAACCTCCATGGATGCATAACATTCGGCTACTTCAAGGCTCAATTGTAAGTTCATTTTTGTTTGGTTTTTGATGATTTTTATATTTTTGAAATCGTTGCTTTGAATACTAGCTAGCCCATACTTGAATTTTTGAATTTGATGATGAATTCATGAAATGCCATTGATGATAGTTTGTGGTTTTTGATGAATTTGAGTAAATTGGACTAAATTGTGAAAATGTTATTTTGAAGGACTAAAATGTGAAATAAATGAAATGTGTGGATTCATATGAGCTTAGTGAAAATTCAGCCAAGCTATAGTGTGGTCAAATTTTGAATAATTTGTATTTTGTGAAATAGGGATTAAATTGAGAAAAATGTGAAATGTCAAGGGCAAAAGTTTAATTTGCCTGTTTATGTGTTTTTGGATTAATTTGATTGAATATGTGATTAAATAAGTTTAATTTATACTAATTTAGATCAAGAAAATAGGAAATCAGAATTTGATCGAGGAAAATTTAAAGTTGTAGAATAGTCATTTCGGTTCATCTGTCTTCGTCCGAGGTAAGTTCATAAGTAAATGAATATTGTTAAATTCGATTGTATATATTATATTTGTATCGAATTGAATTATTACTTGTATATATATGTGAATGCCGAATTGCTAAAGTGTGGAAGAATTGTCTACGAGCTTGAATTGATCAAGTTACTACGTCCAAAAGCCCCATAGGAACCTTAGGAATAGTTAGGATACATATGTCATGACATAGGATTCCGATATGTGTTTTCGTGTAAGACCACGTCTAGGACGTTGGCATCGACTTGTGTTTACGCGTAAGACCATGTCTGGGACATTGGCATCGTATTTATTCGTGTAAGACCTTGTTTGGGATAGTGGCATCGATATATGATTACATGTAAGACCACGTCTAGAACGTTGGCATTGTACGAGATTTCCAACTATCTGAGTATCCTTATTGATTCTGAATGGTTCGACGGGCATTATTGAGTTAAGATCGAATGTGAAAACGAACTAGAAGGTTCAGGTACGTGCTATGTTATATGAATATGAAAGTAAGGTAATTATATGTTTGAAATGAATATATGAGTTAGACATGGTAAAAGAGAAATTTATATGTGCTTATGAGTATATGTGCATTCGGCCATTGATGTTATAATGCTATTGTATATGTGATAATGTAACATCCTAAAAAGGGCCTATTCATTTTCGGTTTAATTGTACGAAATGACATGTCTTAAGTATTATGAATAAATTTTGAATATTTTTGGAAACCTGGAAATGTATGGAAAAGATGTAGAAATGAACATTTTGGAAACCTGAAAATGTATGGAAATGTTAAGTTCAAAAATGGAAAGTGAACATTTTTGGAAACTAGGAAATGATTTGGAAATGATTCAAAAGAGGAAAGTAAACATTTCTGGAAACTTGGAAATGTAAGGAAATGACAAGTTTAAAGAGCCGAACGAAAATTTTTGGAAACTTAGAAATGACTCAGAAATGTCAAGTTTTAAAGTTTAAAAGAGGAAATTAAGGCAAGGTGGCCTTAAGAGAAAAAGTATGTGAAATTTGACACACAAGCAGGCTTGGAAAAGTGGCCTGAAGATGCCACTTAGGGCCTTTGGAAATGGCGCCACATGTAAGGGTGTTGGGCCTGAGTTCGAGTCACATGGGAAG